>JAQMRL010000017.1:2486223-3236039 GCA_035578175.1 Catonia carolina | reverse complement strand
CACATATCAGAGTGGCGTATTTTTTTACGATTTCAGCCTTAGTACGCATTTTTACAACAAAAAGTGTATAATCTAATTTATAGGAAATCAAAAGATCTACAACTTTTTATTTTAAGCATTTTTCTCTACAGAGCCTAGTTTAGCGTGAATGAATGATTTTTCCGTATTTTTAAGCCAAAACTGAGGTCGCCAAAATCTGCTGTTTTAACAGCTGATTTTCGGATACGAAGGTTCCTGGTTCAAATCCTAGTAAAGGTAATTACTTTTATACGGATTTGAATACTAGACAGTGGTTTCCGGTGTACTTTGATGGTTGGGGTTTCAATTAACCATACTCTCCTCAGGAGTGGTCAACCTGGGTCCTGTTACAGAGAACTACACCTCATTTACACGTCATACACATCATCCTCATCTCATTGGGCCATGGGGTTGCTTATTGTTCTGAATTGAACAGATTGCAACGTAACACATATTAGGAATTGAAAAAAAAAAACTGAGGTTGATTTTCATTTTTGGCGTCTTTCACTCGTGATTAAAAATTAGGTTATGTTTATTCAGGTTAGTTTTTCTTGGTTATTTCTAATGTTTTAGTACTAATGTTAGGTTATGTTTTTTCATAATTTGCATTGGCAAGTATATATTTAGAGCATTTTTCTCTACAGAGCCTAGTTTAGCGTGAATGAATGATTTTCCGTATTTTCAAGCCAAACTGAGGTTGATTTTCATTTTTGCGGTCCTTTCACTCATGATTAAAATTAGGTTATGTTTATTCAAGGTTAGTTTTTCTTGTTTTATTTCTAATGTTTTTAGTACTAATGTTAGGTTATTTTTTTTTCATAATTTTCATTGGCAAGAGAAAGTTGTGTGAGCGTTTTCACACCAGATTTTTTGTATACCGTAACGCTTAGTTTTAGCGGAAATTAGCGGTTTTCTGGATTTTTTCATGAAAAGTGTAAAAATTCGTCTTTTTAAGATTTCGGTCCTTGGTATTGCATTTTACGACAAATGTGTAGGCCTGTTGTTGTTTAGGTCATCAGCCAAAAGGCTGGTTTGAACCTGTAGAGGTTTTACTAAGTAAATCGAGGAGTGAGGTGGTTTACCTTAGCCCTTCCTCACTGAGTGGGAAAAGTATGGCTTATCAGCATGCCGGGCCCTCTGAAAAGCACATATTTTTCCACTCTGCAAATGACACCTTCACTTCATTCACCACAGGGTCTGGCTGTACAATGAAATTCATTACTTTCAGAGGAGATAACTCTGATTAGTGTCTTTTACACCTTTACCTCTTCTGTTCTTAAATGATTCAGTCATTTTAATTGGCTGACCATGTGATAAGAAACAGAAACTATTTATTTTAGCCCTGCAAACTAACAGATTGAGTGTAAATAATTTGGACACTCCACCTGCCTGTTATGGGCAAAAGGCCTATATAATCTATATAGTCCTATATAATAATATATATATCAAAAAGCCTATATAATAGGTGTAAGGCCTATATAATCAAATTTATAGAAAATTCAAAGATTTACAACTTTTATTTAAAGCATTTTTATGTACAGTGCCTAGTTTAACGTGAAAGAGCGATTTTCTGTATTTTTAAGCCCAACCGAGGTTGATTTTCATTTTTTCGTCCTTTCACTTATGATTAAAATTAGGTTATATGTATTGAGGTTAGTTTTCTTTTTGTTTATTACTAGTGTTAGGGTATATTGGTCATTATTTTCATTTGTAAGAGAAAGTCGTGTGAGTGTTTTCACACCAGATTTTTAAATTAGGAATTAATATATTAGTCGTATGTAATTTATTATTAATTGTACAACATTCATCGGATTCAATATAAACTTTTAAAGATCAGCGAGAAAACCATTGAGAATCTACCGTTGAATTTTATTCCAGACAATATTATGAACATATAAATATAATGTAAAAGAAAAGTATTGTATTTGCAGTACCCGTCCTTTAATTTTCCTTTTTTCCCAGATGGAAAACAATAAGTTTTTTCTTTGCCACAATAGATTTTCCCAGAGGATGCAAGCAAAATAAGAATTCTCTTAGAGAGATTAGAAAAGGCCAAACAAAACTGTTGTGTGCAGGCAAGCGTCGATTTTTACTTCAGCTAAACTTTTTCTTAAACACTCCTCCTGGTTACTTTAAAAAATTTCTATGATAACAACTTATAACCCACTATATAACTTTATAGTTTACTCCCTCAACTTTATGTTGAAGTTTTCATTTTTTCAATCCCTCGCTCTTTACACAGAATGATTTATGGAAAAAGTGGAAATACAGTAAAATTCCGTTCTAACGAAGTCTGTGGCAAGTAATTTTACACTCAATCGTTCGTTGCAGGGCTAAAATAAAATAGTTTCTTTTTCTTATCACAAGGTCAGCCAATTAAATGATTGAATCATTCAAGAACAGAAGAGGTAGAGGTATAAAAGACACTAATCAGAGTTATCTCTGTTTTAATGTAATTAATTTCATTATAAAGCCAGACCCTGTGGTGAATAAATAAATAAATACGAGGTGTGGCTATTAAAGAACGAGACTGACGTAAAAATTTTATTTTTATTTTTCACTTATTGTCACCTTCAGTATACACTCCTTCTCTATCCCTACAAAGCTCCATACGAGTTTTCCATTGCTGGAAACAGTGCTGGGACGACATCTTCTGTCAGCTCCTTCAGGGACACGCGCCGCTTTCTCTTCTACAGCTTCCACAGACTCAAATCTCGTCCCTTTTTAATGCAGATTTCACCTTTAGGGAACAGGTAGAAAGATAATAACGTGTGTTGAAACGTGGTTTTTTACTTATGATCCGGAAACGAAACGCCAATCGATGCACTGGAAGAGCCGAACTTTACCGAGAGCCAAAAAAGCTCGAATAAGCAAGTCAAAATTGAAAAGCAATGATGATTGTTTTTTTTATATCCATGGGATTGTGTACCTTCACTGGGTTCCTGAAGGTCAAACAATCAATATTACCACCTTCAGGTACTTTCTAAAACTACGTTAACGAGTAAGGAATAAACGCCCCCGAAATGTGGAAGGGACAAATCATGGGTTCTCCACAAAGGACAATGCGCCAGCTCATTCCGCGTTAACTGTCAACAGGTTTCCTAGCCAAGTACAGCATCTCAGTGTTAGGACATCCACCTTATTCACCAGATCTTGCCACCATCTGACTTCTACCTGTTTCCCTAAGGTGAAATCTGCATTAAAAGGGACAACATTTGAATCTGTGGAAGCTATAAAAAGAGAAAGCGGCATGTATCCTGAAGGAGCTGACAGAAAATGACTTCCAGCACTGTTTTCAACAATGGAAAATTCGGATGGAGCGTTGTAGGGATAGAGAAGGAGTGTATATTGAAAGTGACAATAAGTGATTATGTATAAAATATAAAATAAAAGTTTTTACAATGTCGTTATTTAATAGCCACACTTCGTATTCCTACTAGCAGGTTTCCCGGTTGTAAGCGACCAGCGACCTGCGACCAGCGTTCACTGTGCGCTTACCCATACCCTGTAGAGCAGGGGTTCTCAAACCTGGGGGGCGCGCCCCCCTGGGGGGGCGTAGAAGAATTTTCAAGGGAGGCGTCATCGTATTAGAATAGAAAAAAGCTATGATTAACCCAGGTTAGTTTCCTGCCTTCATATTTCAAACACCCATTATTTTATTCTACAACACTCAATGTTAGAGGTCTGATGATTTCGTAAACAATTATATTTTAAGTTTTTTTGGTTCTGTGATTTGACTGTATGTTCAAAAATGCATTGAAGGTAGTATTAAACATTTTGTAAAAAGTTATCAAATATTTAATTGTATTACCTGCAAGTCTAACCTTTATCCCGCCCCTAAAACTCGTTATAGTTACAAATTGAAATTCTAAGTACTTGTGTTGACCATATAAGGGGGTAATAGTACACGGGAGGCGCGACGAAAAAGTCAGTCCTACTAAGGGAGGCACAGAGCCTGAAAGGTTGAGAACCCCTGCTGTAGATAAAATACCAATTACATTTCTTGCTCAAATTAACAACAAAAATTAATTGTAAAATAATAAAACTGTAATAACTAACATCAGAAAAAAGTCAGCCAAAAATACAACTACTTTTTGACTTCAGGGGTAACGAATTGACGAAATGAAATGACGTTATAAATACACCTTCACAATCTTATCTAACTTTAACTTTAAAACTAGGAACAATGAGCGATCAGAAAGTAACAATGAAAACAATAATTAGTAGTTTTTAAATGTGCAATAAAAACAGTGTTTGAAAGCAGTTTAAAAAATAAAAGTGTAAACAACCGAAAAAGTTAGCTACAACATTTGTTTCAAACTTAGGAAAAGTTTTAACTGAACCACTTTTTCGTTATTCCTAGTACCACCTTTTTTTCCACTCTACACTAACTTACCAACCAAGCAACTTTAAAAGTTTTCCACTGTGTATGTGTGTGTGTGTGTGTGTGTGTGTGTGTGTCCTGTGTGTGTCTGTGTGTGTGTGTGTGCACAGAATGAGTTCACAGTTGAAAACCTGTTGTTTAAAAACTTAAGATTGTAATGTTTTCCTTGAAACATGTGCTGCCAACTTCAATTCTAACAACAGTTTCAATAAAGTAAGTTTTTCAGAGATCATTCTAAAGCTATTTGTAAAACATATTACTTAAAATGTTGTTTCTTTTTTAGTAGATTTTCTACTTAAGTACCTATATCTACATAAGCTATTAAAGTAATTGACATGGAAAATTACTTTAAATCTCCAACGCCCCTCTATTACACGTAAAAAATCTAGTGTGAAACACTCACACAACTTTCTCTTGCCAATGCAAATATATAACAATAAACCAAACATTTGTAATAAAACATTAGAAATAAACAAAAAAACTAACCTCAAGAAACATAACCTAATTTTTATCATGAGTGAAACGCACAAAATAAAAAATCAACCTCAGTTTGGCTTAAAAATACGGAAAATTATTCTTTCACGCTAAACTACGCTCTGTAGAGAAAAAATGCTTTAAATAAAAAATTGTAGAGCCCTTTCCTATAAATTGGATTATACGCTTTTTGTCTTAAATGCATACTAAGGCTGATATCTTAAAAAAATCGTTTTTTTTTACACATCTTCGTGGAAAAAAAACAGAAAATAGCTAATTACAGCTAAAACTAAGCGTTATACAAAAAAAAATGTTTGATGTGAAACTTGTAGGATTTTAAATTCTCTACAACTTTTATAATACAGTTTTGCGCTAAAAATGCATATTAACGTCGCAATCTTAAAAAAAACAATTATTTACGAGAAAAACAGCCTCACCAAGAATTTCAGCAGACATGGCGCCTACCCTATCTTGTAGAGCATAAAAATGTAGTAAATAAGGCGATTTTAAAAAAAAATCGTAGTAGCCATTTTTGAGAAAATCGCAAAAAAGTAAAAAATGACGCGAATAAAACTATTACTTTCAATTGACCGATTTTGATGAAAATGTTCGTGTCGGGTCCCTCTAGTGGTATCTAACGTAAGTTTTCAAGTTTCAAGTTCGTACGATGTTCCGTTCTTGAGATATATTGCTCACACACACACACAGACCAATCGCTAAAAACATGTTTTTTTGGGTTCAGGGGGTCTGAATACGTGTAGATCCGGTGAAAGCTCGATTTCTTAAAATCGACATGAAAAACAATTACTTTCCTTCTTATATTCCTACAGGTAAGAGAAAGTAAAAACTAACCCCAAAAAAACCTAATTTAATCCTAATTTAACCTAATTATTATATATACCTAATATTGTAATCATGTACCTAATTTTAATCATGAGTGAAAACGCAGAAATGAAAATCAACCTCAGTTTGGCTTAAAAATACGGGAAAATCACTCTTTCACGCTAAAACTAGGCTCTGTAGAGAAAACATGCTTTCAATAATAATTGTAGATCTTTTAATTTTATATAAATTTGATTTATTTATTTTTGAATTTGATTTATAATTATTTATTGCGAAAGAGTGACTTCCGTATTTTTAAGCCAAAACTGAGGTTGATTTTCATTCTGCGTCTTTCACTCGTGAATAAAATTAGGTTTTGTTTATTGAGGTTAGGTTTTTTTTATTATTCCTAATGTTTCATTACCAATGTTCGGTTAGGCCTATAATGTTTCAATATTTGCATTGACAAGAGAAAGTTGTGTGAGTGTTTCACAACAGATTTTTTTTACTTTCTCTTGCCCTATTTGAATACGAGTAGGCCTATATAGGAAGGAAAGTATTATTTTCATGTCGATTTTTTCGAAATCGAGTTTTCACCGGATTTACACGTTTTTCAGTCCCCCCTGAACCCAAAAACCATGTTTTTGACGGTTGGTCTGTGTGTGAGTGAGTGTGCGTGCGTGTGCGTGCGTGTGCGTGCGTGCGTGCGTGTGTGTGTGTGTGTGTGTGTGTGCGCGCGCGTGTGTGTGTGTGTGTGTGTGTGTGTGTGTGTGTGTGTGTGTGTGTGTGTGTGTGATCAGAATATCTCAAGAACCGAACATACAAACTTGAAACTTGAAAGTTAAGTTAGATCCCACTAGAAGACCCGACACGAAACATTTTCATCAAAATCGGTCAACCGTAAGTAGTTTATTCGTGTAATTTTTTCACTTTTTTGCGATTTTCTCAAAAAACGGGTCCTACGATGTTTTTTTAAAATCGCCTCATTTACTAAATATGTTTGCTTTACAAGATAAGGTAGGGCGTCATGTCTGCTGAAAATTCTTGGAGAGGATATTTTCTCGTAAAAAATTGATTTTTAAGATTGCGACTTTAGATATGCATTTTAGCGCAAAAATTTACCTAGGGTATTTTAAAATAGTTGTAGCAGATTTTAAATCCTACTACTTTTATTTCAAAACATTTTTTTTTTGTATAATGCTTAGTTTAGCGGTAATTAGCGATTTTCTGTTTTTTTCTCACAAAAAACGTGTGAAAAATCGATTTTTTTAAGATTTCAGCCTTAGTATGCAATTTTGCGACAAAAAATGTAGCTATATAATGTAGGTTATGTATAGGATATTAAATTATCTACAACTTTTATGAAGATGGTTTTTTCTCTACAAAGCCTAGTTTAGCGTGAAAAGAGTGATTTTCTGTATTTTTAAGTCAAACTTTTTTTTTTACTTTCTCTTGCCTATATGAATATATAGGAAGGAAAGTATTGTTTTCATGTCGATTTTTCGAAATCGAGTTTTTCACCGGATCTATACGTTTTCAGACCCCCTGAAACCCAAAAAAACTTGTTTTTTAGCGATTGGTCTGTGTGTGTGTGTCTGTGTGTGTGTGTGTGTGTATGTGAACAGAATATCTCAAGAACGGAACATCGTACGAACTTGAAACTTGAAACTTAAGTTTACATATCACTACCGGACGCGACACGAACATTTTCATCAAAATCGGTCAACCGGGAAGTAGTAGTTTATTTCGTATAATTTTTCACTTTTTTTGCGATTTTCTCAAAACTAGTCCTACGATTTTCTTTAAAATCGGACTGGTTTACTACATTTTTTATGCTCCTACAATATAGGGTAGACGCCATGTTTGCTGAAATTCTGCTTGAGACTGTTTTTACGTAAAAACATTTTTCTTTTAAGATTGCGGCTTTAATATGCATTTTAGCGCAAAACGTTTATATAATAAAAGTTGTAGAGAAATGTAAAATTCTACAACTTTTATTTCAAACATTTTTTTGTATAAACGCTTAGTTTTAGCGGTAATTTGCGATTTTCTGTTTTTTTCTCATGAAAAACGTGAGAAAAAACCATTTTTTTAACATTTCGGTCTTAGTATGCATTTTACGACAAAAGTGTATATAATTAAAATTTATAGAAAATTAAAAGATCTACAACTTTTGTTTAGAGCATTTTTCTCTACAGAGCCTAGTTTAGCGTGAAAGCGTGATTTTTCCGTATTTTTAAGCCAAAACTGAGTTCGATTGTCCATTTTGCGTCTTTCACTCATGATTAAAAATAAGGTTATGTTTTTGAGGTTAGTTTTTGTTTTATTTCTAATATTTTATTAATAATGTTTAGGCTTATTATTAATTATTTTTCATTGGCAAGAGGAAAAGTTGTATGAGTGTTTCACACCAGGATTTTTTAAATTCCTAATATGTGTAGGCCTACGTTGCAATCTGTTCAATTCAAAAACAATAAGCACCCCATGATCCAGTGATATGAGGATGATGTGTATGACGTGTAAATGAGATGTAGTCTTGTACAGACTCAGCTGGACCATTCCTGAGAGAGTATGGTTAATTGAACCCCAACCATCAAAGTACACCGGTAACCACTGTCTAGCATTTCAAAATTCGTATAGAAGTAAACTGCTGCCCATAGCAGGACAGGTGGGAGTGTCCAAATTATTTACACTCAATCTGTTAGTTGCAGGGCTAAAAATAAATAGTTTCTGTTTCTTATCACATGGTAAGCCAATTAAATGACTGAATCATTTAAGAACAGAAGAGGTAGAGGTGTATTGTGGACACTAATCAGAGTTATCTTATCTGAAAGTAATGAATTTCATTATACAGCCAGACCCTGTGGGTGGAATGAAGTGAAGGTGTCATTTGCAGAGTGGAAAATATGTGCTTTTCAGAGGGCTCGGCATGCTGATAAGCGTACTTTTCCATTCAGTGAGGAAGGGCAATGGTAAAACCACCTCACTCCTCGTTTTACTTAGTAAAAACCTCTAGAGATTTAAATCAGCCCTTTCGGCTGATGGACCTAAAACAACAATAGAAGTAAACTACCTTTACTAGGATTTGAACCAGGAACCTTTGTCTCCGGAAATCAGCTATTAGACAGCTGATTTAAGTCAAACTAAAATTGATTTTTAATTTTGCGTCTTTCACTCATTATTAAAAAAAAGGTTATGTTTTTTGAGGTTAGTTTTATTGTTTATTTCTAATGTTTAAAATATCTTTAAGTTTTTTTAGACACCCTATGGATAGAACGCCCAACGAAATAAAATCGACCTAGGTTAATTGAAGCCAACTAAAAGGATGTGTGGAATGTATTAATTACTGAAAAATGGAGGTACCTTTTTTTCCAATCAATTGTCAAAATTAGTCACAAAATTTACTAGGCAAATTTATTTTCAATTTATTGCGATTTGTAATTTTGTTATTTGCAATTACAGGTCACTTTGTGAACGGTTTCTGTCTGATTTGTCAAAGCCTTGTTCATACAAGTCGTTTTTTATTTCCGAAAGTTTTTTACAAATTGCCTTTAAAGTAACTTACCATCATATTATTAAACATTTTTTATCGTTTGGGAACATTCTGGATCACGTGAAGTAATTTTTTACATATGTTTACTTTCTCTTGCCTATTATGAATATATAGGAAGGAAAATATTGATTGAGTTTTCACCGGATTCTACACGTTTTTCAGAACCCCCTGAAACCAAAAAACATGTGTTTTAGCAATTGGTCTGTGTGTGTGTGTGTGTGTGTGTGTGTGTGTGGAACAGAAATTTCTCCAGAACGGAATATCGTACGAACTTCAAACTTGAAAACTTAAGTTAGATACTACGAGAGGATCCAATACGAACATTTTCATCAAAATCGGTCAACCGAAAGTAGTAGTTTATTCATGTGATTTTTTCACTCATTAGCGATTTTTCTGAAAAATTCGTCCTTTGATTGTTTTTTCAAATCGCTTGGTTTACTAAATTTTTTATGCTCTACAAGATAGGGTAGGCCCCATGTTTGCTGAAATTCTTGGTGAGGCCGTTTTCCACGTAAAAAAAAAAATGTTTTTTTTAAAGATTGCGGCTTTAATATGCATTTTTAGCGTAAAAATTTATATAACAAACCGTTGGAGAGAATTTAAAATCCTACAACTTTAATTCAAACATTTTTTTTGTATAACGCCCTAGTTTTAGCGGTAATTAGCAATTTTCTGTTTTTTTTTCAAACGAAAATGTGTGAAAAATCGATTTTTTAAGATTAAACCTCTCCTTAGTGTGCCCCTTAGTATGCATTTTACGACAAAAGAGTAATTTAATCCAATTATTGGAAATAAAAAGATCTACAAACTTTTATTTAGAGCATTTTTTCTCTACAG
Organism: Catonia carolina; assembly: GCA_035578175.1. Lineage (NCBI taxonomy): Eukaryota > Metazoa > Arthropoda > Insecta > Hemiptera > Achilidae > Catonia > Catonia carolina. The sequence continues at coordinate 3,225,951 of JAQMRL010000017.1, read as the reverse complement.
AGCCTAGTTTAGTGTGAAAAAGTGATTTTTCCGTATTTTAACCCAGACTGAGGTCGATTTTCATTTTGCGTCCTTCACTCATGATTAAAATTAGGTTATGTTTTATTGAGGTTAGTTTTTTTTATTTATTTCTAATGTTTTATTACTAATGTTAGGTTTATTGTTAATTATTTGCATTGGCAAGAGAAAGTTGTGTGAGTGTTTCATACCAATTTTTTTACTTTCTCTTGCCCTATATGAGTGTATTGGGAAGGAAATTATAGTTTTCGTGATTATTTTTAAAATCGAGTTTTTCAACGGATACACAAGTTTTCAGACTCACCCAACCCACAAAAAAGTGTTTTTTTTTTTGTAATCCGTGTGTGTGAGTCTGAACAAAATCTTTCAAAATCGAAATATCGTATGAAGTTAAAAATAGGAACTTACGTTACCCACTAGGGAACCCGACACGAACATTTTTATCAAAATCGGTCAACTGGAAGTAGTAATTTACCACTTTTTTCGCGATTTTCTTAAAAAACCGCTCGTACAAATTTTTTTTAAATCACCTCATTTACTATATTTTTTAAGCTCTACAAGATAGGGTAAGCGCTGCTGAAATTCTTAGGGACACTGTGTTTTCGTAGAACTTTTTTTTAGGATTGCGGCCTTAATATGCATTTTTAGGGCAAAAGTGTATAAATAATCAAAGTTATATAAAATTTAAAAACTTTTAACTTGTATTCCAAATGTTTATTTGTATAACGCTTAGTTTAGCGGTAATTATTGTTTTTTTTTTTCTGTTTGTTTTCAATAATATACGAATTTTTTAAGATTTCAGCCTTAGTACGAATTTTATAACAAAAGTATTTATAATATGTATATTTTGCCCATAATAGTCTGGTGGAGTGTCAAATTATTTACACTCAATCTGTTTCGTTGCATGCCTAAAATAAATAGTTTCTGTTTTCTTATCACATGGTCAGCCAATTAAATTATTGAATCATTTAAGAACAGAAGAGGTAGAGGTGTAAAATACACTAATCAGATATCTTCTCTGAAAGTAATGGATTTCATTATACAGCCAGACCCTGTGGTGAATGAAGTGAAGGTATCATTTGCAGAGTGGAAAATAAGTGCTTTTCAGAGGGCTCGGCATGCTAATAAGCGTACTTTTCCACTCAGTGAGTAAGGGGCAACGGTAAACCACCTCACTCGTCGTTTTACTTAGTAAAACCTCTACAGGTTCAAACCAGCCTTTCGGCTGATGACCTAAACAATAAATGTACATTAGTACATATACACATATAATATACAAGTTTATAGGAAATTAAAAGATCTACAACTTTCATTTTAAGCATTTTTTTCTACAGAGCCTAGTTTAGTGTGAAAGAGTGATTTTCCGTAATTTTATACCAAACTGAGGTTGAGTTTCATTTTACGTCATTCACTCATGATTAAAATTAGGTTATTTTTTTAATTTTACATTGTTTACTAATGATTGAACATTGGTAATATTTTTCATTAATGACATTGACACGAAAAGGTCATGTAAGTATTTTACACGAGATTTTTTCAATATGGAGCACTAACTACCTAAGTAAAACGTATAACATACTAATGAAAAATGTCTAGGCCTTGTTCTTAAGGTGTTATTGTTGTTTAGATCATCAGTCAAAAAAGGCTTCTTTGAACCTGTAGAGCAGTGATTCTCAACATTTTTGGCTCCGCGACCCCCAAATAGAAAAAATCTGGTGTGAAACACTCACACAACTTTCTCTTACCAGTGTAAATAATTTAAACAATATAACCTAACATTAGTAATAAAACATTAGAAATAAACAAAAAACTAACCTCAAAAAACATAACCTTATTTTAATCATCAGTGAAAGACGCAAAATGAAAATCTACCTCAGTTTGGCTTAAAAACATGGAAAATCATTTTTTCACGCTAAACTAGGCTCTGTAGAGAAAAATGCTTTAAATAAAAGTTGTAGATCTTTTAATTTCCTATAAATATGATTATATAGGCTATACTTTTGTCGAAAAGTGCATACTAAGGCCGAAATCTTAAAAAATTCGATTTTTCACACGTTTTCGTGAGAAAAAAACAGAAAATTGCTAATTACCGCTTAACTAAGTGTTATACAAAAAATGTTTGAAATAAAAGTTGTAAAATTTAAATTCTCTACATTTTTTATTATATAAATTTTTGCGCTATAATACATATTAAAGCCGTAATCATAAAAGAACACTTTTTTACGTAAAAACAGCCTCACCGAGAATTTCAGGAAACATGGCGCCTACCCTATATTGTAGAGAATAAAAAAATTAAGTAAATGAGGCGATTTTTAGAAAAATCGTAGGACCAGTTTTTGAGAAAATCGCAAAAAAGTGAAAAATTATACGAATAAACTACTACTTCCGGTTGACCGATTTTGATGAAAATGTTCGAGTCAGGTCCGGTAGTGGTATGTAACTTAAGTTTCAAGTTTCAAGCTCGTACGTTGTTCCGTTCTTGAGATATTCTGTTCACACACACACACACACACACACACACACACACACACAGACACACACACACACAGACACACACACACACACACACACACACACACACACACACACACACAGACCAATCGCTAAAAACATGTATTTTGGGTTCAGGGGGTCTTAGAACGTATAGATCCGGTGAAAACTCGATTTCGAAAAATCGACATGAAAACAATACTTTCCTTCCTAAATATTCATATAGGCAAGAGAAAGTAAAAATTAATAAAATTAATATTTCGCGAACCCCCCCCTCCCGATAATAATAGTATAAGCCTTACTATTAATAATTGAATTTTGACTGTAATTATTATTGTAAAATGTTTTTTTATATTATATAATCAAACTGCACTAATTTTATGTCTTTAAAGAAAATACAGACAGTAAAAAGTGGAATACAACTACAGTTGAACCTCGATTATCCGGGCTTACCTCCGGCTGCAACCACACCGAAAAATCGAAATTCCGGTTAATCCAAAATCATAGTACAGGTGATTATAAATGAAATAGACAGTTTCGATAGCTTATAGAAAATTTATTTTTGAAAAATTAAGGTACTTACTTACATGATTATATAAAAGAAGTTTTTATTGAAAATATTTACAGACGTTCAATGTGTGCACCATTTGTAACACGACAGGTGTCAACACGGTAGTCGAATTTTTCCCACACGATTAAGCATATGACGGTCAACTGTGGCTACACCATTTGCGATATATTGTTTTAGATCATCGATATCTACAGGAAGCGGTGGTACAAACACTTTGTCTTTTACATAACCCCATAAGAAAAAGTCACAGGGTGTTAAATCTGAACTACGAGGTGGCCACGGCGTAAACACAATGTTTTCCTCACTTGCACGGCTGATCCATCGTCTAGGAATACGTTCATAAAGATAATTTCTGACCTGTAAGTGCCAGTGAGGCAGAGTTCCATCTTGTACAAAACTGAAGTTATCACTATCTTCCTGGATTTGAGGCATTAACCATTCGTTTAACATGTCCAGATAAATTACTCCGGTTACTGACACTTCGTGAAAGAAGAACAGCCCGTAAACCTTTTCACGAGATAATGCGCAAAAGATGTTTACTTTAGAGGAATCGCGTGTATGCTGTAAAGTTATTTTTGGGGTTTCTGTGCCCCATATTCTAACATTATGTCTATTAACTTTTCCACTAATGTGAAAATTACATTCATCACTGAAAATTAGACGATTAAAGAATGCGTCGTCATTTTCAACACAATGTTGCATCTCCAGACAAAAATTTTTACGTACGACTTTATCACTGGTGTGCGATGCGGTAATCAAATGGTATTATGATTCCTACATCTGCTTGATTCGTTAAGGTGGTTGGATCTATTACAACCGGGAAACAAAAGACGCGATGTGACTTCGACGCGCACATTAGGCGTAACGCTTTGCTCGTTAAGGAATAGGGAAGTTTGGAGGATAGACAGGAACATATACAAGGAATAACACTGCAATTAATAATAAGTGTTGCCGTACTTACTCGATTTTGAGTGCGTAGATTTCCCAGGATGCTTCAATTCGTTGACGCCGTTGTAGAAAAACACTAAATGTTCGATTAGATCTGTACAGATTTCACACAATAAACAAAGGCACGTTAAGAATACACATAAAGCACTGCTAACACTCGTATAATTGCAGTTAGGATAGCGGTTTACAAGTTCGAGACACGAGATAACACAGATTGCACAAAGTTCGGTAATTAGTTGAATAAAAACCATGAATAGTTCGTTATATAATTGTAAGCGCGTTCAAAATGAAAAGCTTCGTTGCTTGGGGCCGTAATTAATACATTACCGGCAACATGAAGTTGGATTATCCAACGCGTTAAATGCAGGTGACGCCAGCTCTAGGGGCTGCGAGCGTCCGTGGAAACCCGACCGAACCGTTAGCTGGTTTGACTGGAAGAGAAGGAGAATCGGGAAGAAGGAACAATGGCGAAGCGAGCACGGAAAATTAGTCTAATTTTGCTATTGGCGGAGGGCGGGCCACGTGATCAAGGATCACACATGCGTAGAACTAATTGATGAAGTAATCGATGCAGAATCAATATTACGGATGTAATCGAGCGGGAAGGATTTATTCTGGAAAATTCGACGGCGCGCGGTATTTGAATCTATTGTAATACTGAACAACTGGTATTTAAACTTTGTACTAACTACAATTTATAAGGTGTCATTTTCAAACGTTTTCGCAGAATTTTCCACATAGTCGGTTGTGGAATTTGCAATTCTAAACTTGCTGATCTAGTTGATTTTCCTGGACTCCGTACATAAACATCACGAACACTATCAATTTGTTCTTCTGTAACAGAATGTCTTCCAGTACTCTTCCTTTTACACAGACATCCACTGTTTTCAAAATGTTTATACCAGTCACAGATTGATTGCCTTGTTGGTGGTGGTTTACCGTATCTTGTTCTGAAATGACGTTGCACAACCGTAACCGAGTTTGTTTTGGCTAATTCAAGAACACAATAAGCTTTCTCCACTTGAATAGCGGCCATTTAGCTAGACTGGTCGTGTAACAGCAGCCAACAACAAAATGTTCCAAACAACAGTTGTACCAACAGAAACTTTAAAAAAATTTCCTACAAATCTATATCATTTAATATATTCAAATACACCAGTTTGATGTTTAAGAAGCTGTCGAAAGTGTCTATTTCATTTATAATCACCCTGTATAATGAAATTCATTACTTTCAAAGGATAATTCCATAACTAATGTCTTTTACATTTCTACCTGTTCTATTCTTAAATGATTTTGTCATATAATTGGCTGACCATGTGATAAGAAAAAAACTATTTTTTGTAGCCCTGGAACTAGCAGATCGAGTGCAAATAATAATTTAACACTCCAACTGCCTTTTATGGGAAAAATATCTTTATACACGAGTGTAAAACTCGTTATGGTATAAATAAAGTACAACTGTATTAATTCAGCAAGCAAATAACCTACTCTTGGAAAAGGTAGGTTAAATTTTAAAGTTAATGTAACGTTAGCCAAAACTTTTGTTAAGTTTTGCAAACTGTTTGCTCCCCAAACCATGTACCTCTTTTTAAACCATCCAACCATATCCAAAACCAAAATATAATTCCTACGCAATATACAAGATCATAATTGCCTTTTGCTTTTGCGCTTTCCCCTTTTGTTTGTACGAGATTTCTTTTACTGAAATCCACTTCATTGTTTGAAAATTATTCTCAAAATAAATACATACACACACGCACACACACCACTCTTTCTTTTCCATTCACAAAATGTTCATTTTATTGGCGAAAATTTTTACTTTCCTTGCCTATATGAATGTATAGGAAAGAAACTATTGTTTTCAAGTCGATTTTTAGAAATCGAGTTTTCACTGAATCTGCAAGTTTTCAGACCCCCTGAACCAAAAAAAAAACATATTTTAGCGATTTGCCTGTGTGTGTGTGTGTGTGTGTGTGTGTGTGTGTGTGTGTGTGTGTGTGTGTGTGCGCGCGCGCGCGTATGTGCGTGCGTGGGTGTTTGAACAGAATATCTCAAGAACGGAACATCGTACGAATTTGAAACTTAAGTTAGATACCACTACCGGACCCGACACGAAAACTTTTATCAAAATCGGTCTACCGAAAGTAGTAGTTTATTCGTGTCACTTTTAACTTTTTTACCATTTTCTCAAAAACGGCTTCTACGATTTTCTCAAAAACGGCTTCTACGATTTTATTTTAAATAGCCTCATTTACTAAATTTTTTATCCTATATAAGATAGGGTAGAAGAATTTCAGCAGACATGGTGCCTACCCTATCATGCAGCGCATAAAAAAATGTAGTAAACGAGGCAATTTTTAAAAAAATCGTAGAAGCCGTTTTTGAGAAAATCGCAAAAAGTGAAAAATGACACGAATAAACTACTACTTCCGATTGACCGATTTTGATGAAAATGTTCGTATTGGGTCCTCTAGTGGTATCTAACTTAAGTTTCAAGTTTCAAGTTCGCACGATGTTCCGTTCTTGAGATATCTGTTCCGCGCGCGCGCACACACACACACACACACACACACACACACACACACACACACACACACACGCGCGCGCGCACACACACACACACATACACACACACACACATACACACACACACACACACACACACACACACACACACACACAGACCGATCGCTAAAAACATTTTTTTGGGTTTAGGGGTCTGAAAACGTGTAGATCCGGTAAAAACTCGATTTCGAAAAATCGACATGAAAACAATACTTTTCTTCTTATATATTCATGTATGCAAGACAAAGTAAAACATATATACAGAACATAAACAATATTGAAAATATTTCCATTCAAACGTCACACTATAACATAACTCACTATATCAATCTTGTTTGACAATCTCTTTCTCCCAACCGCTATTTGCATGCAACTCTTTTTCATAAAATACACAAAAATTGTGAACAGTTAGATAAAAATGTTTACGTGATAATAATTCTTCAGAATGTAAAGAATCACTTCCCGGACTTTTCTAACTTTTCAAACTGCCTTCATTTTATTACGTTTTTTTTATTTAACTTATTTATTTACAATCAATGTGGCTGTAAGCAAATAATTATAAAAGAACTAAACTGACGTGAGTGAAGTATACAGCCTTTGCCCTCACTTCAACTAAATAAAATTATAAAATAAAGTTAATAACAAACTAAAAAAAGTTGCAAAGTTACAAAATTAACAATAACAATGTAAAAGAAGTAAACAAAAGTGAAATAAACAATGTAAAAGAAGTTAACAATAGAAAAGTAAAATAACATTTTAAAATTTCACCTTAGATTAAAAAGTAGTGATGAAAATGAATGTTGAATTTAATTTCGTGTAGCTATGGATTAAAAACGTTGGTGTAAGTCGAGGATGTGATACCTTTTGAGGCGCTTCATTTTCTCACTGTTGTCTAGCAAATTTATTGCCAGGTGGTTCTGGTGGTCGTTTAATCTTAGCTGGTACCGAGGCTCAGCTCTCTTATCTCTTCTGTTATGGTACGGATTTGAAGATGGTCATGTATTTCCGAGTTTCTTATAAACCACCCAGCGTAACTTGTCGATCTTAATACTTTATTTTGGAAGCGTTGTATTATTTCTAAATTGGATTTGCTGGATGTACCCCAAAGCTGAGCGCCATACTTCCAAACAGGCTTGAAAATTGTATTATAGATCAAGACCTTATTTTGAACAGATAATTGTGATCTTCTTCCTAATAACCAGTTAAACTTCATGTATTTTAAATTAAGTTTGTTCCGTTTACATACTATGGATGTCGCCAAGTTAATCTTTTGTCAAGATGCAAGCCAAGGTACTTCACGTGATCTTGTTGTGAGAGTACATCATTACGTAGGAGTACTGATGGGCATTCCTCTCTTCTCATAGTAAATGTAACTTGGATGGATTTATTTGCATTTGCTTTTAGTCTCCATTTGTTCAACCATAGTAGCACTTCGTCTAAGTAAATTTGAGCTTTATATGATGCTAGTGTAGCAATTGTCAGTTGAAAGAATTGCTGTATCATCAGCGTACGTAGCGGTAAGTATCAATCAATTGATTGAGAGGCATGTCAGCGGTAAATATTCGTACAATATTGGAGCAGGTATGGATCCTTGAGGAACCCCGGAGTTTATTTCTCCAAATTTCGAGTATGCACCTCTGCATTTAATTTGAAATATCTTACCTTTCAGATAAGATTTAAGAACAAAATAAAACGGATATGGTAAAATTGTTTTTAATTTGTATAAAAGACCATTATGCCACACTTTGTCAAAGGCTCTAAATAAACTGCCTTTATTTGAGCAAGTATTTATAAAACATAAAAATTCATGATGCTATAATAAATATTCTACTTTTATTATTTTTGCGCAGGAATCCAAGTATGTCAGAAGATGGAACGTGGACGTCAACGTACTGGCCAGTCCACACAGCGTACGGACGAGAATTCTTGACATTGGACATCAATTCCACAGCAACGGGAAGAGGTCCTAGACTCAAACAGTGTGCTTTCTGGAAGAAATATCTACCGCAACTTTTAACTAGTACTAGTAAGTAATTTTTATTTATTTTTACAAAAATTATAACGAGAAATTTTTCTCAAAAATTTATAATGGATTTGGTTACAATATTCTTGTTGAAATACTTACCAGGGCTTAACATAAAAAAAAAATACGAGGTGCAGCTATTAAATAACGAGACTGAGTAAAAACATTTATTTTTTTTATACATAATCACTTATTGTCACCTTCAATATACACCCCTTCTCTATCCCTGCAACGCTCCGTGCGAATATTCTATGGTTGGAAATAGTGCTGAAAGTCATCTTCTGTCAGCTCCTTCAGGACACGTGCCGCTCAAAAATGTTTGAAATGAAGCTCGCAAAAATGCTTGTAATGACACTTTGTACGCGATTGAAAAGGACCTAATTTTTTTGGAAACGATAATAACATCTTGATGAAATGTGGTTTTTTAATTATGATCCGGAAACAAAGCGCAAATCCATGCACTGGAAGAACCGAACTTTACCGAGAGCCAAAAAAGCTCGAATGAGCAAGTCAAAATTTAAAGCAATGATGATAGCTTTTTTTATATCCATGGGATTGTGTACCTTCACTGGGTTCCAGAAGGTCAAACAATTAATCAATATTACTACCTTGAGGTACTTCCTAAACTACATCAAAGAGTAAGGAAAAACGCCCCGAAATGTGGAATGACAAATCATGGGTTCTCCACGAAGACAATGCGCCAGCTCATTCCGCGTTATCTGTCAAGAGGTTCCTAGCCAAGTACAGCATCTCAGTGTTACAACATCCACCTTATTCACCAGATCTTACACCATGTGACTTCTACCTGTTCCCTAAGGTGAAATCTGAATTAAAAGGGACAAGATTTTAGTCTGTGGAAGCTGTAAAAGAGAAAGCGGTACGTGTCCTGAAGGAGCTGACAGAAGATGACTTCCAGCACTATTTCCAACAATGGAAAATTCGGATGGAGCGTTGTAGGGATAGAGAAGGGGTGTATATTGAAGGTGACAATAAGTGAATATGTATAAAATTAAATAAATTTTTTTACAACGTCAGTCTCGTTATTTAATAGCCACACCTCGTATACCCGTCCAAAGAATACCAGATTATTGGCAGTTAGCAATATTTGCAACTTATTGTCCAACTACTATTATTCTAATGTAACTTATTCTAAAATTGGGGTTTTTTCCCAGAAATTATTTAACGGGTTGTTACTGAGTAATGGAAGTTATAGTAATTAGGAATTACCATAAATTCCGTTGTTTTGTACAAAATTGTACTTTTAGAATGGTACACGTTGAAGCTGACAATGATGTGACGAACACTATAATAATATTTTTAATTATACACAGTGACGTTTGAAAACTAAATTAGCTCGAAACCGATCTGATACCAGCGATTGTACTTGCGCTGTGAGTGGGTACAATCGTAAGCACTTGGTAAAGTTTTTATCACCATACTTCTTACTCCTTTATTTTAGATTGAATTATAAGAAGATTGAATTTCGTTTAAACTGATAAACAATTTTAAATTTTGAGGTTAAGGGTAAATTTGGGGGTGGGGTATGATTAAAATAGAAAAGAGAAAAACGGAACAAGTTTCTAAATCTTTACGCTAGAATGCGCTGTGATCCGTTCTTTTCTCTTAAAATATTTTGCAAGTTTCCAGTTGCGGAAGAAGAAGAAGAAGACGAAGAAGATTTTAATCGGTTTTTGTCTGCCTTTTGTGAAGTTAAATCGTGGATTTAATTGGCTTTTGGGGGCGGGCGTCGTCATCCACTAAATCAAAAGGTGGTGGATATCTACTAGGGGGTGCGACTTTTGAATCTTAAACGGGGCTAATGCTAAACTTTTCTCTTTGTGTCGGATGAAAACGATATTTTATCCTTCATGTGTGTAAATGTGTACACATTCAAACACACACACACACACACACACACACATACACAATAGAAAATAACTTTAAACAGTAATAAATATTCTCTTTAAGTCTATTCCCCGTAATTTAAACCCGTCTTTTATTAACACTATTTCTTTTAAATTCCTTTTAATTAACGTTGATTTAACATGGCCACCGTAGCGTAATGGTAAAGCGTTAGCAGTTTATTAAAAAAAAATCCTGGGTCAATCTTCGGTGAATTCCATTATCAGGAGCGTAAGTTATCCGAATGTCAGTCATCCGAACTGTCAATTATCCGAACCACCATCGATAGAAAAAAATACATATTTACTACAGATACTGAAGTCACGAGATTGCCTTTTGCGTATGTGTGTGTGGGCTGTGAGAAGAGAAGTGAAATATTTTCAGTGCTGCCAACCTCAAATAGTGAGACACTACTATCGGTTTCATAATCGTAGACACCCGAGTTTGAACCCAAAGCATTTCCAAAACTATTAGTCGGATTTCTATGTACTTTACATCAAAATTTAACTCTTTTTATTCTGCGTTTACCTTTAATAGTCCTATATTTTTAATGTTGGTTTAAAAATTCCCATATCCAGCTTGGAAGACAAAAAGACCCGGTTTATTTTTGATACCGCAACAAATTTCATGCGTTTAGAGGCGTGTAACTCGATAAATATTAAACCGAAAAGTTTTAAATTTTAACACAACATAGACAATTCTATTCGGACAGCGTGTACGAAATTTCAAATTCATAAGCTATTTAAATTTTGATTTATTAACAATATTCTGAACCCTTGCTATCTCGGTAACCGCTCGATCGTTCGGCACGGGCAAACTATCGTTGTATTCAGCGTAAAAAAGTTAGTACAGATATTTTAGTAACATGAAATATCGATTGACCAATGTTGCGGTAGAATTTTTACTTTCTCTTGCCTGTATGAATATATCAAGAGGAAAGTATTGTTTTCCTGTTGATTTTTCGAAATCGAGTTTTTTACCGGATCTACACGTTTTCAGACCCCTGAACCCAAAAACCATGTTTTTAGTGATTGTTCATTGTGTAGGCCTACGTGTATGTGTGTGTGTGTGCGTGCGTGTGTGCGCGCGTGTGTGTGTGTGAACAGAATATCTCAAGAACGGAACATCGTACGAAGTTAAAACTTAAGTTAGATACCACTAGAGGACCCAACACGAACATTTTCATCAAAATCGGTCAACCGGAAGTAGTAGTTTATTCGTGTCATTTTTCACTTTTTTGCGAGTTTCTCAAAAACGGCTCCTACGATTTTTTTTAAATCGCCTCATTTACTACATTTTTTGTGCTCTACAAGAAAGGGTAGGGCGCCATGTCTGCTGAAATTCTTGGTGAAGCTGTTTTCTCGTAAAAAAATTGTTTTTTTAAGATTACGACTTTACTGTATGTATTTTAGCGCAAAAATGTATATAATTAAAGTTATAGAGAATTTTAAATCTTACAACTTTTATTTTAACATTTTTTTGTATAACGCTTTGTTTAGCGGTAATTAGCGATTTTCTGTTTTTTTTCTCACGAAATCGTGTAAAAAAATCGAGTTTTTAAAGATTTCAGCCTTATAATGCATTTTACGACAAGAAGTGTAATCAAATTTATAGGAAATTAATAGATCTACAACTTTTATTTAGAGCATTTTTCTCTACTGAGCCTAGTTTAGCGTGAAAGAGTAATTTTCCGTAATTTTAAGCTAAACTGAGGTGGATTTTCACTTAACGTCTTTCACTCATGATTGAAATACGATAATTTTTTTTAGAGGTTAGTTTTTTTGTTAGTTTCTAATGTTTTATTACTAATGTTAAGTTATATTGGTAATTATTTGCATAGGCAAGAGAAAGTTGTGTGAGTGTTTCTCACCAGATTTTTTAAATTTTGAAAAATATTGGGTGCCATTATCTATGTTGACAGGTTGTGTACGTGACATCCTGTTGGACGGTGTACCTGTCTACCTGATAGTAGCCCCCCCTCCCAACCATGGCCCAGTCTGTTTTTAAAAATCTGGTGTGAAACACTCACACAACTTTCTCTTGCCAATGCAAATAATTAACAATAAACCTAACATTAGTAATAAAACATTAGAAATGAACAAAAAACTAACCTAAAAAAACATTAATGAAATACGCAAAATTAAAATCGACCTCAGTTTGGCTTAAAAATACGGAAAATCGCTCATTCACGCTAAACTAGGCACTGTACAAAAAATGCTTTAATTAAAAGTTGTAGATCTTTTAATTTTCTATAAATTTTATTATATACACTTTTGTCGTAAAATGGCCGAAATCTTAAAAAATCGATTTTTCACACGTTTTCGTGAGAAAAAAACAGAAAATTGCTAATTACCGCTAAACTAAGCGTTATACAAAAAAATGTTTGAAATAAAAGTTGTAGAATTTTACATTCTCTACAACTTTTATTATAGCCTATAACGTTTTGCGCTAAAATGCATATTAAAGCCGCAATCTTAAAAATAAAATGTTTTTACGTAAAAACAGCCTCCCGCAGAATTTCAGAAAACATGGCGCCTACCCTATCTTGTAGAGCATAAAAAATGTAGTAAACCAGGCGAATTTTAAAAAAAATCGTAGTACCAGTTTTTGAGAAAATCGCAAAAAAGTGAAAAATTATACGAATAAACTACTACTTCCGGTTAACCGATTTTGATGAAAATGTTCGTGTCGGGTCCGGTAGTGGTATGTAACTTAAGTTTCAAGTTTCAAGTTCGTACGATGTTCCGTTCTTGAGATATTCTGTTTACACACACACACACACACACGCACACACGCACACACGCACACACACACACACACACACACACACACACACACACACACACACACACACACAGACCAATCATTAAAAACATGTTTTTTGGGTTCAGGGGGTCTGAAAACGTATAGATCCGGTGAAAACTCAATTTCGAAAAATCGACATGAAAACAATACTTTCCTTCCTATATATTCATATAGGCAAGAGAAAGTAAAAATTTTAAAAATTCTACTATGAGGGTAAGCGCACAGTGAACGCTGGTCGCTGGTCGCTGGTCGCAGGTCGCTGGTCGCAGGTACTGATTCACGGTGGCGAACGAGCATGCGCACAGTTAGGAGCATGTAACTACGCGCTCAACCCTCATTCAGATGTAGGCACTATTCAACACGAGTTCCTGTAGCAGCAGTCATGATGAATTATTATTTCTAATGGAAAACGCTCATACAAAATTGTTTTCTATTGACGATACCGTTAGTGACATTAATAAGAACAGAAAATTGTTCGGCATAATCATCTTTTTCCGCAATTAAAAACAGACAGACAGGTTTTTTAAATGCATGAAAAGGATTCTGGAAACGTTTAATTTTATATTGTCTAAAGTAGAACTCGTTTTCAAAAACATTGGTGCAGTTTGCACAAGCAACCAATATTACCGGAAGAAAGATTTGTGATTACTTTGAACATTTTAAACGTATTTTGAACTTTCTGACTACCGATATTAAATATTATTAAAGCATTATTTGGCCAGTAATAATCTTTTAAAGTTAGTTTTATAAACCTATGTTAAAAATTAATTAACAAGTTGGTTTTATTTATGAATACGTATTGTACGGCGCCAAACGTGTTGGATTTGTACATTTACAAATTAAAAACAAAAAAAACAATAAAATATGCAAGACAAAAGAATTTATTTTAAAAAAAATATAGCCTAACTAAAATTGAAACCGGTAGACGAGCTCACAAAACTATATGTTTCTGAAGTGACCATGTTTTCTACAGCTTCTCTCCATTTATTACTTTGAAATATATATTTTGAACATTTTGACTACCGATATTCAATATTATAAAGCATTGTTTGGCCAGTAATAATCTTTTAATTTATATTTATAAACCTATCTTAAGTTATTATAATTAATTAACAATTTGTTATTATTTATGAATACGTATTATACGACGCCAAGTAGGCCTACACTTAGCAACCTGCTAGCAAGCAGCAGGCAGGTTTATTCAAAACAAACCAGTGAGCTGATATGCGCAGATGACCAGTGCGCAGTTTTCTCCACCAGCGTTTACTGTGAGACGTCCGATTAATATCCGTTTTAAAAAAAAACCATTAAAACAATTTTTTTCAACACAATTTTATTTCTACTTGAAAGTCCAAACCTTAAACTATTTTTCGACATAGTTTCCATCGGTGTTCAAACACTTGTCGTAGCGGGTGATCAATTTGTCTATACGCTCTTCGTAGAAGGTTCCCGCCACTGACGTGCACAAAACCAAGAGACTTGGAAGTGCTTTGACTTTTCTCACACGGTACAGTGATGATGGTGAAGATTTTTTAAACAAAATTGTGACAGGTGATGAAACTTGGGTCCGTCATGTCACACCGGAACCTAAACAGCAGTCAATGGAGTGGCGACACACGCAATCCCCGAAGAAACAAAAATTCAAGACGACAATGTCTGCACAAAAATTTATGTGCACTGTCTTTTGGGATCGGAAAGGTGTTTTGCTGATTGATTTTCTCCCAAGAGGTGAAACCATTAATGCAGCAAGGTACGAAACCTTAAGAAAACTAAGGCGGGCAATTCAAAACAGAGAAGAATGCTCAGTAACGGAATTGTGTTGCTCCATGACAATGCTCGGCCCCATACCGTTGGTGACATTTAAACATTGGTTCGACAATTTTGTTGGGAGCAGTTCGATCACCCGCCCTACAGCCTGGACTTGGCACCGTCTGACTACCACTTGTTCCTGCACATGAAGCGCGAGCTAGGCGGCCAACGCTTTGAAACCGACGATGAAGTGAAAACTGCCGTGGAGTAGTGGCTACATTCGTTGGCGGGAACCTTCTACGAAGAGGGTATAGATAGACAAATTGACCACCCGCTACGACAAGTGTTTGAGCATCGGTGGAAACTATGTCGAAAAATAGATTAAGGTTTGGGCTTTCATGTAGAAATAAAATTGTGTTGAAAAAAAATTGATTTACTTGTTTTTTTTAAAAACGGTACTTACTTTCTGAACACGCCTCGTATAATGGCCTATTCCTACTATAGTCCATGTAATTTCAATAGAAGCTTGCACTGTACACGTTCCCTCTCCCTCTATTTGCCTCCTCCGTTTATTCCTAGTAGTCAGCATATGTACTGGTTGTTAGAAAAGTATGCCTCTAAATTGTTACCAGTGTTTAATACTTTCGTATGAATTTAATTTTTTACTTTCTCTTGCCTATATGAATATATAGGAAGGAAAGTATTGTTTTCATGTCGATTTTTCGAAATCGAGTTTTCACCGGATCTATACGTTTTCAGACCCCCTGAACCCAAAAAACATGTTTTTAGCGATTGGTCTGTGTGTGTGTCTGTGTGTGTGTGTGTGTGTGTGTCTGTGTGTGTGTGTGTGTGTGTCTGTGTGTGAACAGAATATCTCAAGAACGGAACATCGTACGAACTTGAAACTTGAAACTTAAGTTACATACCACTACCGGACGCGACACGAACATTTTCATCAAAATCGGTCAACCGGAAGTAGTAGTTTATTCGTATAATTTTTCAGTTTTTTGCGATTTTCTCAAAAACTGGTCCTACGATTTTTTTTAAAATTGCCTATTTTACTCAATTTTTGATTCTCTACAAGATAGGGTAGGCGCCATGTTTGCTGAAATTCTCGGTGAGGCAGTTTTCACGTAAAAACGTTGTTTTTTTAAGATTACGGCTTTAATATAAATTTTAGCGCAAAAACTTATATAATAAAAGTTGTAGAGAATTTAAAAACCTACAACTTTTGTTTTAAACATTTTTTTGTATGACGCTTAGTTTAGCAGTAATTAGCAATTTTCTGATTTTTTCTCACGAAAACGTGTGAAAAATCGATTTTTTAAAGATTTTGGCCTTAGTATGCATTTTACGACAAAAGTGTATATAATAAAAGTTATAGAAAATTAAAAGATCTACAACTTTTATAAAGAGCATTTTTCTCTAAAGAGCCTAGTTTAGAGAGAAAGAGTGATTTTCCGTATTTTTAAACCAAACTGAGTTCGAATTTCATTTTGCGTGTTTCACTCATGATTGAAATATGGTTATATTTTTGAGATTAGTTGTTTGTTTATTTCTAATGTTTTATTACTAATGTTAGGTTTATTGTTAATTATTTATATTGGCAAGAGAAAGTTGTGTGAGTGTTTCACACCAGATTTTTTTAAGTAATTCATTGTGTTTAATTGTGTAATCCTATTACTTTCTCTTGCCTATATGAATATATAGGAAGGAAAGTATTGTTTTCATGTCGATTTTTCGAAATCGAGTTTTCACCGGATCTATACGTTTTCAGACCCCCTGAACCCAAAAAACATGTTTTTAGCGATTGGTCTGTGTGTGTGTGTGTGAACAGAATATCTTAAGAACGGAACATCGTACGAACTTGAAACTTGAAACTTAAGTTACATACCACTACCGGACGCGACACGAACATTTTCATCAAAATCGGTCAACCGGAAGTAGTAGTTTATTCGTATAATTTTTCAGTTTTTTGCGATTTTCTCAAAAACTGGTCCTACGATTTTTTTTAAAATCGCCTATTTTACTCAATTTTTTATTCTCTACAAGATAGGGTAGGCGCCATGTTTGCTGAAATTCTCGGTGAGGCTGTTTTCACGTAAAAACGTTGTTTTTTTAAGATTACGGCTTTAATATAAATTTTAGCGCAAAAACTTATATAATAAAAGTTGTAGAGAATTTAAAAACCTACAACTTCTGTTTCAAACATTTTTTTGTATGACGCTTAGTTTAGCAGTAATTAGCGATTTTCTGATTTTTTCTCACGAAAACGTGTGAAAAATCGATTTTTTTAAGATTTTGGCCTTAGTATGCATTTTACGACAAAAGTGTATATAACCAAATTTATAGGAAATTTAAAGATCTACAACTTTTGTTTAGAGCATTTTTCTCTACAGAGCCTAGTTTAGCGTGAAAGCGTGATTTTCCGTATTTTTAAGCCAGACTGAGGTTGATTTTCATTTTGAGTGTATCACTCATGATTAAAATAAGGTTATGTTTATTGAGGTTAGTTTTTTGTTTATTTCTAATATTTTATTACTAATGTTAAATTATATTGTAAATTATTTGCATTGGCAAGAGAAAGTTGTGTGAGTGTTTCACACCAGATTTTTTTAGTATCGATTGCATCTTCCAAAGAAATTTAATCCGAGATGACACAATGTCCGCACGCTCCATGAAAAACCTTCTACCGTCATTACCTTTCTTGTAACTGTACCCCAAACTTTTAATTATTCTCCTTATAGACTTAAGGAACCCCATGTACCCAATATTTTCTTCTAAAATTTTTCTAACTTTTTCGCATGTAGGGTACTCCCCACGTTCAAAAAACTCGGTTATTGTTCTGCGAATACATTGCTCATCGAAACTTTCAACACTGGTGACCCATTTTTTGTGAGGTATCTTCTTATGAGAAGATGTAAACGACACGGGTTGTTCTTCATTTGTCCCACAGATTTCATTGATGACAGCTGATGCAGCTATGTTCTCACGGGCTTCGGCACAAATTTTTTGGACAGTGCTGCGACTACATGAGCAAGCAGTTGCAGTCACTTCCTGGGTTGATGAAAACATTTCACGAATTGTTGCTTCAGGATTACTATACAGAAGTTCTTTAAAGTAACTATACACACTGCAAAAATTATGTTTTTGAATTTGCTTCGTAAATCACGTTTTTCACTCATCGTTGACCGGTACTGCTACACTTTTAATCTCTTGTGCGCACTGAACGGAAACTCAAACTGAACAACTGGTGAATTTATATTTTGTACTATAATATTATCATATAGGCTACATTTATAAAAAGACTATGTACATTTTTATGTACGTCTTTAAAATAGAAACAGCCTTACATTTTGTGTTGACAGTTATAAAATAAACATTGCAGAGTATAAAACAATCTGTAATTAATTAACTAAAAGAATTTCACATTCTGATTTATAAAGTATTTATTTTGACATTAAAGTAATATATCAATAAAAGTAAAAATTAAAAATATATGGTGATTTGTGCATGTTACTAATTTGTTTATAATCAAGAGTATGGAAGTAGTAGTACGTTTTGCAGCACACTATCTGCAAACTGCTGCAACCACTTTACATGTGTGGGAGTGAAAATACTTATTACGGAAGCTTCTATTGAAATTACATGGACTATAGCAGGCTCCTGTGGTGAATGAAGTGAAGGTGTCATTTACAGAGCGGAAAATATGTGCTTTTCAGAGGGCCCGGCATGCTGATAAGCTTACTTTTCCACTCAGTGAGTTGTGGCAATGGTAAACCACCTCACTCCTCGTTTTACTTAGTAAAACCTCTACAGGTTCAAACCAGCCTTTCGGCTGATGACCTAAACAACAACATAGCAGGCTCACGCTTGTAAGCGACCAGCGACCAGCGAACAGCGTTCACTGTGCGCTTACCTTTAGGTTATATTGCTCATTATTTGCATTGGCAATAGAATTTTTTGTCAGTGTTTCACACCAGATTTTTAATTAATTTTTTCTTGTTTTGTTTTCTGTTTCAGCAAATCTTCAAACGCAAACGACAGTGTGTACAAGCAGCGTATCGACATCATTATCAGATACGTATTATATATATAAATTCATAACGCCTCTACTGATTGGTCAATTTTGTAAATACCTACTAACATCACCATTGCACCGATTAGTACTGCCTTCTATATAATTTAACAAAACGAACAATAACTAAAATAAATCTTACATGATTGATCCTAAGATTAATTGTAAACGCCGTATAATATAATTAATTATAATTAAAATAATAATAATAATAACAATAATAATAATAAATATAATATAAAAGGAATCGTCGATATCGTTAGCGTTGTCATCATAATCGGCTCAACCTCTTCATTATTTATTTATTTATTTATTTATTTGTATTTTATAAATAAATAAAAATATATAATTACATTATTTTTTTAATAGTAACTAATATTTAATCATTTTGCCGTATATTGTACATCTATCTTATATATACCGTGTGATTCAATGTGAATATCGGGGTTTTAAATATTAAATATTTATGTATTTATTGTGATAAATTACACGAATGAAATGAAAATATAATTTTTTCTCATCGGGAACTGTCAAGTATGGATAACCACCCAATTTGAGTGCTTTATTGAGCCTGTATAAATTGAGGGATTTAGAGATTTAAAGCCCTAAATTTGTCTTCATTTCTTCAATCCAAGGTCCAAACCACATCACAACCACGTAATAGGCTTCAATACAGCATTATAAATTCTTTTCTTTCCGTCAATCCAGATTTTCGGCGACCAAAACTAGGAATTCAAGTAACTTATTGCTTTCCTACCTTGGACAATCCTGCAACTAATATCTGATGCAGATGTGCCTTCCTTCGTGAATATTGATTCGAGAAGAATTTCTTACAGACCATAATCTGTAGATTTTAGAGATTGTAACAGCTGTAAATTACATGAACGCAGTTGTAAACAGTTTTCTTTAAAATGCTTTACACGGACATCATTGGAATCGCTAGTTGAAAATTAGTTTACGAATTTCTTACGGTTAAAAACGAAACTGTATTACTGTATCATTTCCATTGGAAAGCGGAAGATCAACAGTCTTTAAGCTTTTTTTTTTAATCCGAGGCGACGAGAAAACTCATGTTCACTCCCTCGCGATGGGGGGTAAGTAGTGTTGGACTCAATTGAGGCGTCCTCGTCCAGCCCCAAGGAGGCCGCAACCGCCTACCAACCAAAAACCCGCCGCCTGGCCACTTGATCCGGCATCAGCAAAGAACCCTCCACCTCCCTCAGAACCGTTTATATAATACTACAAGGGAAATGTCGGGTTAAAATAAAAATTTACATACTCTCAGCGGGGCGTGGAAGAAAATCGTAGCCTTATTCCCCTTAAGCTTAAGTCTTAAGTCTTAGTGCTTAGTCTAAGTCTTTAAGCTTAAGCACTGCTAAAATTGTTTTGTTACTTTTTCATTTCAAGTATAATTTATCTATGTACAGAAATATTATATAAATTTAAAATACTACTGATATTCTTTCTAAAATACCTGGTATATTCAGGGTGCCTTTGAAATTCCTTGAAAACTTTACAAGTCGGTTCTTTATTTAGAGAAATAAACTTATAATTTCTAATTAAAATATGTTTGAAAATGATTCAGTTAGTCTAAACATAATTTTGTGTTTGTGGTTTTTTTTCTAAAAGTGTTATATTTGAATAATGGTTAAAAAAATTCAAAATTGTTGCCGTTTTAATATTTATTGTTTCCTTTCTTAATAGTAATGGCTTAAAACTTCAGATAAATGAATTAAAAAATTTCCATTTTAATGTTGTTGGTTGTTTCTTAGCACAGTAGTTGAATCGGTCATTTCAGAAACCCTGTAAGTCAAAAAACTATTTTTTGAAAAAATTGAAAAACTGGTTATTTATGATGTTTCAAGAAAAAAATATTAAAAATATTATTTGATCAAAGGGTTGTCCCCTTCAATATAAAATGTATACTTTTTGTATTTTTAAAGGTAAACCACATGTTAAAAGAAAAGTTAAAAATTTTCAGCTCCTACCTTCGACCAATATGAAGCCAGTCAGCTTTACTGCTGTGCAAAAATATAGATATACTAGCGGTACCCAGCGTGCGTTGCTACGCCCAAGAACAGAAAACATGATTTTATGGAAAATATGAAATTACTTACAAAATGTATCTAGAAACTGCACGGTAGTGAAATGTACGAGTAGTGTCGCACTGTTGAGGTTGGCAACACTGTCAAATTTTCACTTCTCTTCCTCACAGCCCATTCATAAGCAAAAGGCAATCTCGTGACTAAAGTATAGATACTGAAGTCATGAGATTGCCTTTTGCGTATCGATGGGCTGTGAGGAAGGGAAGTAAAAATATGACAGTGCTGCCAACCTCAACAGTGCACCACTACTCGTACATTTCACTACCGTGCAGTTTCTAGATACATTTTGTAAGCTGTGGTTTATTCCGAGAAAATTTTTTCTTCATAAACCTTTTAAGAAATAAATATGACCTATAATATTGCCTATAGCTTAATTACATAACTAGAAATATTTGATTTACTGTAATTACGAATGAATCGCCCTCTTTACTATTGCTGTCATCGGCGTTTTCATTATTAGACTCTCTAGTATCTACCTAACCGTTTTCATTTTTTACCAGGTGTCAACAAAACTGTTAAAGAATAGCTTCTTCACGTCCTTAATTTCCTTCTTTATTTTTCAAATTGTGGAAAGAGAAACATCACAGTAGTTAGCCCCCCACTCAAGGCTTTTGTTAAGAAGCACGGATAGGCATTTTTGTTTAGCTTCAACTTCACAACATTTTATTACTTTGCGTTCAACACTGTAAATAGTTCGACCACGTTTTCGAGAAACCAACATTTGTGTTTACGGTAACAAACAGTTATATTCGTACAGTTTACCAACAAAAGGTTCCGCGATATATGCTCTGGGTATAGTATAAGTTGTTATGTTTGTCGTAGTGAAATTAAAGCAGTTGCGCATGCGCACTGATGCTTTTCCCCCTTTACCCCTCGTTGCAAACAAGGGCAAACTCGTGACTCAAGTGACTACACCTTTAATTTTTATTTTGTTTTTACTTTTATGTGTGCTGATTGCGATTCTGAAATCAATTTTGCGCACAAAACACTATAAAATTAATTATTTATTTAGCCTTAGCATCCATTTTACGACAAAAGTGTATATAATCAGATTTATAGGGAATTAAAAGATCTATAACTTTTATTTAGAAGTTTTTCTCTACAGAGCCTAGTTTAGCGTGTAAGAGTGATTTTCCGTATTTTGAAGCCAAATGGAGGTTGATTTTCATTTTGCGTCTTTTACTCATGATTAAAATAAGGTTATGTTTATTCATGTTAGTTTTTTGTTCATTTCTATATTTTATTACTAATGGTAGGTTATATTGTTAATTAATTCCATTGGCAAGAGAAAGTTGTGTGAGTGTTTTACACCAGATTTTTACTATTATAATATTATTATTTATGCAGTTTTAAATGAAAGGTTTTCAGTTAATATACTCATTTAATTTTTGGCACAGCTTGTGTATTACATAATGTTGTAATGACGTCATAGTTGGTAAACAGGTATTTGTTAAAATGTGCAGAAATCAACTTTATTTCTTTAATTTTATCAATATAATTAAACTGCATCGTGGAATTTTTCAATTTACTTTTTAAATATAATGGCGTAATTAAAAAGATACGGGAAATTGAGGTTATATAGGTCAATGATTAAAAAAACTTTTATAATTAATTTTACAGAGGTTTGCTCGGAAAATTAATTTCCGATTCAGAATCAGCACACATAAAAGTACAAATAAAATAAAAATTGTGAAAATCGGTGTTGTGTCCAATTTTATATTATAAATTATAGTTACTTGAGTCACGAGTTTGTTCTTGTTTACAACGAGGGGTAAAGCATCAGTACGCATGCGCGACTGCTTTAATTTCAGTGCAACAAACACAACAATTTATACTACACCCAGAGCATATACAATACATCGCGGAACCTTTTGTAGGTTAACTATATGAATATAACTGTTTGTTACTGTAAACACAAATGTTAGTTTCTCGAAAACGTGGGCAGACTATTCACAATGCTGTACGAAATCTAATATGCAGTGTAATAAAATGATGTGAAGTTAAAGCTAAACTAAAACCCTTTTCCTGCCTCTTAACAAAAGCCATGAGCGAGTGGCTAACTACCGTAATGTTTCTTTTTCCTCAATTAGAAAAATAAAGAAGAAAATTAAAGAAGTGAAGAAGCTATTCTTCAACAGTTTTGTTGACACATGGTAAAAAATCTGGTGTGAAACACTCACACAACTTTCTCTTGCCAGTGCAAATAATTAACAATAAACCTAATATTAGTAATAAAACATAAGAAATAAACAAAAAACTAACCTCAATAAACATGACCTAATTTTAATCATGAGTGAAAGACGCAACATGAAAATCAACCTCAGTTTGGCTTAAAAGTACAGAAAATCACTCTTTCACGCTAAACTAGGCTCTGTAGAGAAAAATGCTCTAAATAAAAGTTGTAGATCTTTTAATTTTCTATAAATTTAATTATATACACTTTTGTCGTAAAATGCATACTAAGGCCGAAATGTTAAAAAAATTGTTTTTTCTCACGTTTTCGTGAGAAAAAAACTGAAAATCGCAAATTACCGCTAAACTAAGCGTTATACAAAAAAATGTTTGAAATAAAAGTTGTAGGTTTTTAAATTCTCTACAACTTATATTATATAACGTTTTGCGCTAAAA
This sequence comes from Catonia carolina, assembly GCA_035578175.1. Lineage (NCBI taxonomy): Eukaryota > Metazoa > Arthropoda > Insecta > Hemiptera > Achilidae > Catonia > Catonia carolina. Next base: position 3,202,069 of record JAQMRL010000017.1, on the reverse strand, counting down.
TGCATATTAAAGCCGCAATCTTAAAAATAAAATGTTTTTACGTAAAAACAGCCTCACGCAGAATTTCAGCAAACATGGCGCCTACCCTATCTTGTAGAGAATAAAAAATTGAGTTAAACCAGGCGATTTTTAAAAAAATCGTAGGACCAGTTTTTGAGAAAATCGCAAAAAAGTGAAAAATTATAGGAATAAACTAAGTTACTACTACTTCCGGTTGACCGATTTTGATGAAAATGTTCGTGTTGGGTCCGGTAGTGGTATGTAACTTAAGTTTCAAGTTCGTACGATGTTCCGTTCTTGAGATATTCTGTTCACACACACACACACACACACACAGACCAATTGCTAAAAACATGTTTTTTGGGTTCAGGGGGTCTGAAAACGTATAGATCCGGTGAAAACTCGATTTCGAAAAATCGACATGAAAACAATACTTTCCTTCCTATATATTCATATAGGCAAGAGAAAGTAAAAAAGGAAACGGTTAGGTAGATACTAGTGAGACTGATAATGAAAACGCCGGTGACAGTGATAGTAAAGAAGGCGATTCATTTGTAGAAAATTTTGTTCCAATGCAGTGAAATCAGGTAGCTGGTAATTACAGTAAATCAAACATTTCTAGTCATGTAATTAAGCTATGGCAATATTACTGGTCACATTTATTTCTTATAAGGTTTATGAAGAAAACATTTTCTTGGAATAAACCACAGCTTACAAAATATATGTAGAAACTACACGGTAGTGAAATGTACGAATAGTGGCTCACTGTTGAGGTTGGCAGCACTGCAAATATTTCACTTTACTTTCTTACAGCCTATCATACACAAAAGGCAATCTCGTGATTTTAGTATCTATACCTCATTAGCTATTAACATTTTGAAAGGAAAATTGTGTAGCAAAAATTATGGACCGGATAAATTTAACAGAAAAACACACAAAATAAAGGTTAAAAAGAAAATTAGCCATCTTCTGTTATTTATTGGGAATTCTTATTTTATTTTTATGTAAAGAATACCTGATGTTTTCAATTAATTTCTGGGACATCCTGTTTACAATAAATCACTCACGATACAATATACATGTGGATAAATAAATAAATATATATAAGGTAAATCTTCGGTAATTCGGATCTCTTTTATCCAGATCTAGTTAAATAACCACTCCTTTATTTTATTTATTTATTGGGAAGGGTACAGTATTAGAAATGGCACAATTATCCGTAGTTATTTAACTCTTTAATAGTTTTGTGAAAAAAAATTAAAAAAGTGTTCGCGTACTCTCTTCTAAAATATTGACTAAAATAAATAATAATAAAATTATTTGCTAAAAATGGTAAACCGGAATAAACGAACTGAAATCCTTTACAAGTAACATTTACGCTTAGACAAAACGATTAAATGACTGAATCATTTAAGAACAGAAGAGGTATAGGTGTAAAAGACACTAATCAAAGTTATCTTTTCTGAAAGTAATGAATTTCATTATACAGCCAGACCCTGAGGTGAATAAAGTGAAAGTGTTATTTGCAGAGTGGAAAATATGTGATTTTCAGAGGGCTCGGTATGCTGATAAGCATACTTTTCCACTTAGTGAGGAAGGCAATTGTAAGCAACCTCATTCCTCGTTTTACTTAGTAAAACCTCTAAAGGTTCAAACCGGCCTATAGGCTGATCACTTAAACAACAACAGATTATTGGAGGAGATGTTTAGAATTAACTTGATATTAAAATAAGAAATTTATAAAACAGTTTTAAAACGAATCTGGACTTACGGAGTTACAAACAAAACGAATTTACACAATATAATATGTGTATATTCCATAATAGGCAGGTGGAGTGTTAAATTATTTGCACTCGATCTGCTAGCTCTAAGGCTACAAAAATAGTTCTGTTTCTTAGCATATGGTCAGCCAATTATATGACTGAACCATTTAAGACCAGAAGAGGTAGAGGTGTAAAAAACACTACTATCGGTTTCATTATTATGTACATCTGAGTTTAAACCCTTGCAGCTCCAAAATTTTGAGTCAGATTTCAACATACTTTACATCAAAATTTAGCTAGTTTTATTCTAAATTCATCTATTACACTCTTATATGTTTAATGTTTTAAAATTGTCATATCGAGGTTGGAAGACAAAAATGCCTAGTTGTTTTTGCTACCGCAAAGATTTTAATCCGTTTAGAAAGGTATAAGTCAAAAAGTTTTTGGCCGACAAGTTTGAAATTTTAAAAGAACATAACGAATTATATTTTTACAGTGTGTACGAAATTTCAAATTCGTACGTTACTAAAATTTTAATTTATAAACAAACTATCGTTTTAATCAGTGTAAAACAATTAGTAAAATTGTATTAATAACATTAAATATTGATTGGTCAATGTTGTGGTAAAATTTTTGAATTTTGAAAAATATTGGGCGCTAATATCCATGTTGACAGGTTGTGTACATGACATCCTTTCGGACTGTTTACCCTCGCATGGCCCAGTCTATTTTTCAAAATTTAAAAAATTTTACCGTAACATTGCCATTGACGTGATACGGCATGCATTTATTTTTGAACAAGAACTTCCAGTGGAGTTTGTTCCAGGAATGGCTGTTAGGTGTTCACCATACAAAGTCGCTTTCCCAACCAGTGTTGCTTAACATATAATAGCGATTTTCAACCAGCTAACTGACTGGGCTGACCCGAAGACCGATAATAAGTTTTTTTTTTTTTAATACAACGTATTCTGATTTAAATAGATTCAAATTACCGAAGTTTCATTACATTATGTATATATACCGGGTGAGCAACGTAAAACCGAACACATAATGTTACCGCTAACCTACAATATTTTTACGAACGAGTACTGGTATTACTGCTTGTTTTGCGTCGCTACTGATTGTTAACAAATGATTATTTATCATGCTGGTTTCACACCGCCGCCGCGATATCGTGACAGCGATTTCGCTGTTGTTTCAAAGTGAAATGACTTTCACACCGGCGTGAAAATTTCAAAGCGGTACCACGCAGCGTTGGATTTACACAGGGGCAACATGGGCAAGTGCCCAGGGCGGTAAATTTTTGGGGGCGGCAAATTTTTGGACAAAAAACTTAAAAAATTATCGAATATTCGTTTGTCTCGCAGTCGCAAACTGCACTGCCGAGAGGTCTTTATCTTGTTTAAAAAGAATCAAGACATATCTTTGCTCCACGATGTCTGAAGATCGTCTCAATCACTTAGCTGTAATGAATATTGAGGCTGATATCCTTTTACAATTAGATTGCGAAGAAATTATTACTGATTTTGCGACAAAAAAAGTGAGACGAAAAAATTTTTAAAGTTAGATTTTGAAATGACCTGGAATATAGGCCTACGTTGTAATTTGAAAAATGATAATTAATTTGTGAATATGAAAGTTTCAAATAAAGTTTAATATGTTAATGTAATAACTAACTTGCTTGTTTAATTTTTAAGCACTTTTAATTTAAAACGCTGATCTTTCAAAAAATTTTAAAAGGGGCGGCATTTTTGTCCTTGCCCAAGGGCGACTTCCATAGTAAATCCGGCCCTGGTACCACGTGATTCATGGTGCATTCATTATTTGTATTAATGGTCGATTGGCTTCGGTAGTGTTTATACAAAATGTCAAGTATTTCTTCTTTGGAAGAAGGTATAACTCATGAAATATATTTCAGGTCGTTGCCTGACTGACTGAATCAATAATTCTTTTGATGTGTTATCCATGGTAATAGTAAACTTGTAAAATACTTGCAAAACATAACAGAATGCAATATTCTGAAATGTTTCGCTGGCGAAAATCTGTCGACTGCGACAGATTCCGCGCGGTACTGAAGCGATACTGTGGCGAACTGGCGAAACTACGGCGGTAGTGTGAAAGGATTTCGCTGCTTTAGCCGCAGGGCCGTTGAATAAGGGTTCTTTTATTTAACGGCCCTGCTCTAGCCGTCTCAATTGATACCTCCATAAGGGGGCATTATATTGTTTCGCCTGATTATCGCGTATTCAGATTGACAACTTTCTGCGGAACGAAAGCGAAACCGCTGTTACGGTTTCACGGCGTCGGTGTGAAAACGGCGTGAGTGCAGTATACATTTCTGCATCAATTTCCTTATTCAATTCGGAAGAATATAGCTTTAGTTGAGGCCTATATTCGTTTTAAATCGATGGATCGTAGAGTCCTAACTGATGTTTGTTTTTTTCGTTTTGTATTTGTAACCGAACCTGTTGTACACCATTTTTTTAACTAAATCCTGTATTCGCTAGGATAGTTAAATGTAGAAATTTGGATCTTTTCCAATTTTTTTTTTTTTTTTTTTGATTTTGAGGCCACATTGGACCATCAATTTCTAGTGTTCTTCGGATAACATATTGGTCTAGCCTTTCGGTTTTGCCTGTACTTTTTGAGACGGTCCGATTTTCGTTTCCGTATTTCATCTGTAACCTCCATTGTGCGTCTTTCTGCTTTTCCCAATAAATCTGTGTGTTTTAAAGTACTGTTTATTTTTTTCTTGTCAAACACGTTTTCAATTGCCAGTCTAATTTAATTGAGATTTTTCCAAATCTCTTTGATGTATCTTTCTGTAATCTTCTTGTTCAAGTTCCTGAGGATCAGTTGCTTCAATATTCTATCATTCGGCATTCTTATAATGTGGAAAAAGTAGGAAATCCTCCTTTTCTTCATCACGCTAATAATCGGAACAATTTCCTTATAAACAGTTTCATTCGAAGGAATTCGCCATACCCCATTTTTTTTGGTAATTCTTGTTAAGGCAGGTTCTGATATTTTTGCGTTCTGTTTTAGGGGGAGACTGTACTTTGTATCCCGGCAATCTTAAATTTGCTATTTTTAGGTACATTTTTCATAAGATTGGTAGAATATAGGGTAATTAAACTTTACTTACCATAGGTGTCGGGTTTCTTCTCGAGCTACTACTGACATTTTTTCATTTTAATCTTTGGACCATACCATTTTTTTTAAAAATTACGAATAATATAAAATTTTTACAAATTGTTTTCTAAATTTTTTGCGTATTACTAATTTTTGGAGCACCTGAGGATCTCATAAAAATGTCGGTTTATGTGGATATACAAGATAATTAACTGGTAAAAATTTCAGCCTGGTAGGTTTATTGGTTTCTGAGAAATATATACCTTAGTGTTAAAAATCTAAATTTACGAGAAACGGTAAGAAACAAGAAAGCGCAAACCGAAAACAATATGTAGGCCTACACGAGTAAATGTCCTATCAAAAGTTGTTTAGAAAACTGAACCAACAGCTGAGAGTATTAAAAACCGTGATGCAGATATTTTAAAAACTAAAATTCCCTTTTCTCTAAAACGAGCAGTATAAAAAATCATGGAAAATATTCGTTTTTGGTGACGATAATTTTTCTGAGTAAACCTGATAAAAATGTATGTTCTTTCATTAAAAAATTGTTTGACATAATGTATTTTGGTCAATCCAGGTATAAACTAATAAAAAACCCAAAATCTTAATTTTCAAACAAAACCATCATACAGTCTCTCCTTAAAAGGTGTCCACTAAGTAGGATACCAAACTTTGAGTGATAATTCAGTACCTTAAAATAAACAAAAAGTTTTATATGAACTAACCTCTTATCTCGCTTCATATACAGGGTGTCTGCCATTTTTTTTTTTAAAGAAAAATTATTTTCTTAGGAACGGTTGAAGTGAGTTTTAAGACTGAATTCCCTTCTTTTCTCAACGATTTTCTTTCTGATAAACACATTGTCAGTGCATGATCTGCCCATAACATACAAGTGGAGAGTCAAATTATTTACTCTCAATCTGTTCGTTGCTTGGCTAAAATAAATAGTTCTGTTTTTTATCACATGGTCAGCCAATTAAATGACTGAATCATTTAAGAACAGAAGAGGTAGAGGTGTAAAAGAAACTAATCAGAGTTATCTCCTCTGAAAGTAATGGATTTCATTATACAGCCAGACCCTGTGGTGAATGAAATGAAGGTTTCATTTGCAGAGTGGAAAATATGTGCTTTTCAGAGGGCCCGGCATGCTGATAAGCTTACTTTTCTATTCAGTGAGGAAGGCATAGTAAACCATCTCAATCCTCATTTTACTTAGTAAAACCTCTACAGGTTCAAACCAGCTTTTCGGCTGATGACCGAAACAACAACAACAACAACAGTGCATGATGTCCTCTTCCTGATTGTTTTTTGTTTTATTTATTTTTTTTTTTTGTTTTTATTTGTTATCGGGAACTGTACATTATTGACAACTACCCAACTTGATCGTTGCTTTTCGCTGTATTTTCTTGTTTTTTTGAAGCGGATTTGACATGAGTTTGAACAGGGACCCCCAGCAGAGTTTGTTCACGGATGGCTGTCAGCTGGTCACCATACAAAGTCACTTGCCCAACCGGTGTTACTTAACAAATTATAGCCACTTACTACCAGCTGACTGACTGGGCTGGCCCGGAGGTCTTTTATTTTATTAAAATTATTTTTAGAAATACTAATACATTTAAACACATTTTTGGTGTTTCGGATAACCAAGAGTTTGCTGCACCACCACTCGAACGTGAAAACGTTGTAGGGTTGCGGTTTTTTTATGGATCCGGTTTTATTTTACTCACCCGGTACTATAATTATATAATACGAATAAAAAATACATGAAAAAACACAATTGTGATCGATAATAAGAAGAAAAAATGAACAATCGATTTTTAATAATTATATAATATCGATAGGTAAACGATATATCGATATGTATCAATTGTGTGGTTAATATTCGATAGTTGTTTACGGTTGGCCTATTCGATTTTTTAAATATTATTATAAAAAATATAAGAATATTAGTGATTATTTTTTATGATGACGTCATATATTATATAAAATATTTAATTTTGTTTATGTTTAATATAAATGTATTACTATTTTAATTCTTATTGTATGTATTTTTTTTTTTAATAAGTGTTATTTATTTTTTGTCAAATCCTGAATTTTTTTAAAGTTTAGATGTCCCATGTTAAGATTTAATTTTTATTAAAAATTTTTACATTAAATTAATTTAACCAAATTTATTTTATTTTAATTTCTTTATTGTACAAAGCGCATTTATTTTAAAACAAATTAATTAATTTTTTTATTCAAATCATTTAGTTATTGAAAATAATATACAAATTTTTTTTATAAACATTGGTGGTAGAAAGCGTTTCAACAAATATCTGTTTACATCAGACAAAAATGAAAGCATTAAATAACATTTTTTTTATTTATTTATAAGCGGAAACGCTTACTTTCCGGCAATTCCCTTTTTTTAAGTAAGGAAAAATCTGCGTTGAAAAACACAAATAACTTTTTGTTCAGTAAACTTCGTTTTCGACTACGTAAACATGTAAGCCTGTTCCAAATTTTACTTTGTTCTTACACCACTTGGACGTACCTGCCCATAACGGACAGGTGGAGTGTCAAATTATTTACACTCACTCTGTTCGATGCAGGGCTAAAATAAATAGTTCTGTTTCTTATCACATGGTCAGCCAATTAAATGACTGAATCATTTAAGAACAGAAGAGGTAGAGGTGTAAAAGACACTAATCAGAGTTATCTCCTCTGAAAGTAATGGATTTCATTATACAGCCAGACCCTGTGGTGAATAAAGTGAAGGTGTCATTTGCAGAGTGGAAAATATGTGCTTTTCAGAGGGCCTGGCATGCTGATAAGCTTACTTTTCCACTCAGTGAGTTGTGGCAATGGTAAACCACCTCACTCCTTGTTTTACTTAGTAAAACCTCTACAGGTTCAAACCAGCCTGTTGGCTGATGACCTAAACAACAACAACACTTGGACGTATTTAAAAATTTTTTTTTTTTTTTTTAGTTTATTTTAAGTCGCATTAACATCTTGGTCATTAACGACTACAACCCACCGGGTTGGTCTAGAGGTAAAGTCTTCGCCAAAATCAGCTGTTTAACAGTAGTAGTTACTTATATATAATAATAATAATAGTAATAGTTACTTTTATACGGTTTTGAATGCTATACAGTGAGTGGTTACCGGTGTACTTATGATGGTTGGGGTTCAATTAACCATACTCTCTCAGGAATGGTGGGCCTGAATCCTGAATCCTGGTTGAGAGGGCTGAGAAGCCCTATGATGGCGACATCGTGTTAAGGAACACCTGGTCGCTCGGGGAATAATTTTACCGAATAATTGCAACCTCATGAAATTTAGGGGGAATTTTAAAGTTTAAAATTAGGAAATAGGATTCTGGATCTTGCGGGATTGGGACTGGGACTTCAAAGGAGGTAATGTATTTTAAGAAGTTACTCGTGGATGAAAATTTATATTAAGGGACAAGTGGGTTTAAGAGCGGCTCTTTTCTTTTTTTTTGTTTTTCAGTGGCCTTTTTCAGTTATGTGGGAGTTTTATTGTCTTGAGGAGGGGAAGGCACGCACCGTACTTAACGTGGACAAATGGTACAATTTTAGGTAGGGGTTAGTTTATGATTTTAGGGGAGACGGAAAGGGTAGAGTTTGGCATAATCACCGGCCTTTTATTTTCTAAGTGTTTAATAATTTAAAATGGCGGCTCCTTTCACCGTAGTGGAGTGATTATGCATAGGAACATGAGGACTACTACCAACTGGGGGGCGTGAGTCATACAAGTAGATGATGGGGCATGGGTATATAAGAGGAATACAGGGCGGAATAAAAATGTGGCAACTCAAAATTTTGATAAGTGGGTCATACTGGAATTTAGATAAAGTCGTGGAATGGTAATGGCATAAAGACTTCGGGCGGATGTGGGCGTCGGTACAAGTCCTGAATGATCTGGGGTCCGTCAGTTTTCCCGGCGTCGTGGAGCCGTTTCGAGGTATTGTAAATAAAGTCCTCCATAGAGGGGAAGAGAAGGTATGGTGGGCCTGGATCTGTACAAGACTACACCTCATTTACACGTCATACACATCATTCTCATCTCATTGGGTCTTGGGGTTGCTTATTGTTCTCAATTGAACAGATTGCAACGTACACAAATTAGGAATAAAAAAAAAATTAACGACTACAATGGGTAAAGGATTGAAGTTTTAATAATTTTCCAGATCCTGGCCGGGAATCGAATCCATGATCTCGGATTTGCATTGTAACACCCTAACCACTGGACCACTTAAACAACTAAATAAATTAATAATAAAAGTGTTACAATAAAAACTTATTCGATGACCGCCTCCGTGGCGTAGTTACTAGCGTTTTAGCCAACAAAATTAAAAGTCCTGAGTTCTCGGTTAGGGTCTGGAAACACATTCAAAACCACCGTCACTGTACCAAAACCCACAGTAGTCGCTTATGACAAAGCTGTCAATGTGACTTTGAATAAACTAAAAATTAAAAAAATGTAAGTGAATTTCTTGTTAAAGATCGGCTGGATTCAAACTTTAACACCTTATTTTGGAATTGTGGTATTTCGATGTGGTTTTTCTTTGAAATTCCTTTATTCTTTAGTAGTACTTTTAATTTAATGTGAATAACTGGAAACATTTTAGTAAGGTGTTGAAATCAGATTGTGTTCCTTATTTCACATTCCTTATTCCTTATTTCCAAAAATTGCATTTTCATTGTTTTGTAAAAATATACTGAAAATAATAATAAATTGAGTTGTCATTGACATAAATACATTTCATTTTCCCCACTGATTCAGCATATTTTACTTAAGTAACATGTTCATCAATGTAGAATAACTCTAAATATAAATATAAATATTTATATTCTAAAAACAATATATTTTATATAAAAATTTAAATTATATATCACATGACCATATTATGAAAAATAATTATAATTTATTTAAGAAAATTGAGAACAAAATGGTAATTTTTTTTAAAAAACTTTATAAAAAAAGTAAATTTATAACCTCAAATATTATTTATTATACTACGATAGAATATTATACAATATATATTTGTTTAAATTCAGGATTTGACATACAATTTACAAATTGTTTATAAAATGTATATTAAATTGTATAAATAAAAAAATTTAGTTTTAAATTTAATGATTTATTTGATTAAATTAGGTACTAAATTTAATCATGATCTCATATGCTTATATTATTAATTATTTTTTATCATTATGTAATTAATGTAGTGTTCGATAATTTATTTTGTAATATTTGTTCCTACATAAAATAATGTTATACTCTATTATACCCATAATTTTTTTTTTTAAATATAATTATAATTTATTTGAAGTCGCTTCCAAATTATATAATTCAATTATAAGTAATATGTTTAAAATTTTATAGATGTTATTTTTTACAATTACAAATTTATTTATTACAAATTAATTATTACTTACATCAATTAATACAGTTAGTAAATTACAGCAAAAGAATTAGCCTAATTATAAATTAAATTGATCACAAAATATTTTAAAATCTTAAGACTTAATTTTAACTAAAACGAAAATATGGACATTTACAATCAAATAACTTTTCTGTTATTTTTTTCCACCAGATCTTTGGAAATATTAAGAAAATATTCAAAGGCTTTAAAATAATAAATCTTCATAACCCTTTACCTGCCGTTTTATGTATCAATTAAAAAACACAAAATTGAAAAGTAAACCGATTGTGACAATAGATAAATTAACTCTTCATAATTGATAAAAAAAAATCAAAATATAATCATTTATTAACTTAATTATACAAAATATTAACTTTTAGGTCGATATTATTAGAAATTATATCACCATATTTTAAATTTTTTAGTTTTGCGTAAATTGGTGTACATCGTGCTTTCCAACAATTTTGACGTGTAGGGAAATTAACATTGGACAATGTACTGCAAACATGAATTTTATTATAAGGGTGTAATCTTACTTTTATTACTCCAGTCGTTTGGAAACAGAACAGAACGTTTTCATCAAAATCGGTCAACCGGAAGTAGTATAGTTTATTCGTGTAATTTTTCACTTTTTGCAATTTTCTCAAAAACGGTTCCTACGATTTTTTTAAAAATCGCCTCATTTACTAAATTTTTTATTCTCAACAAGATAAAGTAGGGGCCCATTTCTGCTGAAATTCTTGGGGAGGTTGTTTTCTCGTAAAAAAATTGTTTTTTTAATATTGAGACTTTAATATGCTTTTTAGCGCAAAAATTTATATAATAAAAGTTGTAGACAATTTAAAATTCTACAACTTTAATATCAAACATTTTTTTTTGTATAACACTTAGTTTAGCGGTAATTAGCAATTTTCTGTTTTTTTTCTCACGAAAACGTGTAAAAAAATCGATTTTTTTTAAATTTCAGCCTTAGTAGCCTATACATTTTACGACTAAAGTGTATAATCAAATTTATAGAAAATTAAAAGATCTACAACTTGTATTTAAAGCATTTTTCTCTACAGAGCCTAGTTTAGCTTGAAAGAGTGATTTTCCGTATTTTAAAGCCAAATGGAGGTTGATTTTCATTTTGCGTCTTTCAACCGTGATTAAAATTAGGTTATGTTTAAAGGTTAGTTTTTTTTTTGTTTATTTCTTATGTTTTTTTACTAATGTTAGGTTACATTGTTCATTATTTACGTTGGCAAGAGAAAGTCGTGTGAGTGTTTCACACCAATTTTTTTTTTCTTATTATTTATGTAGTACAAAATTAAAATCAGAAATTTTCTCACGTTTTTTTTGGGACAGTATTTTACAAAAAGCCTACGGAGAAAAATATTGAAGCTGATCCGTTTACATTAGTATATTAATCTAATTACGACTGATCTGTTAGTTAACTCACTGATGTGATTCATTGAACTGTATAATTCAATTTCTTTGTGAATCGTTCATTGAACGAATTCACTAAAATGAACTAAATCCATTCGAGTGACTTTTTTTTAATTAATTATTACTCTCCAGTATACGTAGGCCTACCAACGGTGTAGGTATTATATAAATTGTTAAAAAATTCTATATAAATTTGATTTTAACTAATTTTTATTGCTCATATCCCCTTCAAGCCAAATTTTTTTTCCACCGGATAGTGACATGTAGTAGTGGCGAGTTGAAACCTTTACATTTTGGTGGCCCTGAAAAGGGCCGTTTAAACGGTGGTCGTCTTGGTGAAGTCTCAGTCGTAGTCGTCGTGGCGGTAGAGGTGCTGGGTGACACGGCGTGTCGTCGTCCAGCGGAGACGTCATCTTCTTCCTTCGCAGTAGTGCGTCGATGGCTGCTTCGTCGGATCCGGTGGGTGTAAGGTCCGGTCGATGGACCGCTGTGGGCATCGCTTGCATCAGCAGGCGATGACGGTCCAGGTCGACGTCTTACGGTGACGTGCCGGTGAGCGGAAGCATCATCTTCTCTCTTGCGGGTTCGTCGATGAGGCGATGAGGAGTCCGGTAGCCGTTTGCCGATGTAGGAAGTCTCATCGATACTGTAGAGTAAAGTGGAATCTAATCTCTCTGGCTCAGTGGAACGCTTTTTATATAGAGCGCTGTGGTAGGGGACGGTTATTGGTCCTCGACCTTGGCGACAAAAGCCTCTGTCGGTACGCCGCCACAGGCCTACCGCCCCTTTCGGAACTATTGGCGGTACCCTCTGTCGCTAAGTCGGTAGCTTTGATAACTTCGGCAGCACAGTACCTAATAAAAGGGTACGACGGTAATATTTTATTAATTTTTAATAATTTTTTAATTTTATGTAAAGTTCATTTTGTCACCGTCGACCCCTGTGATTAGGTACTGTACTCCGAGCCGACAATGCTTCCGACATACCGACATAGGGAAACCGACAAGACTTCAGACTATGGTCGGCACTGCAAAACCTTTACAAAATAACTCACTTCATTTAACCACAACACTCGCTTTACAATGGTTTATTAATAACATTGACTATCTTTATAGATATTTACAATCTAACCTTCTCACAACTGTAAAATGGTTTTATACAATAACAAATTAACAACAGTTTTTTAAAGGTAAAGAATGAACTAGAACAAAATTGAATTCTAAACTTTTCTTTAAAATAATTAAATTAACATATACTAACTAACATGTAGTTGTAATTACTAACACATTAATAGATTACCGTATTAGTTGCAGTAGTTATTAAACAAAGAAGCTCTGAATTGATCTACCCTTGAACATGGGAAACCATAGTTGGGTGGATTAATTTTCCCACTACGAATTAAAATAAATAGTTTTAGATTTTCAAAGTATAATTAAGGAAATTAACATTTATTTTGTAATGATATTTTTACTTTCTCTTGCCTATATGAATATATAGGAAGGAAAGTATTGTTTTCATGTCGATTTTTCGAAATCGAGTTTTCACCGGATCTATACGTTTTCAGACCCCCTGAACCCAAAAAACATGTTTTTAGCGATTGGTCTGTGTGTGTGTGTGTGTGTGTGTGTGTGTGTGTGTGTGTGTGTGTGTGTGTGTGTGTGTGTGTGTGTGTGTGTGTGTGTGTGTGTGTGTGTGTGTGTGTGTGTGAACAGAATATCTCAAGAACGGAACATCGTACGAACTTGAAACTTGAAACTTGAAACTTAAGTTACATACCACTACCGGACCCGACACGAACATTTTCATCAAAATCGGTCAACCGGAAGTAGTAGTTTATTCGTATAATTTTTCACTTTTTTGCGATTTTCTCAAAAACTGGTCCTACGACTTTTTTTAAAATCGCTTGGTTTACTCAATTTTTTATTCTCTACAAGATAGGGTAGGCGCCATGTTTGCTGAAATTCTGCGTGAGGCTGTTTTTACGTAAAAACATTTTCTTTTTAAGATTGCGGCTTTAATATGCATTTTATCGCAAAACGTTATATAATAAAGGTTGTAGAAAATTTAAAAACCTACAACTTTTATTTCAAACATTTTTTTGTATAACGCTTAGTTTAGCGGTAATTTGCGATTTTCAGTTTTTTTCTCACGAAAACGTGAGAAAAAACAATTTTTTTAACATTTCGGCCTTAGTATGCATTTTACGACAAAAGTGTATACAATTAAATTTATAGAAAATTAAAAGATCTACAACTTTTATTTACAGCATTTTTCTCTACAGAGCCTAGTTTAGAGAGAAAGAGTGATTTTCCGTATTTCTAAGCCAAACTGAGGTTGATTTTCATTTTGCGTCTTTCACTCATGATTAAAATTAGGTTATGTTTATTTCTAATGTTTTATTACTAATGTTAGGTTTATTGTTAATTATTTGCATTGGCAAGAGAAAGTTGTGTGAGTGTTTCACACCAATTTTTCTGTAAGCAATGGGAAAATAAATAAATAACAATACTTTATGACACTAAATTGCACTTTTGTCAAAACCCAAACTAAAACTTCTGTCAAAACATTATCTGTGTATTTTTCACAGCATGAACGAAAATCGTTAAAACAAAAATAATTGCCGGCCGAATTGGCGTAGTCGGTAACGTGCTCCCCTCTCATCATGCGGTCCTGGGTTCGAATCCCGCTCAGGCACGGCATATTTTCATACGTTACAAAAAATCATTTCATATTCATTACGCACAGTTACACCTCAACGTCGTCGCTAATGACCTTGCAGTTGATGCGACGTTAAATAAATAAATTAAAAATTCAATAAGTTACAATAAAACCCATTTAAAGGAACACTGTACTCTGTATCCCACCAATGTTACATTTGCTATTTTTAGGAAAGTTTTTCGTAGGATTGGTAAAAAATAGGGGCATAAAATTACACACTTTATAGTTGTCGGGTTTCTCTAGCTTCTGATATTTTTTGAATTGTAGGCCTATCTATTGAAACATGAAATTTAAAAAACACCAATATATAAAATTTTCGTAATTTTTTTTCTTGCATATTACTAAATTTTAGAGTACCTGAGGAAATCATAAAAATTTCGGTATATTTGCATGTACAAGATAATTAACTGGTGAAATTTTCAGCCTGGTACGTTTAATATTTTCGGAGAAAATGAACCTAAGTCTTAAAAATCTAAATTTATGGGAAAAGCAAAAATGAAAAGGCACAAATCAAAAAAAAACAGTTAGAAAGCTGAACCAACTGCTGGGAATAATAAAAACCGTAATTCAGATATTTAAAATAAGCTAAAATTCCTTTTTCACTAAAACGATCAGTATTAAAAATCATGAACAAAATTCGTTCTTGGTGACATGATTTTTCTGGGTAAACCTGATAAAAATTTTTTTCATTAAAATATTTTTTGGCGTAATTAAATGTTTTTCTGGTAGATTTATGTCTAAATTGTTGAAAAAAAACATAAATAATAGAAAATCTAAATTTTCAGTCACGTCTTTAATAAGAGTTTTAAGGGATCGCATCAAGTGGCGGTTTAATCGGGAAAGTATCTTAGCCGGGATAACACAGCGTTAAAATAAGACTTAAAATAGAAAAAATTTAACGCTGATTAAAAAATTTTCAAATAAATTATGTCAACTTAATACCCGATAAACCAATGGTCATAATTTATATTATCCAACATGAGAATAATACTACAACGCGTGCGCAGTAGATTATGTGTGAATTTATTTCATAAGCCGTAATAATACTGCAGGTGAAATTAAAGCCTAATATTTGGCTGATGTGTTTTCCTGTCATGAATAGATGTACTAGACAAAGATAATGATCGTAACTTAAATAAGCTAGAAAGAGATGGAGATATATGTCAAAATGGTATAAGTACCAGGTGGTTAAAAATTTTAGTTACATTTATGTAACCTCCATTTGACCTACAGAGTGTGAAAGAGAGAACAATTTTTTTATCTTGTTTTGATCTCATTAGATGGCTACTATTGGTTTCATAATCATAGATACCCGAGTTTGAACCCTTGCATCTCCAAAACGATGAGTCCGATTTTAACATACTTTACTCCAAAATTTATCTCATTTTATTTTGCGTTAACCCATAATAGCCCTATATTTTTAATATTGTTGAAAATTGCCATAGGCCTATCGAGGTTAGAAGACAATAAGACCCGGTTTTTCGCTACCGCAAAGAATTTCATGAATTTAGAGACGTATAACTCGGATTTTAACATACTTTACACCAAAATTTAGCTCATTTTATTCTGCGTTGACCTATAATAGCCCTATATTTTTAATGTTGTTGAAAATTGCCACATCGAGGTAAGAAGACAAAAAGACCCGGTTTTTTGTTACCGCAAAGAATTTCATGCATTTAGAGACGTATAACTCGAGAATTATAAGACCAAAAAGTTTGAAATTTTAACACAATATAGAGAATTATATTCTTACAGCGTGTACGAAATTTCAGATTCGTACGTTACTTAAATTTTGATTTATTAACAATATTCTGAACCCATGCTATCTCGGTAACCGCTCAACCGTTCGGCACGAGAAAACTATCGTTTTAATCAGCGTAAAAAAATTAGTACAACTGTATTAATAACATGAAATAACGATAACCTAATGTTGTGGTAAATTTTTTTAAATTTTGAAAAATAGACTGGGGCAGATTGGGGTTAAGCGCTCTTATCCATGTTGCCAGGTTGACATTCTGTCGAACTGTCTGATAGCATTTTCTCTACTGTCTACGCTTAACGGGCAAACGGTTAACTAACTGCCCAGAATATGTGAAAAAAACTATTTGAAGTGCTTTTTCTTGCAGTACTTCTTTCATTCTTATAAGTAAAACACTTTTTTGTACTGAATTTTCGTAACCTCGAAGTACATTATGCAACGCCCTGTGTAATGTAGATAGTTGTAATAACTTTTGGACCACCGTGTACGTAACCTGAATGTTGATGGCGGGTTAATGGTAATTAGGATTAACTATGACAATAGTAATAGCATTACCCAGTAATGATCCGGATCCTTAATTTAGGATTAGATTATTAATTGTAGGACAAAGCACTTACCGTTACTATATTGACAGTCATTTTGATTGAAACGCCATCATCATTTCAATTACCTTTCCAATGCGGACACCTCTCTTACATAACTTTCCATTATTTAAGGGAGGAGTTTACTCAAAAAAAGTTTTTTTTATTCTCTTTAGATAAGTATTCTGTTTGTTTTGCAAGTGAATACATATTAAATTTTAATTTTTTTCATATAAAAAAATGTTAATATTGTTCACTACAACCCGAAATATAAAAGGCGATAGGGGGAAAATCGTATCTTCGTTATTTGCTTATAATTTAGTTAATTTTAGAGGTACAGACCTGGTTTTTATTTCAAAATTATCAGAAAGTTATGCTCTTTTTTTAAAGTTCCATTTATACATTTAACTTTACAATGGAGAGAATTTTTTTTAAATATTTTCCCCCAAAAATACAGATAAGGTCATTATTTTTTTATTTTTTAAAAACTCCTATAATAGGTTTCAACATGGCCAACCTACAAATAAACAAGCAATAAATTCTGAATACAGTGGAAAAAAATCATCAAGATAGCATTTATATAAAGAAAGTTATAAGGATTTTATCATGAAGAAAACCTGAAATACTAAATGCCAAGAAAATTGAATGTAAAGTTTCACTTACAATTACACTTGAACTTACACAGATTTTGTAAAATAATGTTTTACAAATTTCTAGTTATCGTACATAAAAACAAAATATATAGCTGGATTAAGAACATTCTGAAGTTTTAAAATCAACAAAAAAAAATTGTTTATTTTTTAATTTTTAGAGATAAAACTGGGTAGACTCCTCTCATAAACCATTATTATTATTATTTTTACCCACCGGGTTGGTCTAGAGGTAAAGTCGTCGCCAAAATCAGCTGTTTAACAGCTAATTTTCGGACACAAAGGTCCTTGGTTCAAATCCTAGTAAAAATAGTTATTATTTTTATACGGATTTGAATGCTAGACAGTAGTTACCGTTGTACTCTGATGGTTGGGGTTTAATTAACCATACTCTCTCAGGAATGGTCGGCCTGAGTCTGTACAAGACTACACGTCATACACATCATCCTCATCTCATTGGGTCATGGGGTTGCTTATTGTTTTGAATTGAACAGATTGCAACGTACACACATTAGGGATTAATAAAAATAAAATTATTATTATTATAAAACCTCCCATTAACAGACATTTACAAACAATCCGTTATATAGGGGTTTTTTATTGAACGACTTTTGAAAACTTTTCAAAATATCTCAAGAACGGAACATCGTACGAACTTAAAAGTTACAACTTAAGTTAGATACTACTACCGGACCCGACACGAACATTTTCATCAAAATCGGTCAACCGGAAGTAGTAGTTTATTCGTGTCATTTTTCACTTTTCTCAAAAACGGCTTCTACGATATTTTAAAAAAATCGTCTCATTTTCTAAAATGTATGTTCTACAAGATAGGGTAGGCTCCAAGTCTGCTAAAATACTTGGAGAGACTGTTTTCACGTAAAAAAATTGTTTTTTTTAACTTTTTTATCTTTTTATTTTCTAAAAAACCAGGACTGAATTTTTTGCGCATTTCATAGATGTGCTGTATAATTTTCGGGCGTAATTTAAGTAGTCTACCATAAAATTAGTTTTTATCTATAATATTTAAATAACTATAATTATAAGTAATAATAAATAGAACTCTATAGTTTTATTTACTTTTTTCATAATTAAAATTTACTTTTGTATATTAAATTATTTAGAAATATTCAATATATTATAAGTAGCTTTAAATTATTAGTTAAGTAATAAAATAAGCCTTTAGTAAGTATAGGATTTTACATTTTAGGAATACAAATATAAAGAGTACCGGTTCAATTCCCGGTTAGGGTCAAAAAATCATTTAATTTTATTACATCATTATAATTTTTTACATACAATAGAGTACCGAATTTTCTTAGTAAGTTTTTGATATTAACACACCCAACCTCAAAACAAAAAAAACAAATAGAAAATTTTCCTAATCCATTTATTTCATAAGATATATACGAGGTGTGGTAAAAAAAAATGGGGTGAATAATTTTATTACTTATAAAGTAATAATTTTTCATCAAATTTGAATTAATATTTTTCAAAGCACCTTGGATAATGATTTATTTTATCTCAAGTTTATTTTGTGATTATGAGATTTTTGAAATGTTTTTTTTTTTATTATTTTAGAAGGTACTTCAGCTGTTTAGTCGTGGAAATCGTGGAAATTCTCAATCTCGAGAATGGTGTTTAAAATGTTTCCATTTTAGCACAGTTTTTATTTTTGGGAAAACCCAGAAGTTACATGTTGCTAAATCCGAACAGTTAGGGTAAGCGAGCGCACAGTGAGCGCTGGTCGGAGGTACTGATTCACGGTGGCGAACGCGCATGCGCACAGTGGGAGCATCTAACTACGCGCTTAACCTTCATTCAGTTGTCGGTATTCAAAATGAGTTTCAGTAGCAGCAGAGATGATGAATTATTTCTTATGGAAAACGTTTCCACGAAATTATTATCATTTAAAGACGATACCGTTAGTGACATTAATAAGAACTGAAAATTATTCGGCATAATCATCTTTTTCCGTAATTAAAAGAAGATAGAGACAGGTTTTTTTAAATGCATAAGAATATTAACTCTGGAAACGTTTAATTTTATATTGTCTAAAGTAGAACTCGTTTTCAAAAACAATGGTGCAGTTTGCACGAGCAACCAATATTACTGGAAGAAAGATTTGTGATTACTTTGAAATACGTTTTTTGAACATTTTGACTACCGATATTCAATATAATAAAGCATTGTTTGGCCAGTAATAATATTTTAATTTATTTTTGTTGTAATTAATTAACAAGATGTTATTATTTATGAATACGTATTATACGACGCCAAGTACACTGAGCAACCTGCTAGCAAGCAGCAGGCAGATTTATTCAAAACAAACCAGTGAGGTGATATGCGCAGATGTCCAGCGCGCAGCTTTCTCCACCAGCGTTTACTGTGAGACGTCCGATTAAAATATAATGGCCTATTCCTACCAGCAGGCTCCCGCTTGTAAGCGACCAGCGTTTACTGTGTGCTTACCATAAAGGTGAGGCGCCACTGGCTCCTGACTTGACTTGACTTGACTTGACCTGACCTGACTTGACTAGACATAAGTGAACATGCGCCTCTGGTTCCGTACCGGACTTGACTTGAAATACAACTGAGCTGCTACTTCAATGCAATTTCCTTCGTTACTAGTGATTGAGCGAAAACCATGTCCGCGGGTCTTCTATTATTAGATTTGAGTTCTGAATCTTCAGATTCAGAATTCGAATATCTTACTGAATGTCTGCTAAAAGCAACAAAGAAAAGGAAGTGGTTGTCTCCATACGTGAAAGTACGAGAAAAATATGGCGAGTACCATACTTTAATTAAACAATTAACTGGTGAACAGTTTAAAAATAATTTTCGAATGAATGAGAAACGGATGTGGAAGGGAAATGATGGCAAAGTGGGGATAAATAGTGGTGGTGGGGGATCCGGACTCAGGATGCAACCCAACCCAGACCGGAGTCAAGAAGCTTTTCTCCGTCCGGTCAAGTCAAGTCAAGAAGCAGTGGCGCACATTCTATTTAAAATTATGCGACTGCATTCGCTTCCGGACTCTCAAGTCAAGTCTGGAGCCAGTGGCGCCTCACCTTAAGGCAGATGTGGACCTATAGAAATTTTTTTGGCTAAGAACTCGCGGATCAGAAACGACGTTTGGCACGGGAAACAAATTTCTCATTTTCAAAATATTGGTTAAAATGTTTTTCATGGACCTGTACAATATGTTCAGTTATCCATTAAGTTCTAAAATAGTTAACCGCCTTTTTGAACAACCATTTTCCACTAAATTTGCTGGACAACAGTGAGGAAACAAGCGTCTCAAAAGACATCACATCCTCGACTTAGACCAACGTTTTTAATTCATTTACGAAAATAAATTCACCATTCATCTTCATCACTACTTTTTAATCTAAAGTGAAATTTAAAAATTTAATTTAATTTTACTTTTCTATTGTTAACTTCTTTTACATTGTTTACTTCTTTTACAATGTTATTGTTAATTTTGTAACTTTGCAACTTTTCTTAAGGTACGGTTTCGTTTGTGCGATCGTCGCATGCGATTACATCGCTGCTTGACGCGCCACTATCACACTTACATTTAAAAGTAAACAAGATTTAAAGACTTGCATCGTCACCGTCATTTAAAAGCCGGGTACACACCTACAGGTATAACTGACAGGTCTACCGGTCACAAGCAAACTGTCATGTCAAACGTAAATGCAGGGGCATCCACAGGTACAGTCAACCGTCCATCAGTTGGTTCAAAAATGTCGAGAGATAACACTATTGCTGTGGTTGGTTTATTATTTGCTATGGATTCAAACCGTAAACGTAAATCACGAAGTGTGTGGTGTAAAGAGTGGTTGTATAAGTGTGTTAATTTTTTTAACACTGTTTCTCTGGTGGCACTCGGTTCAATTCCTTTCAGAGTTTCTAATAGTTTTGCGTTAGCAGCTTCTTTTCGGGGGCGATTACTATATTCTGTGCTCTTTACGTTCCATATACATGGCTCACTACGATAAATTTCGATGATATCTTCCATGACTTCTGTCTTCCTAGATTCCATTATCTGACTATCGAAAAACCGGACAATCGCAATATAAAACACAAAAACTACTAAAATTAAAATAATGAACTATATAATATAAAAACTACGCGATATAAAACTACATAAAACAAATCAAATCCCAAAACAAAATTAAAACAAAGCAAATCACATGCAGTAAAAAACGTATTTACGCCGCAAGGGGGCACTATTCGTTCAGCACGAGCATGGACAACTGACAGTTAAAATGAAATGCCTACACAATAGCAGGTCGACCGGCGGGTGAACCGTGCGCCTGCCGAATTTTCAGAAGGGTGACAGGCGACCTGACAGTTGCAAAAACTGACAGTTATTGTTCATCTACATTGTACGTTTGACATGACAGTTTGCCTGCGACGGGTAGACCTGTCAGTTATACCTGTAGGTGTGTACCCGGCTAAAGACGTCGTCGCCGATAGTCAGCTGTTAAACGGCTGATTTTCGGAGACGTAGGTTCCTGGTTCAAATCCTAGTAAAGTTTATCCTAGTAATGGATAAACTTTTATACGGATTTGAATACTAGACAGTGGTTACTGGTTTACTTTAATGGTTGGGGTTCAATTAACTATACTCTCTCAGGAATGGTCGGCCTGAGTCTGTACAAGACTACACCTCATTTACACGTCATACACATCATCCTCATCTCATTGGGTCATGGGGTTGCTTATTGTTCTAAATTGAACAGATTGCAACGTACACACATTAGGAATATATTAAAAAAAAGACGCATAGCTTGTCACCAGTCACCAGTGAAAACAGCTATGTTCCATAGGTTGTCACCAGTGAAAACAGCATGTTTTCACCCTTAACTGAATTAATTCCGCTTTTAAATCGTTCATTCCACTTGTAAACAGTCTTTAGAGATATCACACACTAATTTTAATATTTATAAGCTCCTTTGGCACTTTTTTGCAGCTTAAAAACAAAATTAATGTTAAATTGTTCGAAATCCGTGATAAACCCGTTAAACACAACCTCACTCGACCCGCTTTCTAAGCCGACTGACTATCACACCTCGTATCTTAGCCATTTTAATAGTTGGTATTATTTTTAATGAATTTATTTAAGGACTCTCTTTGTCCCACAATTTGGATTAAACGGGATTTACATTGTTAGATATAAGTGTAGATAACGAAGTTAAATTAATCATTTTAACTCATCAAAGTTAAGAAAGCACATTCCGATTAATAGACTACTAACTAGTTTATTACTTTCTCTTGCCTATATGAATATATAGGAAGGAAAGTATTGTTTTCATGACAATTTTTCGAAATCGAGTTTTCTCCGAATATAATTATAGACTTTTCAGACCCCCTGAACCCAAAAAAACAAGTTTTTACCGATTGGTCTGTATGTCAGTGTGAAAAAAACATCTCAAGAATGGAACATCGTACGAAGTTAAACGACCCGTCACGAACAGTTTCATCGAAATCGGTCAACCGGAAGTAGTAGTTTATTCGTGTAATTTTTCTCGTTTTTGCGATTTTCTCGAAAACGGCTGCTAAGATTTTTTTTTAAATCGCCTCATTTACTACAATTTTTATGCTCTACAAGATAGGGTAGGCGCCATGTCTGCTGAAATTCTTGGTGAGGTTTTTTTAACGTAAAAAATTGTTTTTTTAATATTGCGGCTTTATTATGCATTTAAGTGCAAAAATGGATATAATAAACGTTGTAGAGAATTTACCATCCTACAACTTTCATTTCAAACATTGTTTTGTATAATGCTTAGTTTAGCGGTAATTAGCGATTTTCTGCTTTTTTTCTCACGAAAACGTGTGAAAAATCGATATCTTTAAGATTTCAGCCTTAATATGCACATCACGACAAAAGTGTATAATGAAATTTACAGGAAATTAAAAGATCTACAACTTTTATTTATAGCATTTTTCTCTACAGAGCCTAGTTTAGGGTGAAAGAGTGATTTTCCGGTTTTTTAAGCTACTCTGAGGTTGATTTTCACTTTACGTCTTTTCTTTACTTTTTTTACTTTATGTTTTTTGAGGTTAGTTTTTTTTGTTTATTTCTAATGTTTTATTACTAATGTTAGGTTATATATATTGTTAATTATTTGCATTGGCAAGAGAAAGTTGAGTTAAGTGTTTCACACCAGATTTTTTTTTAAATTACAGCCTTAAAATGCATTTTAGCTCAAAAGTGTATATAATCAAAGTTGTTGACAATTTAAAAACTTACTACTTTTATTCCAAAATTTCTTTGTACCATGAGTGAATGATGGAAAATTTAAACCAACCTTAGTTTGGCTTAATAATACGGAAAATCACACTTTGGCGCTAAACTAGGCTTTAACTTATAGAGAAAAATTCTGACAATAAAAGTTGTAGATCTTTTAATTTTTATAAATTTTATTACATACACTTTTATCGTAAAATGCTTACTAAGGCCAAAATCTTATAAAATCCATTTTTTACAGATTTTCATGAAAAAAAAAGAAAATTACTAATTACCGCCAAACTAAGCATTATACAAGGAAATGTTTGCAATAAAATTTGTAGATTTTTAAAATGTCTACAACTTTTATTATATACACTTTTGCTCTAAAATGCATTTTAAGGCTGCAATCTTAAAAAAACTTTTTTTACGAGAGCACAGCCTCCCCAAGAATTTCAGCAGAAATGGCGCCTACCCTATCATGTAGAGCATAAAAAATTTAATAAAAAAGACAATTTTTAAAATAATTGTAGAAGCCGTTTTTGAGAAAACCGCAAAAAAGTACAAAATTACACGAATAAACTACTACTTCCGGTTGACCGATTTTGACGAAAATGTTCGTGTCGGGTCCGGTAGTGGTATGTAACTTAAGTTTCAAGTTTCAACTTCGTACGATGTTCCGTTCTTGAGATATATTTTCACACACACACATACAGATTAATCGGTAATTTTTTTGGATTCGGGGGATCTGAAAACGTGTATGATGAAAACTCGATTTTGAAAAATCGACACGAAAACAATACTTTCCTTTCTATATATTCATATAGGCAAGAGAAAGTAAATGATTTTCACTGAAGATTTTCATATTTTTAAGACGGTGGGAACTTTTTAGTACCTTAACTTTATACAATATTTTCTCCCCGTAATGTTGGCAACATTAGTTTATTACCATGTTCGTTGTTTGTACCGGTGTCGGAAAGTTAATCGGTGATATTGTGTGTGTTTTAAGTCTAATTTCCTTAATATTTACATAATTTGTGACTAAGTTTATTAGTAATTTTATTACAATAATTATTTTTAATGGTTTAAATACAATAATATTAACGTAATTATGTAATATTTTAAATCAAACGCGTATGTAAATTTTCGTTTGGTTATGTCAGTTCTTTGTGTTAGTTTTGAAGCTGTAAGACTGATCGTTTTATAATATTATTATGATTTCTTTGATAAAATCGTTTATTATATTAATATTATTATTTTTTATTCACAATGAAACCTCAATATTGTTTTAATCGAATAATTCGAACGGTAAACAAGATATCTCTTTGAATTTGGATAACGTTTAACAATTTTTGTTGGTAAGTTTAACTATAATAATTTTTTTAATGCAGTATCTTTTCACTAGGCTTAGGAAATTTTCTCTGATGCGTTTTTTTTTTAAAGAAAAATATGATATCTTTGTCTTTATAAAAATATTAGCATATCTTGCGGTGTTTTGCACGTGAAACATGTGTAGGCCTAATCAAACCTAAGGTTTTTTAAAATAAATAATATATAACAGAAACTGTGTAGCTGCTAGTCGACTTTATACTCCAATGTAAATGCAACATTTTGATAGATTCCTACACGTACATCTGTCACAGTCTTTATATACGACATAGTAACTATATATACTGTTTTTAACAATAACAAAAACACAAAACATCGTTTTGATAATTATTTACCCTGCGCGTACGTATCATCAAACACCTTCATTTACTTTAACGACAATACGTGCTCACATGTACACACACACACACACACACACACACACATACATGTTTATAAAAATCTTTATTAGGGCCTTTAGGGTTATCATTTTTAAAAATTTAAAAATAAAATGTTGTTGTGAATATAAATTCAAATATGGTGTTAACATTTTATGAAAATACGTTCAGTAATTTTGGAAATTAGCATAAAAAACACTTTGTCTTTATAATATTAGTTTTATAATATCAATTTTGTTTTTTTTTTTTTATATTCGTATTACAAAATTCATCTTTTCTCTTAAACAAATACAGCAAAACCTCACTAATTCGATATTATGCGGACCACAATCTGTGCGAATTAGCGAAAATTCCGAATTATAGAACACTTCTAAAATCACGAGTAATCCTGACTTTTACGGATATCGTGTATTTAATTTAGATAAATTTCAAAGTGTAAGTGTATATAATAATTTAAGTCGGTGAATTCAGTTATAAATGACGTATAAAAATGAAAAATTTCAATTACTGTATGTTTAATTTTAATAAAAATTGACTACAAAATGGATACTACACACTAATTTACTATACAAATTACATACGAATGTACGCTTAAAACACTAAAACAGCACAGTTCGTTACCTAATTTGTGAAGCATTCTTAAAATAACACACAGTTCTGTTTTAACCCTTTAATGCATGATTTTTTTTTGTTTTTCAATAAAAAAATTAAATTAGGTGGTAAAATACATTTAGATTAAAGGGAAAAATAATTTATAATTTTTCTATCGTTGTTTTTCTGGAAAATTGAGTTTTTCTTTGAATAGCTTCTAAGCAACACCACGGATAAAGGGTATGCGTAAGTGGTAGGCCTATTTTGGACACTAAATAAATAAAGGCAATGCCTGATTTATTGTAGTACAATTTTATTACCTAATTTGTATAAAAAAAAATGCATTACTCTGTGATTGCTGAGGAGCAATAAGAATAAAACAAGCTTTATGATAATTATTAAAAGAAAATTATGGTTGTCTGATTTATTACTGATGAACATAGGGGGTTATGGTAAAGCTGTAAATATTTTTTATTTAAGTAAAATGTTAATTTACAAACTGTTATCAACAGTTAAAAACTATTCAATATTGTGTGGTTCTCGTGTCACATCTCGTCCGTTCCTAAGCAAGTCGCATGTAATAGAACAAAGAGTAAACACAAAAAAGTCAAACAGATGATTGTAGGTAGTCCCATATTCCTTAATGTAGCTTGTTATTAACACGTAGAATTTCAAAATAAGGCTACGAGAATGAGCTAGAATCATTAAGTTGATATTACTTCTGAGCTACACCATGTATTAAAGGGTTAAGAAGTTGCCTATAGAAAAACACAGTAACCTACGTAATTTAATATGAAAAAGTCTGAAATTTTTTTTTTAATGTATTGTTTTTGGATTTCTTTTAGCACAATATGCTGCTTCTTGTCGCTTAACATGAAGAAATATTTATTAAATTCACTGTTTGTATTGCACAACCTTAATAATGAATCAACGTGATTTTTAGCATTAGTTAGTTTTACAGTCTGTTCTTGGATTTCTTCGCAGTTGTCTTCGTCACTATCAGAAGATTCTTGTCGCACATCTCAACTAAATGTTCATTTACGGCAGCCGCTATTTCTTCTTCCGTCTGGACAGGGTACCCAAATTAATCTTCATCACCATTTAACCAGTCCCGTACATTTGCCGCTGTACATTCTTCACCAGCGTTTTGTAAAATATTTATGTACTCGGCTGCTTCAATTTTGCCGAATGTTCATGAGTTACATTTTTTAAAAGTTTTTTCTAAGCGTTTGAAATTGTCGTAGCTTTTACATCCTTCCAACTTGAAGCCCAATTGAATATAGCATTTTTAATATTGTAATTTCTCAGATTCATTAATGTCTGTGCACCTGTCGTATAACCCAAGTCTGAATCATTTCCGAGAAAAACTAAACAATCTTGAAGTTGTGTCCTTTTTTAGAAGCGTTTTTACAACTAAGGATAACACCTTGATCCATTGGTTAAATGAACGCTGAAGTATTCGGAGGCATAAACATACATGTAATTCTTCCATTGCCGGCCGCATTGGCGCAGTTGGTAACGTGCTCGCCTCTCATCATGCGGTCCTGGGTTCGAATCCCACTCAGGCACGGCATATTTTCATACGTTACAAAAATCATTTCATCCTTCATTGTACAATAGTTACACCCCAACGTCGTCGCTAATGACCGTTGTAGTTGATGCGACGGTAAATAAATAAACTAAAAAAAAAAAAAATTCTTCCATTATTACTCCGTAATCTGTCTTCAGATGGATGCACTGGCGCATCGTCCAATAATAAAATTGCTTTAACCTCATCTTGAGGAATGGCCTTTTCTTCCATTTGAAATTTGATGACAGCTGGAACGAAATCTTCTTGAAACCACGATGTAACAATTTCAGAGGTGAACCAAGCATTTCTGCTGGCTTTATCAATTACTGGCAGATCTCTATCTGTTAAATTTTTCATAGCTCTTGGGCGTCTTGATTTTCCGATAACTACATACTTCAGTTGGTGTGTACCATCGGAATTAGCAACTCGTCACCATTAAAAATATTTTTTTTTACCAGTGCGAATTATAGAAGTTCTGAATTAGTGAAGTCCAAAATAGCGAGGTTTTACTGTATATAGGGTGATTCAAAACTATACGATAATCTCTTGGGATCTCATTCTATAGCTAAAAATAAAAAAAAAGTTCATATAAACATATGCCTGAAAACCGCTTAGTTAGCGAGTTACGGCTAGCGAAAATTTTCACCTGGAACTCTGTACCCTCGGTGAAGTAAAGCCGTATAAAAATGTTAAAGGTAGTTACAAAGATACAAATACGATTGTTTCTTATGTTTTTTAATCTGAAAAATTGAATAAAATTGGTACCAGAGCTGTAAATGCAATACTTTCAGAGAAAAAAAATGAATAATAGATATTGAAATTTCGCTTTATATAAAATCAAAACAGACGCACATACTTAACTGCATAAAATATTAACTAATATTTAGGTTGGGACTAACAGCTGATTTTGGTTCGGTGATGAGCTAGCTGTTACTACCAACCTAAATTTTAGTTAATATTTTATGCAGTTAAGAATGAGCGTTTTATGTGCGTCTGTTTTGATTTTAAATAAAGCGAAATTTTAATATCTGTTATTAATTTTTTTCCAGAGTAATTCACATGAATCTTTTCAGAATTAAATTTTCTACAAATTTATTTAAGAAAAAATACACCTTTATTTACCATTTATGGAAGTAATCTTACGTTAAACACAAGAATGTGTTATTTCTTTACACCAATTCTTGTATTTTATGTATGATATCTCTGAAAGTATTGCATTTACAGCTCTGGTACCAATTTTATTCAATTTTTCAGATTAAAAAACATAAGAAACAATCGTATTTGTATCTTTGTAACTACCTTTAACATTTTTATACGGCCTTACTTCACCGAGGGTACAGAGTTCCAGGTGAAAATTTTCGCTAGCCGTAACTCGTTAACTAAGCGGTTTTCAGGCATATGTTTATATGAACTTTTTTTCTTATTTTTAGCTATAGAATGAGATCCGAAGAGACTGCCGTATAGTTTTGAATCACTTGGTATATTTGTTTTTGTGATAGAAATAAATGTGTACACTATCCAGTGCGTAGGTGAAGACGCTCTTCGCCAACTGCAACAAAGCTATCTTAACTTTGACGGGTTAAATTATTCTTGCTTGTGTAAAATTCTAGTTAAGTATTCTTTTTTAATATGTATTCTTAGTAAAATAATATCTTTATTGTAAGAAAAGCTTTAATATAATTAAGATAAAATGCAATATTTAACTACTTAAGAAATGTCAAACTAAGTTTTTTATTCTTAATACAGATTTTAAGGTGAGACTGTACGATGGTTTTAACTGAAAAATATTCGGTTTCTTTTCAATTTTTGGTTTTTATGTTTTTTAATAATTGTTTAGACCTAGTTCAACCACAAAAACTTTAAATTACGTGGAAAAATAGTATTTTAATGAAAAAAATTAAGTTTTTATTAGGTTTACCCAGAAAAATTATCGTGTCACCAGATACTAATATTTTTCATAATTTTATACTGATCGTTTTACAGCAAAGGGAATTTTAGTGCTTTAAAAATATCTGCATTATTGTTTTTGATACTCTCAGCCATTGGTTCATCTTTCTAACCAACTGTTGATGAGAATTTCCAACTGTTGTTTTTGATTTGTGCCTTTTTCGTTTTTTCGCCTGTTCCCGCAAATTTAAATGTTTAACATTTAGTTACATTTTTCTCGGAAACCATTTAACCTACCAGGCTGAAATTTTTACCAGTTATTTATCTCGAATATGCACATATTCTGGCATTTTTATAACTTCCTCAAATTCTGCAAAAATTATTAAAATGTAAAATAGCGTAGAAAAATTTGTAAAAATTTTATATTATTCGTTATTCTTTTTTTAAATTTATGGTTCAACATATTAAATTGCAAAAATATCAATAGCTAGAGAAACCCGATATCTATTAGTAAGCAAAGTTTCATTTCCCTATCGTTTACCAATCCTGTGAAAAATATACCTAAAAATATCAAATTTAACATTGGTGGGGTACAAAATACAGTCTTTCCTTAAAGTGGTTTCTACTTGAAAATTATCTATTTCTTCTAAATTAAATGTCTCGTAATCACATACATAACAGTTGAAACAAGAAGATTTTAAAATACAGTCAAATCTGTTTAAAACGCTCACAGTTAATGCAATTTCCCGCCCAAGTCACTCAAGTTTTTTGGTTCAAGTCTGTTTAGGGACGAATAAGAAATGCGTATTAACGCATTTCTCATTTCGTCCCTAAAGTTAGTATGAAAAACTAATTTAGATATAGCTTACCATCCTAATACGCACCGAATTTCGCGTAATACGCTCTGTTTCTGTTCAAGAAACAATTTTATTTTTTTAGCATTTATTATCGGGAACTGTACTTTATTGACAATCACCCAATTAAATCGCTGCTTTTTGCTGTATTTTTTGATGTGATTCGGCATGAATTGTTGAACAGGGCCCTCTAGTGGAGTTTGTTCAGGAATTGGTGTCAGCTGGTCACCATACAAAGTCGCTTGCCCAACTAGTGTTACTTAACAAATATTAGCGATTTTCTACCAGCTGTGTTCAACGTAAAGAGGTGCTTTTGCTATAAGGCGTAATGTTTTTGACTGGAATGCTTGAATTCGTTGCAAGTTAGAGGGTTTGATTGAACCGTAAATTTGGGACCCGTAGGTCCACATAGGTTTCAAAAGAGAACAATATATGCGTAATTTTTATGCCATTGGTAATTTTGATCTTTTGTGAAGTAGGGAATATAGAAGTTTAATTCGGGAATTCATTAATAAACGTTTCTGTTTGATACGTGTGCTCCAAGTTAAACGTTTATCAAAAGTCAGACCGAGATACTTGACCGTATCTGCTTTTGTGAGAGGTTCATTGTCTATGTATACTGGTGAGCAATCACCATGACGGAGTGTGAAAGTTACGTGAAGGGATTTTGCCGTATTAAGTTTTATTTTCCATGTTTTTACACCATTCGTGTAAAAGATTGAGATGATGTTGGAGTGTTAGTGAAGCGTGTAGACTATAGAGTTTTGGTCTCGGGCTAATATCGCTGTGTCGTCAGCGTAGGTAGCAGTGATGGTCTGTGGTAGGGTCGGTAGGTCGAGGTCTGAAGTAGTAGCCTATATACAGAATAGAGAAGTGGGGCTAAAAGACCACATTTGAATGTAATATATTAATCTCTGGACTGTAAACATAACATATTGAATTATTTAACGTATAATTTGTTCTTTTAGTTTTTATTTTGTTTCCCGTAAATAGCAATTTTTGTTTTATTATATTCTTTTTAATTCTTTATTTACAACTGTAAAATTTTACAACAAGCAAATGTGATGATTATGATAATAATGTAAATGACATGATAGGCATGAGAGGGGTAGTGCCCCCATTGGTGCCCCCCTCCAAGAATGAAATTTGTATATCAAATTAACAGTAAAATATCAATCGAAAGGGAAAATTATTTTGTAAAGTTTCGTGATAGATGGTAAAATCAGCTTAAACGTACAATCACAAAAAAATTAATAAAATATTTTCTAGTTGGCATAGCAACATGATTCTGACGCCATTTTAAAGCGCACATTTCAAACTATATTTTTAACGAACAAACGGAAAATCGGTATTTTTTATTTTTTCATTCCATACTCCCCTTATGGAGTAAGTTTAAGGGGACCCGGAATGCCTATCAGATAGGCATTCCAGGTCCCCTTAAAAATGGTATTAATTTCGACCTGCTTTCGAACGGTCGATATGATGAACTTATAATACACGGATAGATAACTAATTTTTATAACAACACTTCAGAATAATGAATAATACGTGAAGAAATAAAATGAAAAGAAACGGAATAAGTTTTAATGAATATTAAAATACTTTTATTTGTATAAATGTAGAATAAAACATAAAAAACAGAATAGCCAAATCAAAACAATATTTCCTGTACCACTCGTCGCGTAATAAAATAAGGACTGTGTATTCCAATGAACTACGAGTGTCAGTATATTTTTAGTATTGTAATAGAGAAACTGGGCATGCGCAGTAGATTGTCCCCCTCTTAACACCTCGTCACAAACAAAGTTCATTTCGTGAATGGCCATTAGTAGATATACGTTTAATACGACATTTTTATAATGTTTTGCAACATTACTTAGGCCTAATATATATTATTTAAAAAATTTTATAATATTTATTTTCAAAGAATTTATAAATTTTGGGTATAGTAGAGTAAAAGAAACATTTAAATATTATACATTTATAAATATAAATAAAATAATGTATAAATTTTATTACTAAATAAATAAAAATTTAATTAATACCTACGTAATATAAAGAATATATTATATATATGTAGATTTTATGTAAAATATATAAATATATATACATAATATGAATATATATATTAATAATAAATAAATAATTTTAATAATATATATTATTATCTAAAAATTTAAATATATGAAATAAAATTAGTACATAGTGCCTGATAAAAATATAAATAAAATTTATTATTATTTATTTTGTTTGTATATTTTATTTATTTATATAAATTTTATGTAAAATTTGTATACAGTAGTGGAAAAGTCTACGTAGTTTTCCTCCTATAATGCTCTTTGGAAAAATCTTTTAGAAGATCAATATTATGGTTAAATATCCAGTGATGTCAAAATAATATATTCAGTTCAAAAGAAAATATTGGTAGGTTATGTTAAGACTCAATGTTATATGGAATTTTTTTAATAACTGGATCAACAGACTACAAAAAAAATCTGGTGTGAAACACTCACACGACTTTTTCTTGTCAATGCAAATAATGAACAATATAACCTAATATTAGTTATAAAATATTAAAAATAAACAAAAAAACATAACCTAATCATCATTAGTGAAAGACGCAAAATGAAAATCAACCTTCTTCTTCTTCTTATGGTGCCTATCCGATTCGGATGTTGGCTATCTTGACTTTGGAAACAGCTGCTTTGAAAAGTTGGGTCGTCGACTGGTTGAACCACGTTCTTAGATTGTTCAACCATGAAATCCTTCTTCTACCGGAACCTCTCGCAATCAACCTTAGTTTGGCTTAATAACATTAAAAATCACTCTTTGACGCTAAAGTAGGCTCTGTAGAGAAAATGCTTTAGAAATAAAAGTTGTAGATCGTTGAATTTACTATAAATTTGATTATGTACACTTTTGTCGTAAAATGCATACTATGACCGAAATTTTATAAATATGTGTTTTTACTTCTATGAAGTGTTTTTTTTCATGAAAATCTGTAAAAAATGGATTTTTTAAGATTACGGCCTTCGTATGCATTTTACGACAAAAGTGTATTTATAATTAAATTTATAGTAAATTAAAAGATCGACAACTTTTATTTTAAGCATTTTTCTCTACAAAGAACTTTAGCGTCAAAGAGTGATTTTCCGTGTTGTAAAGCTAAACTAAAGTTGATTTTCATTTTGCGTTTTTTTACTCATTATAATTAGGTTATGTTTTTTTTGTTTATTTCTAATTTTTTATTACTAATATTTGGTTATATTGTTATTTGAATTGGTAAGAGAAATGGCCGGCCCGTTGGCGTAGTGGTTAGCGCAAGTGCTTTCTACGCCGGGGTCCCGGGTTCGATTCCCGGTCAGGTTTGGCATTTTTTCATCGCTCATTTTCATTATCATCATTATCCACCGTCTGCATTATCAGAAATTGCAGAACAGCCCTTGAGGTTTGATTAACGCATTAATCCACAATTACCTATCATTTATTTAAAATAAGACAAAATAATACCTACTATAAAAAATATGTTTCATCAATAATGTATTACTTTAAAAAAAAAATACAAAATGTTTTATTTTTAAAAATTGAAACAGAAGAAATTGTTCAGGCGTGAACTGTACGTTTTTAAATAGAAATGTAATATTGCAATATCTAGGAAAACTATAATATTGGTCTTCTAGAAGCGTCTTAACTAAGTAAACATAATTTTCAAAATTTTCAGATTTCCATAAATACTATTGTAATCAAATACTATGTGTGAGGCTACAAGGTGATATTTAAGTATGGAAATAGGTTTTTATCACTTTCTCTTGCCTGTATATGAATACATTGGAAGGAAAGTATTGTTTCATGTCGATTTTTTGAAATCGAGTTTTCACCAGTTGTATATATTTTCAGACCCCCTGAACCCAAAAAACATGTTTTTAGCGATTGGTGTCTGTGTGTGTACGTGTGTGTGTGTGTGTGTGTGTGCGCGCGCGCGTGTGTGTGTGTGTGTGTGTGTGTGTGTGTGTAACAGAATATCTCAAGAACGGAACATCGTATGAACTTGAAACTTGAAACTTAAGTTACATACCACTACCGGACCCGACACAAACATTTTCATCAAAATCGGTCAATTGGAAGTAGTAGTTTATTCGTGTAATTTTTCACTTTTTTGCGATTTTCTCAAAAACAGGTCTTACGATTTTTTGTTTAAATCGTCTGGTTTACTCAATTTTTATGCTCTATAAGATAGGGTAGGCGCCATGTTTGCTAAAATTCTTGGTGAGGTTGTTTTTACGTAAGAAAATTATTTTTTTTAAGATTACGGCTTTAATATGCATTTTAGCGCAAAAATGTATATAATAAAAGTACTAATGTTAGATTATATTGTTAATTATTTGCATTTGCAAGAGAAAAATGTGTGAGTGTTTCACACCAGATTTTTCTCTCTCAAAATACCTCTCAGATGTCCAGTAAGAACCTTTACCATACTTAAATACAACCCTGTATGCACATACATGATCAATAAATTTAAAAAAAAACAAAAATCTCTGAGTAGAGGATAAATAAAAAATATATAAATCAAAATTCTGTATATTATAAATTTAAAAAATTTTATATAATTTTTTGATTTATTAATTTCGATAGTTCAATCAATTTTATTAAATTATTATCAATTTTTCCCATTGATTTTACTGAACGGTAATAAAATTTTATGGTTTATTCAAATAAGTACGCCATCAATAAATTAAAATGTTTTTATAAAAATTTTATAAGTTACAAAGTTTTAAAAATTGTATATAATATAATTATTTAATCATTAAGATGGCTTACTTACAACGGATAAACTTTGTATTTATATTATTTTTATTAAAAATTTTCTTTTATTAATAATATATACTTTTTATTAATTAATTACTTAAGAAGATAAATAATGTAAAATATTTATAAATTTTACCAATAAAATAATATAAATGTGTATGTATTATAAATATACCACTATTAGAAGTTTTAAAATGTTATTCAATTTATAACATCTTGTATTTTAAGAAATTCCTAATTGTGGCTTACTTATAGTAAACATACTTTCCCAAATATGTTCGTAAATATAAATTTATAATTACTATAATAAATGCGACAATATCTTTTAAAAAAATCTTAATCATAATCTGTCTTTGTGCTGCTTATATTCCTTATAATAATTAATTATTATTATAATACGTAATAATTGTGAAAAATAGTAAAACCATAAAAAATATAATTGTAATTATTGGTATGTAAATTACAAGGTGACTAAAAAGTATATGAGTACATTTTAAATTATAAAATTATATTTTTAATAACGATGCTCTAAATTTAAATAATCAATGAAAACTGTCATTTAACCCTTTAGAGGCGTGCATACTTACCAAAGAATGTGAGACCCGTCTACAAGCATTTGAAATGTGGACCTACTGGAGAATGCTTCGAATACCGTGGATGGACAGGGTCACAAATATGGAGGTTCTCAGAAGAATGGGGAAAGAGCTGGAAATCCTGCAGAGCATAAAGATAAGAAAACTGACATACCTTGGAGACATCATGAGGGGGCTTAAATACGAGATTCTGCATCTCATAATTCAAATCCCATGGTTTTCACAAAAACCACCAGGTTTTGGACTACCTCGTAGAAAATGGTCAGCTCTAAATAGAATAAGAACAAAACACGGTAGGTGTGCTGATTTATTGTTTAAATGGGGCAAAATACCATCGCCTTTATGTGAGTGTGGTCAAAGACAAACTATTGATCACATAGTGAAAGAGTGCAGAATACACTGCCTTTAGAGGAGGGACAAGAGCAGATTTCCTGATGGCAACTCCAGAATCAATAGCCTACTTGGACAGACTGGATGTCTGTATATAGACTTTAGCATGTTTTTATAATTACGTACTGTATGTACATATTTTTCATGTTTTTTTTTTCTTTTATGACTATTTGTTTCCCAAACAATCATTAATGTTATTTCCCATCCTTATAGACAGAGGGTCATATTTGATCCCAATATATAACAATTATGATGCTGATTTTTAAATGTCTTGAAAAGCCATACGCTAAATAAATAATCTCATAATTCAAGGGAAACTCGTTAATAAACGCTCGGTGGGACGCAGAAGAATATCCTGGTTAAGAAACCTGAGAGAAGCGTTTAACTGGTCGTCGCATGATCTTTTAAGAGCAGCAGTGGACAAGGTACGACTGACCATGATGATAGCCAACCTTCGTAATGGAGAAGGCACCTGAAGAAGAAGAAGGGCAGTATTGCGGGTGAAAATATGCATGTTGTAAAATGTTAAATTTTGTTTTGTAGGGACTTGTATAACGTATTTCTAGTACCACAACAGTATGATTTTTTTATTTTTAGCCCTGGTAAGTATATTTACCAAGGAACGTTTATTGGAATGGGAATCACATAATACTTTATTAAAACAACTTGTAGTCCTTTATAACAGAAAAATATGTAGAATAACTTATATCAACTTTATATTAGCATGAACTCTTGCTTTCCTGTAAAAAAAACTTGAATTTTCTAAGTGTTGTACAAAAGAAACAAAAAAACAACGCGGTTGCTTACGCTAGAATGAATTCCCTTACCATATTTGTGTAACTCATAAAGCAAATGGTCGCTGCGCACTAATTGCAAAATGTGGATAGCCTACTACTAGAGAACATCTTCAGGTGCCTTCTCCATTACGAAGGTTGGCTATCATCATGGTCAGTCGCACTTTGTCCACTGCTGCTCTGAAAAGGTCATGCGACAAGCAGTTAAACGCTTCTCTCAGGTTTCTTAACCAGAATATTCGTCTGCGTCCCACCGAGTGTTTATTAACGAGTTTCCCTTGAATTATGAGATGCAGAATCTCGTATTTAAGCCCCCTCATGATGTGTCCAAGGTATGTCAGTTTTCTTATCTTTATGCTCTGCAGGATTTCCAGCTCTTTCCCCATTCTTCTGAGGACCTCCATATTTGTGACCCTGTCCATCCACGGTATTCGAAGCATTCTCCAGTAGGTCCACATTTCAAACGCTTGTAGATGGGTCTCACATTCTTTGGTGAGTATCCACGCCTCTACCCCATACAAGAGAACAGGACAGACATAGCACTTCAAGAGGCGGGTCCTGGTTTTGAGGCTCAGGTCGCGGGCCGATAGAAGAGGTCTCATTTTTAGGAATGCTGCCCTGGCCTTTTCAATTCTGAACATCTAGAAAACCATAAAATGCCAATAGGGTTTAAATGCATAGCTTATTCTTACAAAAAAAATTGATCTTATTGCCAATGGTAAGTATATTTACCAGACCTATAAAGGGTTAAAATTATTTAAATAATTACAAAAAATTTTCAATTGTTCATTTATAAAATTGTTTTTTGTTTTATTTCAAATACATGTTATATCGGAACTCGGTTGATCAAATATCCGGTTAAATGAAATTTTCAATTAGTGTAATCAGTTGTCAAAAATTAAAATACAAAAAATGCTTGAATCTAATCGGAAGAAATTAAAGTCGAGAAAAAATTTAATGTAATGGTGTAAAGGCGGTATCGATAAATATTAAAGTTCACGTTGATTTGGGTAAATCTTGCGTTTTTTAAATTATTTTTGTCGATTTCTGTTTAAAATTATTTACAGTTACGTTGGTTCTGAGTTATGTTTACAGAAAATGTTAAAAAAATATCATCATCTGTCAAGGATTATAGCCTGTTCTGGAATCCATGTCTATTTAGGTCTTCCCAAGCCTCGCTTCCCTCTAGGTTTACATTTCAATGGTCATAAAGGAAGTCCAAATAGCCAACATAATTGCCAACCTCCGGTCGAAGAGGGTATGTTAAGAAGAAGCAGATGAAGTCTGTGTGCTTGCATGTAAAGTAAATGTTGGACCAATTTCTCTTATATGTTCTTAACATTTCACACAGTGACTGAGCATTTAATTCGGCACGTATGTCTCTTTTTAAGTCCAAGCCTTGCTTCCTTCTAGTTTTATATTTCCATTCTCGTAGAAGATGTGTGCTGGCATGCCAAGTAAATGGTTGAACGAATTTCTCTTATATACTCTTAACGTTTCACTCAGTGACTGAACATTTAACTCAGCACGAATAGCTTCATTACGTACTCTATCTAATCGAGTACAACCTTTGACTCATCATAAAAATCTCATTTCAGCAGTCTGGATCCAAGATTCATTCCTCTGTAATGATACCCATGTTTGACTCCCTGTTATGAATGGTACAACCATTACTGTATAAAATTTCATTTGGGTGTCCTTTCTCGTTTTCTTTCCTGTTGTCCTGCGAATATAAAAAAGTATTGTAATAGAAAAAATATTAATAGTAAAAAAATATTAGGTTAATCAGTTTCTTGACTGAAAACTTAATCATCTCAGAAGATCAGCATGGTTTCCAAAAAGGTAGATCAACTAAAACTGCAATAGTTTCACTTTTGGAACAAGTAGTTGATATATTGGATGCCGGGTAGAAAGCATTGGCAGTGTTTCTGGATCTGAGTAAAGTTTTTGATTGTGTTGATCATGTAATTTTATTGAAAACATTAGAGTCATTAGGCGTTAAAGATGTAGAATTGATTATAAAAATTGAAATTATACAAATTGTAGATGTAGAATTGAATTGGTTTCAATCTTACCTTATTAATAGATTACAGTGTGTGGAGTTAACTAGAGTTGTTAGGGGGAAACTTACAAAGGTTGTATCTGGAAAGCTTGAAGTCAAAGCAGGCGTTCCACAAGGGTCAGTTTTAGGTCCAATTCCGTTTTTATTGTACATTAATAGGCTGCCAGAAGTCATACTTAATGGCAGAGCTTTGTTGTTTGCTGATGGTACTTCAGTAATCAGTTACAGTTTGCTGGTAGATACTGTTGAAGTAAATACACATGTTAACATAGAGTCCGTAGTACAGTTTTTGAATCAAATGTTATTAACAGTTAATGAGGAAAAGTGTCTGTACTTGCAGTTCAAAAACAAACATAATGTTAAAGAAAGTAGAGAAGTGGATGTATTTATTCATAAAATAGTTTAGATCATGTAGAAACAGTGACGTTCCTAGGAGTATCTCTAGATAGATTTTTGTCTTGCCACTTCTATACCAATCAAGTTTGTAGTAAAATATCAACTGGGGTATTTGCACTAAAACAAATTGCCAGATTAAATGATAAAAAATTACTAATTGCAGCTTATCATGGCCTCATTCTGTCTCGTATCCGTTATGGTATCTTAGTATGGGGTAATTCTAGCATGGGTAATGTGAATAGGGTTTTTAAAATTCAAAAGAAAGCTATTAGGTGTATGGTGGGAGCTAACCAGCTGACCTCATGCAGGCCACTATTTAAGGAGCTTAAATTGCTTACAAGTTCCCTCTCTTTACATTTTTGAGGTGATTGTGTATGTTAGGCAAAATAATTTTATGCAGAATTTCAATGTTCACAATCATAACGCAAGAAACTGAAATGATTATTACGTGGCTAATCACTCCACAAAATTGTTTAAACAAAAACCTACTTATGCAGGGAGAAA
This sequence comes from Catonia carolina, assembly GCA_035578175.1. Classification (NCBI taxonomy): domain Eukaryota; kingdom Metazoa; phylum Arthropoda; class Insecta; order Hemiptera; family Achilidae; genus Catonia; species Catonia carolina. The sequence goes on along the minus strand of JAQMRL010000017.1, from coordinate 3,162,153 downwards.
GTTCATGAATAAAGTGTTAAATAAGTGTTAAATTATTTACACTCTTATCTGCTAGTTCCAGGGCTACAATAATAGTTCTGTTTCTTATCAAATGTTCAGCCAATTATATGACTAAATCATTTAAGAACAGAAGAGGTGTAAAAGATACAAGTCAGAGTTATCTTCTCTGGGAATAACATTATACAGCCAGACCGTGTGGTGAATGAAATGAAGGTGTCATTTGTAGGGTGGAAAGTAGATGCTTTTCAGAGGGTTTGGCATGTTGATAAGCATACTGTTCCACTTAATGAGGGAGGCAATGGTAAATAACCTCACTTTTCGTTTTACTTAGTAAAGCATCTAGAGATTCAAACCAGCCTTTCGTCTGGTGACAACACTTTTTAAGTGTTTGGGCTGGCCTGGAAATTCACCAGACTTGAACCCAATTGAAAATTTGTGGGCATTTGAAGATTGTGAAGATTTGTGAAGAAAAGATTAAGTAAAATATACTGCACTATCAAAGAAAAGATGTTTTGTGCTGGGATTTAGGGGGTGGGTTTCACAATAACAAAATTAAAGAAATATGTAAAAAAATTATAGATTCAATGCTTAAAAGAAATGAAATGGTTTTTAAAAAGTGAGTACGACATATTGAATTCTAAAAAAATCCCTTAATAAACATTGTATGTTGTTTTAGGATCACTCTAGTTCAAGTTTAGGTCTGTTCCAGTGTTGGGTTTCTTTGAAAAGTGCGCTCTCCTAAGAGTGGCTTTCTTTCATTTGGCCCACATTTTCTCAAAACGTTCCAATTTCTGTTTCCAGTCTTCGGCGGTAAACACCCTGTTGTACACTCTTCTGCTTTTTTGTTCGAATGTTACCATATTAGTCTTGCCTAGTTGATTGTACTTAGCTGATTTTGTTAGTTGATTCCAAGTTCCTCCACATCCCGCTGTACATCCTTCCACCACCTAGGTCTCCACACCTTATTCCAAAAATGATTGATCAGCCAGTTCACAAGTCTGGATTTTTCAGCTCTGAGTATGTAGCCTAGGAATGATATTCTTTTCTTTCTAAAGTTATTTGTTAGGGGATTAGTTTGTAGATTTCTTTGTTTGGGATTAACCGTCACTGTCCTTCCACCATGTGCCTTTTGTTCATGCACTTCTTAAGTATTTTTCTTTCTATTTTCTCAATTCTATCGGTGTCTCCTAAGTGATATGGCTTGAAGAACGTTTCGCTGGAATAGTGGATTCCTGGGAAAACCACTGTTTGGTAGTGTCTTAGTTTAGTTTCTGTTGACAGACATTTCTTGTTGTAGATGTTTGTACGTTGTTTATATGTAATAAATTTGATTATTTTTGAAAATATACTATTGTTCACATTAATTTTCCCAAGACTGTAACTTCACCAGCCTCGGCAAGTGTTATGACTCGAATGAACAGACCTATTCACTGTAATGTTAAACCATGGCCACTTGTCGCCAGAATGGCGATACAGCAGCCACAGATCAAACACTCGTCTTTTGTAGCCACGTGGCTGCCACTGCCATCTGAAGTTACTCATTCTAATTACTAGAAAACGTGGCGACGTTGCCACGCTGTGTGAAAAGACTCTAACACACAGTCGTCTTCTTCTTCTTCTTCTGCCTTTCAAGGATTAGGCATCTCTGCCTGTTCTGAACCTCTCAAATCTGCCCATCTCGTTCTCGGGCGTCCTCGTTCTCTCCTGCCCTCCGGCTTATAGCCCAGTGTCTGCTTAGGTATCCTATCCTCCCGCATTCTGTTTACATGCTGTAACCACTGCATTCTGTTCTGAGATTCCCTGTCATTTATAGAGAAGATGTTGAGTTCTTTCCTTATTTCTGTATTCTTGTAACAATCTTCTCTACTACACCCATATGTATGTTAAAGAAATTTCATTTCAGATGCTCGCAATCTACTCTCCTCTCGCTTTGATACCACCCAAGTTTCACTGCCATGGAGTAGTCGGCACTGCTAATGTTTTATAAAATCTCAACCTCGTGTTTTTGCTGGTGCTATTTTTTAAAGTGCGGTGAATAGTTTCGCATATTTGCTGAAATCGGTGCATCTTATTGTAAGCATCATTATCCTATTGGTACGTCCTGTTGTTATTCTTTTTATGTAATGTTGCAACGTAGATACTGAAAGTGGGAGATCTGTTCCAAAATATTATCATCTATAACAATTTTACTTCTGACGGCTCCTTCCCCCTAAATGCCATTACCTTTGTCTTCTTCGTCGAAACTGTCAACTTATATTCTTTGCAGAGTTTGTTCTGCGTGAAAAGTGCTCTCTCCAGGTCATCCTCATTCTCCTGTAGCGCATTGGCAAATAATAAGCAGTTTACAAACCTATCTTCTCCTTTGAGAATACCAGAGTGTATTTGAGACTTCCACCTTCTGATCACGTCATCCAAATAAATATTAAACAAAGTGGGTGATTGATCACACCCTTGTTTTACTCCTCTGTTAATAATTACTTCTTCAGAATTGGAGTTCTCCACGACTTTGGACTGCTTTTATAAGATGGGAAGGATATCCACTGTATCGAAAGCCTTTTTAAGACACAGTTAATAATTTAAAATATCTAAACTAATCTCCTAATTTCAAAACAATGGTAAACATCAATATAAATAGATTAATATTAAGTGTTTAAATTTTTAATAACATTCCTTGTACCTCAGTTTTTATTCTGCCTTACCTAGAAGAACAAGGTTGTACTGTACAATAAGAAAATATTTTTATGATACCGACATCAAGTTGCAAGATACAAGAACAATTTTTATGGTCGAACAATGAACATTTTTGACATTATCATTATCCGTTTAAATTTTAAACAAACAAAAATTTACAATTTATCATTAAAATTTTATATAACGAAAATTTATATCGTATTAAAAATTTCATTCATATATTATTAAAATATATTATAAAAAAATCAAAATATTGTACAGAAATATTAATATAATATTTTTTGGTACACCCTGTATTTATTATATTATGTAATATATATTATATATTTAAGTAAAGTAAATAAATAATATTAAATTTTAGAAAGCTGTGTTTAATGTATAAGTTGTAATTAAAAAAAAAATCAAACAAAATGAATAATTATAAAATATATTTGAGTGAATGGATACATAAAATAAATAATATATATTGGACATTGATTATTTATTAATAAATAAATAAAGATATATATATATAAATATATGATGAAATGTATTGGTGAAGAACAATAATTCTATTAAAAAAATCTCTTGTATTATATAATTGTTTATAGTAATATAATTTTATCTATAATTTAATAAATTATAAATATATATATAAATAGTAAGGTTAAATTAACAATAAAATTAATATATTCATAGTATAACTATGCATATAAATATATAGAAAAATAAATAAATTGTATGTTATTAGATTTAATTACAGCGCCGGTCAGGTCTATTCCATGTATTATAAATTGCAACGCTGTAAATTACAATGTTGTCATATTTAGTTTTTAACTTAGTTTAAGAATATAATTTTAAAATTTGTGTTTCGTAAAAATTACTTGTAAATTTGTTAATATATGAAATTAATTGTTATTTATATGTTTATCTTTTACTGGTCTGATGTTTTTGTTTTAACGAAATGTATTAATAATATTTTAAAAACCGTAAATTTTAGTTTACATTTATACAAATTTAAAAAATTTATTTCCATTATCATATCAATACTACATGCCCAAAACGGGCAGGTGGAGTGTCATTTTAATTGCACTCTATCTGTTTGGTCCAGGGCTAAAAAAAATAGTTCTGTTTCTTATCACATAGTCAGCCACTTATATGACTGAACTATTTAAGAACAGAAGAGGTAGAGGTGTAAAAGACACTAGTCAGAGTTATCTCCTCTGAGAGTAATGAATTTCACTATGCAGCCAGACCCTGTGGTGAATGAAGTGAAGGTGTCATTTGCAGGGTGGAAAGTGAGTGCTTTTCGGAGGGCCTGGCATGCTAATAAGCATACTCTTTCAACTCAGTGAGGAAGGCAATGGTAAACCACCTTACTCGTCGTTTTTACTTAGTAAAACCTCTAGAGGTTCAAACCAGCCTTTCGGTTGTTGACCTAAACAAACAACATTAATTTACTTCAGAGAACATGTATAATTTTTAATTTACACTTAGGTACTAAAATTATGTTTCAAGGCCAACTAGAAATATTTTCCTTTGTTTTGTTTAGGTCATCAGCCGAAAGGCTGGTTTGAACCTGTAAAGGTTTTACTAAGTAAAACGAGGAGTGAGGTGGTTTACTTTTGCCTTCCTCATTGAATGGAAAAGTACGCATCACCATGCCAGGCTCTCTGAAAAGCACGTATTTTCCACTCTGCAAATGACACCTTCACTTCATTCACCACAGGGTCTGGCTGTATAATGAAATTCATTACTTTCAGAGGAGATAACTCTGATTAGTGTCTTTTACACCTCTACCTCTTCTTTTCTTTTAAATGAATCAGTCATTTAATTGGCTGAACATGTGATAAGAAACAGAACTATTTAGTTTAGCCCTGCAACGAACAGATTGAGTGTACATAAGTTGACACTCCACCTGTCTGTTTTGGACAGATTTTCCTTTATTTTTCAAAAATATTATGTAATTTTGCTTTTTATAAGTCCATCTGGTATTTGCCTATTTTCTGAGAATTAATTTATTATTATTTTACAAATTTGAAAAAAAATTTGAATTGGCTTGTTCTACTAGTACTATTTTCGCCTCTACCACTACTATGTATCGATAATATTCCCCTACTGGCTAGCTGTTAATCATTGCTGACATGGTTTCCACTAAGCCAGTAAGAGGGGAACTCTTTTCTAGTCATCAGTTGACGCATCCACTTAGACATTTTTTTAATGTTTTTTTTTGTAATAAATGTCTTATTTTAGGTTTCTTGGCTTTAATAAATGATCTAGTCATAAATATTATACAAAACTACATAGTTTTTGCATAAATAAGAGTTTCTTACGGTAGGAAATTACAGTAAGTACAAAACCTTAAGAGTAAAAGAAAGTTTTGTGTACGGTATTTTAAAATAAAAATGGTTTCTTTCCAATCAGTAACTTCCCTATGTAAGGTACAAAAAAGTCTACAAAAAAAACTGAAGTTACTCATACAGGAGTTGAGAAATGTAGTAAAAAAGTTAAAATTGTGTAAAATGTTGGATTTCCGTCAAGCGTTCTATCATAACAAAATGATATAGTAAAAAAATTCCTTGCACATGCGCCAACTGAAAACTAGAGAATAGTTTGTCTTGACTAACTGTCTCTGTGATACTTGGAACTGAATTGACAGTAGGGAAATAGTATCGATGCACAGGAGTGGGAGAGGTGAAAAAAGTACAAGTAGAGCAAATTTTTCAAATAGTTTTAATATTGTTACTGTAGCGATGTTTCAACAAAAAGAAGGTACGTTATAATATATTTTTAGATATTTTAAAGTTATTTTATATATTTATTAATAATATCTGGCAACATTGTAAAATAAATTGATGTACATAACCATGTATTATTTTAATGTAATGTTAAATGTAAGTGATCTTAGACCTGACCGTCAGTTTAATTTTTGACCACTTGTATGTAAATGTTTCATTTAAAACTTAATAAATATATTTGTTGTTATGTACATTGTTTAAAAGATAAGATTATTATGTGTTTTAAAAAAAATTGTAAAGAAGTTTAAATTTGAATGTGTATTCTATGGTTGTAAGATAAGAAGGAAATGTTGTTGTTTTGTGTTTTTTTATCTAACTGTTAAAAATATTACGAAGGCTTTGCTTTTTTTTTTGGTAAGTTAAAAATGTTTATGTATAAAATATTGTTAGTTCCACACTTTAATTTTTATATATTTGTCATGGTTAATGTGCTAGACTATAAAATAATTCAGATAATATTTTTACTATAAATTCTTTTAATCTTCTTTTAGTATTATAATATCACAAAGATTTTTTCGTTCTATTTTTTTTCACCCACCAGGTTGGTCTAGAGCTAAAGTCGTCGCCAAAATCGGCTGTTTAACAGCTGATTTTCGGAGACAAAGGTTCCAGGTTCGAATCCTAGTAAAGGTAGTTACTTTTATACGGATTTGAATACTATACAGTGGTGTACTTTGTACTATACACCGGTGTACTTTGATGGTTGGGGTTTAATTAACCATACTCTTTCAGGAATGGTCGGCCTGGGTCTGTACAAGACTACACCTCATTTACACATCATACACATCATCCTCATCTCATTGGGTCATGGGGTTGCTTATTGTTCTAAATTGAACAGATTGCAACGTACACAAATTAGGAATAAAAGTAATAATTTTTTTTTTTAACTTGTTCGATAATCACTGATAGACCAATTTACATTCAAAAATTAATAACATAGTTTTTTAACTTGGTTTGATTTGTCTTTTTGTTTAGAATCAGTATTTATACCATGTAAAGTAACTTAAAATCTTGAAATAAGGTCTTGATCTGAAAATAAGTCCACTGATAATTAAGGTTTGGTGTTTGGTTTAGGAAAATGGATTACAGCAGATATGGAGCCAGCAATGGAACTAAAAACTTGTATTGAGATGGTTTTACTAGTATTTCCTAACATAAAACATTTTTTTTTTTAATTTTCAGGGCTCCGACATTCTTCTACTCTTGTCATTTTTTCCCACAGTACGGTGTGCAGCTAGGTACGGATCATCAACAAAGTAGAATGGGAAAAAGCTTTAATATGAGGTGTGGCTATTAAATAACGAGACTGATGTTGTAAAAAATTTTATTTTAATTTTATACATAATCACTTATTGTCACCTTCAATATACACTCCTTCTCTATCCCTACAACATTCCATGCGAATTTTCCATTGTTGGAAACAGTGATGGAAGTTATCTTCTGTCAGCTCCTTCAGGACACGTGCTGCTTTCTCTTTTACAGCTTCCACGGACTCAAATCTTGTCCCTTTTAATGCAGATTTCACCTTAAGGAACAGTTGTCACATGGTGCAAGATCTGGTGAATAAGGTGGATGTTCTAACACTGAGATGCTGTACTTGGCTAGGAACCTCTTGACAGATAACGCGGAATGAGCTGGCGTATTGTCTTGGTGGAGAACCCATGATTTGTCCTTCCACATTTTGGGGCGTTTTTCCTTACTCTTTGACATAGTTTAGAAAGTACCACCGAGGTACTTTTTAAACTTTGTCAAAGTACTTTCTAAACTATGTAGAAAGTACCTCAGAGGTACTTTCTAAACTATGTCAAAGAGTAAGGAAAAAACGCCCCAAAATGTTGAAGGACAAATCATGGGTTCTCCACCAAGACAATGCGCCAGCTCATTTCGCGTTATCTGTCAAGAAGTTCCTAGCCAAGTACAGCATCTCAGTGTTAGAACATCAACCTTAATCACCAGATCTTGCACCATGTCACTTCTACCTGTTCCCTAAGGTGAAATCTGCATTAAAAGGGACAAGATTTGAGTCCGTGGAAGCTGTAAAAGAGAAAGCGGCACGTTTCCTGAAGGAGCTTACAGAAGATGACTTCCAGCACTGTTTCCAACAAAGGAAAATTCGCATGGAGCGTTGTAGGGATAGAAAAGGAATGTATATTGAAGGTGGCAATAAGTGATTATGTATAAAATTAAAATAAATATTTTACAATGTCAGTCTCGTTATTTAATAGCCACACCTCATATTAAAGCTTTTATTGTATCATCTGATTCTTAATTTTGACATTCTTCCTTAATAAGAGTCATTCATTATTATTAAAATTCCGATATTATAAAATCATATTTTCACAAACATTGTACGAGGACGAAGACACGAAGAATATGGACAGCGGATACATGTAACATGTAGCTACAAAGAACTTAAACATAAAAAAAACTTGTATGGTATTAACACACTATCACAGTTATAGTCCAGCCTCTCTTAGTTTACTCCTAATGTAAACAAATAATGACGTCACTGAGCATGCGCATTATATCAAAATGTGTACACGCTGATTAAAAAGTAACAACAAAATACTTTCAAAAGTATTTAAATACAAAATACTTTTAAAAGTATTTTTCTAAATGAAATTGTTAGGCCTACATCATATCATGACTGATGTTTTTAGTACTTAAGTACTTATAATTAAAAAAATAGTTAACTTAATAGGAATACGACATCCATAAAGTCGTGTACTCTACCGTGCACCCTGTAGTAGGTGGCTTTTGTTTGTTGACACTAGGAGCAAACTAAGAACGGCTCAACTGTAGTTAAATCACGTTGTATTCCTCAGTAACTTTACCCGGAAGGTGCCAATTTTTGAGTTAAAAAAGTCGACTATGGTTCCCATTCCCATTATTAACAAAAGGTGAGTGAGACACGTTTAATACCACTGGATGCTACAATCAATAATTACATCTGCTCGTTAATAATAGGTTACAATTTCAATTCCTGTAACACATAGATTTGTGAAGACGTGTATTCACTGTCTTGATCCACGGTGGGGAAAGCTATAGAGTAGAGATATGATGTAAAATATCGTTTCACACTATTAGTGGTTTTTGTTCCAGGTGGAATATTCATAGTGTGTTTGGTTTTCCTGTAAGTCATTCTTTTATTATCATTGCATTTATTGGATGATTGTTACAACTGCTAATTAGTAAAATAAAGTTACACTAGCTTACAATGCGGTGGTCTTAGGTTCGATTCCCAGTTCTGGTCTGAAAATTATACATGTCAAAACTATCCAGTAAAGTTAGATATACACTGTTGTCAGTAATAAACAAGCTGATGGTGTTTAGCCATCTCTGCCTTTTCCGAACCTTTCAAATCTGCCCATCTCTTTCTTGGGTGTCCTCATTCTCTCTTTCCCTCCGGTTATATCTTAGTATTCGCTTAGGTATCCTATCCTCCCTCATTCTGTTCTGAGATACCCTGTCGTTTATAGAATAACTGGAAGTTAATGCATTGAAATGGTTTCACAAAAATTGTTGAAAAGTTAAAACAGGCGGATTCTGTAGCGTAGTGGTAGTGCATTAGCCTACAATGTGGTGGTTCCAGGTTCAATTCCCAGTTCAGGTCGGAAAATTATACGTGTCAAAACTAACCAGTAAAGTTAGATTATTATTCACTGTAGTCTGTAATAAACAACCTGATGATGCAGCTTTAAATAATTTTAGATAAAATTTGATTTTTGATTGGATAATCGGAAGTTCTTCTTCTTCACATCTTCTTCTGCCCTTCAAGAATTAGGCATCTCTGCCTGTTCCGAACCTCTCAAATCTGCCCATCTCTTTCTTGGGCGTCCTCGTTCTCTCCTGCCCTCCGGCTTATAGCCCAGTGTCTGGTTAGGTATCCAGTCCTCCCGCATTCTGTTTACCCACTGTTGCTCTATCCACTGCATTCTGTTCTGGGATACGTTGTTGTTGTTTGTAGAGAAGATGTTGAGCTGTTCTTCCTTATCTCGGTATTCCTGCAATGATCTTCTCTACTACACCCATACGCATGTCAAAGAATATATATCTGTTCTGAGATACCCTGTCGTTTATAGAATAACCATAAGTTAATGCATTGAAATTGTTTCCTATTATAATATATTATAATAAAGACTGGGTAAAAGTGTGAGAAGGTAAAAGAAGTTATCAACAACCTTGTTGTAGTCATGTCCTTGCTTTAAACTAAATCACTTATTTGTGACGTCACCAATTATAGCTCATTGAAGCAATTTATTTAAATCTAGCCAATATATCGGTTTAAATTGCTGTATTAGTTTTGGAATCATAGCTATTTCTCCCCTTCCCTTCATGTCTCTCCTTCTCTTTCCTCCCTCTATTATTTCTCTTCCCCACAACATTACCGTTACTCCAAAGATAGTAATGTGAAAAGTTGATAAAATTTACAACACTAAATGGAAAACTGTTACAAATTTATGTATTTCTGTTAAGCTAAATTACAGCTTAAAATTTATCAAAATTGATATTACTTTCTCTTGCCTATATGAATATATAGGAAGGAAAGTATTGTTTTCATGTCGAGTTTTCACCAGATCTACACGTTTCAGACCCCCTGAACCCAAGAAACATGTTTTTAGCAATTGGTCTCTGTGTGTGTGTGTGTGTGTGAACAGAATATCTCAAGAACTGAACATCGTACGAACTTGAAACTTGAAACTTAAGTTATATACCACTACCAGACCCGACACGAACGTTTTCATCAAAATCGGTCAACCGAAAGTAGTAGTTTATTAGTGTAATTTTCACTTTTTTGCGATTTTCTGAAAAACTGGTTCTAAGATTTTTTTAAATCGCCTGGTTTACTAAATTCAAAAAGGTAGTTTTGAACTGAAGTGCACGTAAGTTTGCTTCTATTCATTAAAATTGTGCAATTTTCACTAAAATCGTGTTTTTAATGCTTACTACATATAATACTAGCGGTACCCAACGTGTGTTGCTACACCCAAGAACAGAAAACACGTTTTTATGGAAAATATGAGATTTATTTTATTTTATCTAAGGCTCGTTAGCGCAAGTGGTTTCTACGCCGGGGGTACCGGGTTCGATTCCCGGTCAGGTGTGGCATTTTTTATCACTCATTTTCATTACCATCATTATCCACCGGCTGTATTAGCAGAAATTGCAGAACAGTCAGACGTAACACAAAAAAATCTAATATTGCTATAAAAAATAGGGGTTGGTGGTAGAAGGGTAAAAATATAGCAATGTATGTACTTTTTAATGCCACATTATAAAAACACTTTAAAAAAATTTTTGGGGTGGACCACCCTTATCACATAGGGGTGTAAAAAATAGATTAAAACCTACTCTCAAACCTACCAAGTACACATATAAAATTTCATCAAAATCGGTTAAGCCGTTTCGGAGGAGTATGGCAACTAACACTGTGACACGAGAATTTTATATATTAGATGTCAAATATAAGGGCTGTTCAAAAATTATCGGACTATTGTTAATTAAAAGTGCATTTATTGAACTAGAGCTACAAACTTCTAATCCCCTTCAAAGTAGTCCCCTTGGTGATGCACACACTTCTCCCAGCGCTTCTGCCACTGTTCAAAACATTTCTGGAAGACATCTTTTGGAATGGTGCTAAGCTCGGCCTTCGTACTCTGTTTAATGTCTTCTCTTTCTTGAAATCGAGTTCCTTTCAGGAGCATTTTCAGCTTAGGAAATAGCCAGAAGTTGCAGGGAGCCATGTCGGGGGAGTACGGAGCTTGGCGAACCAGAAGGCTGTTGTTTTTAGCGAGAAAACTCTGAATTAGATGTGTAGAGTGGGCATGTGCATTGTCGTGATGGAGCTGCCAAGTTTTTGTTGCCCACAGATTCGGTCGTTTGCGCCGCACAGCATCATGTAGGCGACAAAGAACCTCAAGATAGTATTCTTTCGGTCCTTGGTGACTAAAGTTCGCACTTGTTTAATAACATTCTAATTCCGGCTTGTTGATGGCCTGCCTGAACGCGATTCACTTTACACTGACATTTGACCATTTTTGAATCAATTGTACCACGCTTATTTGAGTACAGCTCATGGCAGACTCCCCAAAAGCCTGTTGAATCTTTTGAATTGTTTCCACTTGCAAATCGCCAAGCTTTTGACAAATTTTAATGCAGTAACGCTGCTCAAGTTTTTCTGTCATTTTATAACTTGATAAAATCGCTGAGCACAACAGAGAGGTCTACACTAATAGGCTGACTGCCGGCGATGGAAGCTTTGTCATGACAGAAAACAGTGGATGCACCCGCATCACAGTCCCCTCCACATCCCCACTAAGCTTGGCCGCCAGCGCTTCATTCGTTTCAGTGGGAGGAAAGAAGGTCCGATACTTTTTGAACAGCCCTCGTAATCTGGATAGTTCGATACTTCGATACCTCTAAGTCAACCAAGTGTCGAAGTTCTATTGTAAATATTATATGATGCCATCCAAGAACACAGGTTCCCCTAACAGCGTTTGCTGTGAGGGGTCTGATTAAAATACAATTCCATATTTCTTTTAGCAGGTTCCCAATTGTAAACGATCTGACATCAGTAACACAGGTGGACAATTTTGGCGTGGTAAGATTAATATAACCTTAGGTTCATTTATTAGAGATTATCTGAATACACAAATAGGTAAATAAGTATAAATAAAAGATGTTAAGTAACATCTAAAAAAAATTAAAGTGTGGAATTAAACCTGGATAACCAGGAAAATCAATAAATTATATAATTGTATCAAATCCTTGGAAGAAATTTCAGAGTTTTTGTTCATCAAGGTTTTTAGTTTACTAGGAGATTACTATATCATTAAATAAATTAGAATGACCTATCTATATTTTAATTTAATTCAACATTAATTTTTTCACGTAGAAAAAAATATCAATTTTATTAAGAAAATTTCATATCAATGTTATCCCAAATACATATCAATTTTTTGCAATCAATATTTTAATAATCAATAAAAAAGTAGCCAAAGAAAATTTTTGAATAAAAAATGTTTAAAATTTTAAGGTTATATTTTTTTAATTTAATAAAAATTTTATAAAGGTATTCGATAATTCTCTAGCTAAAATTTTTCTTAAATATTTAGAAGAAAATTTAATAAATCTAAATGCCCTTTAACAAGATTTTATGAGAATATCTATATGCGTTTCGTTGATTTTTTTAATCATCTTTAGAGATATAAACCAATTTATTACTATTATTAAAATAATTTTATTAACTATACTAATTAATTAATTAATATTTAAATAGTGTTATTGAATTTATTATTATTAATTTTTTTTTTGCTCATAACAGGGAGTTGAAGTTGTTAACTGAATGACCAATTTTTTGACAAATTATTTTGCTTTAAGGACTATTTTTTTTACATTTCTATGTAAAAACCTCTTAAAATTACAGAAAAATAATCTATACTAATGTAATAAAGAAGAAATATCTGTTTGTTTGTTTTTTTGTATGAGGTAATTTCAGAAACTACTGAACTGATTTTACAAAATCTTTCATTTTTGCGTAGCTTAGAGCTTCCTGATCCTATTTTGCAACTTCAAGTAACTTTAATTAAGTGAGTTAACCAACTTAAACTGTGACGATGTCACATGTTTTAGTTCATCAGGTGCATAGCACTTTTATTTTTTGCAAGTCCTCTGGGTGGTGTATTTTTTGGAATAGAAACATGATTCAACTTTTATATTTCATAGAAAAACGTGAAGAATAACATTCGATTCCAAAAACATTAAAAATTTGAAAATATTCAAAATTTTTGTATTTGTACTGTATTTCATATTTTGTTTTCATTCGACAGGAAGTGAAAGAGTCATATTTCCAGTTACTCTGCATACTGCACCCATGAATTACTGTCTCTTATCTCAGCCACATATCAACTGTTTCTTTCTTTCCATCGGTATTCTTCTGTGCATTCTATTCAATTCTGTTAATCGCAGGGACAAACGGTGGTCATTGTTTGAGGCAAGAGTGCTTCCTTCACTCATGGACGACTACATTTCAGACTTTATAGAACTAGAAGTGCAGGAAAACAATTTATTTTGCTGCCACAGGGCAACAAAACCACAAATATTGTATATAGAGAGAGATGATTTAAAATGATTTAATGAGGCCTTCACTACATTAGCTGCTGTGATGCGGGCGAGCGGGGGGTTGCTAGTTTCAAAATATTTCCCCTTTTGTTTGATGATTTAATTTAAAATTTTAGTTTCAAATTCTTCCTCATTACTAAATAAAAATAACTTTTCAGTTATTTTGTACGCACGTTTGCAATATTATATCTCAAACTCATTTTGTAAACAATGAAACGCACATAACACAGTTTTTACACCAACAACAACGAAAATCATACATACACGTTGGAATTGAACTGGTACTGATCTATTAGACCCTATCAGAAATATTACAAATAACCGAAATTACTCGTACATTAAAAATACACAGTAAGGAATTATCGTCAAAGACAATCAAGGGATGTAGGCAGCGAGTCCAGCTCGTTGTTTTTTTAAATAGTGGCGGAGTCTGACTCGTCATAATCAGTAAATGGGTTAAATTATTTGCACTTGATCTGCTAGTTGCTAGGCTATATAAAATAGTTCTGTTTCTTACCACATTATCAACCAATTTATATGGGTGAAACATTTAAGAACAAGATGTAGAGGTGTAAAAGACACTAGTCACAGTTATCTCCTCTGAGAGTAATGAATTTCATTATACAGCCAGACCCTGTGGTGAATGAAGTGAAGGTGGCAGGGTGGAAAGTAGATGCTTTTCATAGGGTTTGGCATGCTGATACTGTTCCACTTAATGAGGGAGGCAATATTAAACAATCTAACTCCTTGTTTTAGTTAGTAAAGCCTCTAGAGGTTCAAACCAGCCTTTCGGCTGATGACCTAAATAACATGTTGTTAGGTCATCAGCCGATTGGCTCTTTTGAACCTCTAGAGGCTTTACTAAGTAAAACGAGGAGTCAGGTGGTTTACCTTTGCCAACACTCACTGAAAAGCATTTACTTTCCACCCTGCAAATGACACCTTCACTTCATTCACCACAGGGTCTGGCTGTATAATGAAATTCATTACTCTCAGAGGAGATAATTTTGACTAATGTCTTTTACACCTCTACATCTTCTGTTCTTAAATATTTCACACAACCCACCTGGTTGGTCTAGAGGTAAAGTTGTCCCCAAAATCAGCTGTTTAACAGCTGATTTTCGGAGATGAAGGTTCGTGGTTCAAATCCTAGTAAAGGTAGTTACTTTTATACGGATTTGAATGCTAGACAGTGGTTACTGGTGTACTTTGATGGTTGGGGTTTGATTAACCATACTCTCTCAGGAATGGTTGGCCTGAGTCTGTACAAGACTACACCTCATTTACACGTTATATAATATATCATTCTCATTTCATTGGGTCATGGGGTTGCTTATTGTTCTCAATTGAACAGATTGTAACATACACATATTGGGAATTAAAAAAAAAAAATGTTTCACACTTTCAATTGGCTGATCATTTAGTAAGAAACAGAACTATTTTATGTAGCCTTGTAACTAACAGATCAAGTACAAATAATTTAACACTACACCTGCCTGGTATGAGCAACTTAATTTATTTTATTAAATATTAAATTATTTATTTATTTTATATTTTATTAAATATTTAAATGTTTTATTTTGGTTTCGGTCAACTTAAGATTACAATAATCATAATATAAGTTACTCTTTTAATTTTTTCTTGCTCAAGCTTTTATTTTGGAGCTTTAGTCTTCTTTCTTCACATTTTTCTTCATCAATCCTGAAAGTATTTATGTTCTTTTTATCTGTTTTTATTAGAAATTATACCTACATAAGCATAGAAGTAATTTGTACCACGAGCCAAATTTCTTTATAAATTCTATTACATCTTTATTTTTTATGTTTAATGTCTTTAGGTATTTTTTTTTCTTTAAAACACCTTGGTTTGTTTTTATGTTCTTTCAGCTTTTCAAATATTTGTTTTGTGTTGTTAAGTGTTTCTTATCAGATATATTTTCGATTTGTTGTTAAAGTTCTCTTATTTGGGCCCAATATTTACAATCTTTATTTGCAGTTCCATTCATTTGATCCATTATTCTCTAAAATCTTTTCTTACACCTTTAATGCTCTTTTTGAGTGTTTCTATTGCATAAATATAATGCTTCCGGTAACACCTTTTTTTATAAGTTAGTGCCTGGTTTTTTGTATTCCAAAAAAGACTTTACCTTTGTTAATTTATATTCTGTATTTAATTTCTCCATCGTATTTTTTATCGTTCCATTTTCATTTAAATCTTCGAATATTATTCTTCGAGTTATCTGAATATTTTAACTTTGTTTTTTTCTTTAGTTTCTATTTTGTATTTTTGGGTGTTCTTCATAATTTTATTTATAATCACTTGGTAATTATAATTGACCCAATGCTAATTGGAAGAAGTCCGCCTCATTGGTGTTTTCTTAAGGCCTATTCCCCCGATGCTAGTTTACTAGCTACTCTAGTACAAGCATGTCGCTGAAGGTTCCCACGAAGGAAGTTAATTATTGCCAGTACTCTGAAAACGTACGTGAATTGTGTTGTGTAAAAAGTACAGCTTACTAGCAACTAGCAACGTTTCCAAACGTTAACACCAAGCTAGTTTACTACTGCTAGTCAGTCACGTGATCTATTCTCCCCTACTAGCGCTAGTCTAGATATGTTTCCAAAAGTTCACACGGAGCTTACTAGCACTAGTCTAGATACATTTTCAAACGTTTACACCGAGCTAGTTTACTAGTACTAGTCAATCACGTGACCTATTCATCCCTACTAGCACTAGTCAATCATTTGATTTTTTCTCCCTTACTAGCGCTCATCTAGAAACATTTCCAAATGTTCATACTGAGCTAGTCTAGCAATGTTTTCAAATGTTCACACCGAGCTTACTAGCGCTAGTCAATCATGTGACTTTTCTCCCCTATTAGCACTAGTCTAGAAACATTTCCAAACCTTCATTCTGAGCTATTTTACTACCACTAGTCAATCACATGACCTTTTCTCTCCTACTAGCGCTAGTCTAGCAATGTTTCCAATTGTTCACACCAAGCTTACTAGCGCTAGTCATTCATGTGACTTTTCTCCTCCCCTACTAGCGCTACTCTAGCAATATTTCCAAAGGTTCAAACCAAGCTTACTAGCACTAGTCAATCACATGACCTTTTCTCCCCTACTAGCACTAGTCAATCGTGTGATTTTTTCTCCCATACTAGCGCTAGTCTAGAAACATTTCCAAACATTCATACTGAGGTAGTTTACTGGCTCAAGTCAATCACATGACCTATTCTTCCCTACTAGCACTAGTCTAGGAATGTTTCCAAAGGTTCACACCAAGCTTACTAGCACTAATCAATCATGTGACTTTATCTCCCCTACTAGTACTAGTCTAGAAACATTTCCAAACGTTCATACCGAGCTAGTTTACTAGCACTAGTCAATCACGTGACGTTTTCTTTCCTACTACCGCTCGTCTAACAATGTTTCCAAAGGTTCACACCGAGCTTACTAGCACTAGTCAATCATTTGACTTTTTCTTCCCTACTAGCGCTAGTCTAGAAACATTTCCAAACGTTCATACCGAGCTAGTTTACTATCACTAGTCAATCACGTGACGTTTTCTTTCCTACTACCGCTCGTCTAACAATGTTTCCGAAGGTTCACACCGAGCTTACTAGCACTAGTCAATCATTTGACTTTTTCTTCCCTACTAGCGCTAGTCTAGAAACATTTCCAAACGTTCATACCGAGCTAGTTTACTAGCACTAGTCAATCACGTGACGTTTTCTTTCCTACTACCGCTCGTCTAACAATGTTTCCAAAGGGTCACACCGAGCTTACTAGCACTAGTCAATCATTTGACTTTTTCTTCCCTACTAGCGCTAGTCTAGAAACATTTCCAAACGTTCATACCGAGCTAGTTTACTAGCACCAGTCAATCACGTGATCTTTTCTCCCTTACTAGCGCTAGTAAAATCAAACATGTTTAAAGTCACTAGCGCGCTTTAACCAAACTAGCTGTTAGTTGTTTGTTCCTTACTTTTACTTTTTCATCCAATTAATCCTTCACCGTCTGATTTAGAATCAATGGTCAAATCTTGTGGAATTAAATCCAACAACAATGTTTAAAGTTTTCTTGAAGATGATAGAATAATTAACGAAACACTTTGTATAATTTTTAACAATTTCGTTTACTAAGGGTAATTAAATTTATTGTATTTTATTATAAAAAAATTAATACATTTTTTTAATTTTTAATAAAATACTCTGATAGAATTTTAAATAGATTTTTTTATTTTTTAAATAAAATTTAATTAACATTTGTAAAAATTAGTATATTAAAAAATACTTGCTTAAATTTTTAAAATTCAATAAAATAGTTGCTAATTATTAATTTTTGTTAAATTTTAATAAAATTATAATATTAAACATGCAGGGTGTTTAAAAAGAAATAATTAATCTGATATTTGTAAGGTGAAATTTGTAATTTTTTAAGTAAAATTATCAACCGGTCACCATACAAAATAATTTACTCACTCAATGTTACTTAACTATTCAAAGTAATTTAAAATAAATGGAATTATATTTTTTAAACACCCTGCATTATTAAGGTCCTAATATTAGAAATACATCATTGGCTAAACTAAATAAATAAATCAAAAATAAATACACCGGCTTGTACAATATGGCTTTTAAATACATGGTACTATTTTATTATAATATTAATCGAATAATAACAAAAACGTTTTAGTATAGATTGCCAATCAACATGTTTGATTACGTCATCAATAAAAGTCTGCATGATTTTTTTTATAATATATCTTTTGCTTGTTTGATCAGATTACAAAAAAAGATAAGATTAGTTCCAAAAAAAAACTGTTTGAAATTTATATTTATAATGAAATTAAGTAACGTTAATTGTTTATATTTTACAGTTTTGGTGATCGAGTCATTTTTTTTCATTCTTGGTCGGCTCATGGTGTAGTGGTCAGCGCAAATGGCTTCAACACCGGGTGTCCCGGGTTTGATTCCTGGTCAGGTTTGGCATTTTTTCATCACTTATTTTTATCTCTTCCTTCTTATTGTCTGCATTATCAGTAATTTTGCAAAACAGTCGGATGTTAAACATAAAGAAAGATTCAACTTTCTTAGATGATTGGACAAAAATTAATACAATGTCGTTTCTTCTACGTAACTTCCTGATTTTTATATATCTTTTCCATCTTCAACTGCTATTAATTTATTATGATTTATGTTATCTAGACATCTTTTTTGGGACTTCCGTGTGATCTCCTTCTGTCTTTAATTAATCCAATTTAGGTGTTGAAGTTTTGGAGAGAATTATAGTCTATTTTTTGTAAGTTGAGGCCTGGAGTAAACAAACCTACTGTGTGTTGGTGCAAGTAAACACACAATACAGATACATTATATCGTCGCAACAACAGTGTAGTAGCGAATTTGCGTTATTACATTACAGTAGAATCTCGGTAGTCCGGCCGTCCAGTAGTCCGGCACCTCCAGTAATCCAGCTCTTAAAATATTAGGCCTAAAAGTATGAAACCTCACCCAGGACAGATTTCGGTAAAAGATTTAAATTGAATTAGGGAAATCAACTCGACCTAATTACGGTGGATTTAATATAACATGTATGTTTAGGATTCAATTAAAAAAATGAATAAGCAGACCTTAATTATTGTTAAATGGAATAATTTTTGGCCTTTTATCCAAAAACCAGAACTGGGTCATGTTCTATACTTCATGCTGAATTGACAACAAAACGTAATTCTCAGAACACGAGCACCCCTATACCGCAACAGGCGATGTCCATAGCCAATAATTATGTTTAGAACAATGACTACAGAAGTACTCAACAAACCTTTTTTAATTTTTTTGTCATCAGTCCCTCGACTGGTTTGATGCAGTTCTCCAAGCTGTTCTATCTTGTGCAAGCGTTTCATATCTACAACCTGTAACACCGTACATCTTTTGTAATTTGCTTTACTTATTCTAATCTTTGCCTCCCTCTACAATTTACTCCCTCAATATTACCCTCCATTATGGATAGATGTCTTAAGATATGTCTCACTAGCCTATCCCTTCTTCTGGTAAAATTCTTCCATATACTTCTTTTTTCATCCACTCACATAAGAACCTCTAAATTAATTATTTTGTCCACTTACCTATTCTTTAACATTTTCCTATAACACCACATTTCAAAAGCTTCTATCCTCTTCTTTTCTACAGCCCCTATCACCGACGTTTCACTCCCGTATAATGCTGCACTACAAACATAATGTTTGAAGAAATTTTTCCTAATATGTAAATCAATGTTTGTAGTCAGTAAGCTGTTTTTATTTCAAAGACTTTTCTAGCTTGAGCAATTCTACTTTTGATATCACTTGTGCTTCAACCATCTTTTGTTATTTTACTCCCTAGATAGCTGAATTCCCCAATTTCCTGTAAGTTTTCATTGCCTACTTTTACATTTCCCACCTCTTCTAAACCACTCTTGCTCCTGCACAACACTTTCGTTTAGTTCTTATTAATGTTCATGAAGTAATCCTTTCTCATGATCTCATCCATTCCATTTAAGATATTTTTTAGTTCTTTCTTTGTCTCAGCTAATACTGCTATATCATCGGCGAATCTCAGCATATTTATTGTTTCTCCTTGAATTTTTATTCCTGCGTCAAATTTCTCCTTCACTTCATCTATAGCCTCTTCTATTTACAAGTTAAAAAGTAGTGGTGACAAAGAATAACCTTGTCGTACACCTTTTCTTACAGCAGCCTCTTTTTCGTACCCCTCAATTCTCAAAACAGCCGTTTGATTCTTATACAGATAGTAGATAACTTTCCTTTCCTTGTATTTAATTTCTAGCCTTTTCAAAGTTTTGAACATTTTACTCCAGTCCAGACTGTCGAAATGCTTTCTCTAAATCTAAAAATGCCATATAGTAGTTCTATTTCCCTTTATCCTTTTCTCAATAATCAATCTCAGAGCCAATATTGCATCTCAAGTTCTCATTCTCCTTCTAAATTTAAATTGGTCATCGTCCAACACTTCTTCTACTCGGTGTTCTATTCTCCTGTACATAATTCTTGTCAATATCTTTGATGCATGATATGTTAGGCTGATGGTTCTGTAATGTTCACACTTCTCCGCTCCTGGCTTTTTTGGTATAGGAATCATAATGTTTTTTTTTAAAGTCCGATGGTACTTCTCCACTCTCATACATTCTGCACACAAGTTTGTACAATTTGTTTTGAGCAACTTCTCCACAACGTAATGATAATTCCGATGGTATGTTATCTATTCCTGCCGTCTTATTCATATTCATATCCTTAAGTGCCCGATCGAATTCTTCCTGTAGTATAGGGTCCCCTCTTTGATCTTCTTCAACATCAGTTTTATCAGCCATTTATATGATTGAACTATTTAAGAACAGAAGAGAGGTAGAGGTGTAAAAGACACTAATCAGAGTATCTCCTCTGAGAGTAATGAATTTCGTTATACATGCAGACCATGTGGTGAATGAAATGAAGGTGTCATTTGCAAGGTGTAAAGTGTATGCTTTTCAGAGGGCCTGGCATGCTGATAACCATACTTTTTCAACTCAGTGAGGAAGGCAATAGTAAACCACCTCACTCCTCATTTTTACTAAGTAAAACCTCTAGAGGTTCTAACCAACCTTTCAGCTGATCACCTAAACAACCATAATGGAGTAATGAATCTGCAAGATTCGCACCACATTTTTATAATTTCTACACTCATTTCAGATTCACTACGGTAGATACGCTACTTCACAACACTATTTTTATAACCATAATCCCTGTGTAAAACATAAAATGTAAACGCAATTTCTACAAAAACATATCAGATTGAAATCTGATTTTACAGAGACTGGCAAAACTTGTTTTTCTTCTCTTGAAAAGTAATACTTCTGCAGATTTATTAATTTACCATTTTGCAACGATATGTCATTCATAATTGAATCGATCATTTCAAAAGCCCATAAGTCAAAAAACTAACTTTTAAAAAATTAAAAAACTGTTAATTTACAAAAAACATTATTAAAAAATATAATTTCTTCAGAGGTCTGTCCACTTTAAGGTTACCCGGAACGAAAGAAATTAAAAATTTTCACATTTCCGGTTTTTTGCAAATTATTACAATTCGGAGTTTTCTGCATCCAATGATATACGAGGTGGTCCCAAAAGTACCCGTCCCAACAAAGAAAACACAAATATTTTGGGAAAGATTGTATTTATTTTTAACATAATCTCCTTTCAGCTCTATACACTTTTCCCAGCGATGTTCAATAAGTTCGATACCCTTTTTATAATAAAAATTGTCTTGCTTCTCAAAAAAGCCATTAACTGCCGTCACCACTTCTTCATCATTGGAAAATGTTTGACCACTGAGCCATTTTTTCAAGTTTGGGAACAGAAAATAATCGGAGGGGCTAAATCTGGCGAATTGGGTGCATGAGGTAGCAATTCAAACTTTAATTCATTAATTTTGGTCATTGTAATAACGGATTTGTGAGCTGGTGCATTGTCTTGATGAATCAACACTTTTTTCTAAGACAAATTCGGTCGGTTTTGCTTGATTTTTTCGCTCAAACATTGCAATAAGATTGCATAATACTCGCCGTTGATAGTTTTTTCTTTTTCAAGATAGTCAATAAAATTATCCCATGCGCAGCCCAAAAAAACCGACGCAATGACCTTGCCTTCAGATGGAACGATCTTCGCCTTCTTTGGAGCTGGTTCTTCCTTTTCAGTCCATTGTTTTGATTGTTCTTTTGTCTCTGGTGTGAAGTGATGGACCCATGTTTCATCCATGGTTATGAAACTGCGCAAAAATCTGCTTTGTTACTGTGAAACTCTCAATTAAAGCATCTTGACACTGTTTTTGCTTGAGTGTGAGCAAACGCGGGTACCAATCTTGCACACAGCTTTCTCATCTCCAAATTTTCAGATAATATGCGATGTACTACACTTTTTGAAACGCCTACTATGATTGCTAGCTCACGCACTTTCAGTCGACGATCATCCAGTACCGCTTTGTGGATTTTCTTCACCATTTCTGGAGTCGTAACCTCATTTGGTCGACCACTGCGATGCTCATCGTGGCAGCTCGTACGGCCTCATTTAAACTCAGCTACCCAATATTTTACTGTTGTAAACGAAGGAGCAGACTCATCCAGAGTAGAATCTAGTTCAACTTTTGTAATGGTTGGGCTCAGACCTTTCGAAAGTCAGCTGTTTTACAGCTGATTTTCAGAGATGAAGGTTCCTGGTTCAAATCCTAGTAAAGGAGTTACTTTTATACGGATTTGAATACTAGACAGTGATTACTGGTGTAATTTAATGGTTGCGGTTCAATCAACTCAGGAATGGTCGGCCTCAGAATACTCTCAGGAATGGTCGGCCTGGGTCTGTACGAAACTATACCTCATTTAAACATCATCCTCATCTCATTGGGTTATGGGATATTTTTTGTTTTAAAATTGAACAGATTGCATATTAAGAATAAAAAAAAGTAAAATTAATAGTTACTAATCAATCATATGTACTCTTTATGATGACGTCATGTTATTGGTAATCTCTACTAATTCGGCATTGATTTAGTATTAGTAAATTTTTCTTTTGTATTTTATTATTATAATATAAAATAAGACCATAATTCCATTTATAATTCGTACACACGTATATACACACACTTTCACTGTAAATTGGCCATTCGACTTGAAATAATATGAAATACTAAATTAATTAATTATATAATTAATAATATTTTAGCAGTAGTAAATTCATTATTTGTTTTTCTTTTGAAAAAAGTTTCAATGTAGCCTACGCAAATGTTAGACTAGTCATATAAAAAATGTTTTTTTAAAAAAAATTTAATTTCTTTTCTTGTTAACTATACGTTGAATGGTTTTTATTAAAAAAAAATGAAGAAATTTATTGAAGATGTAGAGCTGTATGGATGATTCAAGGTAAAATTATTATGAATACAAGGTCAAAGTAAATATACAAGGTATTTTTTTCTGATATTAATAAAAAATTATTATTATTTTCTAGCTTTTATTTGTTATCGGGATCTGTACATTATTAACAACTACTCAATTTTTTTTAAGATTTTATTTGTTATTGGGAACTGTACATTATAGAAAACTACCCAATTTGATCGCTTCATTTTGCTGTATTATTTGACGTGACTTAGGCATGAGTTTGAACAGGGACCCCCAGTAGAGTTTGTTCATGGATGGCTGTCAGCTGGTCACCATTCAAAGTCGCTTGCCAAATCTGTGTTACTTAACAAATAATAGCGACTTACTACCAGCTGATTGACTGAATTACCCAATTTGATCGCTGCTTTTGGCTGTATTATTTTGACGTGAATTAGGCGTGAGTTTGAACTGGGACCCCCAGTAGAGTTTGTTCACGGATGGCTGTCAGCTGGTCACCATTCAAAGTCGCTTGCCAAATCTGTGTTACTTAACAAATAATAGCGACTTACTACCAGCTGATTGACTGAATTACCCAATTTGATCGCTGCTTTTGGCTGTATTATTTTGACGTGAATTAGGCGTGAGTTTGAACAGGGAACCTCAGTAGAGTTTGTTCATGGATGGCTGTCAGCTGGTCACCATTCAAAGTCGCTTGCCAAATCTGTGTTACTTAACAAATAATAGCGACTTACTACCAGCTGATTGACTGAATTACCCAATTTGATCGCTGCTTTTGGCTGTATTATTTTGACGTGAATTAGGCGTGAGTTTGAACTGGGACCCCCAGTAGAGTTTGTTCACGGATGGCTGTCAGCTGGTCACCATTCAAAGTCGCTTGCCAAATCTGTGTTACTTAACAAATAATAGCGACTTACTACCAGCTGATTGACTGAATTACCCAATTTGATCGCTGCTTTTGGCTGTATTATTTTGACGTGAATTAGGCGTGAGTTTGAACTGGGACCCCCAGTAGAGTTTGTTCACGGATGGCTGTCAGCTGGTCACCATTCAAAGTCGCTTGCCAAATCTGTGTTACTTAACAAATAATAGCGACTTACTACCAGCTGATTGACTGAATTACCCAATTTGATCGCTGCTTTTGGCTGTATTATTTTGACGTGAATTAGGCGTGAGTTTGAACTGGGACCCCCAGTAGAGTTTGTTCACGGATGGCTGTCAGCTGGTCACCATTCAAAGTCGCTTGCCAAATCTGTGTTACTTAACAAATAATAGCGACTTACTACCAGCTGATTGACTGAATTACCCAATTTGATCGCTGCTTTTGGCTGTATTATTTTGACGTGAATTAGGCGTGAGTTTGAACTGGGACCCCCAGTAGAGTTTGTTCACGGATGGCTGTCAGCTGGTCACCATTCAAAGTCGCTTGCCAAATCTGTGTTACTTAACAAATAATAGCGACTTACTACCAGCTGATTGACTGAATTACCCAATTTGATCGCTGCTTTTGGCTGTATTATTTTGACGTGAATTAGGCGTGAGTTTGAACTGGGACCCCCAGTAGAGTTTGTTCACGGATGGCTGTCAGCTGGTCACCATTCAAAGTCGCTTGCCAAATCTGTGTTACTTAACAAATAATAGCGACTTACTACCAGCTGATTGACTGAATTACCCAATTTGATCGCTGCTTTTGGCTGTATTATTTTGACGTGAATTAGGCGTGAGTTTGAACAGGGACCCCCAGTAGAGTTTGTTCATGGATGGCTGTCAGCTGGTCACCATTCAAAGTCGCTTGCCAAATCGGTGTTACTTAACGAATATTAGCGACTTTCTACCAGCTGACCGACTGGGCTGGCACGAAGGCCATTAAAAAATGTAAATTTTATTGATTCAGTAAAATAACTGTAGGTTTTTACGAAGGCACATGAAAAAACAAATTTTTAGTTAACTAAATTTTTATTTTTATTATCTCTTGCCCTAATAATGGATTCGATGTTGGGAAGAAAAGTATTGTTTTCATGTTGAATTTTTGAAATCGAGTTTTCACCTGATTTCACGGTTACTTTACTAGACGGTAGGGATCATCAACAATATGCGCAGTGACAAACCTCGCCCACTGACGTCACTGGTCACCAGCGACAGCCGACGCACGATACGGACCGTATCGGTCTGTGATGTTTACTAGTCTTAATACGTTCTGTAATACTTTAGTCATTAATAATAATGTGTTTTGCGATTTCCGGGTGTTCTAATCACGATAGACACCAAAAGAAGTTGGGCATTATGAGTTTCATCGTTTCCCAAAGGCCATTGAAACTAGATTAAAGTGGATAAATGCTTGCAATTAGGCTGTTTCATTTCCTGCTGATAGTGGTCGCGTGTGTTTACTACATTTCGACGAATCGGATTATGTACGCGATTTAAAGTGTAAGTTGCTATATTTTCCATTAAAACGTGTCCTAAAGACGATTTCCTCACATTTAAATTTGCCGATTTGTAGTAACGTTCTTCGTCCGGTATACCCGACGTGTAGTGGACGTAAAACTCGAGCAGAGAAACGGATACGCGTGTTAAGAAGTTTACGATATTTTAAACTCATCACCCAATTATAACACAAAAAATTAAAAGATAGCCGTAGAGGAAAGTAGGGCTCGTTTTAATAAAAAAAAACCGCCAAATTTGAATGTTGCGCAGTCAGAGGAAACTGAACTCTTAAAACGTAAAAACGACGAATTAAAAGAAGAAAACAAGTTACTCAGAGAAAAAATTCAGGCCGCAAACGAAGAATTATTACTTTCTCTTGCCTATATGAATATATAGGAAGGAAAGTATTGTTTTCATGTCGATTTTTCGAAATCGAGTTTTCACCGGATCTATACGTTTTCAGACCCCCTGAACCCAAAAAACATGTTTTTAGCGATTGGTCTCTGTGTGTGTGTGTGTGTGTGTGTGTGTGTGTGTGTGTGTGTGTGTGTGTGTCTGTGTGTGAACAGAATATCTCAAGAACGGAACATCGTACGAACTTGAAACTTAAAACTTAAGTTACATACCACTACCGGACCCGACACGAACATTTTCATCAAAATCGGTCAACCGGAAGTAGTAGTTTATTCGTATAATTTTTCACTTTTTTGCGATTTTCTCAAAAACTGGTCCTACGATTTTTTTTTAAATCGCCTGGTTTACTACATTTTTTATGCTCTACAAGATAGGGTAGGCGCCATGTTTGCTGAAATTCTGCGTGAGGCTGTTTTTACGTAAAACATTTTCTTTTTAAGATTGCGGCTTTAATATGCATTTTAGCGCAAAACGTTATATAACAAAAGTTGTAGAGAATTTAAAATTCTACAACTTTTATTTCAAACATTTTTTTGTATAACGCTTAGTTTAGTGGTAATTTGCAATTTTCTGTTTTTTTCTCACGAAAACGTGAGAAAAATTGATTTTTTTAACATTTCGGTCTTAGTATGCATTTTACGACAAAAGTGTATATAATTAAATTTATAGAAAATTAAAAGATCTACAACTTTTGTTTAGAGCATTTTTCTCTACAGAGCCTAGTTTAGCGTGAAAGCGTGATTTTCCGTATTTTTAAGCCAAACTGAGTTCGATTGTCATTTTGCGTCATTCACTCATGATTAAAATAAGGTTATGTTTTTGAGGTTAGTTTTTGTTTATTTCTAATATTTTATTAATAATGTTAGGTTTATTATTAATTATTTGCATTGGCAAGAGAAAGTTCTGTGAGTGTTTCACACCAGATTTTTTAAGATTGCAGCCTGAAATGAATTTTAGGGAAAGAGTGTAATAATAAAAATATTGTAGACCTTTTAAAAACGTACAACTTACTTTTAAACGTACTATTTCAAGCATTTGTTTGTATAACGCTTAGTTTAGCATCTTAATGATTTTCTATATTTTTTCAAAAAATCGGTAAAAAGTTGTATTTTTTAATGCGGCTTAAGTATTGACTTTTAAGTTCAGCATCAATAGTAATTAATGCTTTTCCATATTTTTAAGCCAAATTTGATTTCTATTTTGCATCATTCACTCTTGTTTAAAATTAGGTTATGTTTTTTTCATGTTACATTGTTTACTAATGATTTAACGTAGGTTATGTTTTTCATTATATCTCTTGCCAACAAGAGAAATTCGTGTGAGTGTTTCACACCAAATTTTTTAAATGTCCGTTCAATTATTTCTTGGTTTGAATGTATTTTATGTAGTGCGTATAATTTTTTAAGTAACGTAGGGCTCCATAAGTTCATTAACCCTTTCAGTACCAACGTCCGGAAAATAAGACGTCGATATATTTTACGTATTGTCAACATCCGGTTTACCAGACGTCCGTAAGATATGCATAATGTGCCAACGTCCGGATAACCGAACTTTTACAAAAAAAACTTTCTAACAAAAGTTAATGTAATAATGTATTTTGAAACCGCCTCCATGGCATAGTGACTAGCGCGCTAGCCTGCAAAGCGAAATTCGAAGGTCCTGGGTTCGATTCCCGTCTAGGGTCTGGAAATTTTAACTCGTCAAAACCACCGCTAAGGTTCCCACAGTAGTTGCTAATGACCAAGCTGTCGATGCGACTATAAATTAACTTTTGAATTGTTTTAGTGTTAGAACGATTTATTTTTATTATGAACGTAATAAAAATTAATTTTTAACAGGAAATTTTTTTTTCTGTATGGTTGAAATTTTGGTTGGTAATGGAAGGCTTACGCCTGCAAATTTTCGGAATAAGGGCTTGCACGTTTTGTACACCCTTATTCAAATTAAATGGAACTTTACATCAAACTTTTAAGTATTGTTTTGACACTGCAAGTGTTAAAGAAGAAACATCTTTTTCAATTTTTGTTGTGTTGCAGTACTTTTCCTGATGTTTTTTCCTCGATTCTTTTCCAGTATTCCTCCAATCTTCTGATTCTTCTGACGTTCTTCGTCGGAATACTCGATTTTCTGTCGTTTTTTCGGCCTCTTTTGTTCAAGTCTTGTGTTGTTCAGTTTGTGGTAATTTCCTGATTTTCTTTTTACTTCCTCAAGTGAGATTTGGATTTCGTTCATGTCCTGTTCAAATATATTTTACAGTACGTAAAACACACAAAGAAACAACTGTGTGACACCGCAAATACAAAACTAACGTACACGTACGTAGAACATGTAGGTGCAGTCGGTTAGTCGACCCGCCATAAACTCTTCACTATTCTGGAACGGGTAGAGAGAGCTAGGCGTGCATATTTTACCGGTTACATCTCCGTTCTGACTCCGACTTCTGCCCTTTACAGACAGGTGGAGTGTCAAATTATTTACACTCAATCTGTTCATTGCTGGGCTAAATAAATAGTTGTGTTTTTTATCACATGATCAGCCAATTAAATGGCTGAATAATTTAAAAACAGAAAAGGTAGAGGTGTAAAAGACACTAATCAGAGTTATCTCCTCTGAAAGTAATGAATTTCATTATACAGCCAGATCCTGTGGTGAATGAAGTGAAGGTGTCATTTGCAGAGTGGAAAATATGTGCTTTTCAGAGGGCTCGGCATGCTGATAAGTGTACTTTTCCACTCAATGAGGAAGGCAATTGTAAACCACCTCACTCCTCGATTTACTTAGTAAAACCTCTACAGGTTCAAACCAGCCTTTCGGCTGATGACCTAAACAACAATATTTCCGTTGTTGACTACCTGCTCGCTACCTGCTCGCGTTGGAACAGTAGCGGCGTTCATCCGTCTTAACTCATCACTTTCATATTTTTTACGTATTTTAAGGGTTATTAAACAACGGGTTATTTAAAAGATCAGAAAGGGTGCTAAGCAGATACAATAATTTTATATACTTTTTTTTTACCCGTGACAGTTCAGTTTTGTTCACTGTTTAGAAAGAGTGCAACAAAGTACGCTTAAAGAAGTTTTTACTTCAATAACCTTTCATCCTGTTTGTGACGCTAAATTCGTTATGCGTGACAGTTGAGTTTGGTTTACTGTTTAGAAAGAGTGCAAGGTGCCCCTAAAAGAAGTTTCCACTTAAAAAATGAATAGCATTTTGGGTTTCAGTAAATGGCCTAGTGCTAAAGAAAAGCCGTTACCAACATTTATATATATACTGATTCACGAGAATGCCTTTAGCGTATGGATTAAATTTGTACCTTGACCTTGAATTGTAATATTTAATTGTACCTTGATCTTGAATCGAAAAATACAACAAATACTTAATTTTTTTATTCTTATTATTATCTAAATTTATTTAAAAACAATTGTATATTTAACTGATTTGTAGAGGAGAATGCCTTTAGCGTATGGATTAAATTTGTACCTTGACCTTGAATTGTAACATTTAATTGTACCTTGATCTTGAATCGAAAAATACAACAAATACTTAATTTTTTTATTCTTATTATTATCTAAATTTATTTAAAAACAATTGTATATTTAACTGATTTATGTATAGTTAACCAGAAAAGTAATTAGATTCGTTTTGAAAAAAAAATATATACATTAAGTTTATATATATAAAAATATATATATAAAAAAAAATATATATATATATACATATACCTATGTGTGTAGATAAAGGTGATCTTATTTTAACGCGGATTATTTAATAATTAATTATTATTATTAAGTAATCGTAAAATAATTCTAAACAATAATTAACTAATTAAAAATTACTATAATTTTATTAGGCATATTTATCAAATAAATAATATTAATTTCCCAGCATGCTTTGTCATTTTAAACTGTGTAGAATTTAACGGTTTTTTATGAGATAAATAAATAAATAAAATAAATAAATAAAATATGAATAAATAAATTGAATATTTCAGTAAATGTTGGTGTTTACTTATTTTTATATGTTGTATTTTCCTTGTTGTTTTTCTATTTGTTTTACAGAAGTCATGATGGATGAATATATTAAGATGAGCCAATCAGATGGTCGGGATTATACAAGGAGGTGGGGTTAGCGTATGGCCACGCCTACCAAGTTAGTATACAAAGAGGTGTTACTATACAGGTGAGTCAAAAAGGACTTTACATTTTTGAAAACATATAAAAATTTATTGATAAACTTACAGAATCGATAAAGGTGTCATTTTGTAGCAAAACACTTCAAGTTTAACATTAAAGACTCATTTATAATACTTTTCACGGTTAGTAAGCTCTACTGTTCCACGCGTTTAGACCAATCAGAACGTCTGCCAGCGTTGTCAGATTGTACCTGACAAACATTACGCGCGCATGCGTATAAGAGCCGCAATAGTCCACTCTCTTCTTGCATCTCGTACTGAACACATCGATTATAGAGCGCGTTAACGTGCAATACTTTATAATATAATCAGCTGGTTGTATGTTCAAAGGTTTTAATTATTATTGAAAGACCAAAAAAATGAATGACGAAATATTTAACAAGAGCTGCGAAAGCAAGAGTTGGCAACGTTGCTGGCAAGTCATTGGCTAGCAATTTTTTTTTTTTTTTTTTTGTTGTAACGTCCGACTGTTTTGCAAATTGCTGCTAATGCAGACGGTGAAGGATGAAATAAATTTTTTGTAACGTATGAAAAAATGCCATGTCCGAGTGGGATTCGAACCCAAGACCGCGTGATGAGAGGCGAGCACGTTACCAATTAGCTATGAAGTGGCTAGCTATGAAGTGGGTTGTGGACAAGGCGTACGTTCAGAGCTCATCAGCCCTCAAAAATAGTATAGGTTCAATTTGACTGTCATTAGTTATGCGGCAAAATTCCCACCGGAAATCAATTTCTTACTACACTCGTTCTAGCAAATCGGAGGTAACTTTTGTAACCGCAGCGTGGATTCTGTTTTTCAGATCCACAAGATTGTGTGGTACGGGTGGAACATATACTCGTTTTTAATGAAACCCCAGAGGAAAAAATCTATAGGTGTCAAGTGGGGAGAGCGAGGTAATCCTGCATGCCGAATCCACCAACCTGGAAAGCGACTAATCTAGGAAATTCCGAACTTCTGTTAGGAAATGTGGCGGTATCCCGTTTTGCTGGTAGTACAAAGACACATCTTTGTTGTTCATCATCATTTAACTGACGAATCAAAAGTTCTCAAACATATCCACTTAAAGGTACCAGACGAGCTAATGTCCCATAGGGGAGCGAGTGAGAGGGAGATATGTGGCATAACTACGCATGCGCTCAAAGGTCTTTACCGTTGTAATCCAAATCTGAAAACATACTACAGTAGTTATCTTGCTTCTTAGTTTACTGCATGCATAAACGCTTGCTTACAACAATGAGTAAAATTGTACGACAATGTTATTGGAACGGCGCGTATGGCTTGTGTGAGTGAGAGCGTTATGCATTCTCTCACTCCCACGGCTAGGGGACATTAGTTCATCTGAATATTATACATCAGTGATTCCCAAATTTTTTTTACCACGCCCCTTCTGTCTAGAAGAAAACTTCTCATGGCCCGTTCGTTACACAATTTTATGTAGTAGTGAAAAAAAAATAGTAGTAGGCCAGCATTGAAACACAATACATTTATTTTTTGTTGTTTGTCGCCGTCCGGGGCCGACGACACGTGACCAAACCTTTGCCTTGCAAAATGGGTGGCCCTGAAAATGGCCGTTTACTCTATAAACGGTGTTGCTGTTTGTGGTAGCCGGACGCGTCGAGTCGGCGTGCGCAGCGTGGTGTCCGAATGGTAACGGCTACCGAGTTCAGGCCTAGCCTTCCCAGGCGTAGTTGGTAACGTGCTCGTCTCTCATCATGCGGTCTTGGGTTTGAATCCCATTCAGGCACGGCATATTTTCATACGTTACAAAAAATCATTTCATCCTTCATTAGCAGTCTGCATTAGCAGTAATTGCAGAACAGTCGGACGTTAAACCAAATAAAAAAAAATAACCTTCCCTCAGCGGCAGTTGGGTTCCCGCTACTGCGTGGCAGTCCCCCCTGAGCCCCGCAATGTCGGGTCGGTATAGGACGAGACGGTTCCCTCCAGACCTGCACTGGACTCACTCTTCGCCGTGGTGCCAGTGGGCACGCACGGGCTTCCTTCGGCTGACCGGTGCGGGAATGGGACGTCTGCCACCGGTAGCGTAGACCAGGGATGGCTGCCTCCGGTCTCGGCTGGGCTTCTTCTTCTTCTTCTTCTTCTTCTGGTGTTCTTTCCTAGTCGGGGGCTGAATAGTGAGTGGCTCTCGCGGTACAGTGCAGCTGTTTTTATACCCCTCCGGTGAGTCTATTTCATGTTGGAGGGGAGCATTGCTTGCTGCGCTTTGGAAGCGCTCTCCGGGACCGTCTGTAGGCGACGATATTAGTGGGGCAGTCGGCGACATGTTTTTTATGACATTACAAGTTGTAATTTAAATTAAACTAGTAAGAACAAAATAAATCAGTGAGATGGATGACCTTGCATATTTTTACCAGATTCCTTTTCTTGGTTGATTATTAGAAAGTGCACAAGTAAATGATTGGCAATATCAAGTTTGCTCTGATACTTTGTCTTTATTGCAATAAATGCTGGAAATGCTTTTTTGCACAAGTAGGTGCTTGAAAAAGTTAAATACAATCACAGCGCTTGCTGTGATGTACTGGGGTACACTTTGTAATAGATGCTTAAACTCGACTCCTGAATCGCAACAGCTCTCGATGTGCGGACGGCAAAGATATCTTGAGGTTCTACGCCCCACCTTGACTTGTCTTCACGCCTACCTTGGGGGGCGTGCCCCCCAGTTTGGGAACCATTGAGTTACATGATACCATTGGCATTTTTCTCCATGAAGAAATAAGGCTCGTACACTTTAAATTTACGAATTGCACAAAACACATACATTTCAGGGCTGTCACGAACGTGTTCGATTATTTCTCGTGGGTTTTCACTTCTCCAAATTCTGCAGTTGTTGTTTACTACCTTTGATATGAAATTTAGACTCATCGCTGAAGATTTTTGAGTTCATGAGTATCACATGACTTCCATGCGCATGCTCCGCACCATTGAAAGTAGCCATTTTTATGAACTATGCTGGCGTTAGAAGTGGCGAAATTTGGTTCTACGGCACTATGCGAGTCAAATTAGAAGTTTTTTTGCTACAAAATGAAACCTATATCGATTCTGTAAGTTAAATCAATAAATTTCTATATGCTTTCAAAGTTGTGAAGTCCTTGTAGACTCACATTGTATAATTTTTTTAAATTTCAATGCGGCTGTAATGATTATACAAGTGTTAGGTCAGTAGATATAAAGAGCGCGCGGTTAGAAAGTCTTACGCTAATTTCTCCGTACTTTCTCGTGCTCATATTAACATAAAGGGAAGGAAAGTATATTATTTTCATGTTGATTCTTCTAGATCAAGTTTACATTAGAAATACACGTTTTCAAGCCCTTGAACGGAAAATAAAATATGTTTTTTAGCGATTGGTTTGTGTTTAAACAAAATATCTCAAGAACGAAATAGGGGACAAAGTTAAAACTTGGAAATTTAATTAGATTCAACAAGGCATTATATGCCTTATTGATACCAAGTAAAATTCCACGATTAAGTCCCCATATGGTAACTAATTCAAGTTCCAAGTTTCAACTTAGTCCGCTATTCCGTTCTAGAGGTATTTCATTCACACACAAACAAATTTATAAAAACATGTATTTTGGGTTTCGGGGTCCTAAAAACGTGTATTTCTGGGGAAAATTCGATTTCAAAAAAATTCACTTGAAAACAATACTTTACTGCTCCTATAAGAGTAGATACAGAAATCATTTGGTTTAAAGTTCCGGTTTTGACCGGAAGTCAAGAAATCAAAGTTGACTGTTGAAGTGAATGATATCGTATACTTTGGTGGTAAGCGAGAAAACGGATGACCACAAAAGAGATGAGCTAGCCAATTAGAAATCGCAACAGGCTTACGAGTGATAGAGGTGGGCGGTAAGTAAGTTTTCTTACATCAGCAAACTAAAAAGAGATGTATTTAAAAACTAAATTTTTGAATTTACATTGGGGTATACGTTTACAAAATGGACTTTCTTAAATGCAAAACATTGCATTGATCCGTTTTTCAAACTCAAAATCTTGGCCATCTCTCAAGATAACTGTATTTAGCATTCACAGGTACTTAGATTCGTCTCGAATGGCTGCCCTTCCAGAAACTTCATCGCCTCTGGGAGCAACTAGAAGTTGAGGATTTAGGGTGTACAATGGATGACGAAACCGTTTTAAGTTATTATATAAGTAAAATGTAAGTTTAAAATTACAAATATTTTAGTTTTCAGAGTTATATCCTCTGAGAGTAATGAATTTCATTATACAGCCAGACCCTGTGGTGAATGAAGTGAAGGTGTTATTTGTAGAGTGGAAGGAAGATGCTTGTCAGAAGGAAGGCAATAAATGGTAAACCACCTCACTCCTCGTTTTGCTTAGAAAAGCCTCTAGAGGTTCAAATCAGCCTTTCGGCTAATAACCAAAACAATTGTTTCTAACGTTATTTTACGTGACGATTTATATTCTCGTACCTGGTAACTGTTTAAATAATTTTATTTAAACTTATAAAACTTTTCACCCTAAACTTTATAAACCTTTAAACTTAATCACCCTGTAGTAAGTAGGATTTTTTACTTTTTTTAACTTTTTTAGTCACCCTGTAGTAAGTAGGTTTTTTTTACTTTTGTTTAACGTTTTTAGTCATCCTGTAGTAACTTTGTCAGTCACCTTGTAGTAAGTAAGCTTTTTTTTACTTTTATTTAACTTTTGTAATCACCTTGTAGTAAGTAGGCTTTTTTTACTTTTGTTTAACCTTTTTCAATCACCCTGTAGTAAGTAGGCTTTTTGTTTAACATTTTTAATCACCCTGTAGTAAGTAGGCTTTTTTACTTTTGTTTAACCTTTTTCAATCACCCTGTAGTAAGTAGGCTTTTTTCTTGTTTAACTTTTTCAATCACCTTGTTGTAAGTAGGCTTTTTTACTATTGTTTAACATTTTTCAATCACCCTGTAGTAAGTAGGCTTTTTGTTACTTTTTTTTAACTTGTTTAATCACCTTGTAGTGGTAGGTTTTATTAATTTCATTAAAATGTTATCAAACGTTTTTAATCACCCTGTAGTAAGTATGTTGAATTCTATAGAAATCTTCTAAGGCAGACACGTCAGGCTGTCATATTTAATAGGGAAAAACATATTTCAAACTCGGTGAAAACTCGCTGAATTACATTTTAGAATTCATAAATCGCCCACATTGTGTTGTTGCTATAGCGTTTCCACAATGATAATGGTCTTTTTACACAGGTTAACGCTATATAGCCTAGTAAGCGTAATTAATATTTTCATTGGAAATGTAATAATATTCTTGTAACTAAATTTTTTTAGCCCGCCTCGTAGCGTAGTGGTTAGCGCGTTAACCTACAATGCAGAGGTCCCGGGTTCGATTCCCGGCTAGGGTCAGGAAATTTTCACAAGACAAAACCAAACTGTTGATGCGACTTAATAATAAACTAAATAAAATAATAATTCCTACTGATTTTGTGAGGAAGGCAATGGTAACCACCTTATTTCGCATTTCACTCAGTAAAGTCGACTAGGGTCTGAAAATTTTCAAAAGTCAAAATCAAGCTGTTGATGCAAATTTTATGATAAACTAAAAAAAAAAATGTGTGTACGTGAGGAAGGCAATGGTAAACCACCTCAATCCGAACTGTTGATGCAATTTAAATAATAAACTAAAAAAAAATCTATATGTGAATACGTGAGGAAGGCAATGGTAAAACCTCACTCCTCGTTTTACCTAGTAAAGCGGGCTAGGATCTGAAACTTTTCAGTAGTCAAAACCAAACTGTTGATGCGACTTAATAATAACCTAAATAAAATAATAATTCCTAATGTGTATGTGAGGAAGGCAATGGTAAACCACCTCACTTCTTGTTTCACTCAGTAATGCCGGCTAGGGTCTGGAAATTTTCATAAGGCAAAACCAAACTGTTGATGCGATTTAATAATAAACTAAAAAAAATAAAATTAACTCTTAATACGAATATGTGAGGAAGACAATAAACTACCTAAGCTGCTTTACTACGTAAAACGAAGAGTTCTTCGTTTTACTTAGTAAAGCCGGCTAGGGCCTGAAAATTTACAAAGTCAAAATCAAGCTGTTGAAGCGACTTTTATAATAAACTAAAAAAAAATGTGTGTACGTGAGGAAGGCAATTGTAAGCACCTCAATCCGAACTGTTGATGCGATTTAAATAAGAAACTAAAAAAAAAATTCCTTATGTGAATACATGAGGAAGGCAATGGTAAAACCTCACTCCTCGTTTTACTTCGTAAAACGGGTTAGGGTCTGGAAATGTTCACAAGTCAAAACCAAAATGTTGATGCGACTGTAATAATAAACTAAAAAAAATTAATTCTTAATCTGCATACGTGAGGATGGCAATGGTAAACCACCTCACTCCTCGTTTTACTTAAAATACCGGCTAGGGTCTGGAAATTTTCACAAGTCAAAACCAAACTTGAAGCGATTTAAATAATAAACTAAAAAAAAATAATTCCTATGTGTTAACACCTAGCTGTTGATGCGACATTAAATAAACTAAAAAAAAATTATTCTTAATAAGTGTACCTGAGGAAGGCAATGGTAAACCACCTCACTCCTCTTTTTACTTAGTAAAAACAAGTTGAATTAATAGTAATCACAAAAGTCAGATGTGAAACAAAAACAAAATTACTAGTATTTGAACCAGGAACCTTCATCTCAGAAAATCAGCTGTTCAAGAACAAAGTTGCGGTGACGCTGTACTAACCCGGTAGGTTATAATTGGAATGACAGATACATTGTGTATTTTTTTTATTTGAAAAAATGTCAAGATATGCACTACAGATTAACAACAAACCAAACCTGTAGTTAAATCAAAGATTTTAAAAATATAAAATTTTTATGACTGCAGAACTTTTAATAATGACAATTATATCAATATTCAATGATACATACATATTATTCTAATAAAAATAATGTATTAAGCAAAATCATGCTAACTACGGATGGTTGTATTATTATAACTTTATAAAAAGTACATTATCACGCTATCTAATGACTGTAGTTGGAACAAGAGTTTGTAAAAGTGAATTCTTACACCATCTAACGGATGGCGGGTAAAACAAACATTCTTGAAACGTACGATTTTGGAATTCTAATCATAAGATTGTCGGCAAAAGTAACCTACAAACAAATTAATAACGTTTTTAACAGTAGAGAATTCTATAGTTGTTTGTGTGTGGCCCACCCGCCCGGATCTGATGGATCCCCTATATGCTCTCTTACTTAAATAACCAATTATTATTGTTACAGTGTTAACATTATTTCAAATATTACCTGTCAATATAAAAATTTCCCTTTTATTTCTGTTAATGCCGGCAATTTAACCTACGAATTATTAATAACGTTTTTAACAGTAGAGGATTTAATAGTTGTTTGTGTGTGGCCCGCCCGCCCGGATCTGATGGATCCCCTATAGGCTCTCTTACTTAAATAACCAATTTATTATTGGTACAGTGTTAACATTATTTCAAATATTACCTGTCAATATAAAAATTTCCCGTTTATTTCTGTTCATGCCGACAAACTACTAACTACGATTTTCAATCATTTATAGACATCATATATCAATTTCACTATTTTTAAAGTATATTAGTTTTCCCGCCTTCTGTTTGATGGCGCGAGAATGAACTTTTACTAACTATAGTTCGAATGACACTCAACAGATGGCGTGAACATGTACTTTTTCAAATAAAATTATGTAATTTTATTATTATTGTTCTGTTATTTCGGTAGCTTTATAAATTGATTAATTACATCATCAGTATACTAAAATATTACTATTAATTAGTAATTTTTTTTAATGTAATGTTTATATCATACCTCCCTGAAGTCTTGATAAGTCCAGTATTTTCTCGGGAATCTCCTGGATGCAATTAAAAAAATTGTTTTTTTTGTTTCTCTAAAGAGTATGTTTTTAAATATACTTTTTTTGTTTACCATTTTTGTAAATAATAAAAATGGGTAAATAGCTCAAAATTTATACATTTGTAAATTTCAAACCACAATTTTTTAAGAAAAAAAATCCAGCAATATTTCTCATTTTATTACTGAATTGCGTAATAATAATATACAAAATTTGTATTATAAAATTCACAGAATTAGAGACAAGGATCTAAAGGTTGTTGGAGACAAAGTTTCAAATCTGGTACATAATACTCACACAATGACTTTCTCTTGCCAATGCAGATAATGAAAAATTTAACCTATATTTAATCATAAATGAACAATACAAAATGCAAATCAACCTCAGTTTGAATTAAAAAATACAAAAAATCATTAATTGACTCTAAACTTAGGCTCTGTAAAGAAAAATTTTTTAAATTAAATTCTTTAATTTCCTATAAATGATTATATTTATACACTTCTGTACAAAAATGCATACTAGGCTGTGATCTTAAAAATCCCACATTTTGCTGATTTTTATGAAAAAAAGAAACAGAAAATCACTAATTGTCGCTAAACTAAGCGTTATACAAAGAAATGTTTAAAATAAAGTTGTAGATTTTTAAAGTTTCTATTTGGATTTTTTTTGGATTTTTTTGCTTTTTTTTGCTTTAACTTTGATTACGTACACTTTTTCCTACAATCCATATTAAGGCCGCAATCTTAAAAAAAAAACATTTTTTTCTTCGAGAACACAGCCTTCTCAAGAATTTTAGCAGTAATGGTGCTAACCCTATCTTGTATAGCATGAAAAATGTAGTAAAGGAGGCGATTTTTAAAAAAAACTGTTGAGAAAATCACAAAAAAGCGAAAAATTACACGAATAAACTACTACTTCCGGTTGACTGATTTTGATTAAAATGTTCGTATCAGGTCCTCTAGTGATACCTAACTTAAGTTTCAACTTTGTACAATGTTTCATTTTTTTGATAAAATAGCAAAAAATGAAAAATGCAAAAATAAACTAGCAGTAGTTTATTTGTGAAATTTTTCATTTCTTGTGATTTTCTCAAAAACTTTTTTGAAATAACCTCATTTACTAGATTTTTTATGCTCTACAAGATACATAAAGTGCCATGACTGCTGAAATTCTTGAGAAGGCTGTGCTCTCGTGATAAAAAATCTTTTTTTTAATGATTGTGGCTGTAATATGCATTGTAGAGCAAAAAATTACAAACATATATATAAAAAGTTTTAAAACAAAAAATTACAATACAGTTGAACTCGGTTTTAACCTCGGACTTTACGTCATTTTTTTAGGCATTGCGTCAAAACTTTTTCGATGAAATCAGTTTTTTTACTTCACCGTTTACTTGCCGTTATTTATCAGTAAATTGTTTGAAAAAGGAAAATAAAGTACAATATTCTGCTTGTGAATAGTTTTTTCTTGTGCGAAGGAATTAAAATGATATTGTTAAGCTATTCATATGTGTACATATGTATACCTACTGATTAGATTTATTAGTTTAGTTAAATTTACCTTGACACAAGCGTTAACTTTGTTATAACATCACTCAAATATAATGTTAAAATTTAATCTGTCCCTTCAATGACGCTAAAACCGAGTTTGACTATTTATTTCATTTTTTACAACGCTTAGTTTTAGTGTCACAATTATTATATATTCAATTTGTCAAATTTATTACATTAATTATAGTCCAGCCTCTCTTAGTTTGCTCCTAATGTAAACAAATAATGACGTCACTGAGCATGCGCATTATATCAAAATGTGTACATGCTGATTAAAAAGTAACAATAAAATACTTTTAAAAGTATTTTTTTAAATGAAATTGTTAGGCCTACATCATATCATGACTGATGTTTTTAGTACTTTAAGTACTTATAATTTAAAACATAGTTAACTTAATAGGAATACAATATCCGTAAAGTCGAAGACTCTAGCGTGCACCCAGTAGTAGGTGGCTTTTGTTTGTTGACAGTTGGAGCAAACTAACAACGGCTGAACTGTATATATGTTACTTGAGCCAAGAGTTTGCCTTTGGTTTGAACGAAGGGTAAAGGGGGAAAAGCAACAGTGCGCATGCGCAATTGCTTTGGTATCAGTTCACCAACACAACAACAGAAACTATACTTAGATGACATACAGTATATCGTAGAACCTTTTGCAGGTTAACTTTACAAATATAACTGTTACCATAAACAGAAATGTCGGTTTCATGAAAATGCGATCGAACTGTTCACAGTGCTGAACGAAATCTAATTAGCAATGTAATAAAATGCTGGGAAGTTAAGGTGAAACTGTACTTTGTATCCCGCCAATGTTAAATTTGCAATTTTTAGGTACATTTTTCATTTTTCACCGTAAGAACTAAAATAGAATTAGGAGGAAGAGTGCTTGAACAAGTCTCTCATTTCAAATATCTTGGTAATGATGTTTCGTATGACTTTGACAAAGATGTGCTTTACAAACTATCTAAATTTCAAAGCATTTGTGGTAATATACATAAACATCTGAAACGGAAAACAAGAAAAGATACGAGACTTAAGTTTTACGATACAATTGCTGTCCCTACTTTGATGTATGGCAGTGAGTCCTGGATACATACGAAAAAGGTAGACAG
The DNA here is from genome assembly GCA_035578175.1 of Catonia carolina. Taxonomy (NCBI): domain Eukaryota; kingdom Metazoa; phylum Arthropoda; class Insecta; order Hemiptera; family Achilidae; genus Catonia; species Catonia carolina. The sequence goes on along the minus strand of JAQMRL010000017.1, from coordinate 3,121,055 downwards.
CAAAATCCAGGCTGCAGAAATGAGATTCTTACGAAGTGTATATGGATGCAGCCGAAGAGATAGGCTACGAAATGAAGAAATTAGAAAAACACTGAATGCTTTACCGTTGCTAGACAGAATCAAGCAGAACAGGAACAGATGGTGCAGCCATTTGAATCGCATGCCAGGCGAGAGAATACCAAAAGCCGCCAGAAACTACAAACCTACAGGAAGAAGAGATATAGGACGACCGAGGAACAGATGGGTACCGGAACAGGTTCAAGAAACCTAATCCTTGGAAGTGAAGAAGAAGAAGAAGAAGATTTTTCATAGGATTGGTTAAAGATAAGAAGATGAAACTTTACACACATATCGATGTTGGGTTTCTCTAGCTACTGAATTTTTTTCAATTTAATCTGTAGGACCATAAAATTAAAAATAAAATAACGAATAACATAGAATTTTTACAAATTTCTTTCAACGTGTTTTTGCATATTACTAATAATTTTATGAGCATCTGAGGAAGTCATAAAAATGCCAGTGTATGTGGATGTACAAGAATAATAACTGGTAAAAATTTTTACATTGTAGGTTTAATGGTTTCCAAAAAAAATGTACCTAAATGTTAAAAATCTAAATTTCCGGGAACAGACAAAAAACAAAAAGGCACAAATCAAAAACAAAATGTACATAAACATGTGAATTTTCCATGAACAGTTGGTTAGAAAGCTGACCAACAGTTTTGAGAATAATAAAAACAGTATGTGGATGTACAAGATGAATAACTGGTAAAAATTTTTACATTGTAGGTTTAATGGTTTCCGAAAAAATGTACCTAAATGTTAAAAATCTAAATTTCCAGGAAGAGACAAAAAACAAAAAGGCACAAATCAAAAACAAAATGTACACAAACATGCGAATTTCCCATCAACAGTTGGTTAGAAAGCTGACCAACAGTTTTGAGAATAATAAAAACAGTATGCAGATATTTTAAAAAAACTGAAATTTCCTTTACACTAAAATGTGAAGTAGAAAATTACGAAAAGTATTCGTTCTTGGTAACATGATCATTTTGCTGGGTAAACCTGCTAAATACTTAATTTTTCCATTAAAATAATTTTTTTAGGTAACATTTAATGTCTTTCTGGTGAGAAAGGCTGGTGGAGAAAGGATTGGATGGGAGGGACATCAGGATTATTTCCAAGATTTACTATAATCAAAGAGCGAATATTCGAATAGAGCAAGAGACAACGGAGGAAATCGAGATTAAGAGAGGCGTAAGACAGGGATGTATACTCTCACCAATCCTGTTCAACCTATATTCAGAAGATATCATGAACAGAGCACTGTCAGAGCAAGATATAGGTATTAGAATAAATGGCACTCCAATAAACAACTTAAGGTATGCTGATGACACGGTTATAATGGCAGAAACTCCAGAAGATCTTCAGATACTAATTAACAGAATAGTAGAATCCAGTGAAGAATACGGACTAACACTTAACATCAACAAAACAAAAATAATGGTGGTATCTAAATCACCACAAACCTTTCCTGACATAACTATACATGGTCAAAAAGTTGAAAGGGTGAGAAAGTATAACTACCTAGGAACTGTTATCAACGAACATAATGATAGTTCTGAAGAAATCAGGATCAGAGTGGAAAAAGCTAGAGTCACATTTACTAAAATGAAAAAGGTGTTCTGTGGAAGAGATTTAAGCCTTGAGCTTAAAATTCGCCTTGTGAGATGCTACGTGCTCTCAGTTCTTTTCTATGGAATGGAGGCGTGGACATTGAAAAAGGTCGATACCAAGAGGGTAGAGGCATTCGAAATGTGGATGTATCGTAGGATACTGAGAGTATCGTGGACAGAGAGAGTGACAAACGTGGAGGTTTTGAGAAGGATGCAAAAGGAGAAAGAATTGATACTAACGATTAAGAAGCGCAAATTGCAGTATTTGGGACATGTTGTGAGGGGAGATAAATACCAGTTGTTGCAACTTATTATCCAGGGAAAAATAATTGGCACAAGATCCATAGGCAGAAGAAGGAATTCATGGTTGAAGAACTTAAGAGAATGGTTCAATTGCAACAACTGCCAACTGTTTAGATCTGCAGTATCAAGAATACGCATAGCTTTGATGATAGCCAAACTTCGGAACGAAGACGGCACCTAAAGAAGAAGAATGTCTTTCTGGTAGACCTAAAGTACGGAAAAACATAAAACACCGAAAATTGAAATTTTCAATCAAAACCATCGACAGTCTCACCTTAAAGCTAAATAAAAACACCTTTCCATCCCTCTTAACAGAAGCCATGACCAAGCGTGATGTTCCTTTCCACAATTTGAAATGTAAAGAAAGAAGTTAAAGATAGTGAAGAAGATAATTCTTCATCAACAGTGTTTTTGACACCCGGTAAAAATAGGAAACGGTAATATTAATAAGAAAGTGATACCGACATGTGAAGAGTTATTACCGGTTTTAAAAGAAAAGCTGAATTTTAGTTGGAAATTTTGTACGCTAAGAACAATTTTCAAGGAAATGGGGGTTTAATTGGAAAATGTGTCAAGTAAACAATGAAGTTTACTAATTGAAAGACAACATGTCGTTAACAAACGGTGCAATTGCACGATAGTAAAATATAGTGTTTCACTGTTGAGGTTGGCAGCACTGACAGATTTCTCTTCCCTTCTTCACAGCACATCCATACGCAAAAGGCATTCTGGAGAATCATTATCCATATATTATTTGATTTATAATTTAACAATCATTATTTATATTTTCTGTATTTTTTTTTTTATCAAAATCGGTAAAAACAAAGATTTAATATTGCAACCTTAGTATGCATTTTACAACAAAAATGTATATAATTAAAATTATATAAAATAAAAGAAAGTACAAGTTTTATTTCAAGCATTTTCTTTTTCAGAGCTTACTATTGGTTTCATAATTATAGACACCGTAGTTTGAACCCTTGCATCTCTAAAACTATGAGTCGGATTTTAACATACTTTACACCAAAATTTAGCTCATTTTATTTTGCGTTGACCCATAATAGTCCTATATTTTTAATATTGTTTAAAAATTGTCATATCAAGGTTGGAAGACAAAAAGACCCGGTTTTTGCTACCGTAACAAATTTCATGCGTTTAGAGGTGTGTAACTCGATCACTATTTGACCAAAAAGTTTGAAATTTTAACTCAACATAGACAATCATATTCTTACACAGAGTAAAAAATTTCAAATTTGTATGTTACTTAAATTTTGATTTATTAACAATATTTTGAACCCTTGCTATCTTGGTAACCACTCGATCGTTCGGCTCAAGCAAACTATCGTTTTATTCAGCGAAAAACACTTTGTACAAATATGTTAATAACATGAAATATTGATTGGCCAATGTTGTAGTAAAATTTAAACATTTTGAAAAATAGACTGGGTGATACGGGGGGGGGGGGGCACTACTACCCTTGTTTGTTGGCAGTTTGAGTATGTGACATCCTGTTGGACTGACTACCTGAATTGACAATGCAGTCTGTCAATTGAGGTAGACATTCAGATTCAGGCAACATGGGTAGTAGCGTCCACCCCCCGCATGACCCAGTCTATTTTTCAAAATTCTAAAAATTCTAACACAACATTGGCCAATCGATATTTCATATTATTAAAATATATTTACTAAGTTTTTTTACGCTGAATAAAAAGATAGTTTGCCCATGCCGAACGATGGAGCCGTTACCGAGATAGCAACGGTTCAGAATATTATTAATAAATCTAAATTTAAGTAACGTAAAAATTTTTAATTTTGTACACGGTGTAAGAATATAATTGTCTATGTTGTGTTAAAATTTCAAATTTTTTGGTCTAATAATTATTGAGTTACACGCCTCTAAACGCATGAAATTTGTTGCGATAGCAAAATAACCGGGTCTTTTTGTCTTCCAACTTCGAAATGACAATGTTTAAATAACATTTAAAATATATGACTATTATGGGTCAACGCAAAATAAAATGAGCTAAATTTTGATGTAAATAAGCTGAAATCAGACTCAGGTTTGGAGATGCTTTGGGTTCAAACTCGGGTGTCTATGATTATGAAACTGATAGTAATTTAGCTGTAATTAGTGATTTTTTGGTATTTTTATATTCTACACAGGTTGATTTTCATTTTGCATCATTCACTCATGATTAAAATTATAGTTGAATTGATTACAAAATCGGTCTGGGGCTGGTCGGAATGCGGACAACGCAGTGAGATCGTTGGCCAATCAGTTACAAAAATTTCGTATACTGTTGCCACACCTCCACTCGAATCTCAGTCACCGCTCTGCAACTCTGCAACTATCTCATGGCCTGCTATTACAGTGGTGTTATATAATTTATGAACAGTCCTTTTCCATTCGCATGCATTTTTACTTTCTCTTGCCTATATATATATAGGAAGGAAAGTATTGTTTTCAAGTCGATTTTAACAAATCGAGTTTTCACCGGATCTATACGTTATCAGACCCCCTGAACCCAAAAAACATGTTTTTAGCGATTGGTCTGTGTGTGTGTGTGTGTGTGTGTGTGTGTGTGTGTGTGTGTGTGTCTGTGTGAAAAGAATATCTGAAGAACGAAACATCATACGAACTTGAAACTTAAGTTAGATACCACTAGAGGACTCAACACGAAAATTTTCATCAAAATCGGCCAACCGGAAGTAGTAGTTTATTCGTGTAATTTTCCACTTTTTTGCGATTTTCTCAAAAACTGGTCCTACGATTTTTTTAAAAAGCGCCTGGTTTACTAAATTTTTTTAGTAAAAACTACACTACTCTACAAGATAGAGTAGGCGCCATGTTTCCTGAAATTCTTGGTGAGGCTGTTTTCACATAAAAAAATTGTTTTTTTAAGATTGCAGCTTTTATATGCATTTTAGCGCAAAATTTTATCAATAAAAATGTAGAAAATTTAAAATCCTACAACTTTTATTTCAAACAAAAGTGTATATAATTAAATTTATAGGAAATTAAAAGATCTACAACTTTTATTATGAGCATTTTTCTCTACAAAGCCCAGTTTAGCGTGAAAGAGTGATTTTCCGTATTTTTAAGCCAAACTGAGGTTGATTTTCATTTTGCGTCTTTCACTCATGATTAAAATTAGGTTATGTTTATTGAGGATAGTTTTTTTGTTTATTTCTAATGTTATATTACTAATGTTAGGGTGTAATGTTAATTATTTGCATTGGCAAGAGAAAGTTGTGTGTGTGTTTCACACTAGATTTTTTGTAATCAATTCAACTATAGGTTATATATCTAATATTACATTGTTTACTAATGTTGAAACATAATTATATTTTTCATTAATTACATTGATAAGAAAAAGTCATGTAAGTGTTTTATATTAGATTTTACTTTATGTTTATACCAGGTGTCCGACGGAATTTGAATTATAGGGAAATAGCATTGATTTTCATTAGGTTTGTTAATATTTTCTTCTCACGAATAAATGAACACTTGTTATAATCGGGAATCATTAGAAAACTTTTAAACCTTTAAAACAATATCAATTTTGATACATTTTAAGCTGTATTTTACGAGGCATGTTCAGAAAGTAAGTACCGTTTTTAAAAAAAACAAGTAAAACAATTTTTTTTCAACACAATTTTATTTCTACATTAAAGCCCAAACCTTAAACTATTTTTCCACATAGTTTCCACCGATGTTCAAACACTTGTCGTAGCGGGTGATCAATTTGTCTATACCCTCTTTGTAGAAGGTTCCCGCCAACGAATGTAGCCACGACTCCACGGCAGTTTTTACTTCATCGTCGGTTTCAAAGTGTTGGCCGCCTAGCTCGCGCTTCATGTGCAGGAACAAGTGGTAGTCAGACGGTGCCAAGTCCGGGCTGTAGGGCGGGTGATCGAACTGCTCCCAACGAAATTGTCGAACCAATGTTTTAGTGTCACCAGCGATATGGGGCCGAGCATTGTCATGGAGCAACACAATTCCGTTACTGAGCATTTCTCTCAGTTTGTTTTGAATTGCCCGTCTTACGTTTTCTTAAGGGTTTGCAATACCTTGCCGCATTAATGGTTTCACCTCTTGGGAGAAAATCAATCAGCAAAACACCTTTCTTATCCCAAAAGACAGTGCACATGATTTTTTTTGTGCAGATATTGTCGTCTTGAATTTTTGTTTCTTCGGGGATTGCGTGTGTCGGCACTCCATTGACAGCTGTATAGGTTCCAGTGTGACATGACAGACCCAAGTTTCATCATCTGTCACCTTTACTTTACAAAGCGCATACTTCCTGTGCTGTACAATTTTATCTTTAATGTTATCCACATTACAAGAAATTTACTTAACGTTAAGAAAAAAAGAATGAAAAAAAATTTCATCCGTGTGCGGATAATCTGCCCGCGGATAATTGGGAGTTGACTGTATAAATTATTTATACTTGTATTTATATATTTTAAGCTGAAATACAGATTAATATGTATCAAAATTGATATTTTTTAAAAGGTGTAAACATTTTCTAATAATTCCTGATTATAACAAGTGTTCATTTATTCGTGAGAAGAAAATATTAACAAACTAATAAAAATCAATGCTATTTCCCAATAAAGGTTCAAATTCCAAGGGACAATCGGTATAGTAAATAATTGAACGTAACATGCATGCAATACATCTGAGCAGTTTCAAAGTCAAACTAAAATATTCCTACTATAAAAATTTATTTATTTAACTTATAAGTTAACTTACATGATACATTCAGTAAATATTAACAAATAAACAAAACTAAAATATACAATTCAATTATTTATAAAATGTTCATTTTTTATTTTGACTGCATCGGTGGCATTGTGGTAGTGCGTTAGATAACTAAGTCAAAGATCCTTGGTTTGATTCTTAACTACAGATCATAAAGGATGGTTCAGAACTATACTGCAATCTCTCGCTAGCTCATTCTATAGCTAAAAATAAGAAAAAAAGTTCATATAAACAGAGGCCCAAAAACGCTTCGTTAGCGAGTTATTCAGCGTCAAAAATTTCGCCGAGAATTCAATACCCTCAGTGAAATGAGATCATAAAGATATTTAAATCCATAATAAAGACAAATCTGATGGTAAAGACAAACCTGATAAGTTAAATAAAATTATTCCATTAATGAAGGTAGATCATCAATTCAAATGATATCTTACGTAAACCACTAGAATTGGGGCTAAAAAAATGACACATTTTGGTTTTCAACGTGAAATTACTTTGGTAAATTGTACATTAAGATGTATTTTTCTTAATTCGATTTGTAGAAAATTTATCTTTATTAAAAAGTAAAACAAATGTTAAATTGTGAAAAAAATTTTAATCGCATGAAATACTAATTTTGTCCGAAGGTTGAAAATAACAGCTGATTATTCATTCAATACTGTAGATTTACATAAAATTAATGAATTTCAGTTTCAAAACAACGTAAAAATTAGTTATGTTACCTACAAAAGGTGTTCAAAGTAGCCTTTTTGTTCCATACACAATTTCGGACAAAGAATTTATTGTTTTCTAGCGCGTCTCATAACATTCGGAGTATTCTTAATAGTTTCTACCGCTTCTATTATGCGATTCCTCAAATTTTTTTGTGTGTTAATTCGTTTTGAATAAACTATTGATTTCATCCAACCCCATAGAAAAAAGTCTGATGGCATGAAGTTGGATGACCATGGTTGGCCATTTTAAGCCGAAATCATAATTTCACGTTAAAGAGAAAAATGTGTTATTTTTGAGTCCCAATTCTAGTGTTCTACGTTAAGATATTTTTAAAACTGATGAATGTACATTACTGGGACTAATTTTATTCAATTTATCACGTAAAAATCCATAAGAAACCATCAGAAATTTTTCTCTTTATTACAGCCTTTAAAATGTCTATACATGGTCTCATTTTACCGAAGGTACTGAATTCTTGGTAAAATCTTTGACTCTGTATAACACGCTAACAAAGCAATTTCGGGCCTAAATTTATATGAACTTTTTTCTTATTTTTAGCTATAGAATGAGCTAAAAAGAGATTCCGCATAGTTCTGAATTACCCTGTATATTGTTATGATGAACGACAAAAAGGCTGGTTTGAACATGTTGATGTTTATATAAACCTTAATTTATTACAGCTTGCCTGTCTCAATTCTCAAAAATAGCTGACCACGCTGATATTTTTTTGAAACAAAAAATGTTCCTGAAAATCCAAAACTTATAATTATACAGTTTGTATTTTATACATGTAAAAGTGGTGGATATATAGCGCTGGAAGATGAGGACATGGGTATTGTCGTGAACGCAGAAAAATTAATAATATTACAAGGCATAACCAGAAAGTAAGTGCACTGAGGCTCTCACGGCCAGAGGGATTTTCTTTTCGACATGTTGGCTACCCGTTAGTGTAGCCTGACTTCTCATCTTCGCAATAAGACCGGTTTGAGGTCAGTACATTGAGAACTGTTGACGCGACAACACGTTTCATGAAAAATGTCTATCAAATCTCCCGCCAAGTACGAAATACGCGGCGTCATCCGTTATTTCGTTCGGAAGGGAAAATTTCCGATTGAAATTTATAATGAGGTGAAAACTGCATATGGTGATAAAGCTATGAATCATACGAGTGTGTACAAGTGGTTTTGCGAGTTTAAAAACGGTCGTACGTCTGTGCATGATTATCAGAGGAGCGGAAGACCTTCAAATGTGACTGATGAAATCGTCGAAACAATCGAAAATGCACTCCATGACAATCGCAGATTGACTGTGGTGAACACTTTGCAATGTTTCCGCAAATCTCCAGATCTCTACTACACGAAACCATGACAGAAACCCTCAGATATCGAAAACTGTCCACGAGGTGTGTCCCAAAACAGCTGACAGACCAACACAAGTTCAACCGAGTGGAGGCCGGGCAAGAGTTTTTTGAGGTGCTCCAAACTCCATGGAGATGAATTTTTTCGCTCCATCGTAACTGGAGATGAAACTTAGGTTGCACACTACATCCCTGAAACTAAAAGGCAGTCTCAACAGTGGCGTCACATCTCTTCACCCTCCGCCAAAAAGTTCAAAACCACAATTTGAGCCAAGAAAATCTTGGCATCCGTGTTTTGGGACTGTCAAGGCATAATTTTAATTAAATATATGCCTCAAGGGGAGACCATCAACTCTGCAAGACACTGTGAGACCCTGAAAAAATTGCGGAGGGCGATTCAGAACAAGAGGAGAGGCATGCTGACAAAAGGAGTCTGCCTGCTGCACGACAATGCCAGACCACACACGGCCAACGCCACGAAGGAACTGCTTGCCTCGTTTAAATGGGATGTCCTGAACCATCCCGTGCATTCTCCTGACCTAGCACAGGATCCCTCTATTGGAGCATCCACCCTACGCACCAAACCTTGTTCCGGGTGACTTTTTTTTGTTCCCCCAAGGTGAAAGCTGTGCTTAAAGGAACCAGTTTTGAATCGGTTGATGCAGTGAAACAGAAACCGACGGAGACAATAAACATGCTTACAGAAAATGACTTTCAACACTGCTTAGATCAGTATAAAATCCATATTGAACAGTGTAGGGATACGGTAGGGGAGTATATTGAAGGGGATATTGTCAAAGTTATGGAAAAAAAATTTTATAGCATTAATCCGGTTATTTTTTAGCCAAACTCATATCACATCTTACAATTAATCTTAGAAAATTTTTACTTAAACCAGCCTTTAAATAACGTTCAATCAACTTCTAATACACCTTGAAAAAAATTTTGATTTTTCCGGTTTTTTTTAACCAGAAAAACACCTTCATTTTCTGTATTAAAATCTGTATCAATCCAGAAAAATTAAATACAATCTACCAGAACAGGAATGTAACTTTTAAAAACAACAATAAAATGTTTACTATATAATAAATAATACAACAAAAAATAAAACTATAAATAATAAAAATATTAATAATAAATAAAACTTATATCTAAATATTATACATAATTTTATTAGTATTTATAATATATGCATATAAATCGAAACAGGGTGTGTAATAAAATTTCAAACACCTAAATTTTATGTACTCGGCATTTCAGAATTACAATAAAGCAATTGTAAATTAAAGTAAATACCACAGAGAAATATACGAGTTGTGTAAAATTAAAACAATCTCCATTACTTAATCTCCATTACTTTCTCTTGACATATTATACGAATATATAGCGAAGGAAATACATATTTTGAAGCCCCCTGAACCCAAAAAAAAACAAGTTTCAAGTGATTGGTCCATGTGTGAATAAAATATCTCAAGAATGGTAAATCGTACAAAGTTGAAACTTCGAACTTCAGTTAAGTACCACTATTGGATCGAACACGAATATTTTCATCAAAATTGATCAACCAGAAAAAGTAGTATACTTGTGTAATTTTCATTTTTTGTGATTTTCACAGAAACGGCTCCTGCGATTTATTTTAAAAATCACTTAACTATATTTTTTATGCTTTACACACATAAGGTAAAATACCACATCGTTAAAATTCTTGGGGCACTCTCGTGGTAAAAAAAGTTTTTCTTAAGATTGCGCCCATAATATAAATCCAGGGCAAAAATTTATTTTCAAAAATTACCTATAAACATAAAATTTTTATATTCTTATAAAATTTCATAATGTTGTAGATGTATCTTTTATAAAATAATACAAAGATTTTTCCTTTTTTAAAAAAAAAACACGTTAAAACTTTTTTCTTTTTGAGAAATTTTAAATAATTTTTTTTTTAATAAGTCGGATTGTCAGAGCTTGGTCATTAGCGACTTACTGCGGGTTTTGGTACTGTAACGGTGGGTTTAAATAACAAGTTAAAATTTTCAGATCCTAGCTGGAAATTGAACCCGAGACTTCCGCATTGTAGGCTATCACGCTACCACTACACTACGGAGGCAGCCAATTAAATTAAACGTTAATTTTTTAAACTTTGCGTAAAAAATTACAAATAAACCAACGTTACCATTTAATTCCTTACGGAATTTCCCCTGAAAACAAAGTATAACATGATTATGTAACAATTAAAAAATTCAAAATGGCCGACAATTACTTTTTTTTTATAAAATAACCAAACGAACCGTAGCATAGATTTTTTTTCTAGAAATTCAGAAGGCAATTATTTTACACACCCTGTTTATATATTTTTATAAATTTATAATCTCAATACGACTTTATTTTGACTACACATATCTAATAATTCACTTAATATAATATATTTATTAAATTATTAATAATATAAAAGGTATTGTTGGTATAATCTTAAAGATTTGGTTGTTTATAAATTTTTGAAAATCAATCGGTATTCTAAATCTATATATATATATATATATATATATATATATAGGTGTTCGAGAAAAAAATGTTTCAAGAATTCTGAACGTGTTTGTTGTTTACATCACAAGACACTGAAAACCTTATCATCTTTTTTTAATATGACTTTTCTTATTTCAGAATTGGTTAAGTATACGAAGTGCGGCAATTAAGTTCGGCGAATTTGATTATAACTCGGGTATTGGCAACACTGCGTTGTTCGTAAACATATTACCGAAAACAGGGGTCCTTCCTTTTGTTGTAGTTGAAGTTTGAAATCGATAGCACGTTTGATTTGTGTTTTATGCATGTTTTTCGAAATTAATTTTTTGTTAGTGGCATCGTGAAAGTGAGCGATTCGCTTAAAAGTGAAGTTAGCAAGAATTTGTTGTCCCGCATTCAGAGCGACAGCAGAGATTGAACGACTCGACTATTCACTACAGATGAGACCTGAATATTTAAGTATGATCCCGTGACCCGTAAATAAAGTCAGTAGTGGTTGGAACTGTTTGTTGCAGGGCTAAAATAAATAGTTCTGTTTCTTATCACATGGTCAGCCAATTAAATGACTGAATCATTTAAGAACAGAAGAGGTAGAGGTGTAAAAGACACTAGTCAGAGTTATCTTCTCTGAAAGTAATAAATTTCACTATACAGCCAGACCCTGTGGTGAATGAAGTGAAGGTGTCATTTGCAGAGTGGAAAATCTGTGCTTTTCAGAGGGCCCGGCATGCTGTTAAGCGTACTTTTCCACTCAGTGAGGAAGGCAATGGTAAACCACCTCACTCCTCGTTTTACTTAGTAAAACCTCTACAGGTTCAAACCAGCCTTTCGGCTGTTGACCTAAACAACAGTGGTTGGAAATGGGTAGCGATCGGCCAACGAAAGCGAGGATGTCCAAGTCATGACAAAGGTAATGTTGATCGTTTTTTTCGATATCCACGACATCATTCATCGTGAATACCTTCCTGCTAGTTTGACAGTGACAAAGGAGTCGTGAGCATTTACTCTACGCGCTCTACACAATGATGCACCAGTGCGGTTCCATTTTTCGATGGATTAATAAGTCAATAAAAGGTTAAAGTGTAAGTATACTTAACCAACAGGCAGAGAAAACATGTATGATTGATGGAACGTCTAATTTTTCATACTATAGACTCAAAATCAAAAGCGGTTGAAAGATCCACAATTCAAATACTTTCCCTACAGCAGTAAATATCTATTTTTTTTGTATTACCTTTAAGTATTCTAACATTAAACCAAATTTCAACTCTATACGTTAACTGTACCTGAAATAAAAAATTTTATCTTATAAAAAACACAAAATGGATAGATGGCATTTCTACACACAAATTGTCATAAAATTATGTTTAGGTCGGGTCCAAGCTGTGTGTAGTTGTAGGGTGAGGTATAATGAATGAGTGATGCATGCTGGGAATACAATTGTTGTATTACTCAAATACAAAAAATTAGTTTTCAAACTTTCCATAGTTAAAATATTTGTTTGTATTTATTAATTAATTTATTTACATATTTTGATATAAATTGTTGTTGTTGTTTAGGTCATCAGCCTGTAGGCTGGTTTGAACCTGTAGAGGTTTCACTAAGTAAAACAAGGAGTGAGGTGGTTTACCGTTGCCTTCCTCACTGAATGGAAAAGTACATTTAACAGCATGCCGAGCCCTCTGTAAAGCACACATTTTCCACTCTGCAAATGACACCTTCACTTCATTCACCACAGGGTCTGGCTGTATAATGAAATTCATTACTTTCAGAGGAGATAACTCTGATTAGTGTCTTTTACACCTCTACCTCTTCTGTTCTTAAAATGGTTCAGTCATTTAATTGGCTGACCATGTGATAAGAAACTGAACTATTTATTTTAGCCCTGCAACGAACAGATTGAGTGTAAATAATTTAACCTCCACCTGTCTGTTATGGGCAGTGATATAAATTAGCAAGTTAAATATTATGAATCTGACCAAGTTAATAACCCGGTAGGTATTTGTTAAATTAATGCGCCGGATGATAAAGAATATTTTTTTAGTCTAGTTAGTACACGCTACCACTACAAATGCATCAGCTGTGAAATACTACTAATTCACTCATACACTTATTCATTCTCCCTCTACTATAACAACACATTGCATTCCTTCCAACTACACGGAGCTGGGACTCGAGCTATATTTATCTCTTCAAAAATGTGAACAACCACCTACTGAATTCTAAAAACACTTTTACAAACCATCCTGTATATAACCTACAATCGGTTTTATTAATAGTGATCATGAAAATCGGGCAAAAATTTTACCAAAAGATTCACAATTATGAAGACTATTTAAAAATGTTTTCCTTAGACAATAAATTTCTCATGAATATAATTCAGGCACTTATATAAGCATTGTTGTCATGGTAATACGTTAATTGATTTATAAAATTCATAAGAAAGCAATTACAGTAAAACCTCCTTAATCCGGCATTCTATAGTCTGGAATTGTCTATAATCCGGCATCAACGGCAATAGACAAAAATTATAGAATTGCCTTCACAATGAACATTGTAAAGTAAGCAACCCGACAGCTACCGGCCGACACTCAAGTGCCACAAAGCGTCACGTTCTGAGTTTGTAAACTCAGTACGCTTTTTTACACGTCTGTAAAATTTGCTGAGTCAAATAAACAATACAGTATGGCCGAAGTTATGAACTTGCATATAATAAAACATATATTAAATAAAAAAAATACTAGTCGTAAGAAGCAAGTAGATATTAGATTAGATCTTTTTTCCAGCCATCTACCAGTGCTGTTGCTAAAAACCACGAATAGTACAGTACTGTACTGTACTGTACTGTATTTCATACTGTATTCAAATTTATTTCATCATGTACTGTACCGCATTAAAATGCATTTTAATATTTCTCCTGTACTTATATATTCATTTATATTGTTTAAATAACCCATGTTTAAATAATAAATACATACAGTAAAAGTTTCTTGTGCAAATTGTGTTATTTTTTATACGAGACCTGTATTTTTATAAATAACCTCCATAGTCCGGAATTTCCTTTAATCCGGCAAGCTTTGAGTCCCAAACGTGCCGGATTAAGAGGTTCTACTGTAGTTGTATACTGGAAGAAAATCACTTTAATTTCAAAGTGTTGGGGAAGTGGTAGGAAAATAATATTTTATACCTGATCCAAGAGATGCACTTGGAACAAGTACCCAGTACATTCTGTATCAGTTACAAGAGTAACACATAAGTTAACTTAACAACTAAAATAATTTTACAAGGCAATAAGAGAGACAAGGCAAAGAGATATTTGTAATTAATAATTATAGAATAATAGTAGGAATTGATATAAAAATGGAGTGTGGCAGCGTTGTGTTCTCTTTCACCACTTCTGTTTAATTAGTACTCAGGTTGTTCATTCAAAAATATATCCTTATAATGCATCTTGCAGCTTGAAATCTATACTACGAGGAAATACCTAAAAGTAACCGGAATAGCATTGCCGTGGGCGGTGCTTGTGTAGTACGCATTTCTGCCGCACAGACGTGTATAGCGCAACTCATTGCGAGTTCAGTGCAGAGATTGCAACTCAATGCGAGTTCAGTGCAGTGGTTGCAACTCATTGCGAGTTCAATATTCATCTGCAGTGATTGTTTTTGCTAGCACTGTTTTGTTCTTGTTTCGTTTTTATGATGGCAAGTTTAAGTTTGTTTGAACAACATGTAGCTGTGAAATTTTATTTTCTACTCGGTAAAAGTGCTCTGAAACTGTTTTAATGTTAAAAACAGCTTACAAAGATGATGCTACGGGAAAATCTCAAGTATACAAGTAATTTTCTCGGTTTAAAAATGGCGACATGCCGATTGATGACAAACCTCGTTCTGGACGTCCATCAACTGCCCGAATCAACAAAAATGTTTAAAATATTCGAGAGCATGTGCTCTCAGACTGTCAACTGACAATTTGAAAGTTTTAAGAAAATTGCGCAACAGTGTTTGTCAAAAAAGATCCGATTTGTGGCAGACAGGAGACTGGTTATTCCACCACGGCAATGCACTTGCACGTATAGCAATCTCGGTAAAAGACTGTTTGACTAAAAATGGCATGGTTCCGCTGCCCCACGTACCTTACTCGCCTGACCTGGCTCCGTGCGACTTTTTCTCATTTCTATGCATGAAAAGGGACAATAAAGGATACAGATTTGACATCATTGAAGCGAACAAAAAAAAAATGAAGCAGAGCTGTCAGCCATTTCTAAAGATGATTACAAAAATTGTTTCGAACAGTGGAAGCACCGGCGGGATAAATGTTGTAATGGAGAGTATTTTGAAGGGGATAAGGTTGTTTTGTAAAAAAAATTGAAAATAAATAGCTTTTGAAAAATAATTCCGGTTTCTTTTGGGTACCGTCTCGTATGTTATATAATAAATTTCATAAACCTTTTTTAAGCTGCCTTTATTTTTTATTAATCACTTACACGTGTTTCGATGGATCCACCATCGTAAGAGTATATTAAACTGTTTGAAACTAAAAATTTTTTAAGTTTATAGAAGATGTTACATCTTATATAAATTTTACACATTTTTAGTTACAAACGGTATAATATACTCCAATAATGATGGATCCACCGAAACTCGTTTAAGTATGTGAAAGTGTTTACTGTTTACCATATCACTGGTGGTTTAAAGAAATAATACATATTTTGATATATAACATAATGTAAACACGCTTACAACTGGCACAAAAAACACGGGACATAATCACATCATAAAGTAAACTGTAGAAACAAAGATGTTGAAATATCAAAATGGCAATATAATGAGGACGTTCTGGAACATCGATGCTGTGAATCACAGCGAGCATGTTGATATTTCAGAACATCAATGCTCCTCAAAGGGTTAACAAATGTAAACAAAATGTAAACAAATAATCCTTTCAGTACCAACGTCCGGAAAACAGGACTTCGACATATTTTACGTAGTTATAACATCCAGTTTACCGGATGTCCATAAGTTATACATACAATGCCGACGTCCGGACAATTCCAAAAAAAACTTTTAAAAAAAATTAATGGAATAATGTATTTTGAAACCGCCTCCGTGGCATAGTGACTAGCACGCTAGCCTACGAAGATCCCGAGTTCAATTCCTGGCTAGGTTCTGGAAATTTTAACACTTTAAAACCAATGTTAAGTTACCAAAACCCACAATAGTTGCTAATGACCAAGCTGTCGATACGACTTTAAATAAACTAAAAAAAAAACTATTTGAATATTCCTAGTATTAGAACGATTTCTTTTTTTATGAACACAATAAAAATGAATTATTTTTCTGTAACGTTGAAATTTTGGTTGGCAAAGGCAGGCTTATGCCTGAAAGTTTTCGAAATAAGAGCTGGCACGTTTTGTACACCCTTATTCAAATTAAATGGCACTTCAGATCAAACTTTTAAATATTGTTTCGGCACTGAAAGGGTTAAATTACACAAAACAGTAAACAATTAAATTTTACAAAATTGTAAACAAGTGCGTAAAAAATTATAAACAATTTTTTTTCAATCTATTGTAAAATTTCAATAGAAGGAAGACAATGTGTACACAAGGGAAATGTATTTTCAAATAGCCTTCATATGTATTAATGTTATAGCCACCATAATATTCTGTTAATAATTCTTTCTATTTTTAATTTTTTTTTATTTTTGAGATCATTTACCGTAAAGACATAACCTAATATAAAATAATAATTATAATAATAATAATAAACAGTACTTTTAAATCAGTAATTCAACTTTTTGTTGGTTTTTTTTGTGTTTTGTAAAGATGAAAAAAATGTACGTACATGCTTATAAACATATATTTTATTTATATATATAAATAAATGTGTGGGAGCCGATGTTAACGTGTGCCAGATTTAGAATGTGCGATTAACCATTGTAACGTAATATCGATGTTGTCTTTCTCTTTGCATGAAATCGAGTAACAGCAGATTTCTCTGTCTTGAACAACAGAAAGATTCCTGAAATACAAAAGAAAAATATTAAAATTTATAATATAAAATAATCCTACAACATACCAGAAACGTATACAATAAAAAAGTCCTGTCCATACGCACAAAAATTAAACATTACAAGACCGTCTTAAGAACCCAAATTCTATATGGAAGAGACTAATGAGTATGTATGCATGGGGATGGCAACCTCACAGAAAAGTTAAGAAAATTAGAGCGCAGGATTCTTAGGACTTGCATCAATAAAAAACCTTTTGTGGATGGACACTACAGACTTTTACCAAACGACCAACTGTACACAGTCATTGAACCTATTACAATAGCGATGAGGAAAAAATGCGTATCTTTCTTCAATCACATTATGAGAACTCCACAGAAAAGGTTACTTAGGAGACTTCTGGATAAATTTCTGGCCTCCAAACGGAAAACCAGCACTTTCACATGGATCACAGAGGTCCAAAGGGACATGGCCGAACTCAATCTAATGATGACGGACCTGGTAGAGGAGACGCCATACTACAAAAATTTGATCAAATCACATAGTACCCAATTGACCACAAAGAAGCAGAAAGTCGGTGTAAGGGTCTACACAGCCTAACAACGGTAAATGTGCCCCAAAAATCTGAGGCGCTACCATGCTAATAAGAAACTTAAAGCGGCTTCCAAACGGGTTAAAGTGATCCATTGAGGTCTCAAAAGTTAAAAAAAAAAAATCCTCAGGAATTAGTAAATTCCGGCGGGTATGCGAGACTGTACGCAGAACTTTGGGAATTAGTGCGAGAAGGGTGAAGAAACTTAAGTTCTAAAAAGTTATGGCAGCTCCAGTTATTCTGTACGGAAGTGAGGCATGGACAACTACAAAAACCTAAAAAGCGGAGAATCCAGACGGCAGAGATGAGATTCCTGCAAAGAAGGAAGGGGTGTACACGCTTGGGACAGAATAAGGAATGAGGAAATAAGATTAGAATTTGGTAATTCAACTTTGAACGAAAAGATAAAGGATTATGGCCAAAGTTGAAGAAAGCACATGGAAAGGATGTCAGATCACAGGATACCTCAGGAGGCACACTGGTATGCTCCACAAGGAAAATAAGATGTCGGTAGACCTAGGAAAAGATCGATACAGACGATATAGTGTGAGTTCAGAACAAGCTGCAGCCGAATTCTTTTTTTTAAGAAGAATTATAAAATAATGAATTAATGTTACACTGTTTCATATGTGTTTACCCTGGAAAAAGTTGATGTATTATCATGTTTTGGTAGAGAAGGTTAGTAAAAATTTTTTAATTTCTTTGCACTTATCCTCTTTCAGTAGCACTCTTCTCTGACCTATCAGTTTGTGGCAAAGAGCAAATTAACACATTTTAAGATATCAAGTTTTAGAAATCCTTATATTACAAAACTGTAAATCTAGACATGAAAACAATACTTTCCTTCCTATATATTCATATAGGCAAGAGAAAAGGAAAATCCGGGGTGAAATACTTACACGAATTTCTCTTGCCAAAGTAGGTAATGAACAATATAACCTAAGTTTCATCATGAGTAAACAATGTAAAATGAAATCATACAATAACTTAAATCATGAGTGAATGACGCAAAATGAAAATCAACCTTTATAGAACATAAAAATACAGAAAATTGGTAATATTCCCTCTGAACTAGACTCTGTAGAAAGAAATGCATAAAATAAAAGTTGTAGATTTTTAAATTTTCTTCAACTTTTAATGTAAAAGATTGCAATAATTAAAAATCTAACTTTTTTACCAATTTTGATGACAAAAAATACAGAAAATCATTAAAATTGTCTCTAAACTAAGCGTTGTACAAAAAAATGTTTGAAGTAAAAGGTAAAGGTTTTTACATATTCTACAACTTTAATTATATATAAAGGCATATTTATACGTAAGTACCGTTTTGAAATTCCGCCGCTGCAGTGCTGTGGTGGGTATTTGGCACAAGTGCGCCGCGTACCGTTATATATTGACAATCCACAGACACCATTACAGAATCATTCAACCATGTTTACGTTTGTTGAGAATATTTGAAATGTTTTCTCCGATTGTGAATCCTGCCGACTGTGAAATACACGCTGTGATTCATTTCTTAGTTGAAGATTCATTTGAAAGTGGCTGATAAAAGCACCGTCAGATCAGTGAAGTGTACGGAGAAAACATTATGAGTAATGGGATAGTACAGAAATGGCAGAGAGATTTTAAAGATGGTTGTACGCAAGTCCATGATGCAGAACAAAGTGAGCGACCTTCAATTTTTACTGAAGACTTGGTACAGAAAGTTGATGAAAAAGTGAGAGAACAGACACTTTACGATTTTGTCGTAATCTCATGAGTTTCCTGTAACATCAAGGAGTGTGCTTTATGAAATTGTGACAGAACATTTAAATTACCGCAAGTTACGTTCACGCTGGATTGCAGTGGTTATCTAATCAGGCGGCAGATTTCTACAAGGATGATATTCAAAAGCTCGTTGTACGATATATAATATTGGCGGGAATTATGTAGACACGTAGATTAAAATACATGCTTTTATGTGAAAATAAAATTATTATGAAAAGTCTATTTGTTTTCTTTTTATTTCAAAACTGTACTTACTTTAAAAATACATCTCGTACTTTATTATACTATTTTGTCCAAAAAACGCTTACTAAGGCGGCAATCTTAAAAAATCCCGCATCTTACAGATTTTGATGAAGAAGACAAAACAGAAAATCACAAATGGCCGTTAAACTAAGCATTGTACAAACAAAGTTTGAACTAAAATTCATAGGTTCTTAGACATTCTACAACTTTAATGGTATACACTTTTGTCGTAAAATGCTTACTAAGACCACAATCTTAAAAAATCCCATATCTCACAGATTCTGATAGAGAAAATAAATCACTAATTTCCGCTAAACTAAGCGTTGTACAAAACAAGTTTGAACTAAAAGTCATACGTTTTTACACATTCTACAACTAAGTGTATATTTTTTTGTCGTAAAATTCTTACTAAGATCGCAATTTTCAAAAAATCCCATATCTTGTAGATTTTGATGAAGAAAAAACAGAAAATCACTAATTGTCGCTAAACTAAGCGGTGTACAAAAAAACGTTTAAACTAAAAGTCGTAGGTTTTTACACGTTCTACAACGTTGCTTACACATACTTTTGTCATAAAGTGGATACTAAGGCCACAATCATAAAGAAATCCTATTTTTTCATAGATTTTTATGAAATAAAAACAAAAAATCACTACCTGCTGCTAAACTAAACGTTGAACAAAAAAATATTTGAAATAAAAGTTGTAGGTTTTTACAACATTAAAAAATTATTACATACACTTTTACGGATTTATTTTACACTTTTATGGATTTTAATGGAAAAAAACAGAAAATCACTAATCGCCGCTGAACTAGGCGATGTACAAAAAATTGTTTGAAATAAAAGTAGTAGGTCTTTACACGTTTACAAACAACAATAGGGTAACGATATATCAGTACCCTACAGGTAAAAAGAGGTTGAAAATTCAATGAAAATATTTCAACCGCTTTTTTACAATAAAAACAACACTTTATTTTATTTCATATAATGAGTTAATACAATAATTTCACTAACCTTCTTTTTTTAAACTGCGTCACCTTTATTTTATTCCTACTTACACGTGTTTCGGTGGATCCACCATCATCAGAGTAAATAAAAAATTGAAACTAAAAATTTTTTTCATTATTTAAAATTTACAGAAGATGATACATCTTCAGTCACTTGTATAAAACTGATTTAAAATTAATTTATTTTAATTTATCCCTTCTCATATTTACTGTAGATAGCAGCAGTCAATATCACTTCATCATTCCTAAATTTTATCTGTTCATTCAAAATGTCCTGCTTTTGCTCTTTTAAATATTTATAAATATGGAACATCTCATATTTTTCAATTTTATTTTTATTCTCTATATTACATTGTTCTATTATATTGAAATGTTCATCTATTTTACCAAATTTATGTTTTTCTTCTTTTATATGATTGGTATAGTTAGATATAATGTAGTCACATTTCAGTGCTTTTTTAATGTTCATTATACCTCACTTGAAAATTACGACTAGTCATACCAATGTAAAAATTTTTACAATCCTCATTACCACAATCTATTTTATACACACCCTTTTTATTGCTTAGTGTTTCATTTATATTATTTTTAATTATATTTGTGGACAGTAGTTTTTTTATTATTACATGTGTATGCGATTTTATAAAATTTATTTAATGTTCTGTATAATTTATTGTTAATAGTTTTATTGTATTTTAATGCAATTTTATTACTATAATAATTACTATAATAATTATCATATTTTATTACAATAAGTGTAATAATGAAGTAATACTGACATCAATTCGATCAATTCCTTTTCATCCAGCGCCTTCGGCAAGTCTCTTTTATTTCCAAGAACGAGAACCGGTATTCCAGCTAATTGTGGTTTATCAAGAAGGCTGTGTAATTCGTTCCGCGACGCTTCTAATTTATCGTGATCAGCTGCATCAACCATATAGCTGAAAAATAACAAAAAAAAAACTTAAGATATGAATAACAATCTGGCGTGAAACACTCACACAACTTTCTCTTGCCAATGCAAATAAAACAATAATAAACCTCTAACATTAGTAATAAAACATTAGAAATAAACAAAAAAAAACTAACCTCAATAAACATGACGTAATTTTAATCACGAGTCAAAGACGCAAAATGAAAAACAACCTCAGTTTGGCTTAAAAATACGGAAAATCACTCTTTCTCAGTAAACTAGGCTCTGTAGAGAATAATGCTCTAAATAAAAGTTGTAGATCTTTCAATTTCCTATAAATCTGATTATACACTTTTGTCATAAAATGTATACTAAGGCTGAAATCTTTAAAAAAAACAATTTTTAAAACACGTTTTCATGAGAGAAAAACGGAAAATCGCTATTACCGCTAAACTAAGCGTTATACAAAAAAATGTTTGAAATAAAAGTTGTAGCAATTAAAATTCTCTATAACTTTAATTTTATACAATTTTGCGCTAAACACGCGTTACCCACACAGACCAATCGCTAAAAACATGTTTTTTGGGTTCAGGGGGTCTGAAAATGTGTAGATCCGATGAAAACTCGATTTCGAAAAATCGACAAAAACAATACTTTCCTTCCTATATATTCATATACGCAAGAGAAAGTAAAAAGAAGCCTAGCAAGATGCGGAGAAGATATGAATTTGGTACCTAAGTCAACTGCGAACAAGGCGGGAAATTTATGACACGTGAAGAAATCAAATAGATGAATACTGAAATAAATGAATAAATGAACTAAATGAATACTGTAAGTACAGAAGCAAAATTAATTTGACTACAGTATACGAGGTGTGGCTATTAAATAACGAGACTGACGCTGCTGCGGATCAAGGAGGCATGTGTCAACCGCCATTAATCAACAGCTGTTTAGTGTGAACCTTTCTCTTTAGTATGCAGCTAGTCTCGCTTCTTTAAACAACACCAGAGCCTAGTCAGAGCTTAGTCAGAGCCTATGTTCGCGTTATTGTTGTTTGTTTTTGTTTTGCCGGATAAAATGGTTAGTGTACTAGGAGAGCCACG
The DNA here is from genome assembly GCA_035578175.1 of Catonia carolina. NCBI lineage: Eukaryota > Metazoa > Arthropoda > Insecta > Hemiptera > Achilidae > Catonia > Catonia carolina. Next base: position 3,098,090 of record JAQMRL010000017.1, on the reverse strand, counting down.
AATTCTTGTGAAATTTCACTTTAAACTTGGAAAAACTGCTACTGAAACTTATAATTTACTGAAAGAAGTGTATGGCAGTGAATGTTTATCGCAGGCACATGGTTTTGAATGGTTTAAGCATTTTAAAGATGGCAGAGAAGACATTGAAGATGATTCGCAGCCAGGTCACCCTTCAATGTCAAAAATGGATGAAAAAGTCGGTAATTTGATTCGGTCTGACAGTCGATTAAGTATTCGCACAATTGGTGAAACTGTAGGTATTGATAAAGAATGTGTACGGCAAATTGTACATGACAATTTTAACATGCGAAAAGTGTGTGCTAAAATGGTGCCTAAAATTCTAACGTTTGAACAAGAAGCTTACAAAAATGTTTGTACTGACACTTTGCATACGATTGAAAATGACCCAAATTTTTTGGAAACGATAGTAATAACATGTGATGAAACATGGTTTTTTACTTATGATCCGAAAATGAAGCGCCAATCCATGCACTGGAAGAGCTGAACTTCACCGAGAGCAAAACAATAACGATTGTTGTTTTTGATATCCATGGGATTGTGTACCTTCACTGGGTTCCTGAAGGTCAAACAATTAATCAATATTACTACTTGAGGTACTTTCTAAACTATGTCAAAGAGTAAGGGAAAAACGCCCCGAAATGTGGAAGGACAAAACATCGGTTCTCCACCAAGACAATACACCAGCTCCATTCCATGTTATCTCTCAAGAGGTTCCTAGCAAAGTACAGCATCTCAGTGTTAGAACATCCACCTTTTCACCAGATCTTGCATTATGTGACTTCTACCTGTTCCCTAAGGTGAAATCTGAATTAAAAGGGACAAGATTTGAGTCTGTGAAAGCTGTTAAATAGAAAAGGGCATGTGTCCTGAAGGAGCTGACAAAAGATGACCTCCAGTACTGTTTCCAACAATGGAAAATTCGCATGGAGCGTTGTAGGGATAAAGAAGTCCTTCTTTATACACTCCTGAGTGTATATTGAAGGTGACAATAATTGATTATGTATAAAATTAAAATTAAATTTTTCACAAAATCAGTCTCTTTATTTAATAGCCACACCTTGTATATTGCTTTTCACAATTGATGAGCTCTGCTGTTACACGCAATAAGACCAAACAGAACCACCATTGTCAGATTGTACATGGCAAATAATATCCACGCATCCGTATAAGAGTTGCAGTAGTTCACTCATGCATGCATCTTGTACTGAACATATCGATTACAGAGCGCGTTAACACGCAATACTTTTTTATATTATAATCAGCTAGTTGTATGTTCATAGGTTATAATTGTTATTGAAAGACCAAAAATATGGCTGACAAAATTTAACCAAACGACAACAACAAGAGCAAGTATTGGCAACGTTGCTTACAAGTCATCGGTTAGCTATAAAGTGGGTAGGGGGCAATGCGTACGTTCAGAGTTCATCAGCCTTGAAAAATAGTACATTGTAACATTTGAGCCCAAAAAAGAAATCCAACAGGGTGCATTCGGATAAGGACAGGCACCAAAGGTTAGAATGCCTCTAAAAGATGTGCGCGAAAAGAAAAGAAGCAGGAATAAAACAACTTACACGCTTCAGGAAAAACCAGAACCAATTACAGACTGCCCCAGAAATTGGACTGAACTGATCCTATGAGGTCGTAAAAGCAAAAAAAAGAAAATAGAATATTCACATCAATACCTTTCATTATCAAAATAATTTCACTTCCATAAAGAATAGCTGGTTTGGAAAATACAGAGTGATTCAATAAGATGGAAACAATTTCAATAAGCTGTATTTCCTGAACTACATGTTATATTTTAATTCTGTAAATTACATTTGAAAGAGAAAGTTTTAAATTTTAATTTACATACATGAAAGTTTATAGATGTTTAATGTGTTCTCCTCCGGCTGCACGTACAACATCTAGATGGTAACTGAACTCATCCCAAACTCTCTGACGCATGTCTTGGGTCACTGAGTTGACTGCAGCTGTGATACGATTCCTTAGTTCATTCAAATTGGTGGGAAGAGGTGGTATGTAAACTGCACTTTTCACGAACCCCCACTAGAAAAAGTCACAGGGTGTGAGATCTGGAGACCTCGGTGGCCAAAACTGAAGTGCAGAGTCGTCATTCGCCATGCGACCTATCCATCGTTGACGTATGGACTCATTTAGGAAACGCCGAACATTGCGATGCCAATGGGGTGGAGCTCCGTCCTGCTGGAAAATGTAATCTCCTGAATCTCCATTCATTTGAGGAAATCCACCCCATTGGCATCGCAATGTTCGGCGTTTCCTAAATGAATCCATACGTCAACGATGGATAGGTCGCATGGCGAATGACGACTCTGCACTTCAGTTTTGGCCACCAAGGTCTCCAGATCTCACACCCTGTGACTTTTTCTAGTGGGGGTTCGTGAAAAGTGCAGTTTACATACCACCTCTTCCCACCAATTTGAATGAACTAAGGAATCGTATCACAGCTGCAGTCAACTCAGTGACCCAAGACATGCGTCAGAGAGTTTGGGATGAGTTCAGTTACCATCTAGATGTTGTACGTGCAGCCGGAGGAGGACACATTGAACATCTATAAACTTTCATGTATGTAAATTAAAATTTAAAACTTTCTCTTTCAAATGTAATTTACAGAATTAAAATATAACATGTAGTTCAGGAAATTACTGTAGACATTCCATGATATAAAGAAAAATTTTTCCAACTTCCTTATTTCATCCTTCATTTCCTTGTTTCTTTTTTACTTTCTCTTGCCTACATGAATACATAGGAAGGAATGTATTGTTTTCATGTCAATTTTTCACCGGATCTACAAGTTTTCAGACCCCCTGAATCCAAAAAACATGTTTTCAGTGATTGGTGTGTGTGTGTGTGTGTGTGTGTGTGAACAAAACATCTCAAGAACGGAACATCGTACAAACTTGAAACTTAAATTACATACCACTACTGGACCCGACACGAACATTTTCATCAAAATCGGTCAACTGGAAGTAGTAGTTTATTCGTGTAATTTTTCACTTGTTTGGGATTTTCTCAAAAACTGCTTCTACAATTTTTTTTTAAATCGCCCCATTTACTACATTTTTTATACTCTACAAGATAGGGTAGGCGTCATGTCTGCTGAAATTCTTAGAAAGGCTGTTTTCTCGTAAAAAAATGGTTTTTTTAAGATTGCGACTTTAATATGCATTTTAGCGCAAAAATTTACATAATAAAAGTTGTAGAGAATTTAAATTCTACAACTTTTATTCTAAACATTTTTTTGTATAACGCTCAGTTTATCGGTAATTAGCGATTTTTTGTTTTTTTCACACGAAACAGAGTAAAAAATAGATTATTTTTAAGATTTCAGCCTCAGAATACATTTTACGACAAAAAGTATATAATCAAATTTGTAGGAAATTAAAAGATCAACAAGTTTTATTTGGAGCATTTTTCTCTCCAGAACCTAGTTTAGCATGAAGGAGTGATTATCCGTATTTTAAAGCCAAACTGGGGTTGCTTTTCATTTTATATCTTTCACTCATGATTAAAATAAGGTTATATTTTTTGAGGTTAGTTTTTCGTTTATTTCTAATGTTGTATTATTAATGTTAGGTTATATCGTTCATTATTTGCATTGGCACGAGAAAGTCGTGTGAGTGTTTCACACCAGATTTTTTCCAATAATCTCTCCGATGAATTTGAAACTGTTAACACATTTAATTCTTTATTATAATAATTAAAGAGAGAGTTTATTGTATGATACTTACACAATAGCGTTGACCCCTCGACAATATCTTTCCCACATGGATCTAAACCGAGGCTGTCCACCAATATCCCAGACTTTAATTGTAACATTACCTTTCGTTATTTTCCTCATATTAAAACCAACCGTCGGAATCATATCCTGGCTGAACTGACCAGACTGAAACACAAAATAAAACCTTATTATAATAACTAAATTATAGTTATTCGACGAAGAATGTTAAAAATGTAAGTAGCTATTTATAGTTTAATAAATAAACTAACGGGACTTTTTTTAAGGACGCAACCATGATTATAAGAAGATAGAAGTAATACATCGGTAAATTTTCTGTCCCCCAATCGGTATGTTGGCAACAGTGTACTCAAGGCCAACTATCTAAGACAGTTAAAATGTTCCAGTCAAGCATTAGTGTGGTGACAGCAGTGTTTTATTAAGGACGCAACCCTGATAAGAAGATAGAAGTAATACATCGGTAAATTTTCTGTTCCCCAATCAGTATGTTAGCAACAGTGTACTCACGGCCAACTACCTAAGACAGTTAAAATGTTCCAGTCAAGCATTAGTGTGGTGACAGCAGTGTTTTATTAAGGACACAACCCTGATTATAAGAAGGTAGAAGGTGTAATAAAGTAACAGCTAAAGGTGCGGTTTCGTTTGTGCGACTGATGCATAGGTCGGATAGTTTCGTTTGTGGAGTGGAACGTGCGATCCAACTGCACGTCCGGGTTATCCGAAACGTCAAAAAATACTCAGTATTATAAATGTAATTTTTATACAAATAACTGTAATAAAAACAATAAATAATAAATACTTTAAATGGTTTTTTGTGTACCAAAATACTGTTTAAGCAAACTGAACTGTAAATTATAGCATGTAAAATGGTATGCCTATATGACATTAAGCATTGCAGATAGGATTTTTACCGATAACATGAGTATTTTCCTTGGAGCGGTAGCCTACTACTGGGCCTACTGTTTATTTTGGCTACATCATCTTTGCTGCAAACAGTCAATTAGTACTGTATTGTGGTTGAATGGGTACGGTAGTGTCTTGGCCTTAATGTAGATTTTCATTTCGTTTTGTGGCTAATTAGTGTTACGTACCGGTAGTGGAAATGAAATGATATTTAACAATGTCGTGTAAACGTAAACGCGTGGTCAAAACCATCGAAGCAACACCCACTTACGTACTTTTGGTTAAATGTTGGTAGGACATTTCGGTAAGAAAAAGAACGGAAAATAAAAACAAAAAAAAAATTTTTTGAGTTTTGAAAAAGAGAATTAAAATTTACGGAAAATATTTGACAATTAAATCAGACGAATAAAATTTTTAGGACATAGTAATATTTTTTTTACAATAAAACACCATTTTCTTGTTATTTAAAAACCCCGCCGAAATCAGCTCACCCCAATTATTTCGGATTAGTGGGAGTTTAATGTATCTATTAGATGATGAAAATCAAGTTTGAAGGATCAAATAGTTGTAGTTTTTCTACAACTAACTCAATGAGTTTTGCATCAGCGTCATAGAAAAACTCATTTTTAACTTCCAGACGCATGCGACTACTGCAAGTGACTGGTTCCCAAAGCAGTCAATTCAGCTGACATATGCAATCTCTTGCGTCAGACGCATAAACGGAACCAATTCTTAAGAAATCCATTTGATGAGTAATCGCAGTGACGCATGCAGCGGCTGCATGCAGTAATCGCATGCGACGATCGCACAAACGAAACTGCACCGTAACAGGGTGTTTATAGTAACCTGTAACCACGGCAACTGGCTCAATCCGGTAACCATGTTTTTAGAATCTATATATTAATAGCGAGCAGCTTTCTTTTCAACACGATTTTAACCACCTGAAACTTCACCGATTTTCCCCAAAGTGGGCTCAAATGAATCGTCTGTTCGAGTAGATTTGCAGAAAACTATCCAAAATCAAATATTTCAATTTATGACCATAAAATAGGAGGTCTAAAATAGATTGGAGAGGGGCAAGTTCAACGAACTGAAGTATAGGCCTCTCTCTTTCTCTATCTACCCCTCCCACATCTCGCACAGCTTTTTCAGTTTGGAGAGGGGGCAAGTTCAACGAACTAAAGTATAGGCCTACCAACGCATTTTGGCAGTGCACGGTCAGATCGCTTTGGAATTTCCAACGTAGTTGTTGTAAATTTGTATACAGTTCGATCTGCTATATTTTGGTTTTGTTTTTATGTGGAATTAAATAATGAGATTTTAGAAAAAATTGGAGCAGTTATGACTGCTGTCAATCCGTATGCTCATTGCTATAAGAAACTGGATGACATGGTAAAATATGAAGAGGCAATTGCACGAAATGAAATCGCCTGCCACTATACAATTCTTTTATGAAGTTCCATCATGAGCTGAATGAGGACAAAAGAAGATTCAATAAACCAGTAGTACAATAAAACATAAAAAGTTGTTTACAGAGAAGTTCTATTAAAACAAATTTACACATTTGTGCGGGTTTCCCCGCACAGGTTCACCTAGTGTTATGTTAAATGAAGCCCATCACTGCAAGGAATACGTCATATTTTGAGTTTAGAATGTCATGAATTTTGGTAATGGTACACATAAAAATAAAAGTTTTTGAAAATTAAAAACCCTACAACTACTGTTTAAAAATTATTCATACATTTTACTTTGTTTTGTTGCAGTTAATTTTATAAAAATACTGCTAATAAAAATTGTTCTTTTTTACATTGGCAAGAGAAATCATGTGAGTGTTTCACACCCACCAGTGATTTTAATTAGTCAAGTCAATTTCTGTGTACATAACCGTAACAAAAAGATAAATGAAAAAAAAAATAGCATAGTCAATTCGTTTTGTAACATTTGATAACCTTTGACCTATAAATGGACTTGTTGATTACAAATTTACTCTCTTTTGCACTTTAATAAAATATAGAGTAAAAAGATCTGTAATCATTCATAAAAATTGTGTCAGAATAGATGTTGATTCCCAGATCCCATTTCTCATCCAACTTGTACCATTCAGGTACTAAATCTCACCCATTTTAATGTAACTTCTAACCTAAGATTTCTAAACGAATTCCGAAGAGTTATTTTTTACTTTCTTTTGGGCTATATGAATATACAGGAAAGGAAATACGTATTTTTATGAAAATTTTTAAAATTGAGTTTTCACCAGATATAAACGTTTTCAGGCCCCCTGAATAAAGAAAATTCTCACCGATAGGTCTATGCGTGTGCATGTGTAAGTACACACAATATCCCAAAAAAATCTGGTGCGATACATACACACAACTTTCTCTTGCCAATGCAAATAATGAACAATACAACCTACGTAATAAAACAATAGAAATAAACAAAAAACTAACCTCAGATTGGCTTAAAAATACAGAAAATCACTCTTTCACGCTAAACTAAGCTCTGTAGAGAAAAATGCTCCAAAAAGTTGTAGATCTTTTAATTTCCTATAAATTTGATTATATACTTTGTTATTAAAATGTATACCAAGGCTGAAATTACTGCTAAACTAACCGTTATACAAAAAAATGTTACAATAAAAGTTGTAGGATTTAAAATTCTCTACAACTTCAGTTATATACATTTTTGCGCTAAAATATATATTAGTCGCAATCTTAAAAAAATCTATTTTTTTAAAAGAAAACAACTTCCCCAAGAATTTCAGCAGAAATGACACATACCTTATCTTGTAGAGAATAAAAAATTTAGTATATGAGGCGATTTTTAAAAAAATCGGAGACGTTTTTTAAGAAAATCGTAAAAAGTGAAAAATTACACGAATAAACTACAACTTCCGATTGACCGACTTTTATGAAAATGTTCGTGTAGGGTCCAGGGTCCTCTAGTGGTATTTAACTTAAGTTTCAAGTTCGTATGATGTTTCGTTCTTGAGATATTTTGTTCACACACACACACAGACCAATCGCTAAAAACATTTTTTTGGGTTCTGAAAACGTGTAGATCCGGTGAAAACTCGATTTCGAAAAATCTACATTAAAACAATACTTTCCTTCCTATGTATGCATACGGGCAAGAGAAAGTAAATATACGGAGTGTATCCAAAAGGAAATACAACTTCGAAAATTCATAATAATTTATTCATTTAATTTACCGACAATGGTTTTCGTGTCATTTTACAGCAAAATATATCAAATTTTTTTACCTTTAACCTAACCAGGTTCAATGTGACTTCTGTTGGTTATGAGGCACACATCCAACCTGATGTTGATTTCTTTCCAAACTTGCTGCAGCATGTCCGGCGTAACTTGTTCAGTTGAGGCGTAGATTCTGGCTTTACGCTCTGGTAGAGAAGCCGGTAAAGGTCGAAATACACGGTATTCTTAATGATCCCCAAAAGAAAAAGTCACAGAGTCGATTTCGAAGGAGCGGTTACAAAACTTAGTCTAACTTGCTCTAGAACGACCTAACGATTTGTTATGTCTTACCGGACATCCAGTTTCAAGAAAACACTTATTCCATTATAAATATTCGGCCAACTAGATGTATCTCTACCATACTTCATACGAAATTAAAGTTGCACAGTCATCGCAGACTTGGATTCTTCAAATCGAAACAGCGAGCACGGTCCGAACAGGTAAAGGCAGCCATCTTCGATGCAGATGCAACAACCGTTAGCGCTCGATTTGGCGTGATTTTGTACTAACGTACTACGTAAGTCAAAACTTTATATATTTTTTTCTTGTAAAATGGCACTAAAACCATGTTTGTTAAGTTAAAAGAATAAATTAATATGAATTTTTTAAATTGTCTTTAAAAGTCTTTTTTTATATTTGCTGTAGTACGAAGTTAAAACTTGAAACTTAAGTTAAGACGATCGTCAGCGGGAGTAAAAATGGATTACGCGGGGGGTGGAAGTGCTACTGTACGTGCTTTTCTAAATACATCATAGCGACAGCCCTAACCATGACATCATGTAATAGTTTTACTCTTACATTGATTTATTATGTTTACAACTACGTCGTTTTATAAACATCCGATTGTATTATTTATTGATTCTTAATAATTATCCCAAATAATAAACATTCATTCTAAATAAGCCATAATACTAGGCCTACGCTACATTTAGTATCCTTTTTGGTCATCACCAGTAAACTGAATTACTGCATTCTGACATTTGTAGTGATAGACTAGTTAGTCCGTGAGTTCCTTAATAATATCATGAGTAATACTAGTTTTACGGTAATTTCAAAATGTTATCGTATTTTTAGGGTTTTCATAATTCATTATTTTCAGTAAAGTTATGATAAATTGCAATTAAATTTTAAACAATTCACTTTCTTTAAATAATTACATTACTCCTTACTTACTTAGTGTGAGGGGTCATGAACTGAATTTTATTACTTAAGTGTTTGTGGTGGTTGCATTTTTAGTTACATGCTTGATATAGGTATCAGACGAACTAATGTCCCATAGCCGAGCGAGTAAGAGGGAGATATGTGGCATAACTACAGGCCGTCAAGATCCAAATGAATTGTGAGTTGCGCAGAACAACTGAGTGAGAAAGAAGTATTTAGAAAGAGAGGGGTATATTGCTTCCCACACTTGTCAGCGTGGAACAGCCTGCCTACAAAGTTCTGTGTGCTGTTTATCACATACATAGACACACACATTATTGTTATACTTCTAGTTACAAATAGACTTTATTTTCTCTTGTACTATTACCGAAATGAAATTAAAACTTACTGCTTATTATGCAGATGTTGTCTTTTATGAAAATTCAATGTTAGTGTAGACCCTACTACGACAAATCACAAGTCTTCCACGCCGGAAATCTCACTTCCTGAATAACTCTCGTCTGAATCGTCACTGTCAGTATTAGGATTTATTACCACATTATCAATTACGCTATCTAAAGTAAATTCATTTTGCATTAGCTCCGTTTCTAACCTAAGACGTGTTTGCATCGAGATTTCCAGTTATCGGCAGTAAATGTAGGTAGTAAAAAAGTCATCGCATAGTTTTCTGACATCATTATGACCGCCTCAGATAAAATAAACTAACACTGAAACACTACTTTAAATAGAATACACAATTACACTGTTTTAAATAAACTGGTTTTCGATAACGCAAAAAAGAAAATCACGTGTTATATGTAGTATGTAAGTACTATTCTAAAGAAACCGACTGGACTTCAAAACCGAAACACTACTTTTTTGACCCACTGTACGGATGTTCACTCTTTGGTGACTGGGAACGCACTGGCTCTGAAACCCCCCCCCCCCCACTACTTCCTTTGCTACTGCGCATACACAACTCACATCTCATTTGGAATGAGTTGGCCTGTACGCATGCGCTCAAAGGTCTTTACCGTCATAATCCAAAACTGAAAACATACTACAGTCGTTATCTTGCTTGTTAGTTTACTACATGCATAAACGCTTGCTCACAACAATGAGTAAAATTCAAAGACAATGTTATTGGGTAGGCGCGTATGGGTTGTGCGAGTGAGAGCGTTATGCATTCTCTCACTCCCACGGCTAGGGGACTTCAACTCATCTGAATACTGTACATGCCTTATGCTTTCGAGTTGGCCGATGTAAGTAAGATAGATAGTATACTGTCCTCCGCATGATAGGCGCATTCGTCAACTTATAGCGCGTTACCAGTACAACTACGTGACCCAAAACAAACATTTTCATCAAAATAGGTCAACCAAAAGTAGTATATTTGTGAGATTTTTCTCAAAAACAGCTGATATGATGTTTTTTACTTTCTCTTGCCTATATGAATATATAGGAAGGAAAGTATTGTTTTCAAGTCGATTTTAAGAAATCGAGTTTTCACCGGATCTATACGTTTTCAGACCCCCTGAACCCAAAAAACATGTTTTTAGCGATTGGTCTCTGTGTGTGTGTGTGTGTGTGTGTGTGTGTGTGTGTGTGTGTGTGTGTGTGTGTGTGTGCGTGCGTGTTTGTGTGTGTGTGTGTGTGCGCGCGCGCGTGCGTGTGCGTATGTGCGTGCGTGCGTGCGTGCGTGCGTGTGTGTGTGTGTGTGTGTGTGTGTGTGTGTGTGTGTGTGTGTGTGTGTGTGTGTGTGTGTGTGTGTGTGTGTGTGTGTGTGTGTGTGTGTGTGTGTGTGTGTGTGTGACCAGAATATCTCAAGAACGGAACATCGTACGAACTTGAAACTTAAGTTACATATCACTACCGGACCCGACACGAACATTTTCATCAAAATCGGTCAACCGGTAGTAGTTTATTCGTACAATTTTTCACTTTTTGCGATTTTCTCAAAAACTAGTCCTACGATTTTTTTTTAAATCGCCTGGTTTACTACATTTTTTATGCTCTACAATATAGGGTAGGCGCCATGTTTGCTGAAATTCTGCGTGAGGCTGTTTTTACGCAAAAACTTTTTCTTTTTAAGATTGCGGCTTTAATATGCATTTTAGCGCAAAACGTTATATAATAAAAGTTGTAGAGAATGTAAAATTCTACAACTTTTATTTCAAACAATTTTTTGTATAACGCTTAGTTTAGCGGTAATTTGCAATTTTCTGTTTTTTTTCTCACGAAAATGTGTGAAAAATTGATTTTTTTAAGATTTCGGCCTTAGTATGCATTTTACGACAAAAGTGTATATAATTTAATTTATAGAAAATTAAAAGATCTACAACTTTTATTTAAAGCATTTTTCTCTACAGAGCCTAGTTTAGAGAGAAAGAGTGATTTTCCGTATTTCTAAGCCAAACTGAGGTTGATTTTCATTTTGCATCATTCACTCATGATTAAAATAAGGTTAGTTTTTGTTTATTTCTAATATTTTATTAATAATGTTAGGTTTATTATTAATTATTTGCATTGGCAAGAGAAAGTTGTGTGAGTGTTTCACACCAGATTTTTTTTTTTTTTAATTGTCTCATTTACAACATTTTTATGCTCTACAAGATAGGGTAAGCACCATGTCTGCTGCCCGCCGCATTGGCGCAGTTGGTAACGTGCTCGCCTCTCATCATGCGGTCTTGGGTTTGAATCCCATCAAGGCACGGCATTTTTTCATGCATAACAAAAAATCATTTCATCCTTCACCGTCTGCATTAGCAGCAATTGCAGAACAGTCGGACGTTAACCAAAAAAAAAAAAAAAAACATGTCTGCTGAAATTCTTCAGGGGCCTAAGCTCTTTTACGCAAAAATGGTTTCGCGGCCTTAATAGGCCTTTTACGGCAAAAGTGTATTACTATGTTGTTGTTGTTTAGGTCATCAGCCACATGAGGCTGGTTTGAACCTCTAGAGGTTTTACTAAGTAAAACAAGGAGTGAGGTGGTTTACCATTGCCACAACTCACTGAGTGGAAAAGTACGCTTATCAGCATGCCCAGCCCTCTGAAAAGCACATATTTTCCAATCTGCAAATGACACCTACACTTCATTCACCAAAGGGTCTCGCTGTATAATGAAATTCATTACTTTCAGAGGAGATAACTCTGATTAGTGTCTTTTACACCTCTACCTCTTCTGTTCTTAAATGATTCAGTCATTCAACTGGCTGACCATGTGATAAGAAACAGAACTAATTATTTTAGCCCTGCAACCAACAGATTGAGTGTAAATAATTTGACACTCCACCTGTCTGTTATGGGCAGTGTATTACTATAAAAGTTGTAAAACTTTCATCTTAAGTATTTTTATTGCACAACGCTTAGTTTAGCGTCAATTAATGATTTTCTGTATTTTTTTTTTTCACCGAAATTGGTAAAAACCGGTATTTTTACTTTCTCTTGCCTATATGAATAATTTATAGGAAGGAAAGTATTGTTTCATGTCGATTTTTCAAAATCGAGTTTTCACCGGATCTACTCGTTTTCAGACCCCCTGAAACCAAAAAACATGTTTTTAGAGATTGGTCTGTGTGTGTGAACAGAATATCTCAAGAACGGAACATCGGATGAACTTGAAACTTAAGTTAGATAGTACCAGAGGACCCGACACGAACATTTTCATCAAAATTGGTCAACCGGAAGTAGTAGTTTATTCGCGTAATTTTTCACTTATTTGCGATTTTCTCAAAAACTGGTCATACGATTTTTTTTAAAAGCGCCTGGTTTACTAAATTTTTTATGCTCTACATGATAGGGTAGGCACCATGTTTGGAGAAATTCTTGGTGAGGCTGTTTTCACGTAAAAAATTGTTTTTTTAAGATTACGGCTTTAATATGCATTTTAGCGCAAAAATGTATATAATAAAAGTTGTAGAGAATTTAAAACCCTACAATTTTTATTTCAAACATTTTTTTGTCTAACGCTTAATTTAGCGATTTTCGGTTTTTTTCTCACGAAATCGTTTTAAAGATTTCAGCCTTATTATGCATTTTACGACAAAAAAAGTGTATCATATTTATAGCAAATTAAAAGATCTACAACTTTTATTTAGAGCGTTTTTCTCTACAGAGCCTAGTTTAGCGTGAAAGAGTGATTTTCCGTATTCTTAAGCCAAACTGAGTCTTTCACTCATGATAAAAATTAGGTTATGTTTTTGAGGTTACTTTTTTGTTTTATCTAATGTTTTATTATATTGGTCATTATTTGCATTGGCAAGAGAAAGTTGTGTGAGTGTTTCACACCAGATTTTTTAAATTATAAGTACTTAAAGTACTAAAAAAAAAAGTACTAAAAAAGTCATGATATGATGTAGGCCTAACAATTTCATTTATAAAGATATTTCTAAAAGTATTTTGTATTTAAATACTTTTGAAAGTATTTTGTTGTTACTTTTTAATCAGCGTGTACACATTTTGATATAATGCGCATGCTCAGTGACGTCATTATTTGTTTACATTAGGAGCAAACTAAGAGAGGCTGGACTTAAGGTGATCAGCCGAAAGGCTGGTTTGAACCTCTAGAGACTTTACTAAAGCCCAGTAATTCTTAGTTTGCTCCTAATGTAAACAAATAATGACATCACTGAGCATGCGCATTATATATATTTGTTGCCTTGTGGCAACAAATTGCCACAAGGTTTAAAAAGTTGTGACAATTTAAATCATTTTAAAAAAAGTATTTGATTGATGAAACATTTTACAGTGTGCACGAATTCCTTTCTAAATAGTTTTTGGTTGAAAAGTATTGTAATTAAACAAATATTGTGTACTATTTGGTACAAAGGGGTTCATGACAAGCCTACTGAGTTAAGCAGTAGCAGGAAAAATTATTGGTTAAGTGATGAATTTATCATTGTGTTTGATTTTTTTTATTTTTTATTTTGTGTGATATTTGATTCAACGGGGTTCATGACAAGCCTACTGAAGTAAGCAGTAGCAAAAACAATTTTCTGGTGGTAAGTGATGAATTTATCATCGGTAATAAATTTTCAGTTTATCAGTTTATTTGACATGTCCTATACTCCCTTTGGAGTCTCCTGGATGCAAGTAAAAAAAAAAAAAAAAAAAAAATGAGTACACGCTGTTTAAAAAGTAACAACAAAATACTTTCAAAAGTATTTAAATACAAAATACTTTTAAAAGTATTTTTATAAATAAAATTGTTAGGCCTACATCATATCGTGACTGATGTTTTAAGTAATTTAAGTAGGAATATGACATCCATAAAGTCGCAGACTCTAGCGTGCACGCTGTAGTAGCTGGCTTTGGTTTGTTGACAGTAGGAGCAAACTAAGAACAGCTGAACTTCAAGTAAAATGAGGAGTGAGGTGGTTTACAAATGTCATCCTCACTGAATTGAAAAAGTATGCTTATCAGCATGCCAGGCCCTCTGAAAATCAACTACTTTCCACCCTGCAAATGCCACCTTTACTTCATTCACCACAATGTCCGTCTGTACAGTGAAATTCATTACTCTCAGAGGAGATAACTGTGACTAGTGTCTGTTACACCTCTACCACTCCGACCACATTGGCCAGTTGGTAACGTGTTCGCCTCTCATCATGCGGTCTTGGGTTCGAATCCCACTGAGGCATGGCATATTTTCATACGTTACAAAAAATCATTTTATCCTTCACCGTCTGCATTAGCAGTAATTACAGAACAGTCGGGCGTTAAACAAAAAAAAACCTCTATCACTCTGTTCTTAAAGATGGGAGATGGGAGAGGTGGGACGATGGTTTTAACTCAAAATTTTGATTTCTGGTTTTAAATGTTTTTCAATAGTTTAGGCCTAGATCTACCAGAAAAAAACATTAATTACATCAACAAATATTTTTTTTTATGAAAAAATTAAGTTTTTATCAAGGTTACCCAGAAAAATTATCATGTTACCAAGAAAGAATATTTTTCATAATTTTATGCTGCTCGTTTTAGTGCAAAGAGAATTTTCGTTTTTAAAATATCTGCATCACTGTTTTTTGTATTCTCAGCTGTTGGTTCAGCTTTTTTAAACAACTGTTGATGGGAAATTTACTTGTGTACATTTTGTTTTTGGTTTGGGCCTTCTTGTTTCTTGCATTTTCCCGTAAATTTAGATTTTTAACAATAGGTACATTTTTCTCAGAAACCAATAAACCTACCAGGCTGAAATTTTTACCAGTTAATAATCTTGTATATACCGGGTGAGCATAAAGTCTTGCCCTGATTATAAAAATTTATTGCAGAATAACTGTTTGACATAATAATTTAAATTTGATGCTGTTACATAGGTTAGTGTTAATAGTTTTTTTTAAGATTATTTACATTAGTAAACTTCAACGTGTGCCCCCTTGGTAGCTCGGAGAATGTCGAAGCGGTATTCCAGTTCCCGCCAGGTGTTTTGTAACATGTGTTCTGTCACAGTACCCACAGCAGCTTGTATCCTAGCCTTCAGTTCGTCAACGTCAGCAACTGGCGTGGCGAAGACTCTATCCTTGATATAGCCCCAGAAAAAAAGTCAAGGGGAGTAATGTCTGGAGAGCGGGGTGGCCAGGGTGTTGGACCATCCCTTCCAATCCACCGATCCGGAAATGTTTCATCCAAGAAATTACGCACTATCAAAGCACAGTGGGGCGGTGCCCCATCTTGCTGGAAAATTATCCATGGTTGATATTCTTCTAACTGTGGTGCAATGAACTGTTGCAAAACATCTAAGTAAATGTTAGCGTTAATGGTGTTTTCCGTGAAGAAAAACGGCCCAAACCTTATTATGCATGAGGCCGCACCAAACATTCACATTTTTGCTGTCTCGCTGTAACTGTACAGTAGCATATGGATTCTCTGATCCCCATATATAGACATTATGCCTATTTACCATTCCACTGACGAAAGGTGGATTCATCGGTAAAGCATATGCGATTTAAGTAATCATTAGCGCCGTCAATCCTGTTGAGAATTTCAGTTGCGAATTCTGCACGTCTCAGCAAATTATTCGGTTGCAAGGCCTGCACGATTTGCACTTTATAAGCATGCAACCTAAGCCTTTTATGAAGAATTTTCACCACACTTGCTTGCGGTATTTGAAGTTCATGTGATGCTTGACGAGTTGATTTAGACGGACTCCGTTGAAACGATTCCCGAACAAGATCAACAGTTGCTTCACTCACACTAGGCCTGCCACTTCTAGGAAGATCTTCAACGCTGCCTGTTTCTTTAAACATTTCACACCATCGCTTTATTGATTTAACATCAGGAGGGCTGCGTCCATAAAAAGCCTGAAAATTACGCTGAACACTGATGGGCGATTTCGTTTCGTGAAACCAAAGCACACATTGTGCTTTCTCCTGCTTCAACGCCATTTTGCCAGCAACTAACGTGAACTAACAGACCATGTCATTGTTGAGGAGCACTAGCGCCATCTATTGCTCACAAAATCTACTAACAATAACCTATGTAACAGCGCCAGATTTAAATTATTACGTTAAACGATTATTCTGTAATAAAATTTTATTATCAGGGTCAGACTTTATGCTCACCCGGTACATTTATATACCGACATTATTATTACTTCCTCAGGTGCTCCAAAAATGAGTAATATGCAAAAAACGTAGAAACCAATTTGTAAAAATTTTATGTTATTCGTAATTTAAAAAAGAAAATGGTATGGTCCAAAAATTAAATTGAAAAAATGTCTGTAGCTCGAGAAGAAACCAGACACCTATGGTGTGTAAAGTTTAATTTCCCTGTCTTTTACCAATCCTGTGAAAAATGTACCTAAAAATAGCAAATTTAACATTGGTGGGATACAAAGTACAGTCTCCCCTTAAATGCTTCAGTCATATAACTGGCCAACCATGTGAAAAAAAAAACAGAACTATTTTTTTATAGCCCTGGAACTAGCAGATCGAGTGCAAATAATTTAACACTCCACCTGCCTGTTATGGGAAAAGAAATATCCTACCAGTTCTAATATTGTAATAGATGATGTAGAGCTCTAAAAAGTATCACAATGCAATTATTTAGGTTGTGACATTGAATTTCATAAAGATTTGGATATCGAGAAGAAAGTTGGGTAATTCCAAGCAGTATGCGAAATATTAACAGAACCCTAGGCAGGAAAACAAGAAGAAATTCAGATAAAATTTCATATAGTTTTTTTTTTTTTTTTTTTTTTTTTACGTTCGACTGTTCTGCAATTACTGCAAATGCAGACGGTGAAGGATGAAATGATTTTTGCAACGTATGAAAATATGCCGTGCCTGAATGGGATTCGAACCCAAGACCGCATGATGAGAGGCGAGCACGTTACCAACTACGCCAATGTGGCCGGCTTCACAGATGGTGGCTGCCCCAGTTCTACTCTATAGGTAAGTCCAAATTCGTACGCTTTCTTTTTCAACTTGCGATGCAGCACGTTAAATCGCATGTGCTTAAGAGGCATACCACCTTCCCGCATTCATTTGAAGAGCTTTATCTCAAAAAAAACAACATACCGACTATTTTTGAACACTACATTAAATTAAAGCTTGTTCTTTCCTGCATTGATTTAGCCTGCTCAGTTTTTAGCCGGTTTTCCGTTAATGTGGTTTTTAAACGTCCATTACTCCGTCTAGGCTTTTCATTAAAATTGGCGTTTAAGTATGTTGAAGATCAGAGTATTTTTCTACAATATGAATATTTTTTTAAAAGTGAAATCTCATGTTCCGTTTTAATATGCAGGCCATTTTTTAAAAAAGTGCTTTTTTGGCTCCACGTAAAGGTAGGGAAATGATTTTTGGCTGAAACATGCATTTTCACAACAGTATTATAACAAGCAAAGCGTTATGTTTTTAAAAAACATCGTTAAATAATTTAAAATGAGCTACGGAATGAGTTGCAGCAGGAAAAACACAGAAGTTTGTTTTTCTAAATGACTATACTTGGAGCGAATACCGCTATAGAGCTCACTTTCCTCTCAAAAAGTTTAGAGGCTAATAGAATTTTCTATTAATACCACATATCTATTTCTAATTACAAATGCAAAATACGATACATGGCACAATACTGCTGTAAAAATGCATGGTTCAGTCCAAAAATCATTTCCCTCTCTTTACGTGAAGCCAAAATACACTTTTTCAAATGTTCAAACAGAGAAAACTCTGATCTT
Source organism: Catonia carolina (assembly GCA_035578175.1). Lineage (NCBI taxonomy): Eukaryota > Metazoa > Arthropoda > Insecta > Hemiptera > Achilidae > Catonia > Catonia carolina. The sequence goes on along the minus strand of JAQMRL010000017.1, from coordinate 3,079,846 downwards.
CAACATACTTAAACGCCGTTCTTTTATGAAAACCCTTGACGGAGTAACAGACGTTTAAAAACCACATTAACGGAAAACTGGCTAAATCTGAGTTCTCTTTATTCGTAAATTGCTGCATCTCCGACTAGTTTCAAAATAAAATAATCTAAGTCAAACCAATCAACGCAGGAAAGAACAGGCTTTAATTTAGTGTATTGTTCAAAAATATTAGTTTCATAAGCTATATCCACACTCGTGCGAAGGCGCATGTTTCATCGGACGAGAGTGGACATAGCTTATGAAACTAAGTCCTGGATTAGTATCAGACCACAACAGAGTAGCATACAAGCGGCAGAGATGCGATTCCTGCGGCGAACAACGAGTTGCAATCATAAGGACCAACTAAGAAATGAAAAATAATAACGAACTGGATATTTACAACCTAAATGGGAGGATTGCAGAATATCAAAATCGATGGACGGAGCACATAGAGAATTTTGCAACACATACCATAGGGGAGGAGAGAGGGAATTGGAAGGCCACGCAAGAGATGGAAGTCATACCTAATGGCAGAGCTTTGTTGTTTGCTGATGATACTTCAGTAATCGGTAACAGTTTACTGGTAGATTCTCTTGAAGTAAATACACATGTTAACATAGAGTCCGTAGTACAGTTCTTGAATCAAATGTTATTAACAGTTAATGGGAAAAAGTTTCAGTACTTGCAGTTCAAAAATAAACATAACATTAAAGAAAGTAGAGAAGTGGATGTATTTATTCAAAATAATAGTTTAGAGCATGTGAAACACTGAAGTTCCTAGGAGTATCTCTAGATAGATTTTTGTCTTGGCACTTCTATACCAATCAAGTTTGTAGTAAAATATCATCTGGGGTATTTGCACTAAAACAAATTACCAGATTAAATGATAAAAAAATTACTAATGGCAGCTAATCATGGCCTCATTCTGTCTCATATCCGTTATATCTTAGTATGGGGTAATTGTAGCATGGGTAATATGAATAAGGTTTTTAAAATTCAAAAGAAAGCTATTAGGTGTATGGTGGGAGTTAACCAGCTAACCTCATGGAGACCACTATTTATGGAGCTTAAATTGCTTACAGTTCCCTCTCTCTACATTTTTGAGGTGATTATGTATATTAGGCAAAATAATTTTATGCAAAATTTCAATGCTCACAATCATAACATGAGAAACAGAAATGATTATTACGTGACTAATCACTTCACAAAATTGCTTGAACAAAAACCTACTTACGCAGGGAGAAAATTCATGAATAAATTACCCTAATTTTTAAAATGCTGTGATAATTTGCATTCCTTTAAAAAGAATTTGAAAAATTACTTGATCAGTGAAACTTTTTATAGCGTTCAAGAATTTCTTTCTTGATAGTAGTGATACATTGTGTGATTCTTATATGTATTTCAGGTGTTATAACTGACATGTCCTAAACTCCTATTGGAGTCTCCAGGACGCAAAAAAAAAATTGCAATAATTCAACAGTTTTGTCGCTGTCATGAGTCAGAACACGTGGGAGTTTAATCGTTGATTGGGAGAAGATGATTTTGATTGCGAAAAATGTACGCTTATAAACAATAACCCACCGGGTTGGTCTAGAGGTAAAGTCGTCGCCAAAATCAGCTGTTTAACAGCTGATTTTCGGAGACGAAGGTTCCTGGTTCAAATCCTAGTAAAGGTAGTTACTTTTATACGGATTTGAATGCTAGACAGTGGTTACCGGTGTACTTTGATGGTTGGGGTTCAATTAACCATACTCTCTCAGGAATGGTCGGCCTGAGTCTGTACAAGACTACACCTCATTTACACGTCATACATATCATCCTCATCTCATTGGGTCATGGGGTTGCTTATTGTTCTGAATTGAACAGATTGCAACGTACACATATTAGGAATAAAAAAAAATAAAAAAAAAAAAAAAATAAACAATAATCCATCATTAAAAAATTATTTAAAAATGTATTTTTAAAAGTATTTCCTAAAATATAATCAATATAATTATCAATTGCTTCAGTAAATTCATAGGTAGCTGAATTCAGCTACAAAATTTAATTGTTCTGTCTTATAGTTTTAAAGAAAACTGTTCTAAAAAAGGAAAAATTTAACATAGATAAAATTGGATTTTCAATTTCCTTTCAAAGACAGCACCTACAACCAAAATGGAATCTATGCATCAAATTTCTACAATTTCAAGAATGAATTTCCCTTCAATATAATGCTGATAAATTATAGATTTCTAGAATAAAGAGTATAGAATCTTATCAGAATATTTATTATGAATTAAAATAAATACACAAGAAACAGAAACTAAAAACCGAACAAATATTTAATTTCTTATAATAGGCCTATATCGTAGACCAACAGAAATGAATATTATTAATAAATAGTTTTATCAAAAATTCCATTCAGTTTTATCTACAAAGTTAACAAAGGTTTACGTCTTACATTCTTTGTTTACCGACTTTGTTTAAACACCATACGAATATCAAAATTACTTCCGTATATCTCATGAAAATGTAACGTTTTAAATACATTAAATTATAAAGTAATTTTAAATGAAATATTTATATAATTTTTTTTTAATAAAAAAATTAATTACATCATAATGTTTCATGACTGAATAAAATATATAACCTAAATATAAAATCGTTTTTAAAACTCATAAATTTTAAAATATTCTCGGATAACTAAGTGATATGCTTATATCACACCTCACATTATTTTAATTATTTAAAATATATTTTTAAAAACAGAATCGTACTTACCGCAATTACGTTCACAAATGTAGTTTTTCCAGAACACTGTAATCCCACTAAAGTTAATTCCATTTCTTCCTTCCAAAATAAGCTTTTGAACCAATCTAAAATTCGATTTATTAAAGCTAACATTTTGAAAAATTTACCTATTAATAACTTAATGTCTATATGTATTTTATTAATTCACAAATAGATTACTTTGACAGATACAATATTGTATTTTTTGTAAAGCTATGACACAACCCACACACCCGTTTGCTAACCAATATAATTCACAGCTGATTTACTGATGGTAGAAAAATTAGATAATACAAGATAAACAAAGTTGCCAACATTACAAATGTTATATTTGTTTCTTATAATGCAATAAATATGCTATATATTTATAAATTTAATACTTTTTTCATTAGTTTATGAATAAATGTTATACACATTATAGTTTTCTTCTGAATAGTTATGATAATGTCCGCGACAAAGAAAATAAATTCTATAACAACTTCAAGGCGGGAAATGTAGTGTTTTTGAAAAATAGTAATTTAGGCAAACCGCAATCCGAACTGATTACAAATTTTGAAACATATTATTTCCGCATAAAAATTGTTGAGATATAAACTAAATAACATATTTTAAAATAATGATAAATAATAGTTTCAAATAGAAAACCAACACAACAAAGTTCTAAATTCAAGATGAACTAACTTAAAATACTAATTGCTTACTTTAAGTACAGCAGAGTTAATTCCAGTATTTTATTTCTTCAGAAAATTGAAATGAATAACTGTTCATTGTTACAAATTTCATCAATTTCTTTTATATTGGAGTCCAGCAAATTAGGAAATATTATTTCTTTATCGGTTAACAGATATTCATAATCTACTGAACGCCACTTGTTCACGTCAACTTCACCTGAATTTTCACAGCCTGAAATTTGTTGCTAGAGATGCAAAACATCACCATTCTAATCCCTCAATCTAAGCTGTCAACAAATTATGTGGGCTCTTACACAATTCAGTAACTAATCTATGTGTACAGCTGTGAATTGTATTCTCATTAATTACCAAAGTTTGTTAAAACAACATTCTAATAATGCTTACGTAATATTAAATGGCGCTATTTTTGGATTATTACTTTCTCTTGCCCTAAATGAATATATAGGAAAGTAAAGTATTGTTTTCATGTAATTTTTCATTGAAAATATAGACCCCCTGAACCCAAAAAACATGTATTTAGAAATTGAATAGTCATTTCAGGCAACCCATAAGTCAAAAAACTAACTTTGAGGAAAATAAAAAACTTGTAATTTATTATGTATCAATAAAAAATTTAAAAAATATATAAATTGTTCAGAGGGTTGTCTTCTTTAATATGAAATATATTTTTGTATTTTTTTAGACAAGCCACTTGTTTAAAAAAAAATGAAAATTTAGACTTTAGGTGTTTCTGAAATAAATTGGAGTAAAATGTTAACTTAAGATGTTTTCTGTAAAACTTGTTGTTAGACCAGAAGAAAATTGTGCTTTATAATAGTATTTATTTAATTATTTCAGTAGTTTATAAATTATGACTTAAAATAGCTTTCTGCAATAATAAAAATCTGGTGTGAAACACTCACACAACTTTCTCTTGCCAATGCAAATAATTAATAATAAACCTAACATTATTAATAAAATATTAGAAATAAACAAAAACTAACCTCAAAAACATAACCTTATTTTAATCATGAGTGAATGACGCAAAATGACAATCGAACTCAGTTTGGCTTAGAAATACGGAAAATCACTCTTTCTCTCTAAACTAGGCTCTGTAGAGAAAAATGCTTTAAATAAAAGTTGTAGATCTTTTAATTTTCTATAAATTAAATTATATACACTTTTGTCGTAAAATGCATACTAAGGCCGAAATCTTAAAAAATCACTTTTTCACACATTTTCGTGAGAAAGAAAACAGAAAATCGCAAATTACCGCTAAACTAAGCGTTATACAAAAAATTGTTTGAAATAAAAGTTGTAAAATTTTCAATTCTCTACAACTTTTATTATATAAAGTTTTGGCTAAAATGCATATTAAAGCTGTAATCTTAAAAAAACAACGTTTTTACGTGAAAACAGCCTCACCCAGAATTTCAGCAAACATGACGCCTACTCTATCTTGTAGAGAATAAAAAATTGAGTAAACCAGGCGATTTTTAAAAAAATCGTAGGACCAGTTTTTGAGAAAATCGCAAAAAAGTGAAAAATTACATGAATAAACTACTACTTCCGGTTGACCGATTTTGATGAAAATGTTCGTGTCGGGTCCGGTAGTGATATGTAACTTAAGTGTCAAGTTTCAAGTTCGTACGATGTTCCGTTCTTGAGATATTCTGTTCACACACACACACACACACACAGACCAATCGCTAAAAACAAGTTTTTTGGGTTCAGGGGGTTTGAAAACGTATAGATCGGGTGAAAACTCGATTTCTAAAAATCGACATGAAAACAATACTTTCCTTCCTATATTCATATAGGCAAGAGAAAGTAAAAATTGAAATTCTTAACTTAAACCCTTTATAGGGCAGTACTACTGCCCTATAAGAGGAAATAAAATGTAGATACATTGTACAAGGACTTTAATAATGTAATTTTAGTGCCACAACGGTGAGAAATTTCTTTTTATTAATGTTAGGCCTTGGTAAGTATACTTACCATGGAACATTTATTAAAATGGAAATCCCGTAATGTTTAATGGTAAGAATGCTTATTAAAACAAATTACAGAAATATATAACAAAACAATGTGTAGAATAACTTATCTTAACTTTATATTAGCATGAATTCTTGCTTTCCCGTAAAAAGCTAGAATTTTCTAAGCACTGTACAAAAGTAAAAACAAAACAACACGGAGTTGCGTACGCTGGGAAGAATCCTTACCAGATTTGTGTAACTTATGAAGCAAATATAGGGTGATTCAAAAAGAGCGCCGGTTTTTAAACGGCTGGTAAATTTTTGTTTATCGGTTGGCAACATTGTTTGACCTCATTTCTATTTCGGAGAACATTCCGATTGACGATTCAGTTGTAGTTTCACTTGTTCGCAGTGTAATACTCTCGCAGTCTCTGTCTAACCATGGAGAAGTTTACTATTGCACAACGAGTGTTAATTGTCAAAACATTTTACCAGAGTGGAGAGAGTTATGCGGCTACTGGCAGGCGACTTCGCGGTACTCTAGGAAGTATGAAGCACCGAATGAATCAACAGTTCGCAGGCTCATGAAAAAGTTTTTTGAGACGGGTTCAATAGTCGACCTTAAAAGTTCTGGACGTCATCGTTCTGGCCCAACTGAGCAGAACGTTGCGTTGGTTCATGACAGTGTGGCTGTTATCCCAGCAAAATCAATACGTCGCCGTTCTCAACAATTGGGTTTAAGATGTTCTTCTGTACGGAGAATTCTTCGGTACAATCTCCAATATCACCCGTATAAAATTCAGTTGACGCAACATTTGAAAGTGGCAGACCACCAGAAGAGACGACAGTTTGTTGACTGGGTATTGAGAAAACGGCAGGATGATGACACCTTCGCAAACAAAATCATTTTCAGTGATGAGGCGCACTTCCACTTAAACGGTTTTGTTAATAAACAGAACTGCCGTATGTGAGGTTTAGAAAACCCCACATACGGAAACTTGTCCCACATAGTCGAAACTTGTCGTGCAGTAATATCCAATTTCATGGACAGAGTTGATGCGTGCCAGCGCAGTAGAGGAGGACACATGCATGACATCATTTTTCATACATGAAATCGGAAGGTAAGATGAACTTGTTGATGTATTTATTTTCAGTTTTTCAATAAAATAAATCTCTTAATTTGATATATCAAAACCGGCGCTCTTTTTGAATCACCCTATAGTCACTGCGCACTAATTTCAATATGTGGATAGCCCACTTACCAGAGAACATCTATAACACAATAAAATGCCAATAAGGTTCGACTGCATAGCTTATTCTTAAATAAAATCGACCTTATTGCCAGTGGTAAGTATACTTACCAAACACCTATAAAGAGTTAAGAAAGAAAAACGTTGATTTTCAAGGCTATTCACAATCTTCATCATAGTCATAAAAAAAAGTTATACACCTTAAGAAGATTTTTGCATAGAATCTAAGATGGCCTCTTTCATTAAAAAGTAGATCTTAACGTTCAAAAGAACATCCACTTTCATTTTTTAATTAGAAGGAAACACACTTTATATACTTAAGGATAAGCCTTTTCTTAGTGTTGTATACTACTTGGAAAGCCAGACTTAAGTGATTTTTGTAGAGAGGTGTGTTTATATTATGTTAGTTCTAAAATGCACTAAAGAAAAAATGTAAAATTTTGACTTATGGGCTTTCTGAAATTACTGATTCAATTGGTATGTGTATGTGAATAAAATTATCTCAAAACGGAATAGTGTACAAACTTAAAACTTGGAATTTAAGTTAGGTACCACTGCAGGACCCAACATGAACATTTTCATAAAAATTTGGTGTGAAACACTCACACGACTTTCTCTTGCCAATGCAAATTATGAACAATATAACCTAACACTAGTAATAAAATATTAGAAATAAACAAAAAGCTAACCTCAAAAACATAACCTTATTTTAATTATGAGTGAAAGACGCAAAATGAAAATCGACCTCAGTTTGGCTTAAAAATACGGAAAATCACTCTTTCACGCTGAACTAGACTCTGTAGAGAAAAATGCTCCAAATACAAGTTGTAGATCTTTTAATTTTCTATAAATCTGATTATATACAATTTTGTCGTAAACTGCATACTAAGGCTGAAATCTTAAAAAAATAGAGTGTTCACATGTTTTCGTGAGATAAAAACACAAAAATCGCTAATTACCGCTAAACTAATCATTACACAAAAAATGTTTGAATTAAAAGTTGTAGGATTTTAAATTCTCTACAACTTTTATTGAATACCTTTTAGCGCTTTAATCCATATTACAGCCACAATCTTAAAAAAAAAAATTTTCTACGAGAAAACAGCCTCTCCAAGAATTTCAGCAAACATGGCCCCTACCCTATCTTGTAGAGCAGTAAACCCGGTGATTTTTAAAAAAAATCGTAGGACCAGTTTTTGAGAAATTCACAACAAAGTGAAAAATGACACAAATAAACTACAACTTCCGGTTCACTGATTTTGATGAAAATGTTCGTGTCGGGTCTGGTAGTAGTACCTAACTTAAGTTTCTAGTTTACGATGTTCCGTTCTTGAGATATTTTGTTCACGCACGCACGCGCACACGCACACACACACACACACACACACACACAGACCAATGGCTGAAAACATGTTTTTTGGATTCAGAGGGTCTGAAAACTTGTAGATCCGGTGAAAACTCTATTTCGAAAAATCGACATGAAAACAATACTTTCCTTCTTATATACTCATATAAGCAAGAGAAAGTAAAAAAGAAGAAGTAAAATAAATAAACAAAATTTTGTAACTTATAAACAATGTTTTTTTTATTATAATCACTTCCTAAAAAGTTCACAAGCATACAAGTTAATACTTTACAGTGCAAAAATTTACGTACGATGGGAAATCAAAAATTTTTATACTATGATTACATTTTAACTGGATTTCTGAGTTGAGTTTAAAGTGGAATCACAAAAACTTTTCTCAGTGTAAAGCATGCTGTTTATTAAAAGAAGCAAGAAGACTTGTGAGTGATGGCTTGCATTAAAATTCTTTTGTCGAAGATTTACCCCTGAAGAACTGTAATCTCTAGCATACTAATATGCTTTTCACAGTTGATGAGCTCTGCTGTTCCACGCGTTTAGACCAATCAGAACGTTTGCCAGCGTTGTCAGTTTGTACCTGACAAACAATACGCGCATGCGTATAAGAGCCGCAGTAGTTCAATTGTGTCTTGCATTTCATACTGAACACATCGATTATAGAGTGCGTTAACATGCAATACTTTATGACATAATCAGCTGATTGTAAGTTCATAGGTAATAATTGTTATTGAAAGACAAAAAAATCTGGTGTGAAACACTCACACAACTTTCTCTTGCCAGTGAAAATAATTAACAATAAACCTAACATTAGTAATAAAACATAAGAAATAAACAAAAAACTAACCTCAAAAAACATAACCTAATTTTAATCATGAGTGAAAGACGCAAAATGAAAATCAACCTCAGTTTGGCTTAAAAATACGGAAAATCGCTCTTTCTCTCTAAACTAGGCTCTGTAGAGAAAAATGCTTTAAATAAAAGTTGTAGATCTTTTAATTTTCTATAAATTAAATTATATACACTTTTGTCGTAAAATGCATACTAAGGCCGAAATCTTAAAAAAATCAAGTTTTCACACATTTTCGTGAGAAAAAAAACAGAAAATCGCAAATTACCGCTAAACTAAACGTTATACAAAAAATTGTTAGAAATAAAAGTTGTAGAATTTTTAATTCTCTACAACTTTTATTATATAAAGTTTTGCGCTAAAATGCATATTAAAGCTGTAATCTTAAAAAAACAACGTTTTTACGTGAAAACAGCCTCACCGAGAATTTCAGCAAACATGGCGCCTACCCTATCTTGTAGAGAATAAAAAATTGAGTAAAATAGGCGATTTTAAAAAAAATCGTAGGACCAGTTTTTGAGAAAATCGCAAAAAACTGAAAAATTATACGAATAAACTACTACTTCCGGTTGACCGATTTTGATGAAAATGTTCGTGTCGCGTCCGGTAGTGGTATGTAACTTAAGTTTCAAGTTTCAAGTTCGTACGATGTTTCGTTCTTGAGATATTCTGTTCACACACAGACACACACACACACACAGACCAATCGCTAAAAACATGTTTTTTGGGTTCAGGGGGTCTGAAAACGTATAGATCCGGTGAAAACTCGATTTCGAAAAATCGACATGAAAACAATACTTTCCTTCCTATATATTCATATAGGCAAGAGAAAGTAAAAAATGGCTGACAAAATATTTAACAGAACTACAGAAGCAAGTATTGGCAACATTGCTGGCAAGTCATTGGCTAGCTATAAAGTGGGCAGGGGCGGTTTCAGGGAAGGGGCCATAGGGGCCATGCCCCCCCCCCCCGAAATACTAGGAAAACTTAAGTTTAATATTTTCTATAAGCTATTATTTCTAACAAAACAGAATCCCAATACTCGTACCTATCAATTAACAATAATTATTTTAGTATAAAAATGAGTCAAACAGAAAGTATCTATTTTTAAATAGTATTAAGATAACAATCAGTGTCAGTAGTCAAAAGCCACTTGCATCCAGTCAGCACCTTGAAAATTTCTCTATGAATTAAAATTGTGGTTACAGCAATACAGCATAAAAGAGGACTTTTCAATGACTCAATTACAAACTATGTATTACAAATTATATACAAAAAGTCCTCGACTTACGAACTTTCGAAGATACGAACAAAGCTCTAGACGAAACGAATAGGCCTATGTAGTGCGGCCTTGTGGAACGGAAGGGCATTGAACCCGTAAAGTGTGATGTTGGGGGAGGCTGATGTTCGAGCTGGTTGTTATGTCTGTTGAGCTAGTACTTTCATAGTGTATGTGTCGTGTGCGGTCTTATAGCCTATCATATTTTTTTTTCATTTAAAAATTAGTTCTGTTTTTGTGTTGTGAAGTTTTTTCGCTAATTTTAATATGGCTGGAAAACGTAAAAGTGGTGAGAATGTCAAGTGCGGAGAAAAGAAAAGGAGGACAATCACAATGGAGAACAAACTTGATATAATTAAGCGTGTTGATCGTGGAGAGAAGATGGCGGATGTTGCTCGCGTATATGAAACTAATTGGTCTACTATTGCAACAGTTATGAAGGATAAAGTTTGCATCTTAGAGCATCTTAAAAGTTGCACAGCTATGCAGTCTACAATTATTACAAAGAGAAGAGATACGATTATGCTAGAGATGGAAAACATGTTGCGCTTATGGATGGAAGATCAGCGACACCATCGAATCCCTCTTAGTCTTCTTCTCGTACAAGAGAAAGCAAAAAGCTTGTATGAAGACTTAAAAGCAAAGAAAGGCGATAACGGTGTAACATTTATAGCGAGTCACGGTTGGTTTGAAAGATTTAAGAAGCGTAATAATTACCACAATGTCAAAGTAACCGGTGAAGCTGCCAGTGCTGATCAAGTCGCCGCTGTGGAATTTACAAAAACTTTTGAAAGTATTGTAAAAGAGGAAGGATACTTGCCACAACAAATTTTTAATGTAGATGAGACGGCTATATATTGGAAGAAAATGCCAGATCGTACGTACATTTCAAAAGAAGAAAAAACCATGCCCGGCTACAAGGCCGCAAAAGATAGGCTGATGTTAATGGTTGGAGGCAACTGTAGCGGAGACTACAAACTAAAACCTCTTTTAATTTATTGAGCCGAAAATCCAAGGGGTATAAGAGGCATTTCTAAGGATTCTCTGCCTGTTGTATGGAAATCTAACGCTAAGGCCTGGGTTACGTTATCTGTATTTGAAGACTGGTTTCTCCATTATTTTGTGCCCGAGATTAAAGAATACTGCAAGAAATCTGATATTCCCTTTAAAATTTTGTTGATCCTTGATAATGCACCAGGCCATCCACCAAAGTTAGACGATTTCCATACCGATGTGAAGGTTGTCTATTTGCCGCCTAACACAACGTCCCTGTTACAACCCATGGACCAAGGCGTTATTGCAACGCTCAAAAGGTATTATTTGCGACGCACATTTCATCAAGCAATCAAAGCGACAGATGGCAAAAATCAGATCACTCTAAAAGAATTTTGGAAAAATTATAATGTTTATGAAGCTGTAATAAACTTAGCTGCTGCATGGTCTGAAATAAGGACGTCAAACATGAAAGGGGCGTGAAAGAATCTGTGTCCTCATTTCTTTACTAATGTAGTACGGGATATTATTGTAGAGGAAAATGAAGAACAGGAAGAAGTGAATAACATTGTCGATCTGGGGAACCAGCTACATTTGGAACTGGAGGAAGAAGACGTTCACCAGCTACTAGAAAGTCATTCACGAGAGCTAACAAATGAAGAGCTAATGGAACTTACAGCTCATGAAATAGAACCAAATGAAGATAATGCTGATGTAGAGGAATTAAAGAAATTTACAGTTAAGCAATTAGAAGAAGGATTTAATTTGATGGAAAAGTCACTCGCTTGTTTCGAGACACAAGATTCCGATAATGTCAGATTTGCCAGAGTGTCAGCAGCTGCATACGAAGCTCTTACATGCTACAAAGTGATATTGGACGACAAGAGGCGGGTAACTTCTCAGACTTCCATTAAGCAGTTTTTTAAAAAGAAAGATGAAACAAGTTATGTAGAAAATTTAGTTATACCATCGACATCGAAAAAGTGAATAAGTGCCGTACAGTACAGTTAATGGAACATGAAGTAAGTACCAACAGAACTGAAACTGTATGATAAGTACCAACAGAAACTGTATGATATAATTTTTTTAAACTGTAATTATTTTTGTGTAATATTCTCAATATGTACCGTAATTTAACAATTATTTGATAATTAAACGTTTGAACTGACGTGTTACAGATTAACTTAATTTTTTAACCTAAAGTTTGGTAATTAGTAATATGTTATTTTATTGTACAGTAGTTTCATGTAGGGCCTACTTATTGTATGTAGGGCCTAATGTATGTTTTAGAACGTTTCGAGAAGATTACTAATGCATATTACCTCAATTTTCGACTTCCGAACTTTTCCATTTACGAACGTCTGTTACGAACGCATTAAGTTCGTAAGTCGAGGACTTACTGTAGTAAGTTTCGGGGGGGGGGATAGCCCCCCCAAAAATCAGCCCTGGAACCGCCCCTGAAAGTGTGTAGGGGCAATGCATACGTTCAGAGCTTATCAGCCTTGAAAAATAGTACAGTCAGTCAAAGAACATTGATCTAATATATTTGTGATATTCTTATTAGTTGTAATACTATATAGTCGAGAATGACTTTATCAGCTACAGTAGTATAGCATTAGGCCGGGCGTCCACATCTGGAGCACAGGTGCGTTCGAGACGGACTCAAGCAGGGCAGGGCAGGCAGAGCAGATATTTCTCCCAGCATATACTAGAGACGCAGGACAGGCAAATATTTCTTTCAGGTTCAGAAATTAGCTCATGTTTGACCATTTAGCGCGTTGGATCATTTTAGTGAGAGTGATAGGTTAAATATCGAATTCATCTGATTCCAGTATAGAAGAATTAATTTTACTTGTACTATATTGAATTACTTAATTGTATTGTATTTCAAAGCGAAGGGAGAAAATTTTATCTGAAATTGGCTCCCCAAATTATTTAGGATAACCGGGACTTTCTGCATCAGAATATTTGATTAAATGGATTGGGCCCAATCCCAGTTAATCTGGAAAATTAGAGTTCTGTAGTTTTAAATAAAATAATTAAATAGAAATTTTTGACTTCCCTTCATCTTTATTTGAACCAAATCATGAACTTTCCTAGCCGAATATTGAACCTAATGGATTAGACATACCAGATGGTTTCTTTTGATTATTTTTATTTTTATCATTATTACCACCACCTCCTAGTAATCCACCAATAGGATTCGTTAAAAGAGCTGTAGTATCTTTCGCAGCTCCGTCTAACCCATTAGTCAAACTAGAAACCGGTTCTGTTAAAGAAGATCCTAAATTTTTAAGTGATGTTTGATCAAGTAAACCGGATGATAAACTACCGGTTAATTGGTTGACTAATTCTCCGGCATTTAACGCAGAGCATTCAGCTGATTTTAATGTTTCACCGATTCCGGCCCATAGCGCCATTTGGCATTTACGGAATCCGGATTTCACCTTCGGTTTGTCTGATAGTAATAGGTAATCGCTGGAATCGTCTTTAAAAGGGTTCCAACCAGATATCCCAGCTTCTTTAATTTGAGGTTTCCTAGAAAGATAAACAAAAATCAATATATTATTATTTTTTTCAAATTTACAATCCTTGAAGAATTTCTTTTGCCCGTAACAGGCACGTGGAGTGTTAAATTATTTGCACTCAATCTGCTAGTTCCATTTGTTGTCAGTATGATTAAACTAAATACGAGGTGTGGCTATTAAATAACAAGACTGACGCTGCTGCGGATCAAGGAGGCATGCGTCAACCGTCATTAATCAACAGCTGTTTAGTGTGAACCTTTCTCGTAAGTATGCAGCTAGTCTCACTTCTGTAAACAACAATGTTTAGTCAGAGCCTACGTTCGCATTATTGTTGTTTTTTTGTTTTGCCGAATAAAATGGTTAGTGTAATAGTAGAGCAAAAAATTTTATTGTGAAATTTCACTTTAAACTTGGAAAAACTGCTACTGAAACTTATAATTTACTGAAAGAAGTGTATGGCAGTGAATGTTTATCGCAGGCACGTGTTTTTGAATGGTTTAAGCGTTTTAAAGATGGCAGAGAAGACGTTGAAGATGATTTGCGGCCAAGTCGCCCTTCAACATCAAAAACGGATGAAAATGTAAAAAGTCAGTAATTTGATTCAGTCTGACTGTCGATTAAGTATTCACGCAATAGGTGAAACTGTAGGTATTGATAAAGAATGTGTACGGCAAATTTTACATGACAATTTTAACATGCTAAAAAGGTGCCCAAAATTCTAACGTTTAAACAACAAGAAGCTCACAAAAATGTTTGTACTGACACTGTACGCGATTGAAAATGACCCAAATTTTTTGGAAACGATAATAACATGTGATGAAACGTGGTTTTTATACTTATGATGCGGAAACGAAGCGCCAATCCATGCACTGGAAGAGCCGAACTTCATCGAGAGCCAAAAAAGCTCAAATGAGCAAGTCAAAATTTAAAGCAATGATAATTGTTATTTATTTGATATCCATGGGATTGTGTACCTTCACTGGGTTCCTGAAGGTCAAACAACTAATCAATATTACTACTTTGAGGTACTTTCTAAACTACGTCAAAGAGTAAGGAAAAAATGCCCCGAAATGTGAAAGGAGAAATCATGGGTTCTCCAACAAGACGATACACCAGCTCATTCCACGTTATGTGTCAAGAGGTTAGCCAAGTACAGCATCTCAGTGTTAGAACATCCACTCATTCACCAGATCTTGCACCATGTGACTTCTACCTGTTCCATAAGGTGAAATCTGCATTAAAAGGGACAAGATTTGAGTCTGTGGAAGCTGTAAAAGAGAAAGCGGCACGTGTCCTGAAGGAGCTGACAGAAGATGACTTCCAGCACTGTTTACAATAATGGAAAATTCGCATGGAGCATTGTAGGGACAGAGAAGGAGTGTATATTGAAGGTGACAATAAGTGATTATGTATAAAATTAAATTTTTTACAACGTCAGTCTCGTTATTTAATAGCCACACCTCGTATGTAGTATGTGGCCGCCTACATAGCTTAGTGGTAGCGAGCTGGAGCTGGCCTACCACGTGGAGGTCCCAGGTTCGATTCCCGGCCAGGGTCTGGAAATTACAGCAAGTCACCACCCAACGTTCCATAACACATAATAGTCGCCCATGACCAAGCTATTGAAGCAACTTTAAATAAACTAAAATAAAAAAATAAAAAAATGTAGTAGTATAGACTGACCCAGATCTCGCAAATTCTGCAACCATAGTTGTGAAATGTTCACGAACTTTTTTGTCTTTTTCAGCAGACAACTGAGCATCATTGATTGGTTCACCGTCCAAAGTGCATGGATCAAAAAGATAGATAAGATCATCTCCATGTCCAACACCTGGAAAATGGATAGAGATGTTAACAATACTGTTGATACATAAATGCAAAAAGTTCCATCTGATAAATTAACCCACTCATCATAAATTCTTTAACTTCTGGATCATATAGAAAGTTGAAATTCACAATACTTATTCTTCAGGAGCTAAACAGAACCATCCTTGTGCGACGAATGGGTTTGAGAATGATAACTCTTCGTACACTAATCATGAGTTCACACTGATAAACTTGGATTTTCTCATCCATTTTTTATTTAAAAATTTGTATGAGACGTTAAGAAAATTAAGAGAGATCTTTAAAAAAAAGAACATGAAACTCCTTTTTTTACGCCAACTACAGCGAATTTACGAAAAATCTGTTGTAATTTATGCAGTCACGCGTTTTTTTTGTAAAAATTTGGCAATAAATTATTTTTTTTAGTCTGGTATAATAGAAAAAGGTCTAGCGAAAAATTTTATACATCAAACGCCCTAAGATATTGTTTTTAAAAAAAAATAAGGTAGTCGCTTACCACACTATACTATAGCTATTGCTATTGCTTGCTACTATAGGCAACAGCTATTATAGCTATTGCCTGTGGTAAAAGGAAAATGGAAAAACCTGCTCTCTTTGAGCTGATGGCATTGACCCATTCCTACAGTTATTTATATGACATATGTTATTATATGAAAGCACGGAATTTTGTGAACACGTGCATCTTCTTCTTCTTCTTCTTCACTACAGGGTTTAGGCGAATCACCTGTTCCGGTCTCAAGAGTTTTTTTTTGAAATTTTCTTAAGGACAGCTACCATCTTTTCCTGTGTCTTCCAATTATCTCTTCGGCCAACCGGTCTATACCTCCACACTTCCTTAGGTATACGCCCATCAGGCATTCTTTCCAAATGTGCCAGCCATCTCTGCCTGTTTTCTATCATTCAGTCTTCCAACTTGAAGATGTTCAATTCCTTATGCACATCTTCAATATAATCTATCCACTCTTGTACAACCCTTTACTGACTTTAAAAAATTCATTTCCGATGCCTGAATTTTCCTTAATTGTTTCAGACTCTTCACCCATGTTTCTGAACCATACAGTAATGTTGGTATTGCCATAACCTTATAAAATTTTAATCGCGTCTCCTTCCTAGTTTTCTTGGAGAGCGCTCATCGAATGGTTCCATACACCGACTGGAACTTACTTATAGGGTGATTCAAAAAGAGTGCCGGTTTTGATATATCAAATTAAGAGATTTATTCTATTGAAAAACTGAAAATAAATACATCAACAAGTTCATCTTTCCTTCCGATTTTATGTATGAAAAATGATGTCATGCATGTGTCCTCCTCTACTGCGCTGGCACGCATCAACTCTGTCCATGAAATTGGATATTACTGCACGACAAGTTTCGACTTCCATTTGCCCGATAACCCGTCGAATTTCCTCCTTCAAGTCATTGATGTTTCGGGGTTTATTGGCATACACCAATGACTTCAGATGACCCCAAAGAGGAAAGTCACAAGGCGTCAAGTCACACGACCTTGGTAGCCATTGATGGTCGGAATTACGAGAAATTATGCGATCCTGGAACCGTTCACGGAGCAACAACATTGTTTCTCGTGCAGCATGACAGGTGGCACCATCCTGCTGAAACCACAACTCGTCAATGTCCATTCCATCCAAATGACGCCACAAAAACTCCCTAATCATCGTACGGTATCGGTCTCCATTTACTGTCACGGCTTCTCCTTCTTGATTTTCAAAAAAGTAAGGGCCGATGACACCGCCCGACCAAAAGCCGCACCAAACTGTCACTCGCTGTGCATACAAGAGAAACTACAACTGAATCGTCAATCGGAATGTTCTCCAAAATAGAAATGAGGTCAAACAATGTTGCCAACCGATAAACAAAAATTTACCAGCCGTTTAAAAACCGGCGCTCTTTTTGAATCACCCTTTAGTTTGTAGTCTATGTCTGTATCTATGTCATAAGTGATGTCGCAACCAAGATATCAGAAATGGGACACTTGTTCAATATTTTTATTGTGAACAGATATTTTCGTACGTACGTACTGGGTATTTACCCCAGAAGGCCATGGATTTTGTTTTTTCTAAGGAAATCTTCATATTTTAGGCTGCACAAACCTTTTCTAGTTGGAATATCGATCTCTGCAGAGCTTCCTCACTTTCCTGAATTATTACTTGATCATCAGCAAATAGTAGGGTATTCAAGTTCACAATCTCTCCCTCAGCAATTCCCATCTTCTAACCATGTCATCTACATAAATATTGAAAAGTGTAGGAGACATACTACAGCCTTGGTGCAACCCTCGGTTAATACAAATTTCTTCAGATAGTTCCTTTCTTACATCCAAAATTATACTACAGTTCCTACATTCCTACACTTATTTATATGACATATGTTATTATAGGAAAGCACGGAATTTTGTGAACACGTGCATAAAAACAAAAATAAGAAAAGATAACGAGGAACATTTTAATTGGAATGGGAACAAGTGTCTGAAAATTGCCTATTCTACGAATCACAGACGGTTTATACCCTTTTCAGGTCATTTTCAACTCAACCGGCGTTAAAAAAAGGAATATTATTGAACAAAATACCTACCCCTACCATTCAAGGTTTCAAACGCAGTAATAACTTTTTTTTTAGATGAGCTGCGACCCATACACAGTTTTCTTCAAAAGCCTTGCATTCAGCAGTACCACAATATCCACAAATCAATAAAAGAATTCCCACTAACCGTATAGTGTTTCTAAATAGCTTACTTTCTTCCTCACACAGCTATTATATAAATACGAGGTGTGGCTATTAAATAACGAGACTGATATAATAAATTTTATTTTTATTTTATACATAATCACTTATTGTCAACTTCAATATACACTCCTTCTCTATCCAACAACACTCCATGCGAGTTTTCCATTGTTGGAAACAGTGCTGGAAGTCATCTTCTGTCAGCTTCTTCAGGACACGTGCCGCTTTCTCTTTTACCAATTTCACGGACTCAAATCTTGTCCCTTTTAATGCAGATTTCATCTTAGGGAACTGGTAGAAGTCACATGATGCAAGATCTGGTGAATAAGGTGGATGTTCTAACACTGAGATGCTGTACTTGGCTAGGAACCTCTTGACAGATAACGCGGAATAAGCTGGCGCATAGTATTGGTGGAGAACCTATAATTTGTCCTTCCACATTTTGGGGCGTTTTTTCCTTACTCTTTGACGTAGTTTAGAAAGTACCTCAAGGTAGTTATATTGATTAATTGCCTGACCTTCAGGAACCCAGTGAAGGTTCACAATCCCATGGATATCAAAAAAACAATCATCATTGCTTTAAATTTTGACTTGCTCATTCGATTTTGGCTCTCGGTGAAGTTTGGCTGTTCCAGTGCATGGATTGGCGCTTCGTTTCTGTATCATAAGTAAAAAACCACATTTATCTTCTACCTATTTATTATCTTCTACCCGTTCCCTAAGGTGAAATCTGCATTAAAAGGGACAATATTTGAGTCTATGGTATCTGTAAAAGAGAAAGCGGCATGTGTCCTGAAGGAGCTGACAGAAGATGACTTCCAGCACTGTTTCCAACAATGGAAAATTCGCATGAAGCATTGTAGGGATAGAGAAGGAGTGTATATTGAAGGTAACAAAAAGTGATTATGTATAAAATAAAAATAGAATGTTTTACAACGTCAGTCTCGTTATTTAATAGCCACAACTCGTGTTTTGTTAAGTTAACAAACAAACAGATACAAATATCCATTAAAATTTGTAGTAAATGTAATTCCATTCCTTAATTTACTCTGTAAAACGTCTTAATTAATTATATGAAACAAATTTTTTCAAAGTTCACAATTTAACAACGATGACAACACTACAATTCTTAAAAAAAAGAGAATATGTTAATCAGTTGTACCAACCTTTGTGAGGTTTTGCATCATCAGTATCAACTAGAGACAACCCACCAAGAAATTGTTTCCCATATGCTTTTGACGATTCGTAATCAAATTGATACAAATAGGCATTGCTTTGTTTCGACCAAAGTTGTGACGTCAGAAACGCTGGAAGATTGAATAGAGCATCCGTTGTCACCTAGAAAAATATTATAAAAATAAATTTAAAAAATTGGGTGCAAAACATTCACACGACTTTCTCTTGCCAATGCAAATAATGAACAATATAACCTAACATTAGTAATAAAACATTAGAAAAAAACAAAAAACTAACCTCAAAAAACATAACTTAATTTTAATCATGAGTAAATAGTGCAAAATGAAAACCAACCTTAATAATACGTTTCACTTAATAATACGGAAAAAGGCTCTGTAGAGAAAAATGCTTAGAATAAAAGGTTCAGCTATTTTAATTCCCTATAAATCTGATTACACACTTTTGTCATAAAACACATACTACGCTGAAATCTTGAAAAATTCATTTTATTTACAGATTTTCATGAAAAAAATAAAAAATCACTAATTACCACTAAACAAAGCGTTATACAAAGAAATGTTTGAAATTAAAATGGTAGATTTTTAAATTGTCTACAACTATTATTATACACTTCTGTGCTACAATGCATATTAAGGCCGAAATCTTTAAAAAACAACTTTTTTCTACGAGAAAACAGCCTCCCCAAGAATTTCAGCACACATGGCACTTACCCTACTTTTTAGAGCATAAAATATGTAGCAAATGAGGCGATTTAAAAAAAATGGTGATAATCGAAAAATAGTGAAAAAAATTACATGAATAAACTACTAGTACTTTTGGTTGACCGATTCTAATGAAAATGTTTGTGATGGGTTCTCTAGCGGTAACCTAAATTATGTTCAAAGTTTTAACGTTGAATGATGTTCCGTTCTTGAGTGATATTTTATTCACACACACACACACACAGACCAATCATAAATGACATGTTTTTTTTAGGGTTCAGGGGGTCTGAAAACATGTATATCCGGTGGAAACTCGATTTCGAAAAATCAACATGAAAACAATACTTTCCTTCCTTATACAGTCGATTCCTGATAATTGGTCCACTGGTTAATTGGGGCAGCTGGTTTTTTGGGACAGTTCTTTAATGAAGAAAAACAGAACGGGATTTGACATTGATAAGTACTCCGTTTATTCAATCCATAATGCCGCTTATTGGGGCCAATCTGATGTATGCACAATATATGTTTTATTAAAACCATTACAGGCCATTTCTTTTTTTTTTTTTTTTGGTTTAACGTCCGACTGTTCTGCAATTACTGCTAATGCAGACGGTGAAGGATGAAATGATTTTTTGTAATGTATGAAATATGCCGTGCCTGAGTGGGATTCGAACCCAGAACCGCATGATGAGAGGCGAGCAACAACACAGGCCAGCGACAAACAACACGTGGTTCTAAGCGGCAAGATAAGATACAGTGGACCCTCACATTACGATATTTCACTTTACGATGTGTCATCAAATTAGTCATCGGATTCCCAAAGTCGCACGTGCACCTGACCCGCCAATCGTCAACCCCTACAGAAAAAATTTCTGATCGAATGTACTCCCTCCCTCCCTCTTGTCAAGATACCCTCGACCATGCTATCCGCACCCTCCCATCATCAGCTCAAGGTTGTTTCTGTTTTACAGTTTTGTCACATACCCATACTATTTAGTAGTGTTATGCGTATCGCCTTGCCTTGGTTGTCAGCTTAGCATCTGTGCCATATTGTCTGTCGTGTTATACGAGGGGGTACCCAAAAGTATCCGGAATAGCTCTGCTGTGGGTGGAGCTTGTGCAGTACAAATTCCCGCCACTAGGCTGCTTGTAGCGCTACTCATTGCCAGTTCAATGCCATTTTGTTTGTTGATCTAGCTTGTTCTGTTCTCATGCAGTGATTGTTCTCGCTAGTGCTGTTTTGTGCTCGTGTCGTTTTTCATGATGGCAAGTTTTAATGAACGTGCGGCTGTGAAATTTTGCTTCTTGCTCGGTAAAAACGCCGCGGAAACAGTTGTAATGTTGAACACAGCTTACAAAGACGACGCTATTGGAAAAACCCAAGTGTACGAGTGGTTTTCGCGCTTTAAAAATGGCGACATGTCGATTGAGAACAAACCTCGTTCTGGACGACCGTCGACTTCCCGAACAGACGAAAATATTGTGAAAGTGAAAGAAATTGTACGAACAGACCGATGACTTTTTATCTTTAAGTGTTAAGAAGACTACGAAACAGCATTCGTCGTAAAAGACCTAATTTGTGGCAGACAGGGGACTGGTTTTTCCACCACGACAACGCGCCTGCACACACGGCAATCTCGGTTACCCAGTTTTTGGCGAAAAACGGCATGGTTTTGCTACCACACGCACCGTACTCACCCGATCTGGCTCCGTGTGACTTTTTCTTGTTCCCACGCATGAAAAGGGGCATGAAAGGTCTCCGATTTAACAACGTTGATGATGTCAAGAAAAAAACGACGGATGAGCTGGCAGCCATCACTGAAGAGGAGTACAAAAAATGTTTTGAACAGTGGAAGCACCGGTGGGACAAATGTATTAGTTGTAATGGAGAGTATTTTGAAGGGGATAAGGTTCTTTTGTAAAAAAATTAAAAATAAATAGTTTTAAAAAATAATTCCGGTTTCTTTTGGGTACCCCCTCGTACATATGTATTCTTTGCAGTTTTGGTACCCATGTTTCCTGTGTACATTACTGTAGTTATAGTGAAAATGGATCCTAAATCGCGCATATAAAGTAAAATTTCTATTAAAGAAAAGCAAGAAATTATAAAAAAATATGTGAAGGGGCTAGGATAAATGAATTGGTTCGCTAATATGGTTATTCCCAGTCTACAATTTCCACGATTCTAAAGCAAAAGTCAGTTTTAAAAGACATTAAACTGTCTGATAAATCAAACACAATTCAAAAAGGCATTTTTTATAATTATACCTATTATCAAATCATTCATTCAAAAATAAATCTTTATAATGCATCCTGCAGTTTGAAATATTTCTATTTCATATAATGAATTAATATAATAATTTCACTAACCTTCTTTTTAAACTACATCACCTTTATTTTATTCCTACTTACACGTGTTTCGGTGGATCCACCATCATCAGAGTAAATGAAAAATTGAAACTAAAAATTTTTTTCATTTATTTAAAATTTACAGAAGATGATACATCTTCAGTCACTTGTATAAAACTGATTTAAAATTAATTTATTTTAATTTATCCCTTCTCATATTTACTGTAGATAGCAACAGCAGTCAATATCACTTCATCATTCCTAAATTTTATCTGTTCATTCAAAATGTCCTGCTTTTGCTCTTTTAAATATTTATAAATATGGAACATCTCATATTTTTCAATTTTATTTTTATTTTCTATATTACATTGTTCTATTATATTGAAATGTTCATCTATTTTACCAAATTTATGTTTTTCTTCTTTTATATGATTGGTATAGTTAGATATAATGTAGTCACATGTCAGTGCTTTTTTATGTTCATTATACCTCACTTGAAAATTACGACTAGTCATACCAATGTAAAATTTTTTACAAGATCAAATCATTTGTACTGAAATCAGCGCTATTTGAAGAATGTATAGGGTTATCTGTATGTACAGGCTAATGTAAATTTCTTGTGAAATTGTATATATGGTCTAATGATTGGGCAAGAATGCGGTATCACAATACGATATTTTCGCTTTATGATTGTTCTTCTGGAACGAATTAATTAATGAGTTACTTTTACTGAGGGAGCTGAATTTCACGTGAAATCTTTGACCTGTATAACTCGCCAACGAAGCATTTCCGGACCCATGTTTATACGTTATATGAACTTTTTCCATAATTTTGATGAGAGGAATAAGCTTGTGCAGTATGGTAGATTCCTCCTGAAACACCCTGTATAACATTGTGACAGTGACGTGATTCTGATCACAGATGGTACAGCATTGACCCCCACCAGTTGCTGAGGCAACCGAGCGCACCATTACCAAAATAAACCTTCTGAGCACTTCAGAAAACCTGCAAGCTTATTTGGTGTCCACTCTACACAGCAAATTTATCCACTTGCCGGCCGCAATGGCGTAGTTGGTAACATGCTCGCCTCTCATCATGCGGTCGTGGGTTCGAATCCTATTCAGGCACGGCATATTTTCATTTGTTACAAAAAATTCATTTCATCCTTCACCGTCTGCATTAGCAGTAATTGCAGAACAGTCAGATGTAAAACAAAAAAAACCTTTAACCACTTACCTCTTCAATTTATATTTTCGTACAGGAGAATATATCATAAATTTAATTTTTGTAAATGTGAGATAAAGAATTTATCTAAAATGTCTTAATTTTCTATTGACACAACCAGAATAAAAATCGGCTACATTCATAAATTGTTCAAAGACATGATTGGTCTTTTACTAATGATTGGGCAAGAATGCGGACTCATAATACGATATTTTCGCTTTACGATCGTTCTTCCGGGACGAATTACGATCGTAATGTGAGGGCCTCCTGTAATGGGCAGGATAGAGGTAGTAAACTTTTCTACAGATAAACAACAGTAATCACACATCAGTCATAATAAAGATGTTTTTTTATAGTACAACTAGCAACCCCCCCTCGGCCGCATCACAGCAGCTAATGTAAGCCTCATTAAATTATTTTGAAACCTCTCTATATACAATATTTGTGGTTTCGTTGCCCTGTGGCAGCAAAATAAATTAATTTTCTGCACTTCCAGCTCTAGAAAGTTCGACTTAAAGTTGTCCATGAGTAAAGGAAGCACTCTTGTTTCAAATCAATGCCCACCGTTTTAAATGTTAGACCCTGCGATTTAACAGAATTGAATAAAATGCATAGAAGAATACTGATAGAAAAGAAAGAGACAGTTATTATATACCTATTATTGGGACTTCTATACCAATCAAGTTTGTAGTAAAATATCATCTGGAGTATTTGCACTAAAACAAATTGCCAGATTAAATGATAAAAAATTACTAATGGCAGCTTATCATGGCCTCATTCCGTCTCATATCCGTTATGGTATTTTAGTATGGGGTAATTCTAGCATGGGTAATATAAATAGGGTTTTTAAAATTCAAAAGAAAGCTATTAGGTGTATGGTGGGAGCTAATCAGCTAACCTCATGCAGGCCACTATTTAAGGAGCTTAAATTGCTTACAGTTCCCTGTCTCTACATTTTTGAGGTGATTATGTATGTTAGGCAAAATAATTTTATGCAGAATCTCAATGTTCACAATCATAACACGAGAAACAGGAATGATTATTATGTGGCTAATCGCTCCACAAAATTGTTTGAACAAAAACCTACTTATGCAGGGAGAAAATTCATAAATAAATTACCCCAATCTTTAAAGTGTTGTGAGGATTTGAATTCCTTTAAAAAAAATCTAAAAAATTACTTGATTGGTAAAACTTTTTATAGCGTACAAGAATTTCTTTCTTGATAGTAGTGATACATAGCGTGTTTCTTATATGTATTTCAGGTGTTATATCTGACGACATGTCCTATACTCCTCCTGAAGTCTCCAGAGCGCAAAAAAAAAAAAAAAAAAACCTGAGGTAAGGTACAGTAATACGTGGGTGCGGTACGCAGACTAATTGGAAATATATGACTCATTCATTGAAATATATGACTACCAGTCGATTGAAAACAAATAACGGGTGATTCAAAAAGAGCGCCGGTTTTTAAACGGCTGGTAAATTTTTGTTTATCGGTTGGCAACATTGTTAGACCTCATTTCTATTTCGGAGAACATTCCGATTGACGATTCAGTTGTAGTTTCTCTTGTTCGCAGTGTAGTACTCTCGCAGTCTGTGTCTAACCATGGAGAAGTTTACTATTGCACAACGAGTGTTAATCGTCAAAACATTTTACCAGAGTGGAGAGAGTTATGCGGCTACTGTCAGGCGACTTCGCGGTACTCTAGGACGTAATGAAGCACCGAATGAATCAACAGTTCGCAGGCTCATGAAAAAGTTTTTTGAGACGGGTTCAACAGTCGACCTTAAAAGTTCTGGACGTCGTCGTTCTGGCTAAACTGAGCAGAACGTTGCGTTGGTTCGTGACAGTGTGGCTGTTAGCCCAGCAAAATCAATACGTCGCCGTACTCAACAATTGGGTTTACGATGTTTTTCTGTACGGAGAATTCTTCGGTACGATCTCCAGTATCACCCGTATAAAATTCAGTTGCTGCACGAGAAACAATGTTGTTGCTCCGTGAACGGTTCCAGGATCGCATCATTTCTCGTAATTCCGACCATCAATGGCCACCAAGGTCGTGTGACTTGACGCCTTGTGACTTTCATCTTTGGGGTCATCTGAAGTCATTAGTGTATGCCAATAAACCCCGAAACATCAATGACTTGAAGAAGGAAATTCGACGGGTTATCGGGCAAATGGAAGTCGAAACTTGTCGTGCAGTAATATCCAATTTCATGGACAGAGTTGATGCGTGCCAGCGCAGTAGAGGAGGACACATGCATGACATCATTTTTCATACATGAAATCGGAAGGTAAGATGAACTTGTTGATGTATTTATTTTCAGTTTTTCAATAAAATAAATCTCTTAATTTGATATATCAAAACCGGCGCTCTTTTTGAATCACCCTATAGTTCAGTAGTTTCTGAGATTATCTCATACAAACAAACAAAGACGTTTCTTCTTTATTATATTAGTATAGATGAGTAAGCTACATAATCGTCATTGCATAAATTTCAGCGAGTCATATTCACTAGTTATGCCCAACCTTACAAGCTGTGAAGCCTTCTTGCAACAATTCCATGCTTCTCATCAGTTTTGTGATTTCATGAAGTGCTCTTTCATACAGTACTTGTTTCGTTCTTATAAAAGAAATACATTTTTTGACTGAAATTTCGTGATCCAGTAAGTACATTATGAAACGCCATGTATTGTAAAACAGTAAAGATTACTAACCTCAATCATTTTTTGAATTTGTGAACCAGCAGCAGAAAGACTACTCGTTACTGCTGTCAAATAGTCCTGACTATTAAACAGTGTATTTAATGACGGATTTACGGAACCATTTGAATATAGACCTGGAAAAATACAAAAAAAAAATCTGGTGTGAAACACTCACACAACTTTCTCTTGCCAATGCAAATAATTAACAATAATAAACCTAACATTAAGTATAAACAAAAAACCAACCTCAATAAAAATAACCTAGTTTTAATCATGAGTGAAAGATGCAAAATGAAAATCAACCTGTTTGGCTTCAAAATACGGAAATAACTCTTTCATGCTAAACTAGGCTCGTAGAAAAAAATGTTTAAGATAAAAGTTGTAGATCTTTTAATTTCCTATAAATTTGATTATATACACTTTTGTCGTAAAATGCATACTAAGGCTGAAATCATAAAAAACTGATTTTTTCACACGTTTTTGTGGAAAAACCAGAAAATCACTAATTACCGCTAAACTAAGTGTTATACAAAAAAATGTTTAAAATAACAGTTGTAGGATTTTAAATAGTCTACAACTTTTAATATATACATTTTTGTGCTAAAATGCATAATAAAGCCGCAATCTTAAAAAAACAATTGTTTACATGAAAACAGCGATTTTGATGAAAATGTTCATGTCGGGCCGGTGTGGTGCCTAACTTAAATTTCAAGTTTCAAGTTCGTACGATGTTTTGTTCTAGAGTTATTTTATTTATTCACACACACACACACACACGCACGCACGCGCGCACGCGCACACACACACACACACACACACACACAGAGACCAATCGCTAAAAACATGTTTTTTTGGATTCAGGGGTCTGAAAACGTGTAGATTTGGAGAAAACTCGATTTCGAAAAATCGACATGAAAACAATACTTTCCTTCCTATATTCATATAGGCAAGAGAAAGTAAAAAACTTTCAATAAAACAATTGAACCCAAATCTTTTAAGAAAGCTAAATACAAGATGTCCACTAAATAGGGTGCCAAACTTTGGGAAATGATTCAGTAACTTAAAATAAACAAAAAATTTATATGATCTTTCCTCTTATCTCGCTTCATATACAGAGTGTCTGTCATTTTGTGATTTTTAAAGAAAAATTATTTTCTTAGGAACGGTTGAAGAAGATATTTTACTCAAATTTGGTATGCATGTAAAAGTACTTATGTTGCAAAGATGAAATTTATCTACTGTAACTGCTTTTAATATGCTAAATTTCAAAATGGTGGACATTCAAACTTTTTAAGTCAAAATATCTCAGCAACCGTGCTGTTTATTGATTTTACATTTATTACAAAAATTTTACGCATTTTTTGGTGAAAAGAATAACACCTTCTTTGTTCAAATACAATCATAGCTGAGTTAAAGGTTACTACGGCCAAAATCTTAAATTTTTTTTACAGATTTTCATGAAAGAGAAAATAGAAATTATTAATTATCGCTAAACTAAGTGTCATACAAGGAAATGTTTGAAATAAAAGTTGTAGATTTTTAATTGTCTACAACTTTTATTGTATACCCTTGTGCTCTAAAATGTATTTTAAGGTTAAAATCTTTAAAAAAAACATTTTTTTCTACGAGAGAACATCCCCCAAGAATTTCAGCACACATAGCACCTACCCTATCTTGTAGAGCATAAAAATGTAGTTAATGAGGTGATTTTAAAAAAAAAAATTTGGTGTGAACAATCACAGAACTTTCTCTTGGCAATGCAAATAATTAACAATAAACCTAACATTAGTAATAAAACATTAGAAATAAATAAAAAACTAACCTCAATAAACATGAACCATGTTTATTCAACATAAGAACCTCAAAAAACAATGAACCTATACAGAATGGTGTAGAAATTTGTAATTATTTTAACAAATATTACCAGGAAGTAGCTTTAAAACTTAAACAACAGATTGGGGAAACAGTGGGATGTTATGATCCAAAAGGTAACAAGGTAGTAAATCAATTCTTATTTAGCCTAGTTTCAAGTGAGGAATTAGAATCAGTTATTGATAGTTTGAAAAGTAAGAAAACATGCGGGTTAAGATGGGATTTCTAGTATAATTGTTAAAGAATGTAAACATCTTTTAATCACTCCTCTCCTTCATTTGATTAACTTCTCACTCGAAACAGGTGTATTTCCAAACAAACTGAAGGAGGCTAAAATATTGCCTATATTTAAGAATGGAGATAGCCAGTTAGTTGAAAATTATAGGCCCATAAGTATTTTAAACACAATCAGTAAAATTTTTGAAAAGGTAGTATTTATTAGGTTAATCAGTTTCTTGACTGAAAACCTAATCATCTCAGAGGATCAGCATGGTTTCCAAAAAGGTAGATCAACTAAAACTGCAATTGTTTCACTTGTGGAGCAAGTAGTTGATATATTGGATGCCGGGGAGAAAGCATTGGCAGTGTTTCTGGATCTGAGTAAAGCTTTCGATTGTGTTGATCATGAAATTTTATTGAAAATACTAGAGTCGTTAGGCGTTAGGGATGTAGAATTGAAATGGTTTCAATCTTACCTTATTAATAGATTACAGTGTGTGGAGTTAACTAGGGTTATTAGAGGGAAACTTACAAAGGTTGTATCTGGAAAGCTTGAAGTCAAAGCAGGCGTTCCACAAGGGTCAGTTTTAGGTCCAATTCTGTTTCTATTGTATATTAATAGGTTACCAGAAGTCATACCTGATGGCAGAGCTTTGTTGTTTGCTGATGATACTTCAGTAATCAGTAACAGTTTACTGGTAGATGCTCTTGAAGTAAATGCACATGTTAACATAGAGTCCGTAGTACAGTTCTTGAATCAAATGTTATTAACAGTTAATGGGAAAAAGTGTCAGTACTTGCAGTTTAAAAATAAACATAACGTTAAAGAAAGTAGAGAAGTGGATGTATTTATTCATAATAATAGTTTAGAGCATGTAGAAACAGTGAAGTTCCTGGGCGTATCTCTAGATAGATCTTTGTCTTGGGACTTCTATATCAATCAAGTTTGTAGTAAAATATCATCTGGAGTATTTGCACTAAAACAAATCACCAGATTAAATGATAAAAAATTACTAATGGCAGCTTATCATGGCCTCATTCTGTCTCATATCCGTTATGGTATTTTAGTATGGGGTAATTCTAGCATGGGTAATATAAATAGGGTTTTTAAAATTCAAAAGAAAGCTATTAGGTGTATGGTGGGAGCTAACCAGCTAACCTCATGCAGGCCACTATTTAAGGAGCTTAAATTGCTTACAGTTCCCTCCCTCTACATTTTTGAAGTGATTATGTATGTTAGGCAAAATAATTTTATGCAGAATTTCAATGTTCACAATCATAACACGAGAAACAGGAATAATTGTTATGTGGCTAATCACTCCACAAAATTGTTTGAACAAAAACCTACTTATGCAGGGAGAAAATTCATGAATAAATTACCCCAATCTTTAAAGTGTTGTGAGGATTTGAAGTCCTTTAAAAAAAATCTGAAAAATTACTTGATCAGTGAAACTTTTTATAGCGTACAAGAATTTCTTTCTTGATAGTAGTGATACATTGTGTGATTCTTATATGTATTTCAGGTGTTATATCTGACGACATGTCCTATACTCCTCCTGGAGTCTCCAGGGCAAAAAAAAAAAAAAAAAAAAAAAAAAATAACCTAATTTTAATCATGAGTGAAAGACGCAAAATGAAAATCAACCTCAGTTTAGCTTAAAAATATGGAAAATCACTCTTTCATGCTAAACTAGGGGCTATGTAGAGAAAAATGCTTAAAATAAAAGTTGTACATCTTTTAATTTTCTATAAATTTGGTTACATAAACTTTAATCGTAAAATGGCCGTAAATCATACTAAGGCCGAAATCTTAAAAAAAATCAATTTTTCACACGTTTTCGTGAGAAAAAACAGAAAATCGCTAATTACCCGCTGAACTAAGCGTTATACAATAAAATGTTTGAAATAAAAGTTGTAGAATTTTAAATTTTCTACAACTTTTATTGTATACATTTTTCGCTAAAATACATATTAAAGCCATAATGTCAAAAAAAACAAATTTTTTACGTGAAAATAGCCTGACCAAGAATGTCAGCAAACATGGCGCCTATTCTATCTTGTAGAGCATAAAAAAACTAGTAAATAAGGCGATTTTAAAAAAAATCGTAGGACCAATTTTTGAGAAAATCGCAAAAAAGTGAAAAATGACACGAAAAATCTACTACTTCCGGTTGACCAATTTTGATGAAAATGTTCGTGTCGGGTCTGGTAATGGTATGTAACTTAAGTTTCAAGTTTCAAGTTCATACAATGTTCCGTTCTTGAGAAATTTTGTATGCACACACACACACACACACACACACACACACACACAGACCAATCGCTAAAAACTTGTTTTTTGGGTTCAGGGGGTCTGAAAACGTGTAGATCCGGTGAAAACTCGATTTCGAAAAATCAACATGAAAACAATACTTTCCTTCCTATATATTCATATAGGCAAGAGAAAGTAAAAACGTAGGAGCCGTTTTTGAGAAAATTGCAAAAACTGAAAAATTACAAGAATAAACTACTACCTCCAGTTGACCGATTTTGATGAAAATGTTTATGTCGGATCCTCAAGTAATACTATAGACAAGAGAAAGTAAAAATATTGTTAATTTCTACTACAGAACTTTTAACCAGGAACTAAACTCAGGATCTTTAACTTAGCAATTGAGTTATTTAAATAAAAGTTGATATCACGTCATTACTTACCAGTATTAGCAGTTAACAATTCTTTAAAAACATGTCCCTGTAAGAAATCGGTTGTTTCACCTAATTTCTTAGTAATTGAATCGAAAAGTCCACCTGTAACAAATGCATATAGTAAAAATTTTTATTTAATTATTTATGTGAATATAGTACATTTGTTTTTGGAAGAAGCTTGTAAGGGGAGGGCGAGTAGGTAGAGTAGGGATAGTTTCAATGGGGCAAGTGTTGTCTCCTTCTCACTTAATCATCATTCCCTCTCTTTCTAACTTATACTACTCTGTTACAACTACTATGCTAGACTAAAAACTAGTTAAAAACTTAATATTTTCTGTTGTCTTTTGCCTTTCTCCATCTGAATCCCATATCTTTAATAATTTTCCACAGCGACCATTTACTTCCTTTAAAATTAATTTTCTCCCACAAAACGGGGAGTAACGAATTCAAGTTGGCCATTCAGCGTTTCTTTTATGAAAATCATATATTGTTCTTCTCACAACACACTTATCAAAATCGTCCACTTCACTCTTCACTTTCCTTCTCATTCTTTTCTTATTTGGTGTTCTGATTAGCACATCAGGGTTTTTTCTTTTTTCTTTCAAAATTCTTATAACTGTACTATGCAAAATCCCCATAGCTCTGGCTACACAATTTTGCACATCGGTCAGTAAAATTGGTCAGTTTTGTTCAGCTTCTTTTTTTATAAAATTGTATACACTGACTATATACTCCCTAGCCTAACTGCGTATTCCCTGCCTTTTCCGTATTACACTAGCACTCGTGCTCGAATTTTCAATACTACAACTAGGTTCCATTTTAATAACTAAATAAATACAAAATAAAAACGAACAAAGAATACATACAAAAAA
This sequence comes from Catonia carolina, assembly GCA_035578175.1. Classification (NCBI taxonomy): domain Eukaryota; kingdom Metazoa; phylum Arthropoda; class Insecta; order Hemiptera; family Achilidae; genus Catonia; species Catonia carolina. The sequence continues at coordinate 3,047,746 of JAQMRL010000017.1, read as the reverse complement.
TTAATACAAACAAAACCAAACAGCAAAAGAGTAAAAACAATAGGTACATAAAACAGTAGGCCTACTACCGAATGCAGGAGTTGAAGACTTGTGAAGGGAATAGAAAAACAAAAATGTGGTGTGAAACACTCACACGACTTTCTCTTGCCAGTGAAAATAATTAACAATAAACCTAACATTAGTAATAAAACGTAAGAAATAAACAAAAAAACTAACCTTTAAAAATATAACCTTATTTTAATCATGACTGAAAAACGCAAAATGAAAATCAACCTCAGTTTGGCTTAGAAATACGAAAAATCACTCTTTCTCTCTAAACTAGGCTCTGTAGAGAAAAATGCTCTAAATAAAAGTTGTAGATCTTTTAATTTTCTATAAATTTTATTATATACACTTTTGTCGTAAAATGCATACTAAAGCCGAAATGTTAAAAGAATCGATTTTTCTCACGTTTTCGTGAGAAAAAAACAGAAAATTGCAAATTACCGCTAAACTAAGCGTTATACAAAAAAATGTTTGAAATAAAAGTTGTAGGATTTGAAATTCTCTACAACTTTTATTATATAAATTTTTGCTCTAAATTGCATATTAAAGCCGTAATCTTAAAAAAACTTTGTTTTTACGTGAAAACAGCCTCACCCAGAATTTCAGCAAACATGGCGTCTACCCTATCTTGTAGAGAATAAAAAATTGAGTAAATGAGGCGATTTTAAAAAAAATCGTAGGACCAGTTTTTGAGAAAATCGCAAAAACGTGAAAAATTATACGAATAAACTACTACTTCCGTTTGACCGATTTTGATGAAAATGTTCGTGTCGCGTCCGGTACTGGTATGTAACTTAAGTTTCAAGTTTCAAGTTCGTACGATGTTCCGTTCTTGAGATATTCTGTTCACACACACACGCACACGCACACGCGTACACACACACACACACGTACGCACACGCACACGCGTACACACACACACACACACACACACACACACACACACACACACACACAGACACACACACAGACCAATCGCTAAAAACATGTTTTTTGGGATCAGGGGGTCTGAAAACGTATAGATCCGGTGAAAACTCGATTTCGAAAAATCGACATGAAAACAATACTTTCCTTCCTATATATTCATATAGGCAAGAGAAAGTAAAAATATAAAATTACAACATACAGTCAATGTTTTTAGGATTTATAGTATACTTATACTGTTAACGCTGCTAGCACTATGGAGAGACTGATCACCTCCACCACCACTAAACAGAACAGCTCAGCGGCACAGAGCGTTGGTGGGAGAGCTTCTAGCTAGAACAAATGACTTTACTAAACTCCTCGAAGACTGACGGACGGATCACTAAAAGAGAAATACATTTCACGGAAAGAGGTGTATAATTCTACTTTGTAATCAACTTAACAAATTGAACAAAAATTTTAGATGACATACATAAACTAAACACTATAAGTAGTTTTTAATTTAAAAAAATCTGGTGTGAAACACTCACACAACTTTCTCTTGCCAATGAAAATAATGATCAATATAAACTAACATTAGTAATAAAACATTAGAAACAAACAAAAACCTAACCTCAATAGACATAACCTAATTTTAATCATGAGTGAAAGTTGCAAAATGAAAATCGACCTCAGTTTGGCTTAAAAATACAGAAAATCACTCTTTCACGCTAAACTAGGCTCTGTAGAGAAAAATGCTATAAATAAAAGTTGTAGATCTGTTAATTTTCTATAAATTTAATTATATACACTTTTATCGTAAAACGTATACTAAGGTCAAAATCTTAAAGAAATCGATTTTTCACACGTTTTCATGAGAAAAAACAAAAAATCGCTAATTACCGCTAAACTAAGCGTTATACAAAAAAAATTTTAAATAAAAGTTGTAGGAGGTTAAATTTTCTACAACTTTGATTACATATATTTTTGTGCTAAAATGCATATTAAAGTTGCAAACTTAAAAAAAAAATTTACGTAAAAACAGCCTTCCCAAGAATTTCAGTAGACGTGACGCCTACCCTATCTTGTAGAGCATAAAAAATTTATTTAATGAGGCGATTTTTTAAAAAAAATCATAGGAGCTGTTTTTGAGAAAATTGCAAAATAGTGAAAAATGATATGAATTAACTACTACTTCTGGTTGACCGATTTTGATGAAAATGTTCGTGTCGGGTCCTCTAGTGGTATCTATCTTAAGTTTCAAGTTCATACGATGTTCCGTTCTTGAGATATTCTCATCACACACAGACACAGACCAATCGCTAAAAACATGTTTTTTGGGTGGGTCTGAAAACGTGTAGATCCGGTGATAACTTGATTTCGAAAAATCAACATGAAAACAATACTTTCCTTCCTATTTAATCATATAGGCAAGAGAAAGTAAAAAACACGACACTTTGATCAAACTTTTTTTTTTTTTAATTCCTAATATGTGTATGTTGCAATCTGTTCAATTCAGAACAATAAGCAACCACATGACCCAATGAGATGAGGATGATGTGTATGACGTGTAGTCTTGTACAGACCCAGGTCGACTTCTCCTGTGAGAGTATAGTTAATTGAACCCTAACCATCAAAGTACACCGGTAACCACTGTCTAGTATTCAAATCCGTATAAAAGCAACTACCTTTACTAGAATTTGAACCAGGAACCTTCGTCTCCGAAAATTAGCTGTTAAACAGCTGATTTTGGCGACGACTTTAACTCTAGACCAACCCGGACCAACTCTAGATCAAATGTTAACCTACAAACTGACACCATCTGAGCAGTTGTTTGTTGAAGGTTTCTATAAACGCCATGTAGTGGGAGAACTCTCAACTACATCTACGATTGGCAGAGCGCTATCAGTCCAGTTATTTTTGGGTCCCCCCTTGTTAAAGAGCTGCAATTGCTCACAGTTCCTTCTTTGTACATTTTTGAAGTGATAATGTACGTAAAGAAAAATACCTTTTTACAGAATTTAGATGTTCACAACCACTACACAAGATACAGAATCGATTATTATGTTGCTAATCACAACACTAAATTGTTTCAACAAAAATCAACTTATGCACGTAGAAAATACATCAATAAATTGCCACAAGGTTTAAAAAGTTTTGAAAATTTAAGTCATATTAAAAAAAAGCTAGAACAATATTTGATTGATGAAACATTTTAGTGTGCATGAATTCCTTTCTAAATAGTTTTGATTGAAAAATATTTAACTTGTAATTAAACAAATATTGTGTACTATTTGATACAAAGGGGTTCATGACAAGCCAACTGAGTTAAGCAGTAGCAGGAAAAAATTATTGGTAAGTGATGAATTTATCATTATGTTTGATTCTTTATTTTTAATTTTGTGTTATATTTGATTCAATGGGGTTCATGACAAGCCTACTGAAGTAAGCAGTAGCAAAAACAATTTTCTGGTGGTAAGTGATGAATTTATCATTGGTGATAAACTTTCAGTTTAAGTTTTATCTTGACATGTCCTATACTCCCTTTGGAGTCTCCTGGATGCAAGTAGAGAAAAAAAAATCAACCAGTCAAAACCACTCATGGATAAAACACAAAATTTTATTAAAACAGTATAAAACAGTTACCTTGTACAGCTGTACTAGTTTCTTCACGAGTAACGCCAGTCAACAAAGGAACCTTCATGAACTGTCCGCCCTTCAAAGCATCAATCGGTGGCAAATTAATATAGAATGGTAAAAATCTTCCGTCGTTTTGACCTTCAACTGATGGACTTGGATTTAAAGGTACACCCATCGATTTCACAGCACCTGATTCTTGCACTCTGTTTTCCTAACAAAATAAAAAATTATCTGTTGGACTAAAAGTATGGCAAATCACTTTCTGACGCTTAACTAAGTGCTGTAAAAAAAATTCTTAAAATAAAAGTTGTAATTTTTAAATTTTTTACAACTTTCATAATACACCATTTTGCCCTAAAATATTAAGGCAACAGTCTTAAAAAATATATACAATTGAACTTCTACAACTCTGAATTGAATTTCAGTTCTCTTCAACCAAAAAAAACCAAATACATGAATGAAATGATGAATGTAAAAATCCATCTATAACTCGAATTCCACCATTTCTCTAACTACTTATTTATTTCATTTCGTTTGACAAATATATATACGAGGCATATCCAGAAAGTAAGTGTACTGAATGTTTGTAGGTTTCAAAATGTTTTATTTAAACAAAAAAATTGCATTGTTACTTTAGTACACATGTAAGCTATTCTTCGACATAGTCGCCATTTCTCTCAATGCAGGTGTTGAAGCAGGGTATTAATTTTTTGATGCCTTCCTCGAAGTAGTTTCCCGCCAACCCCTTTGTCCACTTCCCACCTCCTCCTTCACCTCCTCAATGGTTGAAAACCTTTTACCACCCATGTGCAGCTTCAGGGAGGTAAAGAGATAGTAATCTGAACGTGCTAGGGTCAGGGGAATGCGCGGGATGTTTCAGGACATCCAATTTAAACGAGGCGAGCAGTTCCTTTGTGCCGCTGGCCGTTTGTGGTCTGGCATTGTCATGCAGCAGGCAGACTCCTTATGTCAGCATGCCTCTCCTCTTGTTCTGAATCACCCTCTGCAATTTTTTTAGGGTCTGATAGTTTCTTGCAGAGTTGATGGTCTCCCCTTGAGGCATATATTCAATTAAAATTATGCCTTGACAGTCCCAAAACACAAATGCCATGATTTTCTTGGCTGAAATTGTGGTTTTGAACTTTTTGGCTGAGGGTGAAGATGTGTGACACCAATGTTAGGACTGTCTTGGTTTCAGGTGTGTAGTGTGCAACACAAGTTTCATCTCCAGAAACGATGGAGTGAAGAAATTCATCTCCATGGAGTTTGCAGCGCCTCAAAGACTCTTGCCCGGCCAACACTGGATTCAAATTGTTTTGGTCCGTCAGCTGTTTTGGGACCCACCTCGCAGACAGTTTCCGATATCCGAGGGTTTCTGTGATGGTTTCGTGTAGTAGAGATCTGCAGATTTGTGGAAACATCGCAGAAAGTTCATCCACTGTCAATCTGCGATCCTCACAGAGCGCATTTTAGATTTAGCATCTCAGTGTTAGAACATCCACGTTATTCACCAGATCTTGCACCATGTGACTTCTACCTGTTCCCTAATGTGAAATCTGCATTAAAGGTACAAGATTTGAGTCTGTGGAAGCTGTAAAAGAGAAAGTGGCACGTGTCCTCAAGGAGTTGACAGAAGATAACTTACAGCACTGTTTCCAACAATGGAAAATTCACATGGAGCGTTGTAGGGATAGAGAAGGAGTGTATATTGAAGGTGACAATAAGTGATTATTAGAAAATTAAAATAAAATTTTACGTCAGTCTCGTTATTTAATAGCCACACCTCGTAGATGCTTGGGTTGGTCAAGGGGTAATGTCGTCGCCACGAGTCAGCTGTTCAACAGCTGATTTTGAGAGACCTACGTTCCTGGTTCAAATCCTAGTAAAGGTAGTTAATTTAATATGGATTTGAATAATAGAGAGTGGTTACTGGTGACTTTGATGGTTGGGTTTCAATTAACAATACTCTCTCAGGAATGGTCGGCCTGAGTCTGTACAAGACTACACTTCATTTACACGTCATACATATCATCCTCATCTCTTTGGGTCATGAGGTTGTTTATTGTTCTAAAATTGAACAGATTGCAACGTACACACATTAAAGACAACATTTTTTTTTTAAAATAGGTGCTTGAAAAAAGTAAATACAATCGCTGCACTTGCTGTGATGTACTGAAATACACTTTGTTATAGATGTTTAAATTTGACTCGTGAATCGCAACAGTTCTGGACATTCGGATGGTAAAGGTATCTCAAGGTCCGGCACCCCCTTGTTTCGGAACCATCGCTCTAGACCAACCCTATGGTACCTATCTTGTACAGCACAAAAATATAATAAGAAAATGATTTTTAACGAAAATCGTTGAACCCATTTTGAGAAAATCACAAATAAACTACTACTTCCAGATGATAAATTTTGATGAAAATGTTTGTGTCAAGGTCCCTTATAATACGTAACTCAAGTTCCAACTTTCAACTTCATACAATGTCCTGTTTTTGAGATATTTTGCTCATTATACATACAGTCCAATCGGTAAAGACTTTTTTTTTTGGTTCATGAAACCCTTAAACGTGTATTTCAGGTGAAATTTAAAAATATTAACATAAAAAAAATTTCCTTTTCTACATTTCATATTGCCCATAACGGGCAGGTGGAGTGTTAAATTAATTGCACTCGACTGTTAGTTCCTGGGCTACAAAAAATAGTTGTGTTTCTTATCACATAGTCAGCCAATTATATGACTGAACTATTTAAGAACAGAAGAGGTAGAGGCAGGCATAAAAGACACACTAGTCCGAGATATCTCCTCTGATAGTATTGAATTTCATCATTATACTGCCAGACCCTGTGGTGAATAAAGTGAAGGTGTAATTTGCAGAGTGGAAAAAGGGTGCTTTTCAGATTGTATGGCATGCTGATAAGCATACTCTTTCAACTCAGTGAGGAAGGCAATAGTAAACCACCTCACTCCTGGTCTTTACTTAGTAAAACCTCTAGAGATTCAAACCAGCCTTCCGGCTGTTGACCTAAACGACAATATATTTCATATAGAGGGCAAGAAAAAAGCCAGCCGCATTGGCATAGTTGGTAAAGTGCTCACCTCTCATCATACGGTCTAGAGTTCGAATCCCATTCAGGCATGGCATAATTTCATACGTTACAAAAAAATCATTTCATCCTTCACTGTCTGCATTAGCAATAATTGCAGTAAACATTCGGACGTTAAACCAAAAAAAAGGCAAGAAAAAGTAAAACAAACTTTTTATTTTGCATTAGGAATAAGTAAAATAATGATTTGTAATCACCTGCAATTGACTGTCAGCTTCGATTATTTTATCAAACGGAATCGCTTGCATACATCGCATATATTTAACACCATCTTCATCTCTACAACTATTTAATTCACCGACTTCATTGGATGTTTTTACTTCTTTCTCATCAACAGCAAATGATGAAACCGCAGAACCACTCATCGCAAACACACCTCTTACACTATCTGTTCAAAAACAAAGAAAAAACAATCTGGTGTGAAACACTCACACAACTTTCTCTTGCCGATGCAAATAATTAACAATAAAACCTAACATTAGTAATAAAACATTAGAAATAAACAAACAACTAACCTCAATAAACATAACCTAAATTTAATCATGAGTGAAAGACGCAAAATGAAAATCAACCTGTTTGGCTTAAAAATACGGAAAATCACTCTTTCACGCTTAACTAGGCTCTGTAGAGAAATTTGAGTATATAATGTTTTGTTGTAAAATATACACTAAAGCCGAAATCGTTAAAATATCTAGTTTTTACGGATTTTCATGAGAAAAAACAGAAAATCACTAAAAAAGGGATTTTTAAATAACAAAAAGATTTAGAGATAATTTTCTTTTATAAAATACGAGGTATGGCTATTAAATAACGAGACTGATGTTGTAAAACATTTAATTTTAATTTTATACATAATCACTTATTGTCACCTTCAATATACACTCCTTCTCTATCCCTACAACGCTCCAAGCGAATTTTCCATACTTGGGAACAGTGCTACAAGTCATCTTCTGTCAGCTCCTTCAGGACATGTGCCGCTTTCTCTTTTACAGCTTCAACAGACTGAAATCTTGTCCCTTTTAATGCAGATTTCACCTTAGGGAACAGGTAGAAGCCATATGGTGCAAGATCTAGTGAATAAGGTGGATGTTTTAACACTGAGATGCTGTACTTGGCTAGGAACTTCTTGACAGATAACACGGAATGAACTGGCGCATAGTATTGGTGGAGAACCCATAATTTGTCCTTCCACATTTCAGGGCGTTTTTCCTTACTCTTTGACGTAGTTTAGAAAGTACCTCAAGGTAGAAATATTGATTAATTGTTTGACCTTCAGGAACCCAGTGAAGGTACACAATCCCATGGATATCAACAAAAAATCATCATTGCTTTAAATTTTGACTGCTCATTCAAGCTTTTTTGGCTTTCGGTGAAGTTCAGCTCTTCCAGTGCATAGATTGGCGCTTCGTTTCTGGATCATAAGTAAAATACCACATTTCATCGCATGTTATTATCTTTTAACTGTTCCCTAAGGTGAATTCTGCATTAATAGGGACAAGATTTGAGTCAGTGGAAGCTGTAAAAGAGAAAGCGGCACATGTCCTGAATGAGCTGACAGAAGATGACTTCCAGTACCGTTTCCAACAATAGAAAATTTGCATGAAGCATTGTAGGAATAGAGAAGGAGTGTATATTGAAGGTAACAAAAAGTGATTATGTAGAAAATAAAAATAAATTTTTTTACATCAGTCTCGTTATTTAATAGCCACACTTCGTATATTTTAAAGGAACACTTTTAAAGGAAGTAAATAGAAATAAAAGCAACATTAATGAATAAAACTTTGTAAGACAAACACATAAAACAAATAAGTCAATTTTAAATCAACAAAAAATTATGAACTCACTATTTTGATCATTATTTTAAAGATAAGTTAAAATAGCTTTAACAAGGTATTTTTAAAAAAACATAATAAAAGATAATTTCTATTTTATAAAATATATTTTAAAGGAACACTTATAAAAAGTATTTTAAAGGAGAGTAAATACAAATAAAAGCGACATAAATGAATAAAACTTTGTAAAACGATAACACATAAACAAATAAGCCAACTTTAAATCAATAAACAATTTGTAGGAGTCGTTTTTGAGAAAATTGCAAAAAAGTGAAAAATTAAAAATGAAAAATTCCGTTCTGGTGATTAGTCACGCCATGAAGGATACAGTTTGATATTTAGTAGAATCCTCTGACACTGAAAAAAATACATGAAGTAAAGACAAAAAAGGTAGATAAGATAAAAATTATCCAATAAATACCTGAACTAAACTTATTCATGGCCACCATACATGCTGCACTAGCACCAGTTCCCTGTCCAGATGAAATGACACGTTTCGGATTTCCACCAAAAAACCTTATGTACTCCTTCACCCATCTTAACGCAGCACTTATATCAAATAATCCAACATTGCCTGGAATATCTCGATTCTTTCTACTCAGGAAACCTGAAAATATTTCACAAAAATCTGGTGTGAAACACTCACATGACTTTCTATTACCAATGTAAAAAATTCATAGGTATCCTGTGCTTAATAATGAGTGAACAATGTAAAATGAGAAACATAACCAAATAAAAACAAAATATTTTAATGTCCGCATCACCTGCAAAACGGCCTTATTACATCACAGCAATCAGAATCTTTTTAAAATTTTAATCCTTTAAAAATTAAGTTATTTCTTCAAAGTTCAAGATTCTTTTACGTAAATTCATATTTTCTTCCGTCATCCGCGTTACCCGCCTTCTTTAATGCCAAATTTTCGCGTGATGGAACTATCCAAACGTTTCTTTACGTTAGAAATATCAGGTTTTGTTTCAAATTCTTGTAATTTTTCGTCCAGTAATTCACTAAATACCTTTTTCACGTTTTTAGACATACTCTAAAATAATAAAGCACCTCCGCTGTTCTGAAAAATATTTTTAACCGTGTTAAGCATTCAAACCGAACACATAAATTTTACATACACGGAATTACTATTCGATAAAATTTAAACAAAAATAAGTAAGTTATGTTTTTCAACTTTAAAAAACTTCATAAAAGTAGCATCATCCCGATAACAAACATGTACCAGCAAAAAATTAACGCCAAACGCACAGTAATCAAAAATAATATTTAAAGAATTGCTTCAACTGATGACAGCGCACTGAATAAACGTCCAACCTCAACGCAAGGTAATTACCTACCGACCGACCTACTAAAAACAAAGAGAAACATAACCTAATTTTAATAAAGGGTGACTGACGCTAAATAAAAATCAAACTCAGTAGGACTTAAAAATACGGCAAATCACTAATTCATGCTTAACTAAAATCTGTATTAATAAACGACTTTAAAGAAAATCTTAGAAGCTGGTTTTGAGAAAATCGTAAAAAGTTAAACATTCCATGAATAAACTACCACTGTCTGTCTATAATTTGATGGCCTCCGGCAAAGAGTAGCAATATGCGGATTGTAAAACCATTTCAAAAAACATTTCTAATTTTTTTAAGCAACTAAAACTTGACGGAAATTAGTATTTTTATAAAACATGTTTTTTGTTCTATAAAATTATTTCAAAAACACACACTTAATGAGATAATATATAATTTAGTAAGTTTTTTTTAAAAGAAAACCCCGTATTTTTAAAATACATCATCATGGTCACCAACTATTTCACGGACTTCCATAATATTTGGCAGGGGCGGTTCCAGGGCTGATTTTCGGGGGGGGGGCTATCTTGTTTTTATGTAGCTCTAACTGTTTGTAATTGAGTCATTGAAAAGTCCTCTTTTATGCTGTATTGCTGTAACCACTATTTTAATTCATTGAGAAATTTTCGCTATGTCAAAGTCCTTGTAAATCAAGAAAATCTTGAAAAATGAAGGCGCTGACTGGATGCGAGTGGCTTTTGACTACTGACCTGATTGTTATCTTAATACTTTTTAAAAATAGATACTTTCTGTTTGACTCATTTTTATACTAAAATAATTATTGTTAATTGATAGGTACGAGTATTGGGATTCAGTTTTGTTAGAAATAATAGCTTATAGAAAATATTAAACTAAGTTTTCCTAGAATTTCGGGGGGGCCATGGCCCCCATGGCCCCTTCCCTGAAACCGCCCCTGATATTTGGCAGATTTGTTCTGTAAAAAATATGAAAAACGATGAAGCAATAACATTAAACAGAAAATTATTACTTTTGAAGTTACAAGGTATTTTCATAAATACATTTTGTGAAATCGCGAAATACGATTAAAATGTTAACAAAACCGAATGCGCTAGGCGAGACTGAATGAGATAATTTTGTATTTGCTAATTTCAAATCAGAAAATGTATATTACATTACTGGATAAATTTAAATAGCGGGGACAAAATATTCTTTTGAATTAGCAAAGATTTCGAACTAAGCAAATTCGAATTAATGAATAATTATTGTTCTTACCTAATGTTCCAAGTCGATACTGTATAGTTACTACGACTACTCCTTTTTTTACAAGATCTTTGACACCATATTGTGACCCAGACCCTCTTCGGAAACCTCCGCCATGTATCCAAAATATGACTGGCAAACCAGAACTTTTCTTTTCACGACGAGTAGGCAACTGGAATAAACACAACAGGGAACATCGAATGAACAAATTTTTAATGTTTTATTTTTTCTGAAATTAAAAAAAAATCTGGTGTAAAACAATCACAAACTTTCTCTTGCCAACGTAATTTTATTAATTATTTTCTCTTTTTTTATTTATATGTTTTATTAACATAACCTATGTTTAATAATTAGTAGGCTAAACAATGTAAAATGAAAAACATACCCTAATTTTAATCATGAGTGAATGACGCAAAATGTAAATCGACCTCTGTTTGGCTTAAAAATACGGAAAATCACAGACGCTAAACTAGGCTCTGCAGAAGAAAATCTATATAAATTGTGATTTTGTGTGTACAATTTTTCAAAATATACCAAATTTTGTTTCTGTAGATACTGAAGTCACGAGATTGCCTTTTGAGTATGGAAGAGCTGTGAGGAAGGGAAGTGAAAATTTGACAGTGCTGCCAACCTTAACAGTGAGACACTTCTCGTACATTTCACTACAGTGCAGTTTATACATACATTTTGTAAACTGTGGTTTATTCCAAGAAAATGTTTTCTTCATAAACCTTATAAGAAATAAATGTGACCTGTAATATTGCCTACAGCTTAATTATATGACTAGAAATGCTTAATTTAATGTAATTACCAGCTCCATTGGAAAAAAATTGTCTACTAATGAATCGCTTTCTTTACTATCGCTGTCACCGGCGTCTTTACTATCAGTCTCACTAGTTAGCCTAATCTACCTAACCGTTTCCTTTTTTACCAGGTAAACGGGGTATTACTGTACTTTCCTCCCTATATATTCATACTAGCAACCCCCGCTCGCTTCGCTTCACAGCAGCTAATGTAGGCCTCATTAAATTATTTTAAAACCTCTCTATATACAATATTTTTGGTTTTGTTGCCCTGTGGCAGCAAAATAACGGGTGATTCAAAAAGAGCGCCGGTTTTTAAACGGCTGGTAAATTTTTGTTTATCGGTTGGCAACATTGTTAGACCTCATTTCTATTTCGGAGAACATTCCGATTGACGATTCAGTTGTAGTTTCTCTTGTTCGCAGTGTAGTACTCTCGCAGTCTGTGTCTAACCATGGAGAAGTTTACTATTGCACAACGAGTGTTAATCGTCAAAACATTTTACCAGAGTGGAGAGAGTTATGCGGCTACTGTCAGGCGGCTTCGCGGTACTCTAGGACGTAATGAAGCACCGAATGAATCAACAGTTCGCAGGCTCATGAAAAAGTTTTTTGAGACGGGTTCAACAGTCGACCTTAAAAGTTCTGGACGTCGTCGTTCTGGCCGAACTGAGCAGAACGTTGCGTTGGTTCGTGATAGTGTGGCTGTTAGCCCAGCAAAATCAATACGTCGCCGTTCTCAACAATTGGGTTTACGATGTTCTTCTGTACGGAGAATTCTTCGGTACGATCTCCAATATCACCCGTATAAAATTCAGTTGACGCAACATTTGAAAGTGGCAGACCACCAGAAGAGACGACAGTTTGTTGACTGGCTATTGAGAAAACGGCAGGATGATGACACCTTCGCAAACAAAATTGACGCCTTGTGACTTTCATCTTTGAGGTCATCTGAAATCATTGGTGTATGCCAATAAACCCCGAAACATCAATGACTTGAAGGAGGAAATTCGACGGGTTATCGGGCAAATGGAAGTCGAAACTTGTCGTGCAGTAATATCCAATTTCATGGACAGAGTTGATGCGTGCCAGCGCAGTAGAGGAGGACACATGCATGACATCATTTTTCATACATGAAATCGGAAGGTACAGCCAACGGTAGGAAGGTAAAGAAGGAAACAGCCAACGGGAGATAGTTAATAGAGTGACTCAGGGAAAAGTAGTTACAGGAATGCTGAATTCAGTTTTGTGGTCAAAGGATATCCGGACAGAAACAAAGTGTAGAATTGGAAGAGCGATACAACAAAGCGTTCTTACATATGGTGCGGAAACGTGGGAGCTAACTGAGAGAAGTAGACGAAGGATTGCGGCTGCACAGATGGACTTCTGGAGACGCAGTTGTCGTGTTTCGAGGATGGACCATATACGAAATGAAACAATCTGGCAGAGAGTAGGAAAACCAAGTAGGGTATTGGATGAGATTGGGAAAAAAGTATTGTTTTGGTATGGGCACTTGAGAAGGATGAGTGAGAGCAGATGGCCCAGTAGGATATGGAATTGGACCCCAACAGAGAGAAGGAAAAGAGGCCGTCCAACGAGACGGTGGATGGAGGAGGTGATGGAAGCAATGAGCAAGAGGGATCTGCAGGAGGGTGATTGGCTGGATCGGGAAGCTTGGCGATTGAAATGCGAAAGACGGCTTTAATTGCTGTAGAAATTCGCAAAAAAAAAAAAAAAAATCGGAAGGTAAGATGAACTTGTTGATGTATTTATTTTCAGTTTTTCAATAAAATAAATCTCTTAATTTGATATATCAAAACCGGCGCTCTTTTTGAATCACCCTATATATTGTTTTTCTGCATTTTCCAGCTCTAGAAAGTCCGACATAAAGTTGTCCATGCGTGAAGGAAGCACTCTAGTCTCAAATCGATGACCACCGTTTTAAATGTTTGTCCCTGCGATTTAACAGAATTGAATAGAATGCATAGAAGAATACCGATGGAAAAGAAAGAGACAGTAATAGGTGGTGCGGTACGCAGAGTAATTGGAAATACTATATGACTCATTCGCTACCAGTCGAATGAAAACAAATACTATTATGAAATACAGTACAAAAAAATCTGGTGTGAAACACTCACACAACTTTCTCTTGCCAATGCAAATAATTAACAATAAACCTAACATTATTAATAAAATATTAGAAATAAACAAAAAACTAACCTCAAAAACATAACCTTATTTTAATCATGAGTGAATGATGCAAAATGAAAATCAACCTCAGTTTGGCTTAGAAATACGGAAAATCGCTCTTTCTCTCTAAACTAGGCTCTGTAGAGAAAAATGCTTTAAATAAAAGTTGTAGATCTTTTAATTTTCTATAAATTAAATTATATACACTTTTGTCGTAAAATGCATACTAAGGCCGAAATCTTAAAAAAATCAATTTTTCACACATTTTCGTGAGAAAAAAACAGAAAATCGCAAATTACCGCTAAACTAAGCGTTATACAAAAAATTGTTTGAAATAAAAGTTGTAGAATTTTCAATTCTCTACAACTTTTATTATATAAAGTTTTGCGCTAAAATGCATATTAAAGCAGTAATCTTAAAAAAACAACGTTTTTACGTGAAAACAGCCTCACCCAGAATTTCAGCAAACATGACGCCTACCCTATCTTGTAGAGAATAAAAAATTGAGTAAACCAGGCGATTTTTAAAAAAATCGTAGGACCAGTTTTTGAGAAAATCGCAAAAAAGTGAAAAATTACACGAATAAACTACCACTTCCGGTTGACCGATTTTGATGAAAATGTTCGTGTCGAGTGCGGTAGTGGTACGTAACTTAAGTTTCAAGTTTCAAGTTCGTACGATGTTCCGTTCTTGAGATATTCTGTTCACACACAGACACACACACACACACAGACACACACACACACACAGACACACAGACACACACACACAGACCAATCGCTAAAAACATGTTTTTTGGGTTCAGGGGGTCTGAAAACGTATAGATCCGGTGAAAACTCGATTTCGAAAAATCGACATGAAAACAATACTTTCCTTCCTATATATTCATATAGGCAAGAGAAAGTAAAAATTTGAATATTTCCGAATTTTTAATGTTTTTAGAATTGAATGTTATTCTTCACGTTTTTCTATGAAATATAAAAGTTGAATCATGCTTCTAGCCCAAAAAATACACCATCCAGAGGACTTAAAAAAAAATGTGCTATGCACCCGATAAACTAAAACATGCGACATCGTCACAGTTTAAGTTGCTTAACTCACTTAATTAAAGTTACTTAAAGTTGCGAAATAGCCTATATTGATCAGGAAGCTCTAAGCTATGCAACAATGAAAGATTTTCTAAATCGGTTCAGTAGTTTTTGAGATTACCTAATACAAACAAACAAACAGACGTTTCTTCTTTATTATATTAGTATAGAGTATAGATAGGCCAGAGAAAGTAAAAATTTGACTTTTCTCCAGTAGTTTTTCAACTGTAATTTTTACTTTCTCTTGTAAATATATAGGAAGGAAAGTATTGTTTTCATGTCGATTTTTACTTTCTCTTGCCTATATGAATATATAGGAAGGAAAGTATTGTTTTCATGTCGATTTTTCGAAATCGAGTTTTCACCGGATCTATACGTTTTCAGACCCCCTGAACCCAAAAAACATGTTTTTAGCGATTGGTCTGTGTGTGTGTGTGTGAACAGAATATCTCAAGAACGGAACATCGTACGAACTTGAAACTTGAAACTTAAGTTACATATCACTACCGGACCCGACACAAACATTTTCATCAAAATCGGTCAACCGGAAGTAGTAGTTTATTCGTATAATTTTTCACTTTTTTGCGATTTTCTCAAAAACTAGTCCTACGATTTTTTTTTAAATCGCCTGGTTTACTCAATTTTTTATTCTCTACAAGATAGGATAGGCGCCATGTTTTCTGAAATTCTGCGTGAGGCTGTTTTTACGTAAAAACATTTTCTTTTTAAGATTGCGGCTTTAATATGCATTTTATCGCAAAACGTTATATAATAAAAGTTGTAGAGAATGTAAAATTCTACAACTTTTATTTCACACATTTTTTTGTATAACGCTTAGTTTAGCGGTAATTTGCGATTTTCTGTTTTTTTTTCTCACGAAAACGTGAGAAAAATCGATTTTTTTAACATTTCGGTCTTAGTATGCATTTTACGAAAAAAGTGTATATAATTAAATTTATAGAAAATTAAAAGATCTACAACTTTTGTTTAGAGCATTTTTCTCTACAGAGCCTAGTTTAGAGAGAAAGAGTGATTTTCCGTATTTTTTAGTCAAACTGAGGTTGATTTTCATTTTGCATCATTCACTCATGATTAAAATAAGGTTATGTTTTTGAGGTTAGTTTAGTGTTTACGTATTTCTAATATTTTATTATTAATGTTAGGTTTATTATTAATCATTTGCATTGGCAAGAGAAAGTTGTGTGAGTGTTTCACACCAGATTTTTATAAAATATGTAGCAACCTTTCTCGATGATTCGGTATAGGCTAACTTATGTAAACCGCTGGTTTTCTTGTTTTACTTAGAAATCCGCTGGTATTGTAAAAAAAAAAATACTTTTAGTAAGTTCTGTTGTTTAAGTCAACAGCCGAAAAGCTGATTTGAACCTCTAGAAGTTTTACTAAGTAAAAATGAGGAGTGAGGTGGTTTACTATTGCCTTCCTCAGTGAGTTGAAAGATTATGCTTATCAGCATGCCAGGCCCTCCGAAAATCACCCACTTTCCACCCTGCAAATGGTATATTCACTTCATTCACCACAGGGTCTGGCTGTATAGTGAAAGTCATTACTCTCAGAAGAGATAACTCTGACTAGTATCTTTTACACCTGTACCTCTTCTGTTCTTAAAATATAGTACAGTCATATAATTGGCTGAATATGTGATAAGAAACAGAACTATTTGTTTGTAGCCCTGGAACCAACAGATAGAGTGCAATTAATTTAACACTACACCTGTCCGTTATGGGCAAGTAAGTTCTCTTAAATCATAATACTTACTGTAGGAGTGAACACATTCAAAAATAAACAATCTTCCTGGCCGACAACGCCTCTGTTGTTAGGAAGTGGTTGAGGGCACGGAGGACCAAATTTTGTTGCGGATACCTTACCATTCAGTGGATATCTTACTGGTCTCTGAAAAAACAAAAAATGCAAATGAATTTTTATGTACTGGTAACGCAATATAAGTTGACGATCGTCAGCGAGAGTAAGAATCGACTATGCGGGGGGTAAAAGTGCTACTACATGTGCTTTTCTGAATACATCATAGCGACAGCTCTAACCATGACATCATGTTGTAGTTTTACTCTTACATTGATTTATTATGTTTACAACTACTGTTTGACAACGATCGAAATAGGATTCCCTCCCTTCCCCACTTCTTCCATTCCCGTTCGCACTACGTGCCGGATCGAATACATCGGTACGCCAACACAAAAGAGCAATTAATATGAATAACACTTGTACTAGATTCTTGTTGCCCATAACATTTTGTACAGATTATGTGACCACCAGCAAGAAGTTATAGTGTTTCCATTATTTTTGTTTAGGTACTGTAATTGTTTACGGTAGTGTAGTCATAATTTACAGGGTGATCGTAAAGTCGCACAACCCAAAATGATAAAAGTCTTAGAAAGCTGTAATGTATTTTTTATTTTTCTTTCAAAGTTTACGATACAAGTTATAATTACAACTTACTTACTTACAAGTTCACAACAAGTGCTGGAAATGTCCACCGTGGTTTGCAATGCATGCATCAACGCGTTTTCTTACATTGCACGCAACCTTTTTGAGTGTAGCAGTAGCAATATTTGATATACAGTCTTCAATGTTTCTTCTAAGTTCATCTACTGTATGCGGGTTGGTTTTGTACACATTATCTTTCAAATAGCCCCATAAATAAAAATCAGGAGGAGTAAGATCTGGTGACCGAGGAGGCCACAAACCACGAGAAATTATTCGGTCATCAAAGAAATCGTGGAGAAATTGGATAGTACTGTTTGCCGTATGTGAAGTTGCTCCGTCTTGTTGTAGCCAGCAATAACGTTCGTCAACATGTAGCAGTGCTACGAACTGCATGATTATTTCTTGATAACGTTCTGCTGTGATTGTATCCGAAAAAATATAGGCCCGACAATTCTCTGACGAGATACACCACACCACACCACACCCCAATTTTTTGAGAATGTAATGGCTGTTCATGGAATTCATGTGGATTCTCTGCAGACCATACTCTACAATTTTGACTATTAACATATCCACTTAGATGAAACCAAGCTTCATCGCTGAAAAAACTTTGTCCAGAACAGATATATCATTTCGAATGAAATTTTTAAACCAATGACAATACCGCAATCGCTTCTCCTTATCTGGCTCTTCGAGCTGATGAGTTACGTTAATCCGGTACGGATGTAATTTTAATAACTTAGTGGCTTTATGAACACTTCCATAAGACAGTCCAGTCTGAATAGAAAGTTTTCGAAGAGAATTTTTAGGAGAACGAATAAACGTTTCACTTATCGTCTGCAGACTGTCGTCAGATAAAACACTTGGTCAGCCGGTACGATTACGGTCATTCACGCTACCTGTATCCCGAAAACGATGAAACAAACGAAATATAGTCGATTTGTTTGGCACTTTAGCATCTGGAAAGGCATTGGAGAAATGTTCTTGACACTTCGCGTAGGATTTCGGTTCACAGTAACTCAAAACGATAGAGACGCGTTGTTCTTGCGTAAAAGACATTGCGACTCAAACTGAACAAACCAACTGGTTTCTGGCTAACTGTCGCCCGGTGGCGTGATCTAGCAGTGCTACCACATACTGTACTACTAAACGAAAAATTCCCATATTCTAATCATACTTTACAAATTTACCTTCAATTCCTACACGGCTTCCAACATTTGGTTGCGCAACTTTACGATCACCCGTTATATAACACAGCAAGTTCTTAATTTATAATGTTGACTGTAAATCTAAATAATTTTTTTTTGTAGCTTTTCTTTCTTATCGGGAACTGTACATTATTGACAACTGCCCAATTTGATCGCTGCTTTTGGTGTATTATTTGACGTGAATAAGGCATGAGTTTGAACAGGGACCCCCAGTAGAGTTTGTTCATGGATGGCTGTCAGCTGGTCACCATACAAAGTCACTTGCCCAACCGGTGTTACTTAACAAAATATAATAGTGACTTACTACGAGCTGACTGACTGGGCTGGCCCGAAGGCCCAAAATGGATTTATTATTATTATTATTTGTGAATCTTACCTGAAACCTCAATCTTCCTTCAGGAGCTTGAGCATATTTAATTCCTCTAAATGAATAATAACCTTCTTTTTCTTTAACACCGTTCACCTGAGCCCGCCGTCTACCTCTTTTCGGGAACACAATCGCATCATTATTGTCATCAAATTCCGGTTCCGGAGTCGTTGAAGTTGTTGTAGAAGATGGTACATTTTCGAAACCATCATCCACAAAATTTATTGAGCCTGGTGGAGGTGGTGGTGATGCAGGGTTTCCACCGACGATTCTTTTTACTCTTTCGTTACATTTTATTCCATTAATCACACATATACACAATAGTAATACTGTTATTAAAACACGTGGTTTTGAAACCATTTTTTTTTTATTTAAATACTAACACAAAGTGTTCTATAATACTGTCATGTAAAGAAAAAACAATAAAAATACACAGTGTGATTATAAATGAAATAGACACTTTCGACAGCTTCTTAAACATCAATCTGGTGTATTTGAATATAGTAAATGATATAGGTTTGTAGGGAATTTTTTAAAGTTTATATTGGTACAACTGTTGCTAGCATTTTGTTGTTGGCTGCTGTTACAACGATCAGTCTTACAAAATGGCCGCTACTAAAGGGGAGAAAGCTTATCGTGTTCTTAAATTAGCCAAAACAAACTCGTTTACGGTTGTGCAACGTCGTTTTAGAACAAGATACGGTAAACCACCACCAACAAGGCAATCAATCTATGACTGGTATAAACATTTTGAAAACAGTGGATCTCTATGTACAAGGAAGAGTACTGGAAGACCTTCTGTTACAGAAGAACAAATTGACAGTGTTCGTGATGTTCATGTACGAAGTTCAGGAAAATCAACTAGATCAGCTAGTTTAGAATTGCGAATTCCTCAACCGACTGTGTGGAAAATTCTGCAGAAACGTTTGAAAATGACACCTTATAAATTGCAGTTAGTACAAAGTTAAAATACCAGTGATAAAGTCGTACGTAAAAACTTTTGTCTGGAGATGCAACATTGTGTTGAAAATGACGACGCATTCGTTAATCGCCTAATTTTCAGTGATGAAAGTAATTTTCACATTAGTGGAAAAGTTAATAGACATAATGTTAGAATATGGGGCACAGAAAACCCAAAAATAACTATACAGCATACACGCGATTCCCCTACTTTACAGCATACACGCGATTCCCCTAAAGTAAACGTCTTTTGCGCATTATCTCATGAAGAGGTTTACGGGCCGTTCTTCTTTCACGAAGTGTCAGTAACCGGAGTAATTTATCTGGACATGTTAAATAAATGGTTAATGCCTCAACTCCAGGAAGATAGTGATAACTTCATGTTTGTACAAGATGGAGCTCCGCCTTACTGGCACTTACAGGTCAGAAATTATCTTGATGAACGTCTTCCTAGACGATGGATCGGCCGTGCAAGTGAGGAAAACATTGTGTTTACGCCGTGGCCACCTCGTAGTCCAGACTTAACGCCCTGCGACTTTTTCTTATAGGGTTATGTAAAAGACAAAGTTTTTGCACCACCGCTTCCTGTAGATATCGATGATCTAAAACAACGTATCGCAAATGCTCTTGCCACAGTTGACAGTCATATGCTTTATCGTGTGTGGGAAGAATTCGACTACCGTGTCGATATCTGTCGTGTTACAAATGGTGGACACATTGTACATCTAAATATTTTCAATAAAAACTTAATGAATTCTTCTATATAATCATGTAAGTAATTACCTTAACTTTTCAAAAATAAATTTTCTATAAGCTATCAAAACTGTCATTTCATTTATAATCACCCTGTATATTCTTTGGTTTTTATGCATTTACCCTTTATAGGGCAGTACTACAAGAAAAACTGTAAATGTAAAATATTAAATTTTTACTTTCTCTTGCCTGTTGTTGTTTAGGTGATCAGCCGAAAGGCTGGTTTGAACCTGTAGAGGTTTTACTAAGTAAAACGAGAAGTGAGGTGGTTTACCATTGCCTTCCTCACTGAATGGAAAAGTACACTTATCAGCATGCCGAGCCCTCTGAAAGCACATATTTTCCACTCTGCAAATGACACCTTCACTTCATTCACCACAGGGTCTGGCTGTATAATGAAATTCATTACTTTCAGAGGAGATAACTCTGATTGGTGTCTCTTACACCTCTACCTCTTCTGTTCTTAAATGATTCAGTCACTTAATTGGCTGACCATGTGACAAGAAACAGAACTATTTATTTTAGCCCTACAACTAACAGATTGAGTGTAAATAATTTGACACTCCACCTGTCTGTTATGGGCAGTTCTCTTGCCTATATGAATATATAGGTAGGAAAGTAGTGTTTTAATGTTGATTTTTTGAAATCGAGTTTTCACCGGATCTACACGTTTTCAGACCCCCTGAACCCAAAAAAAATGTTTTTAGCGATTAGTCTCTGTGTGTGTGTGCGCGCGCTAGCGCGTGCATGTGTGTGTTTGTGTGTATACAAAATATCTCAAGAACGGAACATAGTACGAACTTCAAATGTGAAACTTAAGTTACATACCACTACCGGACCCGACACGAACATTTTCATCAAAATCGGTCAACCGGAAGTAGTAGTTTATCGTATAATTTTTCACTTTTTTGCGATTTTCTCAAAAACTGGTCCTACAATTTTTTTAAAAATCGCATGGTTTACTCAATTTTTTATTCTTTACATCTACAAGATACGGTAGGCGCCATGTTTGCTGAAATTCTTGGTGAGGCTTTTCTCTCGTAAAAAAATTGTTTTTTTAAGATTACGGCATTAATATTATGTATTATAGCGCAAAAATGTATATAATAAAAATGTAGAGAATTTAAAATTCTACAACTTTTATTTCAAACATTTTTTTGTATAACGCTTCGTTTAGGGGTAATTAGCGATTTTCTGTTTTATCTCACGAAAACGTGTGAAAAATCGATTTTTTTAAGATTTCGGCCTTGGTATGCATTTTATTACAAACGTGTATATAATAAAATTTATAGAAAATTAAAAGATCTACAACTTTAATTTAAAGAATTTTTGTCTACAGAGCCTATTTTAGCGTGTAAGAGTGATTTTCCGTATTTTTAAGCCAAACTGAGGTTGATTTTCATTTTGCATCTTTCATATATGATTAAAATTAGGTTATGCTTATTGAGGTTAATTTTTTGTTTATTTCTTATGTTTTATTACTAATTTTAGGGTTATTGTTAATTATTTGCATTGGCAAGAGAAAGTTGTGTGAGTGTTTCACACCAGATGTTTCTTTACAGAGACTTAAATAATGTAATTCTAGTGCCAGAACTGTAAGATATTTCTTTTTTGTTGATGTTAAGCCCTGGCAAGTACACTTAGGCTACCAAGGAACGTATGTATATTGGAATGGGAATCACGTAATGTTTGGTGGTAAGAATGCTTATTAAAACAACTTAAAAAGTACGTTATAACCAAAAAATCTGGTGTGAAACACTCACACAACTTTCTCCCACCAATGCAAATAATTAACAATAAACCTAACATTAGTAATAAAACATTAGAAATAAACAAAAAACTAACCTCATTAAACATAACCTAATTTTAATCATGAGTGAAAGACGCAAAATGAAAATCAACCTCAGTTTGGCTTTAAAATGCGGAAAATTACTCTTTCACGCTAAACTAGGCTCTGTAGAGAAAAATGCTTTTTATAAAAGTTGTAGATCTTTTAATTTCTTATAAATTTGATTATAAACACTTTTGTCGTAAAATGCATACTAAGGCCGAAATCTTAAAAAAAATCGATTTTTCACACGTTTACGTGAGAAAAAAAATCAGAAAATCGCTAATTACGACTAAATTTAGAGTTATACAAAAAATGTTTGAAATAAAAGTTTTAGGATATTAAATTTTCTACATTTTATACCAATTATATGAATTTTTGCGCTAAAATGCACATTAAAGCCGTAATCTTAGAAAAACAAATTTTTTACGTGAAAACAGCCTCATCAAGAATTTCAGCAAACAGCGCCTACCCTATCTTGTAGAGCATAAAAAAGTAGTAAACCAGACGATTTAAAAAAATCGTAGTACCAGTTTTTGTGAAAATCGCAAAAAAGTGAAAAATTACACGAATAAACTACTACTTCCGGTTGACCGATTTTGATGAAAATGTTCGTGTCGGGTCCGGTAGTGGTATGTAACTTGAGTTTCAAGTTTCAAGTTCGTACGATGTTCCCTTCTTGAGATGTTCTGTTCGCGCGCGCACGCACGCACACAGACCAATCGCTAAAAACATGTTTGTGTGGGTTCAGGGGGTCTGAAAACGTGTAAATCCTGAAAACTCGATTTTGAAAAATCCACATGAAAACAATACTTTCCTTCCTATATTCATATAGGCAAGAGAAAGTAAAAATGGAATTTTCAGAAAAACTTGAAATAAATTTTTAACGGTTCCATGTACCTCAAAATTTCACTGGAAAAAAGATATACACCGCCATTTTTTCTATTGTAGTGCATTTACAATAAATTTTATGAATTAAAAAAATAAATTTTTTAAATTCCCCGATTTTCGGGGACGAAGTTTCCCTATTTCAAATTCTTGTAAAAGTAAATTACTTTAAAACGGATTTGAAAACTAGATAGTTGTTACCGGTGTCCTTTGATAAAATTAAAGGGTTCAATTAACCATACATCTAAGAAATGGTCGGCCTAAGTCTGCACAAAACTACACTTCATTATATTTTCCTAATTTTACTATTAGGGGGTTGCATATTGTTCTAAATTGAACAGATTTCAACGTACACACATTGTTGTTGTTGTTTAGGTCAACAGCCGAAAGGCTGGTTTGAACCTACAGAGGTTTTACTAAGTAAAACGAGGAGTGAGGTGGTTTACCATGCCTTCCTCACTGAGTGGAAAAGTACACTTATCAGCATGCCGGGCCCTCTGAAAAGCACATATTTTCCACTCTGCAAATGACACCTTCACTTCATTCACCACAGGGTCTGGCTGTATAATGAAATTCATTACTTTCAGAGGAGATAACTCTGATTAGTGTCTTTTACACCTCTACCTCTTCTGTCCTTAAATGATTCAGTCATTTAATTGGCTGACCATGTGATAAGAAACAGAACTATTTATTTTAGCCCTGCAACGAACAGATTGGGTGTAAATAATTTGACACTCCACCTGTCTGCTCTGGGCACACATTACATGGGTACACACATTACGGATTTAAAATAATATTTTGTTGGCGATGTTGCTCTGTTAAATTTGGCTTGAAAGGTTGTAGTGACTGCTATCGGTTTCACGTCATAGACACCCGAGTTTGGACCCTTGCATCTCCAAAACTATGAGTCAAATTTCAACATACTTTACATCAAAATTTAGCTCATTTTATTCTGCGTTAACCTATAATAGTCATATATTTTTAACGTTGTTTAAAAATTGCCATATCGAGGTTGAAAGTCAATAAGACCCGGTTTTCTTGATACCGCAACAAATTTCATGCGCTTAGAGGCGTGTAACTCTATAAGTATTCAACCGAAAAGTTTGAAATTTTAACACAACATACACAATTATATTCTTACAGTGTGTACGAAATTTCAAAACCTTAAGTTATTTAAATTTTGATTTATTAACAATGTTCTGAACACTTGCTATTTCGGTAACCGCTCGATTGTTCGGCACGGGCAAACTATCGTTTTATTCAGCGTACAAACTCAGTGCAGATATATTAATAACTTGAAATATTGATGGGCCAATGTTGTGGTAGAATTTTAAGAATTTTGATAAATAGATGGGTAATGCGGGAGTTGGGTGTTACTATCCATGTTGCTAGTTAGTGTACGTGACATCCTGTCGGACTCTCTACTGAATTGACAGACTGCATTGTCAATTCAGGTAGACAGTCAGATTCAAG
Source organism: Catonia carolina (assembly GCA_035578175.1). NCBI lineage: Eukaryota > Metazoa > Arthropoda > Insecta > Hemiptera > Achilidae > Catonia > Catonia carolina. The sequence goes on along the minus strand of JAQMRL010000017.1, from coordinate 3,022,626 downwards.
CAACATGGATAGTAGCGCCCACCCCCCGCATTACCCATCTATTTATCAGAATTCTAAAAAATCTGGTGTGAAACACTCACACGACTTTCTCTTGCCAATGCAAATAATTAATAATAAACCTAACATTATTAATAAAATATAAGAAATAAACAAAAACTAACCTCAAAAACATAACCTTATTTTAATCATGACTAAATGACGCAAAATGAAAATCGAACTCAATTTGGCTTAAAAAAAACGGAAAATCACACTTTCACGCTAAACTAGGCTCTGTAGAGAAAAATTCTCTAAATAAAAGTTGTAGATCTCTTAATTTTATATAAATTTTATTATATACACTTTTGTCGTAAAATGCATACTAAAGCCGAAATGTTAAAAAAAATCGATTTTTCTCACGTTTTCGTGAGAAAAAAACAGAAAATCGCAAATTACCGCTAAACTAAGCGTTATACAAAAAATGTTAAAAATAAAAGTTGTAGGATTTTAAATTCTCTACAACTTTTATTATATAAATTTTTGCTCTAAATTGCATATTAAAGCCGTAATCTTAAAAAAACTTTGTTTTTACGTGAAAACAGCCTCACCCAGAATTTCAGCAAACATGACGCCTACCCTATCTTGTAGAGAATAAAAAAATTGAGTAAATGAGGCGATTTTAAAAAAAATCGTAGGACCAGTTTTTGAGAAAATCGCAAAAAAGTGAAAAATTACACGAATAAACTACTACTTCCGTTTGACCGATTTTGATGAAAATGTTCGTGTCGGGTCCGGTAGTGGTATGTAACTTAAGTTTCAAGTTTCAAGTTCGTACGATGTTCCGTTCTTGAGATATTTTGTACACACACACACACACACACACACACACACACACACACACACACACACACAGAGACCAATCGCTAAAAACATGTTTTTTGGGTTCAGGGGGTTTGAAAACGTATAGATCCGGTGAAAACTCGGTTTCGAAAAATCGACATGAAAACAATACTTTCCTTCCTATATATTCATATAGGCAAGAGAAAGTAAAAATCTACCACAACATTGGTCAACCGATATTTCATATTATTAACATATCTGTACTAAATTTTTTATGCTGAATAAAACGATAGTTTGCCCGTGCCGAGCGATCGAGTGGTTACCGAGATAGCAAGGGTTCAGAATATTGTTAATAAATCAAAATTTAAATAACTTACGACTTTGAAATTTCAAACACGCAGTAAGAATATAATTTGTCTATGTTGTGTTAAAATTTCAAACTTTTCGGTCAAAAAATTATCGAGTTACACGCCTCTAAACGCATGAACTTTGTTGCGGTATCAAGAAAACCGGGTCTTTTTGTCTTCAAACCTCGATATGGCAAATTTTAAACAAAATTAAAAATCTGGTGTGAAACACTCACACAACTTTCTCTTGCCAATGCAAATAATTTACAATATAATTTAACATTAGTAATAAAATATTTGAAATGAACAAAAACTAACCTCAAAAACATAACCTTATTTTAATCATGAGTGAATGACGCAAAATGACAATCGAACTCAGTTTGGCTTAAAAATACGGAAAATCACGCTTTCACGCTAAACTAGGCTCTGTAGAGAAAAATGCTCTAAACAAAAGTTGTAGATCTTTTAATTTTCTATAAATTTTATTATATACACTTTTGTCGTAAAATGCATACTAAGACCGAAATGTTAAAAAATCGATTTTTCTCACGTTTTCGTGAGAAAAAAAACAGAAAATCGCAAATTACCGCTAAACTAAGCGTTATACAAAAAAATGTTTGAAACAGAAGTTGTAGGTTTTTAAATTCTCTACAACTTTTATTATATAAGTTTTTGCGCTAAAATTTATATTAAAGCCGTAATCTTAAAAAAACAAGGTTTTTACGTGAAAACAGCCTCACCGAGAATTTCAGCAAACATGGCGCCTATCCTATCTTGTAGAGAATAAAAAATTGAGTAAAATAGGCGATTTTAAAAAACATCGTAGGATCAGTTTTTGAGAAAATCGCAAAAAACTGAAAAATTATACGAATAAACTACTACTTCCGGTTGACCGATTTTGATGAAAATGTTCGTGTCGCGTCCGGTAGTGGTATGTAACTTAAGTTTCAAGTTTCAAGTTCGTACGATGTTCCGTTCTTGAGATATTCTGTTCACACACAGACACACAGACACACACACACACAGACACACACACAGACCAATCGCTAAAAACATGTTTTTTGGGTTCAGGGGGTCTGAAAACGTATAGATCCGGTGAAAACTCGATTTCGAAAAATCGACATGAAAACAATACTTTCCTTCCTATATATTCATATAGGCAAGAGAAAGTAATACGAGTATATACATCCAACTAAAATAAACATTATCCTTTAAGCATTTTCAATTATTATATCGTTCAGATTGCTTGTAATTATTGTAGTTTTATAAAGATTCCTTAATTAATTATTTAACCATTACATTTAACAAAACAATTTTTTTCTACTTTTTAATGTTAACCGCTTTTATGTTTCAAAAACTCAACACATTCACTATCACGCATGTTAACAAAACACAGCTTACAAAACTTTTCAACTTCACTCTAAGATAAAAATTGAAATGAACAGATACAATACCAAAAGATAACTGATGAAACTAAAAATGAATTAAACACGGGCAAGTGCAAACAGTTGTATTAAACTATAAAGTTGTAGAATTTTACATTCTCTACAACTTTTATTATATAACATTTTGCGCTAAAATGCATATTAAAGCCGCAATCTTAAAAAGAAAATGTTTTTACGTAAAAACAGCCTCACGCAGAATTTCAGCAAACATGGCGCCTACCCTATCTTGTAGAAAATAAAAAATTGAGTAAAATAGGCGATTTTAAAAAAAATCGTAGGACCAGTTTTTAAGAAAATCGCAAAAAAGTGAAAAATTATACGAATAAACTACTACTTCCGGTTGACCGATTTTGATGAAAATGTTCGTGTCGCGTCCGGTAGTGGTATGTAACTTAAGTTTCAAGTTTCAAGTTCGTACGATGTTCCGTTCTTGAGATATTCTGTTCACACACAGACACACACACACACACAGACCAATCGCTAAAAACATGTTTTTTGGGTTCAGGGGGTCTGAAAACGTATAGATCCGGTGAAAACTCGATTTCGAAAAATCGACATGAAAACAATACTTTCCTTCCTATATATTCATATAGGCAAGAGAAAGTAAAAATCTACCACAACATTGGTCAACCGATATTTCATATTATTAACATATCTGTACTAAATTTTTTATGCTGAATAAAACGATAGTTTGCCCGTGCCGAGCGATCGAGTGGTTACCGAGATAGCAAGGGTTCAGAATATTGTTAATAAATCAAAATTTAAATAACTTACGACTTTGAAATTTCAAACACGCAGTAAGAATATAATTTGTCTATGTAGTGTTAAAATTTCAAACTTTTCGGTCAAAAAATTATCGAGTTACACGCCTCTAAACGCATGAACTTTGTTGCGGTATCAAGAAAACCGGGTCTTTTTGTCTGCAAACCTCGATATGGCAAACTTTAAACAAAATTAAAAATATGACTATTATAGGTCAACGCAGAATAAAATGAGCAAAATTTTGATGTGAAATAAGTTGAAATCCGACTCATAGTTTTGGAGATTCAAGGGTTCAAACTCGGGTATCTATGATATGAAACCGATAGTAGAATTTTGCCCTTAGGGCAGGAAACTGTCCTTAAAGGCGGAGGAGACACTAGTTGGCCAACGGCATAGAATGGAGAAGGCAACGGAAAACCACTCCATTAAAGATCCATTGGATATCCCTAGAATCAGCAGCTAATGATGAATGCTTCAAAAGTTAAAAATTCCGGAGGTAAAATAGTCCCCCACCCGGATCTCCGGGGGGGACAGCTTGAGAAGTCACATCTAAATAGAAGACGAATTGGAACGTGGAATGTAAAAACGCTACTACAGAGTGGCAAATTTTGCGGGGAAGACCCAGATTGGAGTACATGAAGCAGTTACTAGAGGACATGGGATGTGCTTCATATTGCGAGTTGAAGCGGAAAGCAGGTGACCGAGGAGCATGGAGAGCAGCTGCCAACCAGCCTTATGGCTGTTAACTAGAGAGAGAGAGAGAGAGTAGAATTGTTTATTTAGATGCATAAACTTATTTTATAAAATAACATTGATTTTTAAATATCGCAAAATAACATTATAAATATTAATGTAATTGTAAAATAACTTGTTATGAATTAATTAGTATTATTTTGCGAAATAATTCGCCAGAGACATGTTAAAATCCATCGATTCTGTATCAGAAATGTTATTAACCAAAGTAGTTGAAACAATATTATAAACAAATTACAAAAAAAAATTAGACAAGAAAAAGTTCGAAGGAAAAATAAAGTAATTATATGAATTTTAAAACAAATAGAAGAAATTAAAATATAACCGAGTGAAAAGAACAAATAAGTTTTTAGAAACAAACTAAATCTAAATTACTGCATATAAAATGATCCGTAATGAACTTTACGAATACGTTCATACCTAACCTAAAACAACAAACACAAAAATCTTTAAATATCACTGATTTTAAAATAACTGACACTTTTTGAAAAGAATTAAACAATTATTATATTGATCTAATAACGTCAACAAATCACATACAGGCCTGCAGTTTTCTTTATGCAGATAAACTAACTGGTTTTCCTGCTTCACTGACAGAATCAACTTTTAATACTACTTTGAATAAAAACAAAACTGATTTTAAAAACTCATCCAAGATCTTAGGTTAGGGATCAAGGTTATCCGCATTGGGTAATACCAACTGACCTTCTCACGTTGTCTATAAGACGATACACAAAACACTTGACAAATGTATTTGAATATTAAATATTAGTTTTAAAAATCTGTGTGAAACACTCACATAACTTTCTCTTGCCAATGCAAATAATTAACAATATAACCTAACAATAGTAATCAAACATTAGATACAAACAAAAAAAAACTAACCTCAATAAACATAACCTTATTTTAATCATGAGTGAAAGCCGCAAAATGAAAATTAACCTTAGTTTGGTTAAAAATACGGAAAATCACTCTTACACGCTAAATTAGGCTCTGAAAAGAAAAATTCTCCAAATAAAAGTTGTAGATCTTTTAATTTCCTATAAATTTTATTACCTATATGCTTTTTGTCGTAAAATGCATATTAAGGCTGAAATCTTTTAAAAAATCAACTTTTTACACGTTTTCATAAGAAATAAATCAGAAAATCGCTAATTACAGCTAAACTAAGCGTCATACAAAAAAAAATTTGAAGTAAAAGTTGTAGGTTTTAAATTCTCTACAACTTTTATTATAGACATTTTTGTGCTAAAATGCATATTAAAGCCGCAATCTTAAAAAAACATTTTTTTTACGTGAAAACCGCCTCACCAAGAATTTCCAGAAACATGGCGCCTACCCTATCTTGTAGAGCATAAAAAAATTTAGTAAACCAGGCGATTTTTAAAAAAATTGTAGGACCAGTTTTTGAGAAAATCGCAAAAAGTGAAAAATTACACGAATAAACTACCTACTACTTCCGATTGGCCGATTTTGATGAAAATTTTCATGTTGATTCCGGTAGTGGTATATAACTTAAGTTTCAAGTTCGTACGATGTTCCGTTCATTAGATATCCTGTTCACATAGACACACACACACACACACACACACACACACACACACACACACACAGACCAATCGCTAAAAACAGCCTCACCAAGAATTTCAGCAAACATGGCGCCTACTCTATCTTGTAGAGCATAAAAAATTTAGAAAACCAGGCGATTTTTAAAAAAATTGTAGGACCAGTTTTTGAGAAAATCGCAAAAAGTGAAAAATTACACGAATAATTTACTACTTCCAGTTGACCAATTTTGATGAAAATGTTCGTGTCGGGTCCGGTAAAGATGTCTAACTTAAGTTTCAAGTTTCAAGTTCGTAAGATGTTCCGTTCTTGAAATATTAGTTTACTACACACACACGCGCGCGCGCGCGCGGGCACACACACACACACACCAATCGCTAAAAACATATTTTTTTAGGTTCAGGGGTCTCAAAACTATAAACACCCCTATCGCCGCCGATAACACACATACGGCCACAAAAAACAAGCGACAGGTCGGACGGGGTGTAGACAAACAAAATAAAAATAAAAAAATTTAGGAAGCGGTAAACAAACACGGGGATCGTTGCATGAATGAAAAATAAAATCATTCACAGTAGGTTGCAAAAAAATTTAATTAATAACAGAATAAGACTATCATATTATAAAGTATTAAACAGTAAATATTTCAATAACAAAATTTTAAAATCGGTAAAGACCGAACATTAGCAACAAATCCAATAATTACAATATGGGTAATTCAAAATTAATAACTTTATAAGTTGTAAAATAATGCTTTTATACAAACTAATAATAGCATTTGTTTTGTTGGCCAACATATGCATATATTGATTCGGTTTTCCAATGACTTAGCAACTATTATGTTCAATTTTCAGAATTACCACATAACTATTAAATAAATAATTTAGGATCATTATTGCTTTCGTATTGACGTTAAATAAAGCAGTAAAATTTAAGATCATTTAGATTTACATAAGAATTTGAAAGAAAGACAAAACCAGAACTAAGCTAGTTATTTTAAATTTAAATATATAAAAAATTTTTTTTTTGTTACATTAGGTTGTGCAAACGAAAATATTTCAATTTTTAACATTTAAATTAGTTAATTACAGATTATGAAACGACATGAAAATATATGTATATATATAAGGTAATGTCTCGACAAAGATTTTCTTGTCCATTACTTGCAATTTATATTAAGGTTTCGACTACAGAATCTTTCATGCAAGATAATTAAACATTTCACCGATTAACTGTTGACCGGAACTGAGGATTTCACAAAAATATAAAAAAGATGATGGTCACATACCTCATGTTAACAACACACATGTTGTAAAAAAACTCACGAATCCCACAGGTAATCTTATTCTCAAAATGGTAGACATAACAGTATTGGAAAAGCTCCAGACATTTGAAAATCCCATCAAGACACAGAATATTGGCGAATGATGAAAATCATATTTGAGAATCGAATATCCAAATGATGATCAGTAAACTGAAGGTAGTAGACATTGAAATTCTGGATTGCAGTTTTATTTTGGTTAAAACTTGTTACCTCGAACCCGGTACTCCAAACCATGCACTTGAACCGTGCACTCGAACCGTACACTCGAACTGTGTACTTGAACCCTGTAGCAAAGATCGGGCCAGTGTCAATAATTTATATAAAATAAACGATCTTAACATCAGCACAAGTCATAAGTTATACAATAAGATTTAGTAGTTTTTATGAATTAGGTTAAGTAACTTAAAGAAGTAAGAATTTCTACGAGCCGTAATACAATAAAATTAAAGGTACAAGACAAAATACAATTGAGCAATTACTATTGCAAAATGATCTTAATTAGAAAACATAATAACTTTTACAAATGAAATAATCGAAATTAAAATTTAGTTTTGTTGGATGTGACACGTATTCAGCAAACTGAAGCAAGCCCAGACAGAGTAGCTTACTTTTACAAAAATATGATATTAAACAGCTCGTAGCAAAACTCACAACTTTTGGAATACAAAGAAAAATAAATAATCTTACCATTTCAATGAATGGGCAGACGTTTTACTTTAGCCAAAAGTAATAAACTGATAAATTATTCACGTAAAAATTACAACATTACGGTATCACTATACTCGGTGAAGCGACGACAAAGAGTGTAGCCAGGCAACTCATGTAGGCAGCTTGTCGCGAGGGGCAGAAGCAGTTCGTACGAGAAACGAAGAGCGCGCCACCGGACGGCAGACAGTTCTACATCACAAGCAAAACAGTTAAGGAAACCAACACAATAAATTACGCCGACAAAACCCTAAAACACGTAACAATCTGTAAACAGATGTTACAGACTCCCCCCGCCAAGGACAAACAAAACCAAGAAAAGGTTTTGTTTGCCCCAGCCGAGAGGAGAAACAACAACAACGGGGAGTTTAAAGTCGTCCCCTAGCGCGACTGACATCAACCCCCCAACAGAACCCCACAGGAGTAGTTAAGGTCATCTCCCTCGCGTGACCGACAAAATCGAAAGAAGGAGGACCGTAAAGGTCTCCGTAACCCTCCATCGTCCGCCCAGCTAAGGGAAGAGACCGAAGGCTCAAGAGACCCCACAAGTCCTTGGTGACTGCACTGACACATCCGCCCAACTAAGGGAAGATGCGGCAAATACAGCACCACCAAACACCTTACCATCACCAAAACCCATAAACATAACCAACCTAAGTCCAAGACACAAATAAACTAACCTAAGACAGAGGACTCACTATGTCCGACGGGCAAGAAACCCAAAGATGGCTTGAGAAAGCCAATTGATCAGAAGATCAAGGTGAGGGATGCGAGGACGTCTCCCCGAAGTATCCCAAAAATGCGTGAGGCACCAACCCCAAACGCACCAAACACAGGGCACAAAGACCCTAGCTAAGACAAATCAGGTAAAACGAGGCAATTCCCTACAAGGGTGACCCAACAAAACGAGGGCAACAAAACAAAGTAGAAAAAAAAAAAGGGTTTTTCCAAAAGGAAATAAAAGACAAGTCAAAAGAAAAGGTAAACATACCTATCCAAGACATAAACATGGGTAAATCCAAACAAACAACAAAACAAATATTTAACAAGAGCGGACAAAATCCACAGTGGATACGTCCAAATCGTCGCAATCGGAAACTTCTTCATCAGATACGGGAATGTCCTTATGTCGCACAGGCCCATAAGCAACCTTGAGTTGGGACAGATGAGCCTTCCGAACACACTCGGAACAGCCAGGACGAGCCAATTCCACTGTGACGGGAGTAAGGAATTTAGAAATAGTAAACGGCCCAAACCAGCGCGTCATGAGCTTGGCCGATTGTTTGTTAATAGCGGAGCTTAAATTATGCTTCATGCACCATACCAGGTCTCCAACTTTAAAATTGTTCTCAGTTCTTCCTTTGTTATAGCTCTGTGCGAAACGCTTTCGCGCCTTTATTAAATTATCCTTGGCACTTTTCCATACTTCGGTGGCAGAGCTAGCATCGTGCGGCAATAAATCATTTATTTTCCAAATATTGGATAGGGGACAGGAGGGAAGGATTTTAAAAATAATATTGAACGGAGAATTCTTAATGGAATCGTGAAAAGAAGAATTGAAGGCGAGCTGTAACCATGTGAGGGATTGGTCCCAATTAGATTGAGAATCAGAATGAAAGGCAATAAGAGCCGCCTTAAGATTTCGGTTGAATCTCTCGGCATTAGAAGGTTGGGGATGATAAGGGGATAGAGTAGAAAACTTAATACCCAGCGAGAACAGAAAGTTTCTGAAGAGATGGGAAGTAAAACAGGTAGCGTTATCGGAGATAACAATATCAGGAAAGCCAAAACTTTGAAAAACGTGATCCTTAAGGGATTTAATAGTGTTAGCAGAAGTAGCGTCGCGTACAGGACAAAGCCAGGTAAATTTCGAAAAGGAATCGACAATGACCAAAATATAACGATACCCACAACGGGTACGGGGTAAAGGACCTACATAATCGATGTGAAGAACATGGAAGGGGCGAGTGGGGACGGTGGAGGCTAAGAGACCTATTTTGGTGTTGCGAGAAGGCTTACTAGTGGCGCAGATGTTACAGGACTTGATACGATTTTCGATGTCTTTGGACATAGAGGGCCAATAGAAATACTGTGAAATTTTACGACGAGTTTTCATGAAACCGAAATGACCTCCTAACACAGAGTCGTGAAAATAAGCAAACACCATGTCAACTAATACAGAAGGGAGAACAATACGCGAAGGGAAGGTACCTAAAGGTTTAATACATAGGACACCTTTAGAAAGGTAAAATTTGGATGAAACAACACCGTCCTTTAGAGAAGAAATAATAGACAACAGCTCGGGATCTTGGTTTTGATAGGAGCTAATATCACCGAAGGCCAAAGGGAAATTATTGAGGATAGGGAAACATTCTATATCGTCTTCAGCTCCAACAGCTTCGTTCTCCTCGAACATTCGAGACAAGGTATCGGCGATCACATTTTGCGTTCCTTTTATATGTGTTACAGTAAATTTCAAGGACATAATTTTTGCGATCCAGCGCCCTAACTTTCCAAGAGATCTGGGTCGAGCTAACAACCAGGATAACGCTTGGTTGTCCGTTTCCAGAGCAAATTCGCGGTGTTCCAAATAGGGGCGAAATTTCTCCATGCCATACACCACCGCGAGGCATTCCAGTTCGTAAGCGGAAGCTTTTCTTTCTTGCTGCGTTAAACTTCTGGATGCATACGCCACGGGTTGACGTGAGCCGTCGATTTCCTGTAGAAGAACAGCGCCTAAAGCGCAAGAGCTGGCGTCGGTTTGCAAAATGAAACCATTTTCAAAGTCGGGTATCCTTAGCACAGGCGGGTTGCTAATAGCGCTTTTCAAGGTATCAAACGCCTTTTGTGCATCTTCACTCCAACAAAACTTGCTCCTTTTTCCACGAAGAGCATTCAGAGGAACGGCAATTTCAGCAAACTTTGGGATAAACTTCCTAAAGAAGTTCACCATGCCCACAAATCTCGACACGGCCTTGGCGTTCTTAGGTGTAGGAAAATTTAAAATAGCAGATGTACGGTCGGGGTTAACCTTTACACCACCTGCTGAAATAAGGTGCCCAAGAAAACCAACTTCGCTAACAGCGAACTTCACCTTATCCGGATTTACAGTTAGACCTGCTTTAGACAAACGTTGAAGTATGTCACGCACGTGTTCAACATGAGCATCGAAATCGTTAGAAAAAATCAAAACATCATCCAAGAAATTAAACACATACTGAAATTTGACGTCATGGAAAATTTTGTCTAAAAGTCGAGACAATACTTGACCGCCGGTGGCTAAGCCAAAAGGAATACGTGTGAACTGATATAACATCCAAGGAGTGCAAAAGCTAGTCACATGCTTGGATTCTTGAGAAAGAGGGATTTGGTGGTAAGCGGAATTAAGGTCAAGTATCGTGAAAAATTTGGCCTTACCGAACCAATCGAAACAGGAGTGGAGATTGGGAAGGGGAACTGCTTCAACATCAACATGCTGATTGAGTTTCCTATAGTCGATCACCATGCGCGGTTTCCTGTCGTCACGAGTAACGACAAAAGCGGGACTAGCGTAAGATGAATTGCTCGGCTCGATTATACCCTGTTCGAGCAATTTGTCGACCAAATTGCGCAAAAGCAACATCTTAGGTGGGGCTAAAACATAAGGATGTGATTTCACGGGAACTTTACTATCTAATTTGACGTCATATTCAACCAGGTGGGTCAGACCTAAACGAGTCGTAAGTACCTCGGAAAATTCATTAAACAACTCCACAGCGCGTTCACGTTGTTCAATGTTAAGATGAGAAATAAGTTTCCCCCAGTCCATACTATCAGAATCAAGAGATTCTACTTGGTGATCTATAGAATTAGCAGAAATCAGACTACCGAATAAGGGTATTTTATATTTGGGACGGAATTTGAAATGAAGAAGACAAGAAGATAAATCAAGTACAAGACCAGTATGAATGAAGAAATCTGATCCAAGAATAAAAGAACAGGCCAGATTACTTGCTACAAGGATGGGAAAATTCCAAGTAAAACAATCAACTTTTATTTTACATAAGACTTCATACATAATGTCCAATTTGGAGCTGGTAGCTGATGAACACACAACGTTTGACACTTTTACAGATTTGAAGTTGCGAGAGTTATTTAAAGAATTAAAGGTATTCAAACTCATAAACGATCTTACAGATCCGGAATCAAGAAGAGCAGGAATGTCACATGAATTAAATTTGAGATTCACTCTGGGGCGACTCCTAACAGGACAAACATTTATAATATTACTACGATTAGGCTGCAGTATGCCATCAACAGCTTTAGGCCAACGGACCAATCTTGAATAATTATTACCAAAGTGCGAATCGGAAACAAAATTCCGCCTAACATCGTTAGAATAATTGCGACTAACACGAGCGGTATAAATACGCTTGCACCTGAAACGAGAACAATCCCATATGTAATGTCCCATAACATTACACAAGAAACATTGAGGAGGAAATTTATTATTAAAGTTAGACTTAAATTTCGAACAGTGAGGTAGGCTAACCGTATCTACCCCACTACACACTAGTTTTTTTGGAATATTGTTATTATTATTTGAAGACGAAGAAACATTTCTCCCTATTGCAGCCTTTCTAAAACAATTCGCAACGATGTGCCCTGGTTTATGGCAAAAATGACAGACGGGTACATTACTATCACGTGTTAATAATTTGATACTCTCGTTCACTTTCAGACGCCTGTGATCGGTGAACAAGGTGTTCATGACTTGAACGCATAATAAATTTAATTCGGTGAAATCACGCGGCCGATTGCTCATGACCAGACAAGACCTGGTTTCTGGCGACAAACCATCCACAATATTGCTGACAATTTCAGCTTCACTCAAACCTAACTGCAAAATAGCGGCAGATTCTTTGATTTCAGAGATATATCTATGCAGATCCTCTCCAACCATCTGACTCCTAAAAAACAAGTTTTGCTTTAACTCGACGAACTGCCGGGTAGGTATAAAAGTAAGGATAGCTTCACGTTGAAATTCACTAAAGTTTTGTGAAGAAGTGTGTTTAATTAGTACGTCACGTAATGGACTTACGGCGTAAGGCAATAGTAGGGATACGATGCTTTTCCGGATATCAGGAAATGAATCGTGTAAGTTGATTCCTATACGAAACAATTTTAATAAATCGTCCACACTAAAACCATTACAGACCGGTAGTTTGCTTAAAAATTTTTCAGCCGGGTGGGGCAATTTACCATATAAGGAGTATGTAGGTCGTACTCCTTCCAGCACAGTGACGCTGTTAGTGTTATTAACAATATTAGAAGAAGGACTGCTATCAATATTATTTATGGCATTATTAGTATTTTTATTAACGTCCGTATTGGTAGTATTACCGGGAGGATCGTTATCAATACACATACTGCTTACGGCTTTAATAGAGCTTTCAAGGTTTGAAATATGTTCGCCAAATTCTTTTATTTTATCGGAGTTCAACAAATCTTCGCCGCATAAGGATAATAACATGTTAAAACGTTTAGTAACTGAAGATAACCGGCCTTTCAGGCCATTATAATATCTAACAGTAATCTGAGCTTCAATATTCTCCAATTCATAGACAAAAGTATGCAAGCGCAAGGTTAATAGTTGAATTTCTTTTTCTAGAGGAAAAATTTTAAGATATTCAGGGGCGGGTTTTATATTTTGGGCAATGACCCTCCGTAACTTAACCCTCAGTTCGGATACGGACCCGGATACATTTACTCCCCTACAACGTAATTCATACAAGAGGTCGTCCTTGGTCAGATAATTAATGTAAATATTGTCATCAGCTGACTCCATGGCTGCCTGACAAGACATTCAAGTTTATAAAATAAACTGACAAGTGAAGAAAACGTAATATAAGATATGGTATTCCAAAAGCTGTAAATTCTGAAAATATTACAATGTTTATTTCAGTTATTATTTCACTATGCAACGATTTACATAATTACAGTAATATGTCAGGTTAATGAAACAAAATACTAATAAATAAAATAGACCGACCTGATTATAAAACCACTTGTTCTGGTACCAATTTATAAACACCCCTATCGCCGCCGATAACACACATACGGCCACAAAAAACAAGCGACAGGTCGGACGGGGTGTAGACAAACAAAATAAAAATAAAAAAATTTAGGAAGCGGTAAACAAACACGGGGATCGTTGCATGAATGAAAAATAAAATCATTCACAGTAGGTTGCAAAAAAATTTAATTAATAACAGAATAAGACTATCATATTATAAAGTATTAAACAGTAAATATTTCAATAACAAAATTTTAAAATCGGTAAAGACCGAACATTAGCAACAAATCCAATAATTACAATATGGGTAATTCAAAATTAATAACTTTATAAGTTGTAAAATAATGCTTTTATACAAACTAATAATAGCATTTGTTTTGTTGGCCAACATATGCATATATTGATTCGGTTTTCCAATGACTTAGCAACTATTATGTTCAATTTTCAGAATTACCACATAACTATTAAATAAATAATTTAGGATCATTATTGCTTTCGTATTGACGTTAAATAAAGCAGTAAAATTTAAGATCATTTAGATTTACATAAGAATTTGAAAGAAAGACAAAACCAGAACTAAGCTAGTTATTTTAAATTTAAATATATAAAAAATTTTTTTTTTGTTACATTAGGTTGTGCAAACGAAAATATTTCAATTTTTAACATTTAAATTAGTTAATTACAGATTATGAAACGACATGAAAATATATGTATATATATAAGGTAATGTCTCGACAAAGATTTTCTTGTCCATTACTTGCAATTTATATTAAGGTTTCGACTACAGAATCTTTCATGCAAGATAATTAAACATTTCACCGATTAACTGTTGACCGGAACTGAGGATTTCACAAAAATATAAAAAAGATGATGGTCACATACCTCATGTTAACAACACACATGTTGTAAAAAAACTCACGAATCCCACAGGTAATCTTATTCTCAAAATGGTAGACATAACAGTATTGGAAAAGCTCCAGACATTTGAAAATCCCATCAAGACACAGAATATTGGCGAATGATGAAAATCATATTTGAGAATCGAATATCCAAATGATGATCAGTAAACTGAAGGTAGTAGACATTGAAATTCTGGATTGCAGTTTTATTTTGGTTAAAACTTGTTACCTCGAACCCGGTACTCCAAACCATGCACTTGAACCGTGCACTCGAACCGTACACTCGAACTGTGTACTTGAACCCTGTAGCAAAGATCGGGCCAGTGTCAATAATTTATATAAAATAAACGATCTTAACATCAGCACAAGTCATAAGTTATACAATAAGATTTAGTAGTTTTTATGAATTAGGTTAAGTAACTTAAAGAAGTAAGAATTTCTACGAGCCGTAATACAATAAAATTAAAGGTACAAGACAAAATACAATTGAGCAATTACTATTGCAAAATGATCTTAATTAGAAAACATAATAACTTTTACAAATGAAATAATCGAAATTAAAATTTAGTTTTGTTGGATGTGACACGTATTCAGCAAACTGAAGCAAGCCCAGACAGAGTAGCTTACTTTTACAAAAATATGATATTAAACAGCTCGTAGCAAAACTCACAACTTTTGGAATACAAAGAAAAATAAATAATCTTACCATTTCAATGAATGGGCAGACGTTTTACTTTAGCCAAAAGTAATAAACTGATAAATTATTCACGTAAAAATTACAACATTACGGTATCACTATACTCGGTGAAGCGACGACAAAGAGTGTAGCCAGGCAACTCATGTAGGCAGCTTGTCGCGAGGGGCAGAAGCAGTTCGTACGAGAAACGAAGAGCGCGCCACCGGACGGCAGACAGTTCTACATCACAAGCAAAACAGTTAAGGAAACCAACACAATAAATTACGCCGACAAAACCCTAAAACACGTAACAATCTGTAAACAGATGTTACAAAACGTGTAGATCCGGTGAAAACTTGATTTCGAAAAATCGACATGGAAACAATACTTTTCTTCCTATGTATTCATATAGGCAAGAGAAAGTAAAAACATGATAAAACATGTAATTATTCAGATGTAGGCTAATATTGTTACGCCTTAACGGCGACGGAAACCAAAAAAGTTCAGGAGTTTCTGAATTCATTGATATAAATACTTAACATTCAGATTTTCCTTATTTAAAATTTATTTTTTAAAAAATCGTACAATTTTTTTGATGTATGATGGAAGATGGAAGGAACATCAAAACAGAATGAAGGATGGAAGAATACCGAAGCAGATGTAGAAATATAAACCAGAAGGCAGAAGAACTCTGGGTAGACCGAGGAAAAGATGGAGCTGAAGAGAGTGATGTCAGAACAGGCCAAGGCCTAAACCGTGAAGAGAAAAAGATTTTTGAAAAAAATCTTGCATTTCAATTTCTTGCTACTTCTTTAGTATTTAATCCTAGTAGTTGTAGTTTTTTGCCATTTACCAAAAAATTTTTTTTTGTATACAAGGAACATTTTCTTAAAAACTACCGAATTAATCCACTTCAAAATTTTACACATGGTTTACCTTGCCACTCTTACACAGAACCGTGAGCTTTGTTTTTCTTCCGTCTGCATTAGCAGTAATCGCATAACAGTCAGACGTTAAACCAAAAAAAAAAAAAAAATTTGTTTTTCTTTGAGTTACTTCAGTTAACTGCAAAAATTTATAAAAATATAAAACATTGCCTCAAATTCCAGGTTCCGAAAACAATTAATTCGTTGTAAAAACTCATGGTTTTGTATAAAGGTACATAACAAATAAATACAAAAAAGAAACATTTTTTAAATGTAGAACTCGATTTTTCGAAATCGAGTTTCCACCGGATCTACACGTTTTTAGACCCCCTCAACCCAAAAAAACATGTTTTTAGTGATTGGCCTGTGTGTGTGTGTGTGTGTGTGTGTGTGTGTGTGTGTGTGTGTGTGTGTGTGTGTACAGAATATCTCAAGAACGGATCATCGTACGAACTTGAAACTTGAAATTGACACGAACATTTTCATCAAAATCGGTCAACCGGAAGTAGTAATTTATTCGTGTCATTTTTTTACTTTTTTGCGATATTCTCAAAAACGGCTACTACATTTTTTTTTAAAATCGCCGCGTTTACTAAATTGTTTATACTTTACACGATAAGGTAGGTGCCATGTTTGCCGAAATTCTTGGAGAGGCTGATTTTACGTAAAAACAATTGGTTTTTAAGATTCCGGCCTTAATTTGCATTGTAGCGCAAAAATGAATATAATAAAAGTTGTAGAGAATTTTAAATCCTACAACTTTTATTTAAAACATTCTTTGTATAACGGTTAGTTTAGCGGTACTTGTTGATTTTCTGTTTTTTTCATGAAAATTTGTAAAAAATCGATTTTTTAAGATTTCGGCCTTAGTATACAGATTTTATGACAAAAGTGTACCAATATAATTAAGTTTATAGGAAATTAAAATGTCTAAAACTTTTATTTTACGCATTTTTCTCTATAGAGCCTAGTTTAGCATGAAAAAAGTTATTTTCCGTATTAAGCCAAACAAAAGTTGGTTTTCATTTTGCATCATTCACTCATGATTAAAATAAAGTTATGTTTTGAGGTTAGTTTTTTCCTTTATTTCTAATGTTAGATTATATTGGTCATTATTTGCATTGACAAGAGAAAGTCGTGTGAGTGTTTCACACCATATTTTTAATAACTCGATCCAGGACATGTCAAGATAAAACTGATAAATCTAAATTTTAAAAATATGTTAAATTCATTACTTACCAATAATTTATTAACACAACTAACTTGCTTATTTCAATAAAGTTTATGGCAATTTATTGATTTATTTTCTACTTGCAAAAATATGAGTAGGTTATGCCAATAGCGGTTCGTGCTTTCAAAGATAGATGAAGAGTTGAAAAAAACCAGAAAAAGTAGTATATTACAGTAAAACCTCCTTAATCCGGCATTCTATAGTCCGGAATTATCTATAATCCGGCATCAACGGCAATAGACAAAAATTATAGAATTGCCTTCACAATGAACATTGTGACGTGAGCAACCCGACAGATACCGTCGACACTCAAGAGCCACAAAGCGTCACGTTTGTAAAATTTGCTGAGTCAAATAAACAATTCAGTATGGCCGAAGTTATGAACTTGCATAGCTCTATAATAAAAAATGATTTTTTAAATAAAAAAAAATACTAGTCGTAAGAAGCAAGTAGATATTAGATATTTTTTCCAGCCATCTACCAGTGCTGTTGCTAAAAACCACGAATAGTACAGTACTGTACTTAAAAAATGCATTTTAATATTTCTCCTGTACTTATATATTCATTTATATTGTTTAAATAACCCATGTTTAAATAATAAATACATACAGTAAAAGTTTCTTGTGCAAATTGTGTTATTTTTTATACGACTCCTGTATTTTTACTTTCTCTTGCCTATATGAATATATAGGAAGGAAAGTATTGTTTTCATGTCGATTTTAATAAATACATTCTTCACCGGATCTATACGTTTTCACACCCCCTGAACCCAAAAAACATGTTTTTAGCGATCGGTCTGTGTGTGTGTGGGTGTGTGTGTGTGTGTGTGCGTGCGTGCGTGTGTGTGTGTGTGTGTGAACAGAATATCTCAAGAACGGAACATCGTACGAACTTGAAACTTGAAACTTAAGTTACATACCACTACCGGACGCGACACGAACATTTTCATCAAAATCGGTCAACCGGAAGTAGTAGTTTATTCGTATAATTTTTCAGTTTTTTGCGATTTTCTCAAAAACTGGTCCTACGATTTTTTTTAAAATCGCCTATTTTACTCAATTTTTTATTCTCTACAAGATAGGGTAGGCGCCATGTTTGCTGAAATTCTCGGTGAGGCTGTTTTCACGTAAAAACGTTGTTTTTTTAAGATTACGGCTTTAATATAAATTTTAGCGCAAAAACTTATATAATAAAAGTTGTAGAGAATTTAAAAACCTACAACTTCTGTTTCAAACATTTTTTTGTATGACGCTTAGTTTAGCAGTAATTAGCGATTTTCTGATTTTTTTTCTCACGAAAACGTGAGAAAAATCGATTTTTTAAAGATTTCGGCCTTAGAATGCATTTTACGACAAAAGTGTATTTAATAAAATTTATAGAAAATTAAAAGATCTACAACTTTTATTTAAAGCATTTTTCTCTACAGAGCCTAGTTTAGAGAGAAAGAGTGATTTTCCGTATTTCTAAGCCAAACTGAGGTCGATTTTCATTTTACGTCTTTCACTCATGATTAAAATTAGGTTATGTTTGTTGAGGTTAGTTTTTTGTTTATTTCTAATTTTTTATTACTAATGTTAGGTTTATTGTTAATTATTTGCACTGGCAAGAGAAAGTTGTGTGAGTGTTTCACACCAGATTTTTATAAATAACCTCCATAGTCCGGAATTTCCTTTAATCCGGCAAGCTTCAAGTCCCAAACGTGCCGGATTAAAGAGGTTTTACTGTAATAAGGTACACGCGAAACTTCCGAGATTCAAAATTGTAAAATACATACATACAAAACAACTGTGTAGCACAACAAATACAAAACTACTAATGTGCACATACATAGAACACGCAGATGCAGTAGACTAATCGACCAGCGGCAATGTATTCACAATTTCGGGATGGGTGGGGGAGCGGTAGGCAAGCATTATTTGTCGTTGACATCTCCGTTGTCATGACAACCCGCTCGCCATGGAAAAGAATGCCTGAATCTGACTATATATTTTTTTTTTTTTTTTTTTTTTTTTGCGCCCTGGAGACTCCAGGAGGAGTATAGGACATGTCGTCAGATATAACACCTGAAATACATATAAGAATCACACAATGTATCACTACTATCAAGAAAGAAATTCTTGTACGCTATAAAAAGTTTCACTGATCAAGTAATTTTTCAGATTTTTTTTAAAAGAATTCAAATCCTCACAACACTTTAAAGATTGGGGTAATTTATTCATGAATTTTCTCCCTGCATAAGTAGGTTTTTGTTCAAACAATTTTGTGGAGTGATTAGCCACATAATAATATAGTCGATCTACTGAGTAGAGTAGATAAAAACTTAGTAAAACCTCTAGTGGTTCAAACCAGCCTTTCGACTGATGACCTAAACAACAAAGTTTGCATAACAATTACGTATCTATGTTGTAAATGGTGGAGTGTTTAATTATTTGCATCCGATCTGCTGGTTTCAGGGCTAAAAATAGTAATTCTGTTTCTCATTACATGGTCAGCCAATTATATGACTGAACTATTTAAGAACAGACGAGGTAGAGGTGTGAAAGACACGACTATCGGTTTCATAATGATAGACACCCGAGTTTCAACCCAAAGCATCTCCAAAACTATAAGTCAAATTTCAACATATTTTACATAAAAATTTAGCTAATTTATTCTGCGTTTATTTATAATAACCCTATATTTTCATGTTCTTTAAAAATTGCCATATTGAGGGTTGGAAGACAAAAAGGCCCGGTTGTTTTGCTACCGCAACAAATTTCATGAGTTTGCAGACGTTTAACTCGAAAATAATTTGACCGAAAAGTTTGAAATTTTAACATAACATAGACAATTCTGCCCATAACAGACAGGTGGAGTGTCAAATTATTTACACTCAATCTGTTTGTTGCAGGGCTAAAATAAATAGTTCTGTTTCTTATCACATGGTCAGCCAATTGAATGGCTGAATCATTTAAGAGCAGAAGAGGTAGAGGTGTAAAAGACACTAATCAGAGTTATCTCCTCTGAAAGTAATGAATTTCATTATACAGCCAGACCCTGTGGTGAATGAAGTGAAGGTGTCATTTGCAGAGTGGAAAATATGTGCTTTTCAGAGGGCCCGGCATGCTGATAAGCGTACTTTTCCACTCAGTGAGGAAGGCAATGGTAAACCACCTTACTCCTCGTTTTACTTAGTAAAACGAGTAATATGCCCATAACAGACAGGTGGAGTGTCAAATTATTTACATTCAATCTGTTCGTTGCAGGGCTAAAATAAATAGTTCTGTTTCTTATCACATGGTCAGCCAATTAAATGACTGAATCATTTAAGAACAGAAGAGGTAGAGGTGTACTGTGACACTAATCAGACTTATCTTCTCTGAAAGTAATGAATTTCATTGTACAGCCAGACCCTGTGGTGAATGAAGTGAAGGTGTCATTTACAGAGTGGAAAATATGTGCTTTTCAGAGGGCCCGGCATGCTGATAAGCATACTTTTCCACTCAGTGAGGAAGGCAATGGTAAACCACCTTACTCCTCGTTTTACTTAGTAAAACCTCAAGAGGTTCAAACCAGCCTTTTGGCTGTTGACCTAAACAACAACAAAACGATAATTTGCCCGTGCCGAACGATCGAGCAGTTACCGAGATAGGGTTTAGGATATTGTTAATAAATCAAATTTTAAATAACGTACGAATTTTAAATTTTGTATACGCTGTAAGAATATAATTGTCTATGTTATGTTAAAATTTCACGCTTTTCGGTCAAATTATTTTCGAGTTAAACGTCTCCAAACACATGAAATTTGTTGCGGTAGCAAAACAACCGGGCCTTTTTGTCTTCCAACCCTCAATATGGCAATTTTTAAATAACATGTAAATATAGGTTTATTATAAATAAACACAGAATAAAATGAGCTAAATTTTTATGTAAAATATGTTGAAATTTGACTTATAGTTTTGGAGATGCTTTGGGTTCAAACTCGGGTGTCTATGATTATGAAACCGATAGTAGTGTTTTTCACACCTCTACCTCGTCTGTTCTTAAATAGTTCAGTCATATAATTGGCTGACCATGTAATGAGAAACAGAATTACTATTTTTAGCCCTGGAACCAGCAGATCGAGTGCAAATAATTAAACACTCCACCATTTACAACACAGGTACGTAATTGTTATGCAAACTTTGTTGTTTAGGTTATCAGTCGAAAAGCTGGTTTGAACCACTAGAGGTTTTACTAAGTTGTTTTGCATCCAGGAGACTCCAAAAGAGAGTATAGGGCATGTCAAGATAAAACTGATAAACAAAAAGTTAATCACAATGATAAATTCATCACTTCCACCAAAAATTTGTTTCCACTACTGCTTACTTCAGTAGACTTGTCATGAACCCCTTTGTATCAAATAGCACACAAAATTAAAAAGTTAAACACAATGATAAATTCATCGCTTACCAATAATTTGTTTCCACTACTGCTTAACTCAGTAGGCTTGTCATGAACCCCTTTGTATCAAATAGTACATAATATTTGTTTAATTAGAAGTTAAATACTTTTCAACCAAAAACTATTTAGAAAAGAATTCGTGCACACTGTAAAATGTTTCATCAATCAAGTATTGTTTTAGCTTTTTCTTAAAATCACTTAAATTGTCACAACTTTTTAAACCTTGTGGCGATTTATTGATGTATTTTCTACCTGCATAAGTTGGTTTTTGTTCAAACAATTTAGTTTTTTTTCTATCTTTAACCTTTTTTTTCTTTTCTTTCCAAAATATATTGTAGTTTTTTTTAAAGTGTATACAGTAAATGCTTCATTTAAAATGTTTATACTAGGCAGTGGTTACCGGTGTACTTTGATGGTTGGGGTTCAATTAACCATACTCTCTCGGGAATGGTCGGCCTGGGTCTGTACAAGACTACACCTCATTTACACGTCATACACATCATTCTCATCTCATTGGGTCATGGGGTTGCTTATTGTTCTGAATTGAAAAGATTGCAACGTACACAAAATTAGGAATAAAAAAAAAAAGTTTATGTTTGTTTGTGTGTATTATATACAGAGTGATTCAATAAGATGGAAACAATTTCAATAAGCTGTATTTCCTGAACTACATGTTATATTTTAATTCGGTAAATTAAATTTGAAAGAGAAAGTTTTAAATTTTAATTTACATACATGAAAGTTTATAGATGTTGAATGTGTCCTCCTCCGGCTGCACGTACAACATCTAGACGGTAACTGAACTCATCCCAAACTCTCTGACGCATGTCTTGGGTCACTGAGTTGACTGCAGCTGTGATACGATTCCTTAGTTCATTCAAATTGGTGGGAAGAGGTGGTATGTAAACTGCACTTTTCACAAACCCCCACAAGAAAAAGTCACAGGGTGTAAGATCTGGAGACCTCGGTGGCCAAAACTGAAGTGCAGAGTCGTCATTCGCCATGGGACCTATCCATCGTTGACATATGGATTCATTTAGGAAACCCCGAACATTGCGATGCCAATGGGGTGGATTTCCTCAAATGAATGAAGATTCAGGAGATTACATTTTCCAGCAGGATGGAGCTCCACCCCATTGGCATCGCAACGTTCGGCGTTTCCTAAATGAATCCATACGTCAACGATGGATAGGTCGCATGGCCAATGACGACTCTGCACTTCAGTTTTGGCCACCGAGGTCTCCAGATCTTACACCCTGTGACTTTTTCTTGTGGGGGTTCGTGAAAAGTGCAGTTTACATACCTTCTCTTCCCACCAATTTGAATGAACTAAGGAATCGTATCACAGCTGCAGTCAACTCAGTGACCCAAGACATGCGTCAGAGAGTTTGGGATGAGTTCAGTTACCGTCTAGATGTTGTACGTGCAGCCGGAGGAGGACACATTCAACATCTATAAACTTTCATGTATGTAAATTAAAATTTAAAACTTTCTCTTTCAAATTTAATTTACAGAATTAAAATATAACATGTAGTTCAGGAAATACAGCTTATTGAAATTGTTTCCATCATATTGAATCACTCTGTATATTCAACTTCATACCATTATATTATTACATAATTCTATTACTATTCTATCATATTAAAATATTATATTCATCATGTTCATATGTTATACTCATCACATTCATGTATTATATTGTAGGTTATGAAGTTCAAGAATCTTTATTGTATAGATTATAAGATCGTTAAATTACGATTGTATGTTTTAAGAGAGCAGTATTGGGTTTTATCTGTTGCTCTCATATGTAATATTTTCTTAAATAAATAAATAAAAGCAAACGTTTATTAAAAGTGTCACATAACTTATAAACCACCCTGTACACATTTAATCACTTTCATACAGAGGCCAAAAGCAATAATTAAATTTTCCCCGTGTGCATGTATTTGTGTATATAATATAAATAAACTCTATACAATTTACTCACAAAATAGGAAAACAAAAATATACATCTTTTTTTCTCTAATGACATTTAGTAGGTAAATCAACAATAAAGCGTACAAGAAGTGAAGGTAATATTCCTTATATCATTAGGATGCTCTATCGTAATTACATGGGAAATAATGCTTGCTGAAGACTATAAAAAACTGGTAATATTTACAGGATAATAAACATAACTAATGTACGTGTCTGTAGTAAAATTCCAGTTAACTGAAACCGGATTGTTTGAAATGACCAAAAACCAATAAATTTCTGTTGTGTAATTACATAAACATAATTGAAATAACTTGCCTATAACCAGCAAATGGAATGTTAAATTATTTGCACTTGATCTGCTAGTTCCAGGATTAAAAAAAATAGTTCTGTTTCTTATCACATGGTCAGCCAATTATATAATTAATGAATTTAAGAACAGAAGAGGTACAAGTGTAAAAGACACTAGTCAGAGTTATCTTCTCTGAAGTAATGAATTTCATTATACGAGGTGTGGCTATTAAATAACGAGACTGATGTTGCAAAAAAATTTATTTTAATTTTATACATAATCACTTATTGTCACCTTCAATATACACTCCTTCTCTATCCCTACAACGCTCCATGCGAATTTTCCATTGTTGGAAGTCATCTTCTGTCAGTTCCTTCAGGACACGTGCCGCTTTCTCTTTTACACCTTCCACAGACTCAAATTTTGTTCCTTTTAATGAAAATTTCACCTTAGGGAACAGGTACAAGTCACATGGTGCAAGATCTGGTGAATAAGGTAGATGTTCTAACACTGAGATGCTGTACTTCACTAGGAACCTCTTGACAGATAACACGGAATGAGCTGGCACATTGTATTAGTGGAGAACCCATGATTTTTCCTTCCACATTTCGGGGCATTTTTTCCTTACTCTTTCACGTAGTTTAGAAAGTACCTCAAGGTAGTAATATTGATTAATTGTTTGACCTTCAGGAACCCAGTGAAGGTACACAATCCCATGGATATAAAAAAAAACAATCATCATTGCTTTAAATTTTGACTTGCTCATTCCAGCTTTTTTGGCTCTCGGTGAAGTTCGGCTCTTCCAGTGCATGGATTGGCACTTCGTTTCCAGAACATAAGTAAAAAACCATGTTTCATTACATTTATTGTTTCCAAAAAATTTGGGTCATTTTCAATCACATACAAAGTGTCAGTACAAACATTTTTGCAAGCTTCTTGTTGTTCAAACGTTAGAATTTTCAGCACCATTTTAGCACACACTTTTCGCATGTTAAAATTGTTATGTAAAATTTGCCGTACACATTCTTTATCAATACCTAAAGTTTCACCAATTATGTGAATACTTAATCGACGGTCAGACCGAATCAAATTACCGACTTTTTTGACATTTTCATCAGTTTTTGATGTTGAAGGGCACCTGGCCATAAATCATCTTCAACGTCTTCTCTGCCATCTTTAAAATGCTTAAACCATTCAAACACACGTGCTCGCGATAAACATTCAATGCCATACACTTCTTTCAGTAAATTATAAGTCTCCGTAGAAGATTTTTCAAGTTTAAAGTAAAATTTCACAATACTTTTTTGCTCTACTATCACACTAACCATTTTATCCAGCAAAACAAAAAAACAACAATCGTAGGCTCTGACTAAAATGTGTTGTTTATAGAAGTGAGACTAGCTTTTTTTTAGTAGGTTATTTGGTCACCAGAGACGATACAGTCTCTATCAAAACCATTAAGCGAACAGAAGCCGCGCCGATCCTCCCACAGGAGAGGGCGCTATTAAATCACAACTTTGTTTTCTTTTGCAAATTTAAAAATTTCCCTGTAAGCAAGCTCGTTATCTTTACGTATTATATCTTGTACATCATATACAATATCAGGATCAGTTCTCCACAAGTCGAGTCTCAGTCTCTCCGAAGCTTCAAACAATAATGGGCAATCAAATATCATATGGTTTAAGTCTTGTCTGACCACGCCGCAGTCGCACGCGGCAGAACCAATCACATTTTTATCCGCCAGATGTGCTCTACAGCAAGTGTGACCAGATTTTATTCTATTGATCAGAGTAATAAACTCTCTAGGACCTCTAGAATTTGCAAACCAAGGTTTGTTCAAACCAACTTTGGAGTTTTCAAAGTAAAATTTTCCCTTAAAATTGCTTTGTGATTTCAGGAAATTACAAGAATCAGATCGTAGAACACATTCGAAAAAGGGGAAAAGATTGTCAAATCTCACCTTAGGGATGTCTATAACATTTTTATACTTACGAGAAAGGTTCACACTAAACAGCTGTTAATTAATGGCGGTTGACGCATGCCTCCTTGATACGCAACAGCGCTAGTCTCGTTATTTAATAGCCACACCTCGTATAATAATGTACATTAAATTTACAGTTGTTGTTTTGTTTAGGTCAACAGCCGAAAGGCTGGTTTGAACCTGTAGAGGTTTTACTAAGTAAAACGAGGAGTGAGGTGGTTTACCATTGCCTTCCTCACTGAGTGGAAAAGTACGCTTAACAGCATGCCGGGCCCTCTGAAAAGCACATATTTTCCACTCTGCAAATGACACCTTCACTTCATTCACCACAGGGTCTGGCTGTATAGTGAAATTCATTACTTTCAGAGAAGATAACTCTGACTAGTGTCTTTTACACCTCTACCTCTTCTGTTCTTAAATGATTCAGTCATTTGATTGGCTGACCATGTGATAAGAAACAGAACTATTTATTTTAGCCCTGCAACAAACAGATTGAGTGTAAATAATTTGAAACTCCACCTGTCAGTTATGGGCAGACAGAAATTTACAGATCAATAAAATTTATTTATTTGGTAGAAAACAAACAAATTTGCAGAGTAAATTGGAGGAACAGGTCGCAGAAATTATCTAAAATTAAAGATCCTGAGTTCGATTCCCAGCCATTTTTACATAATTACAGTAGTCGCTAATAACCAAGCAGTTGTTGCAAATTTAAATAAATAAAAATTCTGGTGTGAAACACTCACACCACATTCTCTTGCCAATGCAAATAATTAACAACATTAGTAATGAAACATTAGAAATAAACAAAGAAACTAACCTCAATAAACATAACCTAATTTTTACATGAGTGAAAGACGCAAAATGAAAATCAACCTCAGTTTGGCTTAAAAATACGGAAAATCACTCTTTCATGCTAAACTAGGCTCTGTAGAGAAAAACCCTCTAAATAAAAGTTGTAGATATTTCAATTTCCTATAAATTTGATTACACTTGTCGTAAAATGCATAATAAGGCTGAAAATCTTTAAAAATTTGATATTTTTACATGATTTTGTGAGAAAAAACAGAAAATTGCTAATTAGTGCTAAACTAAGCGTTATACAAAAAAAATGTTTGAATGAAAAGTTGTAGTTTTAAATTCTCTACAACTTTTATAACATACATTTTTGCCCTAAAATGCATATTAAAGATGCAATCTTAAAAAAACAATTTTTTTATGAGAAAACAGCGTTACCAAAAATTTCAGCAGTTATGGCGCCTAGCCTATCTTGTAGAGCATACAAATGTAGCAAATGAGATTAAAAAAAAATTGTAGGAGCCGTTTTTGAGAAAATCACAAAAAAAAGAAAAATGACACAAATAAACTACTACTTCCGGTTGACTAATTTTGATGAAAATGTTCGTGTCGGGTCCTCTAGTGGTATCTTAACTTAAGTTTTAAGTTTCAAGTTTATACGATATTCCATTCTTGAGATATTCTGTTCACACACACACACAAAACAATCGCTAAAAAAATGTTTTTTGGGTTCAGGGGGTCTGAAAGTGTGTAGATCCGGTGAAAACTTGATTTCAGAAAATCGACATGAAAACAATACTTTCCTTCCTATATTTTCATATAAACAAGAGAAAGTAAAAAACTAGAAAAAAAATTAAACAAGAAAAAAGTATATATTCAAATCCACATACTTTATTTGAAGTACACATAAACTTTTCTGAATTTTTATATACATTACACATTACATACAATTAAACTCCATTAATACAACAATCTTAATACAAAGAACGAAACTACATGGTGTACAAAAAAAATTAAACACTTGAATTCCTCGAATCTCACTCAGTTATGAAACTATTAAAATGCATTAAAAATGAACAAGAATTTACAAATCCATCTATACTCAGTTCATCGTAAGAAAAACATGTCGAGTAAACAAATAATAATGTCACTGAGCATGCGCATAATTTAAAAATGTGTACACGCTGATTAAAGAGTTGTTGTTGTTTAGGTCAACAGCCGAAAGGCTGGTTTGAACCTCCAGAGGTTTTACTAAGTAAAACGAGGACTGAGGTGGTTTACTGTTGCCTTCCTCACTGAGTGGAAAAGTATGCTTATCAGCATGCCGGGCCCTCTGAAAAGCACATATTTTCCACTCTGTAAATGACACCTTCACTTCATTCACCACAGGGTCTGGCTGTACAATGAAATTCATTACTTTCAGAGAAGATAAGTCTGATTAGTGTCACAGTACACCTCTACCTCTTCTGTTCTTAAATGATTCAGTCATTTAATTGGCTGACCATGTGATAAGAAACAGAACTATTTATTTTAGCCCAACAACAAACAGATTGAGTGTAAATAATTTGACACTCCACCTGTCTGTTATGGGCAGGATTAAAGAGTAACAACAAAATACTTGTAACAAAAGAAAAACTTTCAATTGTAAACATTGTATATAAAAATGAATGCCTATCACATGCAACAAATTACAGGCTAATGTTTTAACGTCAGCTGATATAACGGGTGTTTTATTAAGGACGCAACCCTGATTATAAGAAGATAGAAGTAATAAATCGGTAAATTTTCAATCACCCAATTGGTATGTTGGCAACAGTGCACTCAAGGCCAACTACCTAAGACAGTTAAAATGTTCCAGTCAAGCATTAGTGTGATGACAGCAGTAGTTTCATTATATTGTGTCACCAATGGTTTTTTCCAAGGAAGAACGCGTGCTTATCGTAGAGACTTACATAGCGAGTAAATCTTACAAATGTGTGCAAGATAAGTTTCAGTTGAAATTTCCCCGTTTTGAATAAATCGTCAATATTGCGTTTGATAAATAAATTCCCTGCCCATAATAAACAGGTGGAGTGTCAGATTATTTGCACTCAATCTGTTCGTTGCAGGGCTAAAATAAATAGTTCTGTTTCTTATGACATGGTCAGCCAATTAAATGACTGAATCATTTAAGAACAGAAGAGGTAGAGGTGTTAAAAGACACTAGTCAGAGTTACCTCCTCTGAAAGTAATGAATTTCACTATACAGCCAGACCCTGTGGTGAATGAAGTGAAGGTGTCATTTGCAGAGTGGAAAATATGTGCTTTTCAGAGGGCCCGGCATGCTGATAAGCATACTTTTCCACTCAGTGAGGAAGGCAATGGTAAACCACCTCACTCCTCGTTTTACTTAGTAAAACCTCTACAGGTTCAAACCAGCTTTTCGGCTGATGACCTAAACAACAAATAAATTCCGTAGAACTGGGAGTGTACTCGATGAGAAACCACCTCGCCAGCCCACAAAGTTAACCACAGAAGTTTCAGTTGAAATTTCCCCGTTCTGAATAAATTGTCAATATTGCGTTTGATAAATAAATTCTGTAGAACTGGGAGTGTACTCGATGAGAAACCACCTAACCACCCCACAAAGTTAACCGCAGAAGTTCTCGAAGATTTGAAAAATTGTTTGACTCAATCACCTAAAAAATCGCTTAGAAAATTATCATCGCAAGCTGGGCATTAACTACTGTTTTCAGAGCTACGAAAAAGTTACATTTGCATCCTTATCGCGTTGGCGTAACTCATGAACTGAAAGCTACAGACCATCAGAAACGATTACAATATTGTTCTTCCTTGGAAAAAACCATTGCTGACACAATATAACGAAATGACTGCCGTCACCACACTAATGCTTGACTGGAACATTTTAACTATCTTAGATAGTTTGCCTTGAGTACTCTGTTGCCAACATACCGATTGGGGGACAGAAAATTTACGGATGTATTACTTCATTCTTCTTATAATCAGGGTTGCATCCTTAATAAAACACCCGTTTTGCAAGAGCGACATGACTGATCACAGCTGGTACAGCACTGACCCCCACCACTCACTGAGGCAACCGAGCGCGCCATTACCAAAATAAACCTTCTGAGCACTTCAGAAAACCTTATTTGGCTTCCACTCATCAAAAGCTTATTTGGTGTCCACTCTACAGTGCCATCAAAGTTTATGGAAAGTCGGGAGTTCGGAGCAAAATGCAACAGCTATAGTTCTTTTCTTTTTACAACTTAATAAACTCATATTATTTTTACACGGTACAAATTATTTGTAACCAACTTAAACAAATTAAAAATACCAACAAAAGATTTCAATAACCAACAGATATCAACAAACGTTGATCATGAAATTTTATTGAAAACATTAGTCATGAGGCGTTACGGATGTAGAATTGAAATGGTTTCAATCTTACCTTATTAATAGATTACAGTGTGTGGAGTTAACTAGAGCTGTAAGGAGGAAACTTACAACGATTGTAACTGGAAAGCTTGAAGTCAAAGCAGGCGTTCCACAAGGGTCAGTTTTAGGTCAAATTCTGTTTCTATTGTACATAATTAGGCTACCAGAAGTCATACCTAATGGCAGAGCTTTGTTGTTTGCTGATAATACTTCAGTAATCAGTGACAGTTTACTGGTAGATGCACTTGAAGTAAATACACATGTTTACAAAGAGTCCGTAGCACAGTTCTTGAATCAAATGTTATTTAACAGTTTTTGGGAAAAGTGTCAGTATTTGCAATTCAAAAACAAACATAACGTTAAAGAAAGTAGAGAAGTGGATGTAATTATTCCTAATAATAGTTTAGAGCATGTAGAAACAGTGAAGTTCCTGGGAGTATCTCTAGATAGATTTTTGTCTTGGGACTTCTATACCAATCAAGTTTGTAGTAAAATTTCATCTGGGGTATTTGCACTAAAACAAATTGCCAGATTAAATGATAAAAAATTACTAAGGGCAGCTAATCATGGCCTCATTCTGTCTCATATCCGTTATGGTATCTTAGTATGGGGTAATTCTAGCATGGGTAATATGAATAGGGTTTTTAAAATTCAAAAGAAAGCTATTAGGTGTATGGTGGTAGCTAACCAGCTAACTTCATGCAGGCCACTATTTAAGGAGCTTAAATTGCTTACAGTTCCCTCTCTCTACATATTTGAGGTGATTATGTATGTTAGGCAAAATAATTTTATGCAAAATTCCAATGTTCACAATCATAACACAAGAAACTGAAATGATTATTACGTGACTAATCACTTCACAAAATTGTTTGAACAAAAACCTACTTATGCAGGGAGCAAATTCATGAATAAATTACCCCAATTTTTAAAATGTTGTGATAATTTGCATTCCTTTAAAAAAAATCAGAAAAATTACTTGATCAGTGAAACATTTTATAGTGTTCAAGAATTTCTTTCTTGGCAGTAGTGATACATTGTGTGATTTTTATATGTATTTCAGGTGTTGTAACTGACATGTCTTATACTCCTTCTGGAGTCTCCTGGACGCAAAAAAAAAAACGTAGCACAGTCTAAACCGTATTTCTAAACAATAGGAATTCTTAACACTCATACTAAAAACGTACAAAATTAGAAATTCTCGCTCACAAATGAACATACAAGTATTCCCATACTTAGAGCACGAGTCTGGCGCGTGGTATTTCAACTTACGTTAGTGGGGAATGACAATTTAGAATGTGGCATTTCAAACACGCAAGTAAGTATCCAGCACTCCAAGATCATGTACTAAATGTCTGTGTAAATGGCTGGGTAATGAGATGTAGCACTCTGGCTATCAAGTAACACAAAGAATAAATTTTTTCTAAAAATTTTACTTAACACCTTACATAGGCCTTCGAGCCAGCCCAGTCAGTCACTGGTAAAAAAATCGCTATTATTTGTAAAGTAACACTGGTTGGGCAAGCGACTTTGTATGGTGACCAGTTGACAGCCATCTATGAAGAAACTCTACTGGGGTTCCCTGTTCAAACTCATGTCTAATCCATGTCAAAAAAAAGTACAGCAAAAAGCAGCGATCAAATTGGGTAGTTGTCAACAATGTACAGTTCCTGATAACAAAATAAAAGCTGAAAAAAAAAACACCTTACATCCGCTTAACTATCGCTTTATAATTTTTAAACAAAACTGAAAAAAAATGTAAAATTTATGTAAATTCTTAAAAATGTTGCCCGTTAAAAACACGATGTGCATTAGATTTAGATTCGAGAAACTACAGTTGTACGTACACAGAAGAAAAAATTTATACACAATTAACAAGAAAATAAAAATAAATAAAAAATTATAACTACTTATTTATTTATTCTATAATATAATATATCCATTCATATATTTAAATTACTAATAATAAAAATAAAAGAAAAAAATAATAATATAAAATTTTTATTTAAATATAATAATTTTACTGAACACATGAGTTTTCTTCCAACGATGAAAACTTAGAAAGTATTAAATAAAATAATGAATACAAACATCTGCAATCGAAATCTTTTTGCATGAGAAACAAAAAATATATACATTATATTAATTCAAAATGGAAAAAAATAATAATAAAAGTATTTTGTTCTTTACATTAGTACATTCGAATATAATATAATAATATACCAAATAGTAATAGAGTATGTAAAATTGAATCAGGGTTGCCAACTTATTATAAATTATACTAACAATTGTATAGTGGACCAATGCGAATAAATTCACGATCATTAAATAAATTATTTAAGTTAACAACAAACTTCATTCTTATACAAACAGTGAATAACGATTTAAGCACAGTAGTATGATAAGTTCGTCCTGAAAAGAACGGTTTTAAACTAAAACTTTTGTTGTTGTTTAGGTCAACAGCCTAAAAGGCTGGTTTGAACCTCTAGAGGTTTTACTAAGTAAAACGAGGAATGAGGTGGTTTACCATTGCCTTCCTCACTGAGTGGAAAAGTACGCTTATCAGCATGCCGGGCCCTCTGAAAAGCACATATTTTCCACTCTGTAAATGACAACTTCACTTCATTCACCACAGGGTCTGGCAGTACAATGAAATTCTTTACTTTCAGAGAAGATAACTCTGATTAGTGTCTTTTACACCTCTACCTCTTCTGTTCTTAAATGATTCAGTCATTTAATTGACTGACCATGTGATAAGAAACAGAACTATTTATTTTAGCCCTGCAACAAACAGATTGAGTGTAAATAATTTGACACTCCACCTGTCTGTTATGGGCAGACTAAAACTTTAAATGAAAAAATTTTAACACAATATCAAATATCAATTGCATTGTGAGACAAGAAGAAAGATACAGTCGATTCCGGATAATTGTGGCCCATTGGGACCGGAGCATTTTGGCCCAATTAAATGGCTGGCCCTAATAAACGAATTAGTAAAATGTGGCGTACACGATACTACAGTATTTTATTAAAATTATCACATACATAAATTTTACATGCAAGTTCTATCCATACATGTTATATAGGAAAAAAATCTGGTGTGAAACACTCATACAACTTTCTCTTGCCAATGCAACAAATAATTAACAATAAACCTAATATTAGTAATAAAACATTAGAAATAAACAAAAAACTAACATCAATAAACATAACCTGATTTTAATGAGTGAGAGACGCAAAATGAAAATCAACCTCAGTTTGGCTTTAAAATACGGATAATCACTCTTTCACACTAAACTACTCTCTGTAGAGAAAAATGCTCTAAATACGAGGCGTGTTTTTTAAGTAAGTACCGTTTTGCGATTCCGCCGCCGCAGCGCTACGGTCAGCGTTCCGCGCATGCGCGCTGGTTACCTACATCTCTTGTCTACGCACTGACGCCATTACAGTCTGATTCTTCATTGTATACCTTGTTTACTGAGTGTTTAAGATGCCTCCGACAATCGTGAGTCCCGCTGATTGTGAAGTACGGGCTGTTATACGATTTCTTAGTGCTAAAGGCGTAAAACCGATCGATATTCATCGTGAGATCGTTGAAGTTTACGGACAAAACATTATGAGTGATGGAATGGTAAGGAAATGGGTGAGAGCATTTAAAGATGGCCGCACAAATGTGCAACAATTTCTGCCCGGAAAATCATGTGCACAGTTTTTTGGGACAGAAAAGGAGTATTGCTAGTGGAGTTTCTGCCTCGTAATGAGACAATCAATGCAGCGTCTTATTGTGAGACATTGAAAAATCTGCGTCGTGCAATCCAGAACAAAAGACGTGGCAAGTTGAGTAAGGGTATCGTTTTGCTGCATGACAATGCCCGTCCACATGTGGCTAATCAGACCAAAGATCTCATCAAATAATTTAAATGGGGAAACTCTAGATCATCCTCCATACAGCCCTGATTTGGCGCCCAGCGACTACCATTTGTTCCTGCACTTGAAGAAACACCTGGGCGGTCGGCGTCTTCAAGACGATAACGAAGTCAAAACATTTGTGATGCAGTGGTTAACAAATCAGGCGGCAGAATTTTATCAGGAGGGTATTCAAAAACTGGTGCCACGTTATGACAAGTGCCTCAATATTCACGGAAATTATGTAGAAAAGTAGATTAAGGTACAGGCTTTCATGTAAAAATAAAATTATTGCGATATCTTTGCACGTCTTTTTTTAATTCCAAAACGGTACTTACTTAAAAAACACGCCTCGTAAAAGTTGTAGATCTTTTAATTTTCTATAAATTTAATTATATACACTTTTGTCATAAAATGCATACTAAGGCCGAAATCTTTAAAAAATCGACTTTTCACATGTTTTCGTGAGAAAAAACAGAAAATCGCTAATTACCGCTAAACTAAGCGTTATACAAAAAAATTACAAATAAAAGTTGTAGAATTTTAAATTCTCTACATTTTTAATTATATAAATTTTTGCGCTATTATGCATATTAAAGCCGTAATATTAAAAAAACCTTTTTTTACGTAAAAACAGCCTCACCAAGAATTTCAGCTAACAAGGCGCTTACCCTATCTTGTAGAGATTAAAAAACTGAGTAAACCAGGCGATTTTTAAAAAAATCGTAGGACCAGTTTTTCAGAAAATTGCAAAAAAGTGAAAAATTACACGAATAAACTACTACTTCCAGTTGACCGATTTTGATGAAAATGTTCGTGTCAGGTCCGGTAGTGTTATGTAACTTAAGTTTCAAGTTTCAAGTTCGTACGATGTTCCTTTCTTGAGATATTTTGTACACACACACACACACACACACACACACAGACCAATCGCTAAAAACATGTTTTTTGGGTTCAGGGGGTCTGAAAACGTGTAGATCCGGTGAAAACTTGATTTCTTAAAATTGACATGAACACAATACTTTCCTTCCTATATATTCATATAGGCAAGAGAAAGTAAAAAATAAAAGGGTATCAGAACAATGATTAACCTTTTAGCAAAACCTTTTGCCTTGGTTTTAAGCATTGGACTGTTGACACTAACACCTTGCGAAGTTACAATGGCGAACCATTCATTCAATGCTTCTCAACAAGTGGATCCTTCCTTCACGTTTTCTTTTCTGAGATGTTCCATGATCTTTTAATGCCCACTCTTGAGAATTTTATTTTCTTGGAGCACAATACAAGCTATCAACACTCTGCAGGTCAAGTATGAATAAAGCATAACTAAATTAATACCCACGGATCAACTGAAGTGAAGAGGCCAACAGAATTCACAGTGGAGGTTAAAAGATGTTCCAAACAGTGTGGAGGGCCTCCGAATCCACAGCGCTTATCTAGAGACCCTAAGGTCGCTGATTTATCACTCGAATACCTTGTGCTGTGCTCGTAACTCAGCTAATGGAATTCTACTTATTAGCAAACTCATAAATAGCTTCAGAAAAAATATAGAGGGAAATTTTCATAAAAAACAGAATTTTAACCCGGATTACATTGTTGATATAATTTTAGGTGATGCTGAATGGATTGTGGGTGGGGTGATAAAACGTGCTTCTGCAAGGTCAGTATATATCGGAGACCAGTAAATATTACACTTTTCTTGTAGGGAATTCTTTAACGGATCTGATAGTGTTTCCAATGATAGGATATCATAAAACGGAAATTTTTTTATTCTCTCTTTAGTGTGTTGGTGGCATTGATGGTAAGGGAATCAGTATGTTGTGATGGAAGTGCGTGCAGCTCGTGTGTAAATCAACGTACATTCAATATCTTCAGTTTGTGTTGAAGTTGTGCATTTTCTATGACGAAATTTGCCCTTGGTGGGGGTCAACGAGTTCATTTTACTGTTCGGGAGGGGGTTTACCTCACTCAGGTCAAAAATACGGCTCTTTGTAGTGTTGCAAGGAAAATGTAACAGCTTCCCTCTCATACAACCTGCAGAATTGTTCGAACCAAGTTGTTGCAGACAAAACCATTACCCTGAGTATGATAGTGGCTCTGTAACATCACCGTAAAAGAATGACAACCCCTCGCTTTCTGTCGCCTGTATGCTATCTACATTTTTCGCTTTGTTTGACCAAATTTTCTTTAAACCACGTAGCAGTTAGGTATGCTTCTTCACTGTACTAACGTTTATTTATTATTTAGAATTTTTGGTCAGAAAATAGCTTGTATAAAAAATATTTTACGTCACTTGGTTCACCGATAGTTTATATGAGATAGGAAAATTAGACTAATTTTGAAAATTTTATAACTCTGTCAAATATTTATGGAAACCTAAATGAAAAATATATATTTATTCAGTCAATTCTTGTCTACAAAGCACGTTCTATAAATTTTTTTCTAAACTGAAATTTAAGCCCGTTATAGTATAAAATCTGAAGTAAACACAAAAATTTTCACGGTTGAAAATTTCGCTTGCCTAAATGCAAACAAAGAATTATGAAGCGATTTTCTTGTAATTATATTCAAAAGGCGTGTATGTATTATATGAATCAACTGTAATTTTTTCAAAATTTTTCATCAGTAATGACATTAGATAAAACAGTTGTTTTGAGAGCGTGTTTTGATTTTTGCAATTCTGTTTTACGAGAAACAGTCCATCTCGTAAGGGTTAATATAACCTAAAATAATGGAAAACCTGATTCATCATACAAACTATAATACCATAAGAATATTACATTAATTACAATAATATAATATAATAATAATCTTAACATACACTAACCAGTCAACTACAAATTTTTAATTTAAAAAATTGATATTTAAATATTTACACATATGTACAAATATAATAATTTTATGGAGATAAAGTACAGTTACGAAAAGTTTTACTTTTAATTACATATTTTTAAGTGTGTAGCATGCTACGTGTCAAAAAAGTATACAATATTTTTAAATAACGTTTTGTCTTTTCAAATTTAAAAAAAATTAAATTTATGATACACTTCTATATAAAAATGTTAAGTTATACAGTGGATCCTCACATTACGATGTGTCATCAAATTAGTCATCGGATTCCGTAAGTCGTACGTGCACCTGACCCGCCAATCGTCAACCCCTACAGTAAGAAGTTCTGATCGAATGTACTCCCTCCCTATTGTCAAGATACCCTCGACCATGCTGCCTGCACCCTCTCATCATCAGCTCAAGGTTGTTTCTGTTTTTCAGTTTTGTCACGCCACCCATTTACTATTTAGTAGTGTTACGCGAATCACCTTGTTTATCGGTTTAGCATCTGTGCCGTAGTGTCTGTTGTGTTATTATACGACGTGTGACAAAAAAGTAAGGTGACTTTTCATTTTTATAAAAAAAATATTCATTTATTCATCCAAAATTATGTTATCCCCTTCAAAATAATCCCCCTCTGATACAATGCACTTGTGCCAGCGGTTTTTCCAGTTGTCAAAACATTTCTGAAATGCACTTTTGGGTATTGCCTTGAGCTCCTCCAGCGATGCAGCCTTAATCTCCAAAGAAGAGCCTGGGCTCTTCCACTGGATTATTGGGCTTTGGTTTCGATGTCATAACCATAGACCCATGTTTCATCACCAGTTATAACCCTTTTGAGCAGATCAGGATCATCATTGACGTCGTTCAACATGTCTTGGGCGATGTTCATGCGACGCTGCTTCTGATAAAAATTAAGCAGTTTTGGAACGAATTTCGGTGACACACGTGTCATACCCAAAACATTCGTTACAATTGATTGGCATAAGCCAAACGATATGTTAAGATCATTAGCTATTTCTCTAATTGTGATTCGATGATTTTTCAACACAATTTCTTTCACTTCCTGAACATTTTCCTCAGTTTTTGACGTGCTGGGGCGTCCAGAGCAAGGTTCATTATTAACATTTTCTCGGCCCTCTTGGAATAACTTATACCATTTATAAACATTTTTTTTGCTCAAAGTTGACTCACCGTATGCCACTGTCAACATTTCAAGAGTTTTTGAACACTTAATACCATTTTTTACACTCTGCTCCATTATTTTCAACAGCAAAAAATCGCCGAGCACGCTAACACGAGTCTAACCTTTATGCCTCTTACATGAAAACAACACGTGCTATATAGTCAAAACTTTGAACAAATGATCATGACGAGTGTACCAACACAACAAAAAAAAATTTTAAATTAGTGTACAGAGCGCGCGAAATTCAAAAAGTCACCTTACTTTTTGATCACACCTCGTACATACGTATTCTTTGTAGTTTTGGTACAGTGTTTTCTGGGTACATTACTGTAGTTATAGTGAAAATGGGTCCTAAATCGCGCATAAAAAGTAAAATTTCTATTAAAGAAAAGCAAAAAATTATAAAAAAAAACATGATGAAGGGACTAAGGTAAATGAATTGGTTCGCCAGTATGGTTATTCCCAGTCTACAATTTCCACGATTGTAAAGCAAAAGTCAGTTTTAAAAGATGTTGAAGTGTCTGATAGATCAAACACAATTCAAAACGGCATTTTTTTATAATTAAACCCATTATCAAATCATTTTTACCGAAATCAGCGCTACTTGAAGAATGTATAGGGTTATCTGTATGTACAGGCTAATGTTAATTTCTTGTGGAATTGTATATATATGGTCTAATGATTGGGCAAGAATGCGGTCTCACAATACGATATTTTCGCTTTACGATCGTTCTTCCGGAACGAATTACGGATGTAATGTGAGGGCCTACAGTAATTACATAGATGTGTGTAGTGCTTTAAATTTTAATTAAAAGAAAATATACAAATTTATCACGAATAAGAACTTTCTCTTTACAAATAAAATTATAAAAAAATTCCTGGCCTGGATAGTATACACAGATTAAAGAAAACAGACAGGATATTGAAAAAAATTGAAACTGAAAATTCAGATTAATGATTAGTGTTTTCAAGGGCTTCCACAAACAATAAAAGCCTACAGTGAAAGAATGCAGATATAGACTATGAAAATATCTTCAGGAAATGTTTAAAATTACTTCACATGATAAAATATCACAAAATTAGGAAAATAACATCCAAACAATTTGTGGTTTTTAAAAGAAACTAACAGAGTAAAGATCCCCTGAAAGCTCCAGTGGAGAGCTTTGAGTTACACCAAATGAGGAACGTGATTGAGAAATTGAACTTATAATTTAAATTTTTATATAGGAGAGTCGAGTGGTTGCCAAATAATCTTGCCGGTGTAGCTGCATGAACAGTTCAGATTTAGTCGGTAGATTTCGTGTTTTAGTATCGAACTGCCAATTAAACCACAAGTTCTAAACGATATAAATTTATCATCAATTAGCGACGATAGAAACATTCAATTGTAAACATTGTATATAAAAATTAACGTCTACCATATACAACACATTACAGACTAATGTTTTCACGTTAGCTGATAGATATAGTCACTTGAGTTACGAGTTTGCCCTTGTTTGCAACGAGGGGTCAAGGGGGGAAAGCATCAGTGTGCATGCGCGACTGGTCCTCGGGACCGTATGAACAGAGCGTACGACTTCTCCGACACACTGAGGGTGGAAATTTTTGATCGTCAGGAGTGGGCGGAGGGACAGCCAGTGATACCGGAAGGGGCTACCGTTTGGTATACTGACGGCTCAGTGATGAGCGGAAGAGCGGGATTGGGGGCCTGGGGGGCCGGGGGAAAGAATTCCCTGGCCCTTGGGTGTAACATAACCATCTTCCAAGCTGAAATATTGGCCATTAAGCCAATAGAGAGGAGAGGAGAGGAGAGGAGAGGAGAGGAGAGGAGAGGAGAGGTGTATTGAAAGGCGCCTCAGTGGGTCGCACATTTATATTTTGTCCGATAGTCAGGCGGCCATCAAGGCTTTGAGTTCTTGTACTTTTGAGTCGCGATTGGCCTATGATTGTCGGGAAGTTTTGAATGCCGTGGCCAAGCGTAACGTGGTGACGCTGCGTTGGGTGCCGGGGCACCAGGGAGTGCCTGGAAATGAGAGAGCGGATGCCTTAGCAAAGAAAGGTGCAGCCTCTCACTTCATAGGCCCAGAGCCATTCTGTGGAATTGGTGAAGGCTATTATAGAGGTATAGTTAGGGCCTGGGAAGAGGAGGCTAAAACCTCCTATTGGGAGAAGGTGCCAGGCTGTGAACAGGCAAAGAAATTCATTGCC
Source organism: Catonia carolina (assembly GCA_035578175.1). Taxonomy (NCBI): domain Eukaryota; kingdom Metazoa; phylum Arthropoda; class Insecta; order Hemiptera; family Achilidae; genus Catonia; species Catonia carolina. Next base: position 2,982,093 of record JAQMRL010000017.1, on the reverse strand, counting down.
TATTCCAGCAGGAAGGCTGGGATATATAATAGACTAGGAAGACAGGACTTGAGGAGGGTAGTGGGACTGATGACTGGTCATTGTAATCTTGGGTATCATTTATCCAAGATAGGAGTTGCTGAAGAGAGCCTGTGTAGATTCTGTCATGAGGCAGAAGAGAAGGCTGAGCATATTTTATGCAGTTGCAAAGTGGTTGGCTGCAAAAGAAGAGCGCTGATGGGTAAGGACGTGTTAACACCTTCTCAGGTAAGTGCACTAGATCCTAGGCAGATCCTGTGCTTTATCGAAAGTGTGGGTCTTGCATAAATAAGGAATAGGGGCAATCACAAAAGATCTTTTAGGTCGCGGTGAGGAGGGGCTGCAGAAGCCTGAACGCCCTGGTGTTGTAAAGTATACCCAGAGCATATACAGTATATCGTGGAACCTTTAGGTTAACTCTATACAAAAGCCGGCCGCGTTGGCGATGTTGGTAACGTGTTCGCCTCTCATCACGCGGTCTTGGGTTCAAATCCCACTCGGGCATGGCATTTTTTCATACGTTACAAAAAATTCATTTCATCCTTCACCATCTGCATCAGCAGCAATTTGCAAAACAGTCGGACGTTAAACCAAAAAAAAAAAAAAACTACAAATATACAAATGTCGATTTCTTGAAAATGTGGTCAAACTATTCACAGTGCTGAACGCAATGTCATAAAATATGTGAAGTTGAAGCTAAACAAAAATGCCTATCCGTGCCTCTTAACAAAAGCTATAAGCGACCAGCTAACTACTGTGATGTTCCTCTTTCCACAATTTGAAAAATAAAGAAGGAAATTAAGGATGTTAAGAGGCTATACTTTAACAGTTTTGTTCACACCTGGTAAAAGAAGAAAACGGTTAGGTAGATACTAGAAAGACTGATTATGAAAATGCCGATAACAGCAATAGTAAAGAAGGTGATTCATATGTAATTACAGTAAATCAAACATTTCTAGTCATGTAATTAAGCTATAGGCAATATTACACGTAATATTTATTTCTTATATGAATTAAAAATTTTCTCGGAATAAACCACAGCTTACAAAATGTATCTAGAAACTGCACGGTAGCGAAATGTACAAGTAGTGTCTCACTGTTGAGGTTGGCAGCACTGCAGATATTTTACTTTCCTTCCTCACAGCCTATCCATATGCAAAAGGCAATCTCGTGACTTCAGTATCTATAACGTTGCGATCACAGCTAGTACAGCACTGACCCCCACCACTCGCTGATGCAACCGAGCGCACCATTACCAAAATAAACCTTCTGAGAACTTCAGAAAACCAGCAAGCTTATTTGGTGTCCGCTCTATCCACCTTTATCCACTTACCTCTTCAATTTATATTTTTATATAGGAGAGTATATCATAAATTTAATTTTTGTAAATGTGATGTAAAGAAGTTATCTAAAATGTCTTAATTTTCTATTAACAAACAGAATTAAAATCGGCTACATTCATAAATTGTTCAAAGACAACGTCAACACATCACCACATTTCATTTAAATTAATTACAAATTTAAATTTTAACTAAATTCGAAAACACAGTTTATTAAATATTTATACACAATACAATGAAACCAATACATCATTTCATTTTTACACCACATTGTAAAACATATAATCAAAATGTCAAATTTTGATATTGTTGAACCACAATTTAAAAAAAAATTTTATAATTTGGAAAATGAATAAATTAAACAGTGCCTAAAATAAAATATGTTTCATAATAATTGAAAGATACATATTTTGTGATTTAAAAATTATTTACAAATTTTTCAAAAAAAAGTTATATACACAGTCATGGTGAGAGGGCAGATAGGTGGGTATGTAACCGTTTGTTGTAAACAAAAAACTTTTTTATTGCAGACATCTTAAAAGTACAGCTTTTTACTGTTTTTCAACATTAAAATTTAGCCACTCGGGTACTTAGTCAATCTTTTACAACATTTTTAAGTTTGTCGTCGTCTTTGAAAAACTGTGACGCAAGCAACTTCTTCATATGATTGAAGAGATGAAAATCACTTGGCACCAAGTCGGGGCTGTAAGGGGGATGATCAGAAACATCCCGTTTTAATTGTTTCAATGGCTCGTTTAAATTTCTTTAAAATTTCACAGTAGACATCTTAAGTGATCATTCTACCACGTTACATAAATTCATCCAGCAAAATTCATGCGGCGTGCCAAAAAAACCATATCCATAACCTTCCTTGATGTCAAAGTTTTGGTGGGCTTTTTTCGGCTTGCATAGATAATTGGTATGTCTCCAAGCAATCGACAGTTCTCTTGTTTCGGCATTTATGTAAAACACCAAAGTTTCATGAATGCAATATGTGGATTACATCGCAGCACTTTGATGATACAAATGAACTTCAAAAAAATTTTGTGAAAGATTCACTACGTGCCTAGGCAGCTGAATTTAACGAAAAATGAATTCGTAAATTACTGAAATGCTTAAATTTTAACGCTGACTATTTTGAAAACAGTAAAAAGCTGTAGTTTTAAGATGTATATAATAAAATATTCTCCCTATGTTTTTTTATTCAGAGTCAAACAGTTTCCTTTACGAACCCCCTCATATCAACAAAAAAGAAAAGAATGAAACTATATTCTATTCACAGAGTCTGGAGACATGCAGTAAACAAATGAATCACATGATAGCTGTTGATTGAATGCATAACCAAAGTCGTTATGCATTCTTCTTGTACATTATCCCGACCATCCCTGTACTTTTAATTTATACCAGTATTTTAATATTGTGTCTAATAACAGTTTTTTTAATTTCTTTTTACGTAAGATAAATTATTTTTATGTACGAGGCGTGTTCAGAAAGTAAGTACAGTTTTTAAAAAAAACAAGTAAAACAATATTTTTTCAACACAATTTTATTTCTACATGAAAGCCCAAACCTTAAAACTATTTTTCGACATAGTTTCCACTGATGTTCAAACACTTGTCGTAGCGGGTGATCAATTTGTCTATACCCTCTTCGTAGAAGATTCCCGCCACTGACGTGCACAAAACCAAAAGACTCGGAAGTGCTTTGACTTTTCTCACACGGTACAGGGATGATGGTGAGGATTTTTTAAACAAAATTGAGACAGGTGATGAAAATTGGGTCTATCACGTCACACCGGAATCTAAACAGCTGTCAATGGAGTGGCGACACACGCAATCCCCGAAGAAACAAAAATTCAAGACGACAATGTCTGCACAAAAAATCATGTGCACTGTCTTTTGGGATCGGAAAGGTGTTTTGCCGATTGATTTTCTCCCAAGAGGTGAAACCATTAATGCAGCAAGGTATTGTGAAACGTTAAGAAAACTAAGGCGGGCAATTCAAAACAAACAGAGAGGAATGCTCAGTAACGGAATTGTGTTGCTCCATGACAATGCTCCGCCCTATACCGCTGGTGACACTCAAAACATTGGTTCGACAATTTCGTAGGGAGCAGTTCGATCACCCGCCCTACAGCCCGGACTTGGCACCGTCTGACTACCACTTGTTCCTGGACATGAACCGCGAGCTAGGCGGCCAACGCTTTGAAACCGACGATGAAGTGAAAACTGTCGTGGAGTCGTGGCTACATTCGTTGGCGGGAACCTTCTACGAAGAGGGTATAGACAAACTGATCACCCACTACGACAAGTGTTTGAACATTGGTGGAAACTATGTCGAAAAATAGTTTAAGATTTGGGCTTTCATGTAAAAATAAAATGTATTGAAAAAAAATTGTTTTACTTGTTTTTTTTTAAAACCGGTACTTACTTTCTGAACACGCCTCGTAAGAGCGGTTCATTATCCAATAGCCAGTGTCAGTTAGGCAACTGACGGTACAAATATCACATGAACAACACATGGATTTGTTGATGCATGGCTCTATAGACTCCGTGAATTCAGTAAAGTTAGGAATCCCAAGTCAACTGAAATCACTACCTCTGACGACATGTCCTATACTCCTCCTGGAGTCTCCAGGGCACAAACAAAAAAAAAAAAACCTTTATAAAGTAGGTTTTACCAACTTAAGAATAGACTTAACAATTACAGATAGTAACTCCACCCGCTATATTTTATCTGCAACATTAAAACTGATGTATGATTGAACCGGACATCAATATTGTCATCTTATTATCGATTCAATTTAATTTATGTTTTGAAAATGTTTATTACATGTATAGTATACTCTTCACCAATTACGATGGCATGTAGGGAGGGAGGGTAGCAAGACAGAGAGAGAATGTGTTGCATCCGCCGTTCCCCTCAACTCATTTCAATCAGTGCACGGTGTTCAAGTGCTCAAATTGTTCAGTAACAGTACGCGATAGGTACGGCATACGGCACTCTGCCGGCCAGTTTCATTCACTACACAATAAACGAGCTTGAAAAAAATCACTCTGAAGGGAAGTCAAAGACAGGTCGTCGAGTCTGGTGTCTCCTTCCTGTTAGTATTCAAAGAAGCTGAATAATTTTTTATAGTTGTGAACTTTATACCAAACATACATCAATTTTTAGAAATCAACTGCACACGCACAATAACAGTTGTATGAAATTTTAACAAAAAGAACCTCACAGTTAATATAAAAGAAAGAGGGTATGACGTCCCTCTCTTTTGGGCCTGTCAAAACGTATGGTACATCATTAGGAAAAAAAACTTATTGGCTATCACCCCAAATTGAATCGCAGACATTTTCCCTCTAATTTTGTGCGCGCGCAACTAAATGGCTTTCGACAGCGACACAAATGGCAAAACGATAACCGCACGAACACAACACGAGTAGTGAGTACTACTTTAGAGGCAGCCTGTATCTTTAGTTGATGGCTACGGCGCCGTGGTGGGGGATCTACTTACTGCGCATGTGCGGCCCGCATGCCACCGTAGTTGGTTAACATTATACAGTGATATCATCAGTGTTTTAAAAATGTAGCATCATTTAAGGTTATTTTATAGTAAAATTTTGATAACATTTTCAGGTGTCATAAACCCACACAACAACAACATAAATATTACAAGATAAAATTAACACAATATTTTTATAAAAAATGTGCTTTACAAAATGACATTCATCTTCGAAATACCTCACAAATACACAATCATATTGACCTGTATATGAGACAACATTAAATATATTTTTAAAAAAACTAAGAATTAACCTATCCAAAAGTTTTTTAACTGTTTTATTTAATTTGAAAACTGTGACCACAACCAGCGAACTAAATAATAAAATTACTTACAGGAGAGCAGTGTTCCAAAAAGAAATTTAAATATGATTTTTTCGTAATGTTCTTAATAGATGGTTCATGTCGGCATCATTTCAGTCTTTAAGATGGATTTCCGGACAGGTGATTAAAACTAAACTCCCGAATAAATAAATTTTCGGTAAAAATATAATTCACTATATTCTGTTACACTTTCTAAATTGTTGGTCAAATACTTCTTGAGTTTACGCCTCTAAATGCATGAAAGTCTTTCCAGTAGCAAAAAAAAAAAAACGGATCTTTTTGGCTTCCAATCTCGATATGGCAATTTTCAAACAATATAAAAAATATATTACTATTATAGGTTAACGCAGAATAAAATGAGGTAAATATTGCTGTAATATATGTTGAAATTCGATTCATCGTTTTGAAAATGCAAGCGTTCAAACTTGGGTGTTTATAAATTATGAAACAGATAGTAACATTTGAGTTGTCAGAGTGGTGATGTCATGGCATTGGCTCCCCCCTACCGCCAGCGAGTACCGAAACGGCAGTGTAAACCTAATAGTAATGAGATAACCCTTCTCTTATTCAACGGCCGTGGAAAGAAGCAGCGTTATGCTCTCCAGTTCAATGCTTAACTACATTAATCTAAATGTTATATGGAATAGCTTCAGAGTGTGGCGTTGGACTAGGGACAGTGAATGCTATATTAAAACAATTTCGAGAAACTCGTTCCTTTTCACCTCGAAGGAAAGGAAAATGCGGCCGTAAAAGAAAAACCACTGCGACTCAGGATCGGTTATTAGTGAGAAACAAGTAAATTGAATCCAAAATTAAGTGCTGTGGACTTAAATCGACAGCTTGCAGCCAGTGAAACGAATTTGCATGTGACAACTGTTAGATGCAGACTCCTTGATGCTGGACGGAAAGCTCGTCAACCCACTAAAAAACAACTTTTGATCCAAGCAACGTGCTAAAAACGATTATTGTGGGCCAAAGCACATGCTAAGTGGACTGTTGCAGACTGGAAAAATGTAATTTTCTCTGATGAATCCCATTTTTATGTTCAGGGGCAAAAGGTTTCTTATGTTCGGAAACCAGCAGATGAAAGAACATCACCGGCTCATATCCAGCAATCAGTTAAACATCCCAGAAAAAAAATATTTTGGGGTTGTTTCACATTTGAAGGTCCTTGTTCATTAGTGTCAGTAAATGGTATGTTAAAAAGCAATGAATACATCCAAATTCTTAAGTCAAAGGTTGTGCCACAACTGCAAACAAAATTTCCACATGGCGATGGAGTATTTCAACAAGATTTAACGCCATGCCGTACTGCCAAAAAAGTGAAAGCATTTTTCAAACAAGAAAACGTTAAAAGTGTTGACATGGCCAGGTAATTCCCCAGATATAAGCCAGATTGAAAATCTTTGGGCAATAGTGAAAAAACGACTCTCAAAAATGGATTGTACTACAAAAAGTAACCTCATAGCAGCAATGATATCGGTATGGTTTCGTGACGAAGAAATTAAAAAAAATGTGCAGTACACTAATTGAATCTATGGCAAATCGCATACATGAACTGATAAACAATAAAGGTGGCCATATTAGTTATTAAACATTAACAAATAGAATGTATATATATTTTTTCAAAAATAAAGTAACTTTTCATTACACAACATCTGTGTTCAGATTAATTTGCACGCTACTGTACTTTTTGATTTGTTGTGTGTTATACCAACTGTACTTTACACATGCGGGGAATGTGTTAACTGCGCATGCGTGAACCAGTGCTCAATTTAGCTTGCCAGTTTTCTGTATTAGTTTTAAAAAGTACCATTGAACATCAGTGAAAACTTTTTTATGCGAAAAATTTGTCGTCTTATACACAAGTTAAAATGATTAAACACTAACAATGCTTAAAAAATAATTTAAAAAACAATAACACAATATTTTTATAAACTTTATATATTACACATTTTATGAAATGTTTATAAATTCACATTGCACAAACTTATAAATATACACTTTAACATCATTTACCCAACAGTGAACTGACAAAATCCTGCGTATATTGTTTTGTACTAAAAAACTTTCCCAGATTAAAAATCGCAAATTTACTAGATTCGAATCGTAACTCCGAAACCGCTTCTAAATTTGTCGGCGAATCGTCGATGACAATTTGCGCCGGTTTCGAAAACAACGTCGGTTTTAACTTCGTCGAAACCGTGTACCGGTAAACACAATTCAATTCGACAAGAATATCGCAAAGTTCATGAATATGACGCGGTTGATACGCCGGAAGAAACCGTTGTTGAATATCGTATAAACTTACGCCAGGGTACAACATGATATGACCTAAAACTGAACTTAACATCGCATCTAGAACCCTGCGGTTTAATGATCCATCCACTCGTATCCATGGCCTCATGACGACTTTAATCGGATGTGACATGTTATGATTGATTAACTTCTTATAATTTTCATTCTCGATATTCCATTGTTTATTTAAATTGTCGCGATTATCGCCAACTAACGAAGCAGTTATATTCGTTTGTATATCTTTCATATATTCTTCAACGCTCTGAAGTGATTTGGTTTCTTCACTGGTACTCGCATTTACACTCGAATCTTTATCGCCATCATTATCGTCCTTCGCTAATTTAATACACTCTAAATTCTTCATCGGAACCCTCGCATCTTTCTCACTCCTTGTGTTGCGATACGAATATAACAACCAAGGTCTTACATACGTATAATGAACAAATCTTGTACTCACGACACCAGTTGATAGAATCAGCGATAACTTAATTAATTTTTTCAAAATATCAGCGATAAGTTGGATATTATCACTGAATTTCTCAATTACTTCTTCATTTGTTAACCCAAATTCTTTTTTCGATTCAATAATCGTTAATAATGATTTCGTTAAATCAAAATCTGAATCAAAATTCTCACGAATCAATTTATCGATGCCATTAATTTCTAAATTGATGATACTATCATCGTTAAAAATCGACGATCCGCGAATCGTTTCTAGAATCAATTTAATCATTTGATTATCGACGATATTATATTTTTTCAAAACCGTCGAATCGTTATCGTTAAAGATATCATTCTTGATGATCTTCACGTAAATATCACAGGAATTTACGACAAAAAAATCGTGAGCATGATCCATTTCTTTCGGTACCAAACCTACCGAACTTTTATCGAGATCATCTCGCATCAGGTACAATGCCAAACGACTTGCCGCTTTCGCTACGTTATATAACGCTCGTGAATTCGTCATGATTTCCGGCGTTTTATTGACATCTTCGTTCATTGAAACACTTTCATCAATTAATTTCGATGTGACATCATTCGACGTAGATTCTTCATCTATCATAGATGAACTGCCAGACGCGTAATTATGTTTTTGAAACAAAACGGACGTCGTTAAATCTTTTTTATATGTTGTAAGTATATCTTGATAACGTTGTACCAATCTTGAATAAGTTTCATCTTTATTTTTAACGTCAGGATCAAGTACAACGATTTGGTTCGGTATATTGATATTGAAACTGACTATGTCATCGTTAAACAATTGAACGATCGCCGCTGTCGATCCCCCTGTTAGTGATACGACATTATAACCTTTATCATCACAACTTTTACAGTTTTTAACTATCTCGCCAAAATTTTCGTAACAATCTGAAAACAAATCAAACTGATATTTCGTCTGGATCAGATTCACATACGTGATCGATAATTGATATGGAGATGCCGATAATGGAAGATAATTGTTACTAGTCTTATTACGAACTTGGTAAGTTTTCTTGAAAGAAACCATTTGCGTTTCCCGTAATTTACTGAGAACGTCGCGTAATAATTTCTCCGGATATTGTTGGTATATACTGAAGAGATGATACGACCACGAAGTTTTGTCCGAATTACAACACAACGTGCTATGAATTGTTATATTAATAACGGCACTGTAAATATCTGACAACGAATCGATCGGGAAAAATAGATCTTTCGAATTTGATTGCTTCTTTTTAAGGTATACGACATTAAAATCATTATAAAAATCGTTTAATGTATCGGGTAACGTAAAATCATTGTCCGATAATTGATTATTGATGATCGTAAATGAAAGATTATTATTCGATGTTAAATTGTAACGACCGACCAGATACTCGACTAATTCTTTGAAATGTGATTTCCAAACGCTTTCCATCTCCTTAATTTTTTTACCGGAACTTTCCGCTTCATTTTCAATCATTTTCAGAACATTACCGAAACGTTTCATCGTATTGCTATCTTGTCGTAACTCTTCGATACACAAATTCACGTTGTGATTAATATTTTCGGACCGCAACATATAATGAACTCTACGTTGACAAGCTCGGGACGTTTTATTCCTTGACTGTTGAAATGTTTTATGTAGCACTTCACGGAACGCAAGAAACATATTCGCGTTGATTTGTCGTCTAGTTTGCGGACATATAAACGCGGAAGCAATTTTACATATTAATAATAAACGATCTTCCTCTTGCGACCAATCCACGCGTAATTTAGACATCCGTTTTAACGCCTCCTTATCGATCTGATCGTAAAATGGTTTACGATGTAACGCTTTCTTTTTTGGATTGATCCGTCGTATGATGGGTTTTCGGATCCGACTTTTCTTATTGATCGGAATGACTACCAGATTACTTTTATCGCGAATCATCGATGAAGTTCCGCAAGAAGACAACTTCATTTGTTTCGCCATTGATTTTTGAATTAAATTATTATTGTTATTATGATTATTATGCGATTCCGACGATTTTCTTTTCAATTTATTCGATGCGGTATTCTGTTGCGATTTCTTATGATTATCATTGCTCGTGAAACTATTCGCCGTTAATTTCATTACGTTGTTTCGTGATGTTTTCGAATGCCAATTCCTTTTCAAATGTGCAAACAATGCAGAATCATAACCAGCAGCACCCAATTTATCGCCGGGTACATTACCATTATCATACTTTGATGCATCTGCGAAATCACGTGCTTTAATCGCATCTATCATCTCTTGTTTATCCTGTACATTTTCGATGATCACTTCCTCAGCTAGAATTCGTCCACCTAATTGTGTATTCATACAAATCTTCCATGCATCGTGCCAATACTCATCAACATCACTTAACATCGTAAATTTATACTTTTGCACCGGATACTCTATATCCGGCGAAATTTTATTATAACTCTGTTTCGTCAATGTCGTATCCAACAACATCGTATTCTGATTAACATACGTAAATATTTGTTCTTTTTCCTTATTCTGATGCGGCCCGAACTGAAGTAACCCAATATACGACAACTTTGTCATCGCATCGAAAATCGTAAATATATACTTCCGTCCGACTGTCAAACAATTCCGTAATTTAATCGGTAATTTACTAACCAATATATGACGTTTGATCGGATGATTCAAAAACGATTCCAATTCGGGAATGAAATAAGGAATGTATATCAATTGTACAAATACAGACAAGGGTAGACGGATTAAAATATCGGACATCAAACACCATCCGAAATTTTCCTCATCATTACAATATTTGGGTAAAGGCGGTACAAACATTTTCCAATCGACTTTCGTTGAATATATTGGTGGCATTAAATCAATAATATCCTTATTCAATTTATATTCCTTATCAATAATATTTCTAACCTCGTCTTGATCGTTAAACTCTTGACCTTTATAATCGTAAACTAAATAATATAAAAACCGATGTAACACCTTCATCCGATTAAATTTCGGATACATCGGATTCTGCGGTCCGTTATGGCCGCGTTGATCGTACAAATTTATCGAACGCTTATTATTACCACGATTCAAATAATTCGCATCCGATACACACTTTGATTTCTCGATACTAGAATAGAATTTCAACTTCGCAAACTCGATCGACGATTTTATGATCGGGTGGTCTGGCTCGATATTCATTTCGCATATAAAATTCAAATGCGAAACATCGTTATTACTTTTCAACGTCACTCGATAAACTTTAATATGTTCATCAACAGCCAATTTGAATAGAATCCTTAACAATGATTTTTTATCCATACGATTCGGTAGACCTTCCTTATATTCTGCTTCATTGATTATCAGAACAAATTTACGAACGTCATTGATAACTTTGAATTCTTTCACAGTTTCCAAGATGATATTCGAACGTTTCAACAGCCGCGAAGTTTTCAACGATGAACATGCGATTTGATTGCTTTGTTTTAATTTCAAGATACCTTTTTTGAATCGATCGTCCGGTAATAACCAATCATAATTATTCGTTATCGATACGTCTATATTCATTTGATTTTCCGTTACATTTGATTCGTTTTTATCTGTCGAATTGTTATCATTATCGATGATATTTGATGTAGAATCATCATCCGTTAATAATTTTGGTTTTTTATTCACGATATCAACATTCGAATCGTCTACAAAATTATTAACACGTTTATTATTATTGTTATTAATCGTATCTTTATGATTATCTACGGGATCTTCGACGTAATTTGTATCATTTGACACGCTAGTACGTTCGCTATCTTTTGTTGTATCGTCATCTTGTAATGTCGAAGAATTCAACATTGTCGTTTCATCGATGGAATGTAGTGTTGTATTGTACGACGTTGAAGAATCGAACAACGATATTCCATCGTCATTATTTGCACTATTTAAATTTGATGACGGTTCGTATTTAATAGACTTAAAATCATCGTTTGATATATCGAGAAGATTATTTAAAATACTATTACCAGCTGAACTTGACGGTCGCGATGTATCGCTCATTAATTTTTTCGTCATCAATATCGGATTATCGTTCAAAATCAATGATGAATTCAAATTCAAATTGATATCGTTATCATCATCGATATGTTTCAGATAAAATTTAGCAACACGTTGCCGTCCAACATCCGTCATAAATGATCCGGCTGCGCCAGTTTTCACTAGATTCTTCGTGATCGTACGTGCTTGTACCTTCGAAAACCCCAACTCCTTCGCCATTTCTGTTTGCGATAAACCAGCGGATCCAACCTTCTTTAACAACAAACAACATTGTGAAAATATTGGCAAATCGATATACCGATTATGTTCGGACATTAAACCGGAATTGATTTTACTATTATCCACAACCACATCTTCCTCTTCATCATCCTGAAGATCGGACAACAATTTCTTTCGTAGATCACGCACGTCAATATCTGGATCACGTAACTGTAATATTCGGATTTTCCGTTCACGATCCGACGCCTTATGCCTCCACTGTTTTATATCCGCATCTGGATACAATGTCCGATACGGTACTTTTACATCGGTACGTACATATTTTAAAAATTCTGCAACTTTTGTCAATTTCTTTAAAACTCCGGGAACTATAAGATGATCTCTTAGTAAACCATACTCGGCGATACAATTCGGTTGATCCTTTAAGAATCTTATAACATTTTCTGTCAACGTAACATATTTCGGTTTAACGATATTATAAAATCTTGGTAGATGTAATAATAAACCAGTCACATTATTACTGATGGTTTTCTGATGAAACGTTTGTTTTGTTATCAGATTTTGTTTCAACAGATACTTACGTAGATAAAAAATTGATTTTGTATCCTCGCCGATCGCTTGTAATCCGTTTTTACCTTGCGTCGATTCACCATGATATCGGGAACGTCCAATACGTTCCAATATGCAAAACTGTATGGGGCTTATTTCTAGATTTGGATTTGTGTTGATCCCGACCAACGTCCGTTTTCTGACATATTGATTTGCAACAATCACTAACCTATCACCAAATGTACTGTAAACCGCACTCAACTGTAATTTCCGAACTTTGGATGTGATATTTTTTCTTGTTTCATAAGTGGCACACGAACCGATCACGTTTTTTGCGACATCGTTCACCAGGTGATGAGGGTAAAGATCTTCTGGTGGCGGATTCGTCTCTGTGACGATTCCCAATTCCGGATCGATATAGTACCGATTGAAATGTTCCAAAGGTTTCCGCGGTTCTTCCAAAAGATAAAACTCGACATCCCTTAGACGACGGATGAAATTCCAAAGGAAACATTTCGTCTCGTAGTCTAAATTCTCGGAGCAACTGAAATTCGGTCGTTCCGTCAATCGTAACCAAATACCATCGATGGTGATTCCATCCAATCCTTCTAGAGCGATTTCGTCAAGAATTTCCGAGGCATAATCCATTTTGAGTTCGTCAACTGTAAAAGCAATAAAAATTTCTTTTACAAAACAATAATATAAGACAATTTACGGCAGCTTGTTGAAAAATTTGCCTTGACAAAAATTAAATTTTCATGCAGCATTATTGGTATTAAACCTGAAGATACTAATCTATGCTGACTTTATAAAGAAGCGACATTTATTCGTACACTGCAATGTCACCAACAACTCAACCGATTTCAAAAATTTGCTCGCTATTTTAGAGCTTCCAGCCTGACTAACAGATGTTATAATAGCATTGTAGTTGTTTAGGTCATCACCCTAAAGGCTTGTTCGGACCTCTACAGGCTTTACAAAGTAAAACTAGGAGTGAAGTGGTTTCGACCCTGTTTATGTACCCGATAATTGTCTCCGTGATTAATTAGAGCATTGTGTTAAATTGGACTTTTTATGCATGCAACGACGATACTTCTATCACAGCGGATTCTAAATACTGTTGCCAGCATCTATGAAACCCAGGGACGGATGTGTAGAGGACGGATCCAGTAAATGGACAATTCGAACTGGCACACCTTTTGCTCAACGTCTTGAAGTAAATATACATGTTAACATAGAGTCCGTAGTACAGTTCTTGAATCAAATGTTATTAACAGTTAATGGGACTTGCGGTTAAAAAACAAACATAACGTTAAAGAAAGTAGAGAAGTGGATGTATTTACTTATAATATTTATTTTTATTATTTTATTTTATCAAACATCCTATGTAGGATTTTAAACAGCCGTATTATTTAAACTTGAAATATATTTCTAACCACCAGAATACGGTAACATAAAACACTTACCAATGTTTATAGCGCTTTCGTGTATCTTGTACACATCTTCAGTAAATTAAAATTTTTTTCACGTCAAAATTTAAAACAGTCTTGCCAACTTATCAGTTGATTGCCATATTCAATCTGTGTGTTCATTAATTTTTCCCTGTTATTGTAATAATATTTAATATTTAATATTTAATATTTTTCCAAAATTTCAATTTCATTTTGTCTGTTATTCCTTTCTAATATTTCTAGATTATTTTTTATACTCAACATAGTACGTTTATTTTTGATTATGTGTTTAGTTACATTAGAGAATTTTCAGTTTCCTTTTTTATAGTTTGAATAGTGTTCTGTAAACCGTTTTTCAAAAGATCTGGTGGTTTTACCTATATATATACGAGGGCCATCCGGAAAGTAGTACCCGTTTGTGAAATAAAAAGACACAGAAGTAAATATTAACATATGTAAACATTTTTATTGAAAAGAGCATACCTTAAACTACTTCTCCACATAATCTCCAAGCAAATTTAAGCATTTGTCATAACGTGTGACGAGTTTTTGTATTCCAGCATCATATTCCTCCGCCGCCAGCCGATTGAAATACGTAGTCACACCTTCTTTAAGTTCTTCATCGCTGTCAAATCTTTTTCCCGCCAAAAACTCTAAGTTTTGTAAAGAGATGAAAATCTGAAGGGGCCAAGTCCGGGCTATACGGTGGATGGTCGAAAATTTCCCAATTGAATTGCTGCAGAAGTTGTTGTGTTATCCCCGCTGCATGAGGCCTGGCATTGTCATGGAGGAGAATGACGCCATCAGACAATAGACCTCTCCGTCGATTTTGTATTGCCCGCCGTAATTTCTTTAATGTTTCACAATACGCATTAGCGTTAATAGTGTCTCCACGGGCCATAAAATCAATAAGCAGTATACCACGTCGATCCCAGAAAATGGTTGCCATAAGTTTCCTGGTGGACAGAACAGTCTTGAATTTTTTTGGTTTCTTTGGTGAATGAGGATGATGCCACTCCATTGACTGTCGTTTACTCTCAGGTGAAGCATAACAAACCCACGTTTCATCACCAGTAACTATGCGATTCAAGAACGCGTCTGCTTCATCAGAATAACGTTCCAAAAATGTTAATGCAGCAGCCATACGCTTGGTTTTGTGCTCATCTGTAAGCATGCGAGGGACCCACCTTGCGCAAATTTTTGAATAATGCAGATGGTCTTTGACAATTTCATGAAGAATTGTGCGAGAAACATTAGGGAAATGTTCACAGATGTCATCAATTGTAACGCGCCGATCGTGCCTCACGAATTCGTCTACTGACCTCAGCAGTTGATCTGTAATGGCAGATGGTCTCCCTGAACGCTCATCGTCGTGTGTGTTCCCCCTCCCCAAGTTAAAATTACGACACCAGCGCCGAACAGATGACTCATCCATCACATCGTCTCCATACACTTCCTTTAATTGGCGATGAATATCACAAGGTCGAACGTTTCTTGCATTGAGAAATTTTATTACAGCCCTCACTTCACAACTGGCGGCGTTCTCAATTTTTTTAAACATTATGAACGGCCACAGAAACAAGACAGGCAATGCTAGCGTCGCGGAATTTACAACAGAGAAGGCAGACAAGCCACTGAAGCGATCTGACCTTGACCGGCGGCTGCTCGCCTCGTCAGCGCCTCATGCGGCGGAAACGGGTACTACTTTCCGGATGGCCCTCGTATTTCATTACATTCATTACATTTAATTTTATAAATTCCACATGAATTAAATTGATTATTTTTTTTTCTTTATCATTTACATTCATATTAATATTATGTTTTTGTAAAATAAATTTTATAGGAAGCTATAAAATTATGTATGCTATAAATATTTTTTAAATTATTATATAAGCTATTTTATATTTATTTTTATCATATATATTGGTAATTTTAGAGTAGGAAGTTTTAAATTTTGACGTAGAAAAATTTTAATTTACTGAAGATGTGTACAAGATACACGAAAGCACCATTAACATTGGTAAGTGTTTTGTGTTACCATATTCTGGTGGTTAAAAATATATATTTCAATTTATTTATAATAATAGTTTAGAGCATGTAGAAACAGTGAAGTTCCTAGGAATATCTCTTGATAGATTTTTGTCTTGGGACTTCTATACCAATCAAGTTTGTAATAAAATATCATCTGGGGTATTTGCACTAAAACAAATTGCCAGATTAAATGATAAAAAGTTACTAATGGCAGCTTATCCATGGCCTATCCAAGAACTGATCGCTCACTACCATAGAATGAACCTTTTCCTATGACTGGGCAATAAAATAAAGACTATTCACCCTACCTAAACGTAGAAAGAAGCAATAATAAACTGTATAGCTCGGACACGGAATCGCGTCCGCCAGTCACCTGGGAGTGTTTAGGCCGACGTGATTCCACATCAGCCGCAGTCAACGTGTTAAATGCTTCAGTCATTTAATTGGCTGACAACGTAAAAAAAACCAGAACTTTTTTTGTAGTCCTGGAACTAGTAGATCAAGTGCAAATAATTTAACACTCCACCTGCCTATTTTATTCTAGTCCATCATCTATTGTACAAGGGTCATTCGTAAAATACAGTTTCCATGATTTTTAAAAATATACAGCTATATTTTTTATCTTAGTGTTATACATCAATTTAAAGCTTAAAACTTAACGCTATTTTTTTACATAAACGCCGTTTCTGTCCAAACACTTTTGTAGACGATGCTCCAACTTTTTTATCACCAAATTGTAGAATTCTGCCGCCAATCAAATTTGAGGAATCGAGTAACCTCTTACTTGACTTCATCATTGGTACTGAAGCGTAGGCCACCCAAGTGTTCCTTTAATTTTGGGAATAAGTGAAAATCACTTGGGGCTAGGTCCGGGCTGTAGGGGGGTGGGGGCACAACAGTCCAGCCAAAATCTGTCAGCAGTTCTTGAGTTTGATGTGAGACATGAGGTCGAGCGTTGTCATGGAGAAGCCTCACACCACTAGACAATCTTCCTCTCCGGCGGTTCTCGATCGCGCATCTCAGTTTTCTTAATGTGACGCAATATCTGTCAGAGTTTACTGTTGCTCCATGATTCCTGTCCCAAAAGACGATTGCCATGACTTTCCCAGCAGACTGCGTTTGCTTGAACTTCTTCGGCTTAGGCGAAGTTGAGTGACGCCATTCACATGATTGCTGCTTGGTTTTGGGGGTAAAGTGAAACGCCCATGTTTCATCGCCTGTAACAATGGAATCCAAGAATTCTTCCTTGTTGCAAAAACTGCTTGGCACAAGCGACACGTTGCTGTTTGTGGTGTTCTGTGAGCATTCGCGGTACCCACCGCGCACCGCACACACTTTGTGATTGCCTAATTTTTCTGTTGAAATCTTATGGATTGTGGTGTTGGAAGTCTCAGGAATACGCAAAGCAAGTTCGTTAATGGTGATTCTCCGATCTTCAAGCTATATTGTCTCAACTTTTTCAACAATTCCATCTGAAACTGGGCCGTCCGCTTCAGTTTTCATCGTGAATTTCCGTGCGGCCTTTACTGAATTCTCTACACCATTTCCGAACATGTTGAACAGATATGCAGTTTTCGCCATAAACTTCGATTAACTGACGATGAATGTCAATAGGTGAAATCCGTTTTGCATTTAAAAAACTTATCACGCATCTGGCGGTAACAGCGATAGGGAATTCCATCTTCGAAGGCTACTAGGCCGGCACTGATCGACGTAGCGAGGCAGGAGTGGTGCGGAAAAAGAGAGGGAGAGCTGATGAGTAAGAGAGTGTTGCCAGATTTCTCCCAGTACATCGCATTCTGTCTCGGCAGCTTAGGGAACCTTATTTTACGAATGACCCTCGTATACAATATCCTTGTAATATACAGTCATGTATCAGAAAGCCAATAAACAAGTACGTCAGGAAGGACATGACATTATCCTTTCGTTTTTCCATTTGTAAAAAATTTTGTAAATTGTTTACAAGTGGACTGATATCCAAAAAATAAAGTTGCATCCAATTTTACACAAAAACTTATGTAAACCTTTCAAAAACCAGGCAACGTACAATTTTATTTCTTGCCACCAAAACTTGAATTAAAAAACCTATTTAACAAACTTTCTACTTACCGTTACGAACAGAAGGTAAAAGCACTCCGATTTTCAGATGACATTTCAAATTTCACTGTTAAAAGTATTCAAGTAAAGTTCATCCAATATGTTAGCTGTACTCAGATGAACAAACACCTCAGTTCTGCCAACATAAGAATAACTGTTATAAATGTGTAAAAAATTGAAACGCTTTTAATTTTTAATAACTTGAGAATAGCATTCCTTTGCTCTGTGACCGCAATATTCTGTGAATACTAAAACCAAGCCTTTGGGAATAAGGAAGTTATCTCATCAAATAGCCGAAATTAAAAAACATCATTCACAAAAAAAAATTTTGAAACGCAATCTGCCAACCATTTAATTTATAAATCACAATTTTGCTGTTTAGGTCATCAGCTGAAAGGCTGGTTTGAACCTCTCTAGAGGCTTTACTAAAAAAAACAAGGGGAGAGGTGGTTTACAATCACCTAATGGAAAAGTACGCTTATCAGCATGCCAGCTTTTTATCTGAAAAGCATCTACTTTCCACTCTGCAAATGACATTTTCACTTCATTCACCACAGGATCTGGCTGTATAATGAAATTCACTGCGCAGAGGAGTTAACACTAACTATAATGCATTTCATGGGTGATGAGCTCTGCTGTCTGTTCCACGCGTTTCGACCAATCAGAAAGCGTTTGCCACCATTGTCCCCGATTGTACCAATGTTTCAGCCCGACAAACATTACGCATGCATGCGTATAAGAGCCGCAGTAATTCACTCCTGTCTTACATCTCATACTGAACACATCAATTATAGAGCGTGTTAACATACAAAACTTAATAATAAAATCAGCTGGTCGTACGTTATAGGTTATAATCATTATTGAAAGACCAAAAAAAATGGCTGACAAAATATATAACAGAGCTACGAGAGCAAGTATTGGCTAGTGTAGGGGGCAATGCATACGTAAAGAGAGCTCATCACCCTTTAAAACTAGTAGTGTCTTTTACACCTTTACCTCTTCTGTTCTTAAATGCTTTAGTCATACAATTGGCTGACAATGTGATAAGAAACAGAATATTTCTACTAGACTAAACTATTTATCCATAGAGAAGTGGATGGCTTTATACAAAAGATGTCGCCAGCTGTCACGCTAATATCATAGTCTACAGACGATCCCGGAGCCTGCCACAGAGAGCGCTTCCAACGCGCAGCAAGCAGTGCCACTCCTGCCGACTTGAAGTGGACTCGTCGGCAAGGTATATAAACAAGTGTTTTGAATCGCACACAACACTCACTTGCCAGCTCCCAACCAGGAAGGAACAACAAAAGAAGAGGAAGCCCAGCCCAGCCAAGCGGAATAACCCAGCAGAGACGAGTCCGAATGCAGCCATCCCTGGTCGACGTCACATTCCCGCACCGGTCAGCCGAAGAAAGCCCGTGCGTGTCGGCTGACACCACGGTGAAGCGTGAGTCCGGCGCAGGCCCAGAGGGAACCACCTCGGCTGTGCTATCGGTGAATGGCCTATGCCGACCCGACACTGTGGGGCTCTGGGGGCCACCACTGCCACGCTGCAGTGGGGACCTAACTGCTGCTGAGGGAAGGCTAGGCCTAAACCCGGTACCCGAGCCGTCACCCTTCGGACACTGCACCGCACACGCCGGCTCAACGCATCCACCTATCACCAACACAAAACCGTTTACAGAAGAAATGGCCCGTTTCAGGGCCAACCACCATGCAAGGCGAGGCTTGGAAACGTGCCGTCGGCCCCAAACGGCGACAAAGAATACCCTAGATCATGTGCAAACTGAAGTTTCTACGATTGTCACTAGATAGGACTTTATCATGGGACTATTATACCGATCAAATTTCTGGTACAATATCAGCTGGGGTATTTGCAATAAAACAAATTGCCAGATTAAATGATAAAAAAATGCTAATAGCAGCTTATCATGGATTAATTTTATCTCATATCAGGTATGCCATATTAATATGGGGTAATGCATCACAGTGTAACAAGGAAAGAGTTTTTAAAATACAGAAAAAAGCTGTCAGGTGTATAATGGGAGTCAACCACCTTACCCCATGCAGATCGCTATTTAAAGAGCTGAAATTGCTCACGGTTCCTTCTTTGTACATTTTTGAAGTGATAATGTACACAAAGCAAAATCCTTTTTTACAGAATTTAGATGTTCACAACCACTACTCAAGAAACAGAATCGATTATTATGTTGCTAATCACAACACTAAATTGTTTGAAAAAAAAACCAACTTATTCAGGTAGAAAATACATCAATAAATTTCCCACAAGGTTCAAAAAATTGTGACAATTAAAATCATTTTTTAAAAAAACTAAAATAATACTGGATTGATGAAAAATTTTACAGTGTGCACGAATTCCTTTCTAAACAGTTTTTGGTTGAAAAGTATTTAACTTCTAATTAAACAAATATTGTGTACTATTTGATACTAAGCGGTTCATGACAAGCCTAGAAGTAACCAGTAGCGGAAACAAATTTTTGGTGGTAAGTGATGAATTTATCATTGTTATTAACTTTTGTTTATCAGTTTTATCTGGCATGTCATATACTTCCTTTTGGAATCTCCTGGATGCAAAAAAAAAGTTACTGTAGCCCTGGAACTAGCAGATCAAGAGCAAATAATTTAACCCTGTTCACACTAGTAATCTTATTTTAGATGACGCCGAATGGATTGTGGTTGGGGCGATAAAACGTGCTTCTGCAAGGTAGTATAAGTCAGAAACCGGTAAATATTGCACTTTTCTAGTAGTGGATTCTCTAACGCATCTAATAGTGTTTACAGAAATAGAATATCATAACAGGGAAAATTTTTATTCCCTCTATAGTGTGTAGGTAGCATTTGATGGTTTGGGAATGTTTGTTTTGAATGGAAATCCATGTAGCTCGTGTGTAAGTCAACGTACATGCATGTTCTTTAGTTTGTGTTGAAGCTATGACAATTCTGTTATGGCGTTTGCCCTTAAAAAGGAAAGATGAGTCCATTTTACTTTTCAGAGGGGTTTACCATCAAAGAGGCAAAAAATTTGGCACTGCTGGGTTGCAAAGGACGTGTAACAGCTTCTTTCTAACCGCACCTACAGAACTTTTCAAAATACGTGGTTGTAGGGAAAAGAATTTTCTACATTGCTTTGCTTACAGCTGTAACCTAAATATAATAGTGGCTCTGTGACATCACCGTAAAGAATGCAAAATACCATCCCTTCATGCTTCCCTGTGATGTAAAAATGGACTCATGTTGAACATTTTGTAACTTCGTTAAATATTTATGGAAATTTAAATAAAGAAGTAACATTTATTCCAGTAAACTCTTGTCTACAAAACATGTTTTATAAATTTTTTTGCTAAACTGAAATTTAAGCCTGTTACAGTAAAAAATATAAAGTAAACACAATAATTTTTGCGGTTGAAAATTTCGCTCGCCTAAACGCAAAGAATTATCAAGCGATTTTTTTATAATTATATTTAAAAGGCGTGTACGTATTATATGAATCAACTGTAATATTTTCCGAATTTTTCATCAGTAGTGATGTTAGATAAAACATTCGAGAGCGCGTTTTGAATTTTGTAATACTTCTGTTTAACGAGTAACAGTCCGTTTCCAAAGGGTAATACTACACCTGCCTGTAATGCTAAATCACAATGTTTTTAACCCTTTCAGTGCCACCCTCTTTCACCATGGTTGTGCATAAAATGCCAAGCCACTTTTGATCTATAAAGCAAGCATATTTGTTTAATTAGATTATAGATAATGTAATAATTCTAGAGACTTGAAATTTTGGTCTTGCCTTAAAAATAAGTAATAGATGAAGAATTGCATATACATGATCAAAACTAATGCTTGTCTTTTTAAAAAATTAAAAAAAAATTTTAATTCAGTACAAGCAACCGAAGAAAATTGTTTTTTACACTTTCACACAAAATAACTAGTTTATAATTATATTATTTACACAAGTTGACACATTTATCATGTAGCTAATTTAATTTTGAACAAAACCATATTAAATTTGTTTATAAATTGTCACTACAAACATACTTATTGAGGATATTAGTTCAGCATGACAGAAAATTTGAGTATTTATAAAATAAGACAATTGTATAGTTTCTAACATAGGTTCACTTTCAGAGTCCGTACACAAAGCTAACTCGCAAATTTCATCCTCGTCAAGACCAAAATATAATTTATCTTCCGACATTATAAAGAAATAAACCAATCACTAACACAAACAGTTGCAAAACTAAACACAAAATACAACAGTAGAGGTTATACATGCTGTTATAAAATGTCAACAACGGACTCAACAAAACACGAGAACACCTGCCTGTTAGATCGCTTGTAAAATTGTCACCGTGCATCCAAAGAGGCTAAAAATATACGGTCATGTACAGCAATAACTGCTCTTTCGTTTAAGATTAAAAACAGCGTAATCTGTTGAGAACTGAGTACTAGTGTTTTGAAACTGGCGGCCGATTCGATCGGCCATAGCAATTTACGCACAAGCAATCGTGGCCGATTGAATCGGCCATGGCACTGAAACGGTTAATATATACAGTAGTTATCAGATGCAACGTCATAGCTTTAGTATACTACCATGAACAAAAACATTTATCGCAACTCGATGTACCCTTCCGTACACCGTACACCACTCTCGATCTACTCTCTCTCTCCCCTCTCTATCTATCTATCTATCTATTTCCAAGAATTAAAAGGATCAATACGCATACACACCACACGTGCATAAATATGTTGCATTCATGCTTTCCTTTTTTTATTGTTATTCTTTTTTGGCGGAATGTGTTAATAGCGGGGCTGAGACAATGTTTTCAGGAACGCACGAACTGCAATCATAAAATACCTCTACTTCTTTCTTTCCCCTAGTTTGTAACGGTTATTCAGCCCAGTTGTTACACAGGCATAGTTGTAGTTCTGACCACTGTATGCGATAAGTCACTGTAACCGATGACCTTTTTTTGTAGCAAAAATCCAGTCACGTTGTGTTGTTTCCCCGTTGCAAAGTAAACCACAAAAAGAGCTTCGTCTAAGTTTTTTTTTGACAAAGTTAAAGTCTCTTCAATTTTTCTTCGCCTTCATCAAGTACAGCACTTCAGTGTTAGAACATCCACCTTATTCACCAGATCTTTTACCATGTGACTTCTACCTGTTCCCTAAGGTGAAATCTGCATTAAAAGGGACAAGATTTGAGTCTGTGGAAGCTGTAAAAGAGAAAGTGGCACGTGTCCTAAAGGAGCTGACAGAAGATGAATTCCAGTACTGTTTTCGCATGGAGCGTTATAGGGATAGAGAAGAAGTGTATATTGAAGGTGACAATACGTGATTATGTATACAATTAAAATAAAATTTTTTACAATGTCAGTCTCGTTATTTAATAGCCACACCTCGTATATTCAACATTTCAAAACTTTTTTGTTTCATAAGAAATATACGAATGATGGAAATAAGAGTTTTACAATATAAACGGACTGGTTGAAAAGCAAGCTACCAAAGAGAATGCATGAGGTAATATTACCTCTTCCGCACAGAACGTGTTAAGGGTATGAACATAACGATCGTCTCTGATCTAGGTGAATAAAATTTTATCTAATTCTTATTCTACCCACCGGGTTGGTCTAGAGGTAAAGTCGTCGCCAAAATCAGCTGTTTAACAGCTGATTTTCGGAGACGAAGGTTCCTGGTTCAAATCCTAGTAAAAGTATTTCTATTTCATATAATGAATTAATATAATAATTTCACCAACCTTCTTTTTAAACTGCGTCATCTTTATTTTAATTTCTACTTACACGTGTTTCGGTGGATCCACCATCATCAGAGTAAATGAAAAATTGAAACTAAAAATTTTTTCTCATTTATTTAAAATTTACAGAAGATGGTACATCTTCAGTCACTTGTATAAAACTGTTACTAGTAAAAGTCGTTACTTTCATACGAATTTGAATAATAGACAGTGGTTACCGGTGTACTTTGATGGTTGAGGTTTAATTAACCATACTTTCTGAGGAATGGTCGGCCTGGGTCTGTACAAGACTACACCTCATACACATCATTCTCATCTCAGTGGGTCATGGGGTTGCTTATTGTTCTAAATTGAACAGATTGCAACGTACACAATCAGGAATAAAAAAAAAATTCTTATTCTAAATTTTGCATTAGGTAGGTTATATTGCACAAGAATATAAAATTAACGAAAAAATTATTAAAAACTCTTTACTCACCTTACGAACAGACCGTAAATGCTCTCTGATCTTCAGCTAACATTTCAGATACCGGTAGAATTTTCCAACTGATTAACACCAATATGTAGTTGAATGAATACAGTTCTAGCAACACGAAAGAACAAAAACAAATTTAATAAAAAAGTTAAATTTTTTGTTTGAACTTATTCATTATATCAAAGAACATGTACAAACAAAAAAGTTCCTAGGACTACCAACATCTTTGTCATAAGATTATAAGATACAACTGTACCTCACTAGACAAACTTAATCCATTCTGAAGTGGAGTTCGTAGAGCAAAAAGTTTGTGTAACGATATATTCTATCCTATATATTCATATAGGCAAGAGAAAGTAAAAATGAAAACAACCGAAAATAAAAGAAACAGGTGATTACTGGTCAAACGGTACTGAGCACGTGCTGGCGATTGCTGGGTCCAACAATAAAGGTGCATTCACACAATCTTTTGATGATGTGAAAAAACAGAATAGGTCCAAGCAAAGTTTGTAATGCGAGGCGAAAAATTATTACAAGCAAGTTTATACAGCGAATGGTTTCCATAGCGGAGTACAAATTGTGTATTAGTTTTTCTTAGTGTTTTCCAACTCTTTATTTATTTTAGAAGGCTTGAACCGCCACGGGTGCACAGTGGGACAAAAACTACCTTACCTACATACACACCATTATTAAACAATCTTCAATTGCTTACAGTTCTTTCTTTCGTCATTTTCATACATGATAATGAATGTAAAGCAAAACACCTTTGTATAAAATTAAAATTTTCAAAAACAACAAACAAGAGACAAAATTGATTAATTTTATAGATACTAATGTCACGAGATTGCCTTTTCCATATGTATGGGCTGTGAGGAAGGGAAGAGAAATATTAGCAGTGCTGCCAACCTCAACAGTGAGACACTACTCGTACATCTCACTACCGTGCAGTTTCTACATACATTTTGTTAAGCTGTGGTTTATTCCGAGAAAATGTTTTCTTCATAAACCTTATAAGAAATAAATATGACCTGTAATATTGCCTATAGCTTAATTACATGACTAGAAATGTTTGATTTACTATAATTACGAATGAATCGCCTTCTTAACTATTGCTGTCATCGAGGTTTTCATTATCAGTCTCTCTAGTATCTACCTAACCGTTTTCTTCTTTTACCAGGTGTGAACAAAACTGTTAAAGTATAGCCTCTTAACATCCTTAATTTCCTTCTTTATTTTTCAAATTGTGGAAAGAGCAACATCACAGTAGTTAGCCGCTCGCTCACGGCTTTTATTAAGAGGCACGGATAGGCATTTTTGTTTAGCTTCAACTTCACAACATTTTATTACATTGCGTTCAGCACTGTGAATAGTTCAACCACGTTTTCGAGAAACCGACATTTGTGTTTTTTAGGGTAACAAACAGTTAAACTCTTATGGTTAACCTACAAGAGGTTCCGCCATATACTGTATCTGCTCTGGGTATAGTATAAGTTGTTATGTTTGTTGTACTGAAATTAAAGCAGTCGCTGATGTTGCCCTTGTTTGCAACGAGGGGTAAAGGGGGAACAGCATCAGTGCGCATGTGCGACTACTTTAATTTCAGTACGACAAACATAACAACTTATACTATACCCAGAACATAGCCTTTACATCGCGGAACCTTTTGTAGGTTAACTGTATGAATATAACTGTTTGTTACCGTAAACAGAAATTTTAGTTTCTCAAAAATTTGGCAGACTATTCACAGTGCTGAACAAAGTCTAATACGCAGTGTAATAAAATGCTGTGAAGTTGAAACTAAACAAAAATGCCTTTCACTGGCTCTTAACAAAAGCCATGAGCGAGTGGCTAACTACTGTGATGTTTCTCTTCCCACAATTCGAAAAATAAAGAAAGAAATTAAAGACATGAAGAAGCTATTCTTCAACAGTTTTGTTGACACCTAGTAAATAAAAGAAACGGTTAGGTAGATACTAGTTAAGACTGATAGTGAAGACGCCGGTGACAGCGATAGTAAACAAAGCGATTCATTCGTAGAAAATTTGTTCCAATGGAAAAAGGTAGCTGGTAATTACAGTAAATTAAACATTTCTAGTCATGTAATTAAGCTATAGGCAGTATTACAGGTCACATTAATTTCTTACAAGGTTTATGAAGAAAACATTTTCTTGGAATAAACCACAGCTTACAAAATGTATGTAGAAACTGCACGGTAGTGAAATGTACGAGTAGTGTCTCACTGTTGGGGTTGGCAGCACTGTCATATTTACACCTCCTTCCTCACCGCCCATCCATATGCAAAAGGCAATCTCGTGATTTCAGTGTCTATAACTATACTAATTCCTACAATACCTAATGACACATACATAACTCATGAAAACAAAAAATAATATAATTAATAAATTAAAAAGAGATTTATTTCTGTGTGATTTACTGACTGAATGATAGCAAATACTAACTGATGCAAAAACTACAATGCGCACATCTTCAAATTACATAAAAGTAGGTGCCCATCCTGAAGGTTAAAGTTTATAACACTACGTAATGTTAACACACAAAACAATTACATAAAGACTATATCAAATATATTAAATACTAAAAAATAATTGTGACCAATAATTGTTTAATAATGTCAAGTTAACCAAGTTAGGTTTGGTAATAAATAACCAAAACATTCATAAGAATAAGTTATTTTAGATCAGCGACAATCAAAATCGTTTAAAAATACATTAAAAACCAAAAAAATATCTAAATAGATAATCTAATTACAAGTAAGCAACGATAAACAGCGTAACTTTACTTGTTTATCAATCAAACCATAAACCGCAAGGAGTCAACGAACAATACAAAAAATATTGTTATTTAACAAAAATATTCAATAATTTTATTTGAAAATTATGATAAACATAATATAAATTCATAATACCTTTAATAAATCATTACTTATAAGTTAACTTTACTGAATCACAATGTTAAATACACCAACGAGATTCACGGCAAACCTATCGGCATGTGCTTTTTATCATTATTTATCTGTAAAACCAAAACCATTGCATTGATGACGTCATAAAATATAAACAAAAATATAAAATTTACTATTTTAATAGTTTATAATTAATAAAACTTTCTAATATGTATTACAAAATCTTAAATCTTAACTTGGCCTGATTAAAGAGGTATGTCTATATATACTACTGAACAACGTAAGGTTATGTTTTGGTAATACAATTTCATTACACACAAACGACGTGAAATTTTAAAGTAATATTATACAAAATTATAAAATATTATTAAAAAAATTAAAAATTAAATTACCTTCATACAAAATAATAATCTATTACATTCATATAAAATAACTGTATTACATTTTTCCAACATGGTTACTACAACAGCTGTTTTAATTATTCTAACTAAAGTTAAGCAATCTCCATTGATGTAAAAGTTATTTAATTTCAAAAGTATCGTATAATTTGAATTAATTAATTTGTATAAATTGTATATTTGTTGATAATATGAACGTTAATTTTTTTAGTGTTTATTTCCTAAATTATATCTAACCAGTTATCATCTCGATGTGTTTATATAACCAAAATTGTGTAAATGTTTTATATACTGGGCGATATTTTAATAGTTATTTATATTTTTTTACTTTAACGAGTATTATATCTTTAACTGCACATATATTTGATGTTTTCGCATATTTATCCATGGTTTACACTGCATCATTTTTATGTTTCGTCTCAAATCAAATACAGTCACTGCTTTTAACTAACCCCACCACTCGTGTGTTAGTTACGGCGAGAAAAAATCTCCCGCACTGTTTCAATACGTTGTTTAATCAGGTCAATTGTTTTGAAATATCTGAAGTAGCTCAGGAAATACGATGATAAAATAAATGTTTGTAATCAGTGTTAGTAATAAAGAGGTAAATTATATGCGTTTCATTTATCTGTAATAAAAATACCGCAATATTTCTTTGTTTTAAATTTTTACTTTCTCTTGCCTATATGAATATATAGGAAGGAAAGTATTGTTTTCATGTCGATTTTTAGAAATCGAGTTTTCACCGGATCTATACGTTTTCAGACCCCCTGAACCCAAAAACATGTTTTTAGCGATTGGTCTGTGTGTGTGTCTGTGTGTGTGTGTGTGTGTGTGTGTCTGTGTGTGAACAGAATATCTCAAGAACGGAACATCGTACGAACTTGAAACTTGAAACTTAAGTTACATATCACTACCGGACCCGACACGAACATTTTCATCAAAATCGGTCAACCGGAAGTAGTAGTTTATTCGTATAATTTTTCACTTTTTTGCGATTTTCTCAAAAACTAGTCCTACGATTTTTTTAAAAATCAACTGGTTTACTACATTTTTTATGCTCTACAATATAGGGTAGGCGTTATGTTTGCTGAAATTCTGCTTGAGGCTGTTTTTACGTAAAAACATTTTCTTTTTAAGATTGCGGCTTTAATATGCATTTTAGCGCAAAACGTTATATAATAAAAGTTGTAGAGAATTTAAAAACCTACAACTTCTGTTTCAAACATTTTTTTGTATAACGCTTAGTTTAGCGGTAATTTGCGATTTTCTGTTTTTTTTCTCACGAAAACGTGAGAAAAATCGATTTTTTTAACATTTCGGTCTTAGTATGCATTTTACGACAAAAGTGTATATAATTAAATTTATAGAAAATTAAAAGATCTACAACTTTTGTTTAGAGCATTTTTCTCTACAGAGCCTAGTTTAGCGTGAAAGCGTGATTTTCCGTATTTTTAAGCCAAACTGAGGTTGATTTTCATTTTGCATCATTCACTCATGATTAAAATAAGGTTATGTTTTTGAGGTTAGTTTTTGTTTATTTCTAATATTTTATTAATAATGTTAGGTTTATTATTAATTATTTGTATTGGCAAGAGAAAGTTGTGTGAGTGTTTCACACCTGATTTTTTAATTTTATTTTCAGTCGCGTCAACTGCTTGGTTATTAGCGACTATGGTAGAACCATGTTTCTATGTAGAAAAGTGGGTTTTGAATTACGAAAAATTTCCAGACCCTAGCCGAGAATCGATCCCTGGACCTCCGTAATGTAAGCTAGCGCGCTAACCACTACTCTACGGAGGCAGACGTTTTTCATTTTTTTAACTTTCTCTTGCGTATATGGATATATACGAAGGAAAGTATTGTTTTCATGTCAATTTTTCGAAATCGAGTTTACACTGGATCTACACGTTTTCAGACCCCTGAACCCAAAAAATATGTTTTCAGCGATTGGTCTGCGCACGCGCGCGCGCGTGTGTGTGAACAAAATATCTCAAGAACGGAACTCCGTACGAACTTAAAACTTGAAACTTAAGTTAGACACCACTACCGGACCCGACAAGAAAATTTTCATCAAAATCGGTCAACCGGAAGTAGTAGTTTATTCGTGTAATATTTCACTTTTTTTTTATTTTCTCAAAAACGGCTCCTACGATTTTTTTTAAAATCGCCTGGTTTACTAAAATTTTGTATCCTCTACAAGATAGGGTAGGTGCCATGTTTGCTGAAATTCTTGGTGAGGCTGTTTTTACGTAAAAAATTGTTTTTTAAGATTGCGGCTTTAATATACATTTTAGCGCAAAAATGTATATAATAAAAGTTGTAGAGAATTTAAAATCCTACAATTACTGTTAGGCCTATATGAAACTTTTTTTGTATAACGCTTAGTTTAGCGACTTCCTTTTTTTCTCATGAAAACGTGTAAAATATTGATTTTTTTTACGATTTCAGCCTTAGTATGCATTTTACGACAGAAGTGTACCTATATAATCAAATTTATAGGAAATTAAAAGATCTACCATTTTTCTCTACAGAGCCTAGTTTAGCGTGAAAGAGTGATTTTCCGTATTTTGAAGCCAAACTGAGGTAGATTTTCATTTTGCGTCTTTCACTCACGATTAAAATAAGGTTAGTTTTTTTTGTTTATTTCTAGTGTTTTATTGCTAATGTTAGTAGTATATAAATTGTTCATTATTTGCATTGGGAAGAGAAAGTCGTGTGAGTGTTTCACACCAGATTTTTAATTTTATATTACTTTAATAAATGTATACGCTTTTACATTAAGTATTTGTTGGTAGAAATTTTCAAAATTGTCGTTTTTCATTTTGTTTTGTCCGTCCGTCACACTCAGATGTCAGAAACTACAAGGGATAGCAACAAGCGATTTTCGGATTCGTAATCTGCATAAAAAGTTAGTAGGCCTGAATTGGGTTTGAAGTTTCGGTTTTGACCAGAAATGTCCCAAAACCGAAAGTCAAGAAATCAAAATCGGAATTTGGAACAAAAAATCTGGTGTGAAACACTCACACAACTTTCTCTTACCAATGCCAATAATTAACAAAATAACCTAACAATAGTAATAAAACATTAGAAATAAACAAAAAACTAACCTTATTTTAATCATGAGTGAAAGACGCAAACTGAAAATCAACCTGTGTTTGGCTTAAAATAACGGAAAATCACACTTTCACGCTAAACTAGGCTCTGTAGAGAAAAATTTTTTAGATAAAAGTTGTAGATCTTTTAATTTTCTATAAATTTTATTATTCTTTTGTCATAAAACGGCTGACATCTTTAAAAAAAAAAAAATCGATTTTTTTTTTTACACTATTTCGTGAGAAAGAAAACAGAAAGTTGGTATTACCGCTAAACTATGCATGATACAAAAAAGTGTTTGAAATAAAAGTTGTAGGATGTTAAGTTCTCTACAACTTTTTAAATAAATACGTTTTTGCGCTGAAATGCATAGTACTAAATGCGGCAATATTAAAAAAACATTTTTTTTTACGTAAAAACAGCATCTCCAAGAATTTCAGCAGACATGACGCCTACCCTATCTTGTAAAGCATAAAAAATTTAGTAAACGAGGCGATTTTTAAAAAAAATCGTAGAAGCCGTTTTTGAGAAAATCGTAAAAAAGTAAAATATTACACGAAAAACTACTACTTCCGGTTGACCGATTTTGATGAAAATGTTCGGTGTCGGGTTCAGTAGTAGTGTCTAACTTAAGTTTCAAGTTTGTACGATTTTCCGTTCTTGAGATATTCTGCACACACACACACACACACACACACACACACACACAGACCAATCGCTAAAACAAGTTTTTTGGGTTCAGTGGGTCTAGAAACGTGTAGATACGGTGAAAACTAATTTTCAAAAATCAACATGAAAACAATACTTTCCCTGCTATTTATTCATATAGGCAAGAGAAAGTAAAATAGTGTTATTCGATTCATCTTAAAGAGTAGATACAGAAATTACTAATGGTGTTTACCAAGAGTCAAAGGTAAGCCTTTTGAAAATTTTCCAACAGCCATGAGACGCGTCCTCATGAAAGCAATTTTATAAATATTAATTAATTAATTAAATTAATTATTAACAATGTCAAATATTGGATTTGTAATTTCACAATTCTTTTTAATCGAGGTAAAAATATGAGATAATTAAACAATAAATCAATAAAAAACAATTAATTTCTTTGTATATATATTTTTTTTGTTAAAGTGAATATATTGTTCCAGATAGAAATCTTTCTTAAAATGTTTTTATTAATTAATTTACCTTTACAATGTACAACAGAACTAGGTTTAACAGTATGTAAGGGATAGTATGTGGATTCGTTAAATTCTTAAACAGGAATTGAACTAAGGACTTTTGATTTATAAAATTAATATTTATATATTATTATTATTATATTTATTTATTTCTACATCATCAAAAGTTTTCAACTATAGGAGTACAAGGTATTCGTTTAGCAAATTAATTTTCTTGTCGGAGAATCGCTGTGTGTGTGTGTGTGAACAAAATATTTCAAGAACGGAATACCTTAGAAAGTTGAAACTTAAAACTTTGAATAGGTACAATGTGCAAACCTGACACGAAAATTTTGATTAAAATCTGTCAAACGGAAGTAGTAGTTTATAGGTGAAATTTTAAACTTTTTATTCGATTTTTTTCAAAAACTATTCCACTTTTCTTTGTATGCGCCTCATTAATTACGTTTTTTACTTTCTCTTGCCTGTATGAATGTATAGGAAGGCAAGTATTGTTTTCATGTCGATTTTTCGAAATCGACTTTTCACCGGATCTACACGTTTTCAGACCCCCAGAACCCAAAAAAACATGTTTTTAGCGTGGTCTGTGTGTGTGTGTGAACAGAATATCTCAAGAACGAAACATCGTACGAAGTTAAAACTTACATTAGATAGATACCACTAGAGGACCCGACACAAACATTTTAATCAAAATCGGTCAACCGAAAGTAGTAGTTTATTCGTGTCATTTTTCACTTTTTTGCGTTTTTCCTCAAAAACGGCTCCTACGATTTTTCTTAAAATCGCCTCATTTACAAAATTTTGTATGCTCTACAAGATAGGGTAGACGCAATACCTGCTGAAATTCTTGGAAAGGCTGTTTTCTCGTAATTTGTTTTTTGAGATTGCAGCTTTTATATGCATTTAAGTGCAAAAATGTGTATAATTAAAGTTGTAGAGAATTTAAAATCCTACAACTTTTATTTCAGACATTTTTTGTATAACGCTTAATTTAGCGGTAATAAGCGATTTTCTGTTTTTTCTCACGAAAACGTGTAAAAAAATCGATTTTTTAAAAGATTTTAGCCTTATAAATTTTACCACAAAAAAGTACTTATAATCAAATTAATAGGAACTTAAAAGATCTACAACTTTTATTTAGAGCATTTTTCTCTACAGAGCCTAGTTTAGCGTGAAAGAGTGATTTTCCGTATTTTTAAGCTAAACTGAGGTTGATTTTCACTTTACGTCTTTCACTCATGATTAAAATAAGATTATGTTTTTTGACGTTAGTTTTTTTTTGTTTATTTCTAATGTCTTATTACTAATGTTAGGTTATATTGTTAATTATTTGCATTGGCAAGAGAGTCACGTGAGTGTTTCACATCAGATTTTTAAGTACAGTTGAATCTCGTCAATCTGATAGATACGGAACCGGAAGGCTGTCGGATTACCAAAAATTATAGATTACTGAGGTTACCATTTTAAACAGCAATGAAAGGCTCGTTGTGGATGGATTTAGTTTAAAAAAGTCAATTTTTGATTTAGTTTAAAAAGGAGACGCAGTGGAAGGAGAAGAACAAGAAGACAAAGAAAAAGAATTTCTAAGGAGAAGCGGAAGGTGAAGGCACACAAATGTAAACATTAAATATTATTTTAATCTTTAACTTTCTGTAATTTTATTTCTTTTTCTATTAAGTTTCAGATCATTTCTGGACAAAATATTTAAAACATCTTAAATATTATTAAATTACAGCAAAATACATTAAAAATGTTTAAAAAACTACTATTCATAAACAACACAAAAGAAATCTTTTACAAAGCCTTATTCCCACTAATATTTGTGATGAAAACTTTCGGTTATTTTTCATTCACTAATATATTTAACTTAACAAGTACATATAAATTAAAAAGATCATTGATCAACGTAACTTCAATTATATCATTGATAATCAACGTGCACAATATATTTTATAATTATCTTATTGAAAAATCACCTTTATTACTTGTATATAAACTACTAATGTCAATATCACAAATCACTGATGAAATATACAACAATCGTTTATTAAAAGTACTGAACAATATAGAAGATTTTGATGTACAATATAACCTATCAAATTATTGTAAAACAATAAAATCGAGATTTCGATATCGATATATAATACTATCGATATGTGTAATTCAACTATCGATTATTGTAACATCGATACATTATATCGAAACTGAATTGATTTATCATAATATTTGTCAAAGAATTTATGTAACTATCGAAAGTACAATGAATATAAATTATTGGTTAATCGTAATTAATGGATTATATTTAGTATTGTGTTATGAAATATCGATTAGATATAACGAGATATCGATCTCATTGAACGACATAACCTATAAATTTCATGTAATTGATAATAGAATAGGTAATGAAAAATACAATACAAAGTATATAATTGAAGAGATTCGTATGTTGCATGGACAATTATCTTTGACGTGTAAACTATTCTACGATTATTTTATACCAAAATTATCGTTGAATTTTATAAGGACTTTAATATCTGCATTGATTTTCATTATTGATTTGTTGCATATGAGTAAGAACAATAATAATTCTGCGTTTGTTAACGGGGTTATATACAGAATTCATAGCGCTGTCTTGTTCTACTTGGTTACTTATTCGAGTGATTATCTTATACGTCAGGTAAGTATTTTATTTACTTATCTGGATATATTCTCCTCCTGCTCGTCTATTTTCTCCTCCCCATTCACCTTCTCATCCTCCTTTATTATCTTCTTCTTCTCCTTCTCCTGCTCCTCCTTTTTAGCACTTCTCTCTTCCTTATCCTTTGAACTTTCCTTCTCCTTCTCCTCCTCATCGTTCGCCTTCTCCTTAGCAGTTTACTCCTCCTTAGCATCCTCTTCCTCCTCCTCCTCTTTAGGGCTCTTCTTCTTCGCTTCTTAGCACCTTCCTTCTCCTTAGCATCCTCCTCCTCCTCTTTAGCACTTTCCTTCTCCTTGGAATCCTCCTCTATAGCACTTTCCTTCTTGTCATCCAGCTTCTCCTTAGCATCCTCCTCTTCCTCTTTAGCACTTTCCTTCTCCTTAGAATAATCCTCCTCCTCCTCCTCTTCTTTATCACTTTCCTTTATGTCATCCAGCTTTTCCTTAGCATCCTCCTCTTCCTCCTATGTAGCACTCTTTTTTTGTCCTCCAGCTTCTTTTTAGCATCCTCCTCCTCCTCCTCCTCTATAACACTCATTTTATCCTCCTCTCCGCCTTCTCCTTACCACCCACCTCCTCCTCTTTGGCACTCTCCTCCGACTTCGCCTTAGCATCCTCCTCCTCCTCTTTATCACTCTCTTTCTCCTTCTCCACCGCTTTCGCCCTAGCATCCACCTCATTCTCCTCTTTAGCATTCTCCTTCTTCCCTTCTTAGCACTCTCCTCTTCCTTACGACTCTCCTTTTTGGCAACCTTCTCCTCCTTAAAACTATCCTCCGCCTCAGCATTCTCCTTCTCCTCAGCACTTTCCTCCTCGTCCCTTTCCCCTTAGAAATCCCCTTCTTCTCCTTAACCCTCCCCTCTCCTCTCTCTTATTCGTCCTTCTCTTAGCAATCTCCTGTTTCATACCAGTCTCTTCTATTTCCTCCACGTTAGCGCCCCCTTTCTCCTCTCAAGCTATCTCCTCCTCCTTATCTTCCTCGTAATCCTTCTTCTTCTCCTTCTCCGCCGTCTTACCAGACATACGGATGTACTATACCAATCTATCCTTTAGCAATTGTAAACCAATCTGGTGTGAAACTTTCTGATCAAATAGTAGCATCTCTTGTAAATTTATGTTTTTTTTACAACAGCCACCCTACTACTACTGAAGTGTTCTTTCCTCAAGAAAAATATACCTACTACCATTTATTCAAGCTTGCGACTACAGTACACCTGATAAAATTGAATGCAGCACATGCACACATTTCTGAGTTAGCCAGTGTAACTGATTTAATATTATATTTCACCTGTACTTAGAATCTCGGGAAAATATTTAAAAAACCACTTCGTAATATTCATCGTGAACATGCCTTGAACTCGATACCACAGAAAAAACATGATTGAATAATAAGAACAGATCATGAGAATGACCATGAATTCTATTATTATAAAAAAAAGATGTTCGGTAGTGACGTCATATCATCATGCGTATCGACACATATAGGCCTGAGTATTTTTTTCACTATCTTCAAGAGTACAATCTGTGGGTTAAACG
The DNA here is from genome assembly GCA_035578175.1 of Catonia carolina. Taxonomy (NCBI): domain Eukaryota; kingdom Metazoa; phylum Arthropoda; class Insecta; order Hemiptera; family Achilidae; genus Catonia; species Catonia carolina. The sequence continues at coordinate 2,945,637 of JAQMRL010000017.1, read as the reverse complement.
GTGTCTCTCGCACGGCCGAGCATAGCTGCTATACGAGGTGTGGCTATTAAAATAACGAGACTGACGTTGTAAAAAATTTTATTCTTATTTTATACATAATCACTTATTGTCACCTTCAATATACACTCCTCTATCCCTACAACGCTCCATGCGAATTTTCCATTGATGGGAACAGTCCTGGAAGTCATCTTCTGTCAGCTCCTTCATGACATGTGCCGCTTTCTCTTTTACAGCTTCCACAGACTCAAATCTTGCCCCTTTAATGCAGATTTCACCTTATGGAACAGGTAGAAGATAATAACATGTGATGAAACGTGGTTTTTTACTTCTGATCCGAAAACGAAGCGTTAATCCATGCACTGAAAGAGCCGAACTTCACTGAGAGCCAAAAAAGCTTGAATGAGCACGTCAAAATTTAAAGCAATGATTGTTTGTTTTATAACCATGGGATTGAGTACCTTCACTGGGTTCCTCAAGGTTAAACAATTAATCAATATTACTACCTTGACGTACTTTCTAAACTAAGTCAAAGAGTAAGGAAAAAACGCCCCGAAATGTGAAAGGACAAATCATGGTTTCCCCAAACAGGCAATGCGCCCGCTCATTCCGCGTTATCTGTCAAGAGATTTTTTTAGCCAAGTACAGCACCTCAGTGTTAGAACATCCACATTATTCACCAGATCTTGCACCATGTGACTTCTACCTGTTCCCTTAGGTGAAATCTGCATTAAAAAGGGATGCGATTTGAGTCTGTGGAAGCTGTAAAAGAGAAAGCGGCACGTGTCCTGAAGGAGCTGACAGAAGATGACTTCCAGCACTGTTTCCAACAATGGAAAATTTGCATGGAGCGTTGTAGGGATAGAGAAGGAGTATATATTGAAGGTGACAATAAGTGATTATGTATAAAATTAAAATTAAATTTTTTACGTCAGTCTCGTTATTTAATAGCCACACCTCGTATACTAGTCTAACTAAAAACATTATCCGCGTTAGTGAATATACACTCACTAGGTAAATTCAAAATTGAAAATAACATTTTACGAACGATAGATATAGGCTATGCCCATAACAGGCAAGTAGAGTGTTAAATTATTTACGCTCGATCTGCTAGTTCCAGGGCTTCTCACACGGTCAGCCAATTATATGACTGAAGTATTTAAAAACAGAAGAGGTTGAGGTATAAAAGACACTAGTCAGAGTTATCTTCTTTCTGAGAGTAATGAATTTTATTATACAGTCTGACCCTTTAGTGAGTGACGTGAGGGTATCATTTGCAAGGTGGAAAGTGGTTGCTTTTAGAGGGTCTGGCATGCTGATAAGCATACTTTTTTACTCGGTGAGAAAGGCAATTGTAAATCACCTCACTCCTCGTTTTAATTAGTAAAGCCTCTAGAGGTTCAAACAAGCCTTTCGGCTGATGGCCTGAACAACATTAAAATATTAAAAAACTGAATTTTTATTTTTTTCAGAACCGAAAAATTGTTACAATACTACAAAAAATTCCAGTTTCTCAACTTAGTTTCTCCACTCAGTTACAGGCAAGTACTAGGTACAATTCGCAGTTGGAAATATAAAAAAATCTGGTGTGAAACACTCACACACTTTCTCGTACCAATGCAAATAATTAACAATATAACCTAAAATTAGTAATAAAACATTAGAAATAAACAAAAAACCTAATCTCAATAAACATAACCTTATTTCAATCATAATTGAAAGACGCAAAATGAAAACCAACCTGTTTGGCTTACAAATACAGAAAATCACTCTAAACTAGGCTCTGTAGAGAAAAATCCTTTAAATTAAAGTTGTAGATCTTTTAATTTTCTGTAAATTTTATTATACACACTTTTGTAGTAAAATGCATACTAAGGATGAAATATTTAAACAAAAATAGATTTTTTTACACGTTTTCGTAAGAAGAAAACAGAAAATCGCTAATTACCGCTGAACTAAGCGTTATATAAAAAAAATGTTTGAACTAAAAGTTGTAGGATTTTAAATTTTGTACAATTTTTATTATAAACATTTTTGAGCTAAAATACATCTTAAAGCCGCAATCTTAAAAAACAATTTTTTTACATGAAAACAGCCGCTCCAAGAATTTCAGCAGACATGGCGCCTATCCTATCTTGTAGACCATACAAAATGTAGTATATGAGGCGATTTTATAAAAATCGTAGGAACCGTTTTTAAGAAAATCGCAAAAAAGTGAAAAATTACACGAATAAACAATTACTTCCAGTTGACCGATTTGATGAAAATGTTTTTGGCGGGTCGTCTAGTGGTGTCTAACTTAAGTTTCAAGTTCGTACGATGTTCCGTTCTTGAGATGTTCTGTTCACACACACACACACACACACACACACACACACACACACACACACACACACACACACACACACACACACACACACACACACACACACGCGCGCGCACGCACGCACGCACGCACCCAAACACACACACACGCACGCACGCACGCACGCACACACACACACACACACACACACACAGAGAGAGAGAGAGAGAGAGAGAGAGAGAGAGAGAGAGAGTAATCGCTAAAAACATGTTTTTTGGGTTCAGGGGGTCTGAAAACGTGTAGATCCGGTGAAAACTAAATTTAGAAAAATTGACATGAAAACAATACTTTCCTTCCGATATATTCATATAGGCAGGAGAAAGTAAAAATGAAAGCGCACGAGTGTGGACATAACTTACTATTGTTCATTATTTGCGTTGGCAAGAGAAAGTCGTGTGAGTGTTTCACACCAGTTTTTTAGTCGTATAATCATCTCTCGAGAGATTGTCGTCGAATTTAGAATCATTGTGTAATGTGCTGTTTTGTGAAATTGTGCAAACATTGTGTAATATTTTGTTGTTTTTTTAGTTGGAGCTCCTTCAATCGGAAGCCGATTTTGTTCTGAAGAGAATCAGTGAAAACAGAATCTACAAATTAGGCAGAGGCACATTTTCTACGGTACGCAATATTATGGTTTAATTATTCAATATTTGGCCTCCGGGGCAGCTCAGTCAGTCAGCTGGTAGAAAGTCGCTATTATTTGTTAAGTAACACCGGTTGGGCAAGCGACTTTGTGTGGTGACCAGCTGACAGCCATCCATGAACAAACTCTACTGGGGGTCCCTGTTCAAACTCATGTCTAATTCACGTCAAGAAAAAAATACAGCAAAATGAAGCGATCAAATTGGGTAGTTGTTAACAAAGTAACCCGATAACCCGTTAACAAAGTTCCCGATGACAAAAAAAAAAAAAAAAAAAAAAAATTCTATTTAACTTACTCTTGGATCCATCAAATCTTGCAACTTAAAATTTTAATACTTCTACCGTATCAATATGAATCAAACTTTGCACACTTGTTTATCTTCGATGACAATACGCTGTGGAGGTGTTTGTAAAAAAAAATTTTTTAATTAAAAAAAAAATTTTAAAAACGCTTTTATTTAGCAATTACTTAAAAAAATTAACTAAAAATAAAAAAATAAAAAAAATTTACAAAAAAATCACAGAAAAAAAATTACAAAAAAATCAAAAAAAAAAATTAAAAAAAAATTTTAAGAAACGCTATTATTTAACAATTAATCAAAAAGAAATGAACTAAAAAGAAAAAAAGAAAAAAATTTACAAAAAAAAATCACGGACATTACAGTTAAAAATAAAAGCGTGGCGCATTAATATATATATATATAATATTTATTGTAAAATATTCGTTGTAAAATATTATATAATGCGCCACGCTCTTATTTTTAACTGTAATGTCTGTGATTTTTTTTTGTAAATTTTTTTCTTTTTTTCTTTTTAGTTCATTTCTTTTTGATTAATTGTTAAATAATAGCGTTTCTTAAAATTTTTTTTTTAATTTTTTTTTTGATTTTTTTGTAATTTTTTTCTGTGATTTTTTTGTAAATATTTTTTATTTTTAGTTTTTTTTAAGTAATTGTTAAATAAAAGCGTTTTAAAAATTTTAAAAAAAATTTTTTTTTTAATTTATTCAGTATTTGGCTTCCGGGCCAGCCCCAGTTAGTCAGCTGGTAGAAAATCGCTATTATTTGTTAAGTAACACCGGTTGGGTAAGCGACTTTGTATGGTGACCAGCTGACAGCCACCCATGAACAAACTCTACTGGGGGTCCCTGTTCAAACTCATGCCTAATTCACTTCAAAAAAATACAGCGATCAAATTGGGTAGTTGTCAATAATGTACAGTTCCCGATAACAAATAAAAGCTAAAAACAAAAACATTATTTTTAAACATGTGTTTAATAAGCTGATTACAAAATTTTATTTATTCTATAACTTTTCTCAACAATGCAATTCCACAAACGTGTAATGAGTATGGTTAATTGAACCCCAACCATCAAAGTACCCCGGTAACCACTGTCTAAAGTCCAGCCTCTCTTAGTTTGCTCCTAATGTAAACAAATAATGACGTCACTGAGCATGTTTTAAGTACTTATAATTTAAAACCTGCCCATAACAGACAGGTGGAGTGTCAAATTATTTACTCAATCTGTTCGTTGCGAGGCTAAAATAAATAGTTCTGTTTGTTATCACATGGTCAGCCAATTAAATGACTGAATCATTTAAGAACAGAAGAGGTAGAGGTGTAAAAGACACTAATCAGAGTTATCTCCTCTGAAAGTAATGAATTTCATTGTACAGCCAGACCCTGTGGTGAATGAAGTGAAAGTGTCATTTACAGAGTGGAAAATATGTGCTTTTCAGAGGGCCCGGCATGCTGATAAGCGTACTTTTCCACTCAGTGAGGAAGGCAATGGTAAACCACCTCACTCCTCGTTTTACTTAGTAAAACCTCTACAGGTTCAAACCAGCCTTTCGGCTGTTGACCTAAACAACAACAATTTAAAACATAGTTAACTCAATAGGAATACGACATCCGTAAGTCACAGACTCTAGCATGCACCCTGTAGTAGCTGGCTTTGGTTTGTTGACAGTAGGAGCAAACTAAGAACGGCTGAACTGTAGTGTCCAAATCCATATAAAAGTACAGTTCAGCCGTCCTAAGTTTGCTCTAACTGTAAACAAACCAAAGCCAGCTACTACAGGGTGCACGCTAGGGTCCACGACTTATGGATGTCGTATTCCGATTAAGTTAACTATGTTTTAAATTATAAGTACTTAAAATACTAAAAACATTAGTCATGATATGATGTAGGCCTAACAATTTCATTTATAAAAATACTTTTAAAAGTATTTTGTATTTAAATACTTTTGAAAGTATTATGTTGTTACTTTTTAATCAGCGTGTACACATTTTTATATAATGCGCATGCTCAGTGACGTCATTATTTGTTGACAGTAGGAACAAACTAAGAAAGGCTGGACTTTAATTAAAAATACCTTTATTAGGATTAGAATCAGGAACCTTCGTCTCCGAAAATCAGCTGTTAAACAGCTGACTCACTGCGACGACTTTACCTCTAGACCAACCCGGTGGGTCAAAATTGCCACATAATTTATTGAAAATGTGATTTTGTTCTGTTACAGATGATACAACTTGTGATCACATACGCAACAGTGATCATTCAAATGCCTTCGGAATTGAATAACTACAGCATCGCCAATTCGATATATATCGAAAATGATCTATCGTTTTTAAATTATATCGATATATGTAACTATTCTAAGTTCTGGTGAAAAGCATAAAAACTCAATATTGTTCAGTTCCAAGCTCCGTGTAGTTGCAGGGTGAAGGGTACGGATTTTTTGTTTTTTTTAGCTTATTTATTTACAATCAGCCTTTACAATGTGGCTTTAAGCAAATCATTATAAAAGAACTAAACTGACGTGAGTGAAGTAGTCAGCCTTTGCTCTCACTTCAACTAAATAAAATTAAAAAATAAAGTTAATAAAAAAACCTAAGAAAAGTTGCAAAATTATAAAATTAACAATAACAATGTGAAAGAAGTAAGTAAACAAAAAATGAAGTAAACAATATAAAACTAGTGAAGAGCGTTCACTGTTTCAACCAGTCACCGTGGTCACGGTGACAGTGATTTTGCGTTCACCGTTACTTTTAATAGTTACTTGTGATTTAGCAATAACTTTGTATTTTCTTAGTATATTTTTCATTTGTTATCATGAAACAATAATAATGTTTTCAGTTGTTATTTCATGATAAATGAAGTTTTGATAAATTAAAAAAATGGGCTACATCCATATACTATAACTAAAATAAAAATTTAGCCTAAAACTGATTAACACAAGGTATCCTAAAATAGTAATAAAAATAACATTTTGTATAAAAAAGAGAAAGTACAAGAAACAATATTTACAACTGAAAAATAAAAACGCACATTATAAATAAAATAGCTAGGTAGAAAGCGGCGTGCAATAAAAATAATACTGTAATGTAATTGTGTTGCCGCGATCAGAGATGTAAAGGAACTACCCTCGTTTTGTTTAGTCTAGTAGATGACAAATATAACAAGGGGAAGAGACTGAGAGAGGGAGAGAGAAAGAGAGAGAGAGAGAAGAGTGCGTAAAGATTGAAGTAAAAAAATAATGGACGTGCCGGTTATCAAAGGAGAGGCGCAAGGAGAGCACCAAGCCCAGTGAACAGACCAACGTGTCTTACGTAGCTATCATAGGGGCCTTGAAGAAGAGTAAGCATATTATGTCGTTTTGTCTATTAACTGTGAACAGTGAATGAGCGAGTGAATTTGTTCACTAGTTCCTAAGGTAAAGAATTCGTTCTCTCTTAAAAGTGACAGTGAACAGCGAATGAGTAACTGATTATTGTAAAAGTGATTGAAGGAACTATAGAATTACGGTCGCCGTGTCGTCCTGCCTTAAACAGTGAATGAGTAAGCGATCTTTGTAACTGTGACTGGTGAACGAGAGGCTGTGCTATATTGTAGAATAGTACGGTGAACATTCGCCGTGTCGTCCTGTCTTCCAGTGACAGAAGAAGGTATGATTCCGATGGTGACCGCAGTAATAGACTGCAACTGCAGGCTGCAACCGCAGACGGCAGTGTCGCTGCGGTCTGCGGTTGGGTCAATGTTGACACGGTGATAGGTTGGTCTTGCAGTCGCTTCCAAGTGTTGGGGAACGCATCATGTCTACCAATTCAATTTTGTGTATTTTATTGGAAGAGGAAGAAGACGATGATTTTTTGTTATTATACAGTAGAAAAAAAAGAAGTGCTATCACGCCTTTATTAAAAAACAGACTACATGAAGGAAGTTATTCAGTACTAATTAAAAATCATTTAATGGCCGATGAGGATATATTTAGAAGGTACTGTCGTTTAAATAAAAACCAGTTTAATTTTGTACTTACTTTTATTTATGAAGAAATAAAACCAAAAGTTATAAGGAATGCAATAAGTGCAGAAGAAAAATTGTTTCTGACTTTGAGGTAAGTAAGTAAATTTATTTGTTTTTTGACATTATTCCCTTTCTTGATTTCCTTCAAATAGTAGTTCAGGTACTGGTGAGGTTGATGTTGAACTCATGGGAAAATAGGCATTCGGCGTATTGTAATGGGCTGGTCCCGTTGTAGGTAAGTTAACAAATTGGGTAACATTGCTAGGTCCTGGTAAGTTGTAAACACTATCTGGAGTAGGAGATGAGTACTGAGATGAAGATGCTGAGGCAAGTAATTCAGGGGAGGTTGTGTAATTTGACAGAGTTGTTGAATTTGGCGTTAAAGAAGTATTTTTTGCTGCCATGATTTCATAGTCGGATAGGACTAGACTTAAATGTTTCTTTGCTTGTGCTTTTTCTACTGGTGGCAAGTTTCGTAACACTTCAGCAATGTGACGGCAAAACAAACTCACATCGTCGTCCTTCTGTTGTAATGACTGTAGTAATATTTGTCTGTTTTTATCTCTTTCCCTCCACATCTGTAGCAGTTCATCTTCTTTGTTTCGCTTTCGGCGTTTGACTGTAGTTTGTGTTTGTTCTCTGGGATCTTCATTAACGTTGTCATCGTAACTTTGTTGCGCTTGATTGGCCAAATTGGGGTCTGCGGATTCGCTTACAAGAAATTGCTCCTCAGTACTTAATTTATCAGCATCTTCCTCATTTTCTGTCAGTTCCTGTGGTGACATTGGTATATTCGAACCTCCAGATCTGTGCTGCGAAACACCGTCCAGGAATAGCAATTGATGATGTCTGCAATTTTTAGAGTTTTTTGGGGCAGCTGAACCAGTACCCAATTTATGTGTTTTCTTAAACCTGTTGTATCCATCGCGTATGAATTTCCATTTCTTTTTACAGTCTTCACCTGAAATTAAACAGTAAAATTGTTAATTAGAGTATAAAAAATTGTTTTAAAACACTATTAAAATAAATTTGTTGTGAAAACAATTTACTGCGTTACAACATGAGTCTTGAAAATGATTTGTTACAGATTCTTGGCTACAGGAGAAAGCTATAAATCCTTGTCATTTGCATACCGTATATCGGAGTCCTACATATCCCGAATTATGAAAAGTGTACTTATGAGTTTGAGACAAAAATTAATGCCAGTTTTAATGACACCTCCTACTGAACAAGATTTCAAGCGTATCGAACAAGATTTCTGGCAGAAATGGAATATACCTAATTGCGTTGGAGGAATTGATGGTAAGCATGTGCGCATTAGAGCACCTAAAAATAGTGGGTCATTATTTTTTAATTACAAGGATTATTTTTCTATTGTGCTATTGGCTATCGTCGATGCAAATTATAAATTTGTAGCAGTTGATGTTGGTGGTTACGGCAAAGAATCTGATAATGGTATATTTAAAAAATCTGTGATTGGACAGAAATTAATAAATAAGAGATTTAACATCCCACCACCGAAATGTTTGCCAGGTACAAATGTAATGATACCCCATTATTTGATTGGAGACGAAGCATTTGCACTGAGCACTTATATGATGAAACCATATTCTAGAAAGGTGGCAAGATTAGAAAGAGGGAAGCAAATTTATAATTACAGATTATGCAGAGGTCGCCGAGTGACAGAAAACGCTTTTGGGCTATTAAGTCAAGTATTTAGAGTGTTTTACACACCTATTGCTGTAGCTCCAAATGTAGTTGATGATCTGATATTAACTACTTGCTGTTTACATAATCTTCTTCGTGATGGTTACCTCGAAGAAAATAATGTTCCAATTTTTAATTATAATACAGAAGAAAGCTGCCAAGATAACATGCAGAACTTTGCTCGTTTTGGTGGATTTTCTAATAGTGAAGGATTTGAAATTAGAGACAAAATTAAAGATTTCTTTTGTAGCGAATATGGTGCAGTTTCATGGCAAGACGCCGCTATTGACTACGGAACGTGAAAATGGAATATCTACAAAACGTAGCTACTAATATCAATAAAATTACACAAATATCAACACTAGTGTTCAAGTTTGTTTGGACAATAAAAATTAAAAAAATAAAAACTACTCACTGGTTTTATTGAGCTCCTTTCCTATGCTTTTCCATACATTTTCTTTCAGCAGATTATTCCGGTAATCAGCATGTCCTGCGTCGTAAAGTACTGGATGTTTTTCCACACTATTTATTAAATTACTCTCTTCAGATACAGAAAAACTCATTTTAAACACGTGTTAACTTTCTGCGGTTAGCGACACTACTGGTTCTTGGGCGGTAGTGCGGTCTGCAGCGGCGGCAAGTTGCGACTGCAGGCGACAATGGCGCTGTGTTCGGAATGCATGTCATATAAAATCAGCCAAAGCAGTACTGTCGCCCCCGATCTGTCGCTGCAGCCTGCGATCTGCGGTTTGCAGTCTGCGGTCACCATCGGAATCATACCTTATGCGATCTATGTAACTGTGACTGGGGAACGGTTACTCGCCTATCTGAATAACTGTGGTCACCGTGACTTATAAGTAACCGTGACTTGTTCACAGTGACAGTTCTTTTGTCTCTTCTCTATATAAAACAATAGAAAAGTAATATTAAATTAAATTTTTAAATTTCACTTTAGATTAAAAAAGTAGTTATGAAGATGAATGGTGAATTTATTTTGTATGGATTAAAATCGTTGGTCTTAGTCGAGGATGTGATGTCTTTTGAGGCGCTTCGTTTCCTCACTGTTGTCCAGAAAATTAACTGCCAGGTGGTTCTGGTGATCGTTTAATCTTAGCTGGTACCGGAGGCTCAGCTCTCTTATCTCTTCTGTTATGGTACGGATTTGAAGATGGTCATGTATTTCCGAGTTTCTTAATTAAACCACCCAGCGTTACTCGTCGATTTTAATACTTTATTTTGGAAGCGTTGTATTATTTCTAAATTGGATCTGCTGGATGTACCCCAAAGCTGAAGGGTACGGATGAGGTATAATGAATGAGTGACGCATGCTGGGAGAACAATTTTTGTATTACTCTGATACAAAACATTCGTTTTCAAACTTTCCGTATTAAACATATTTGTTTATATTTATTACATTTATTTATTAATTTATATTTTGATATAAATTGGTAAGTTAAATATTATGAATCCGACCGAGTTAATAACCCGGTAGGTATTTGTTAAATTAATGCGCCAGATGATAAGAATATTTTTTACTTTCTCTTGCCTATATGAATATATAGGAAGGAAAGTATTGTTTTCATGTCAATTTTTCGAAATCGAGTTTTCACCGGATCTATACGTTTTCAGACCCCCTGAACCCAAAAAACATGTTTTTAGCGATTGGTCTGTGTGTGTGTGTGTGTGTGTGTGTGTGTGTGTGTGTGTGTGTGTGCGTGCGTGCGTGCGTGCGTGCGTGCGTGCGTGCGTGCGTGCGTGCGTGTGTGTGTGAACAGAATATCTCAAAAACGGAACATCGTACGAACTTGAAACTTGAAACTTAAGTTACATATCACTACCGGACCCGACACGAACATTTTTCATCAAAATCAGTCAACCGGAAGTAGTAGTTTATTCGTACAATTTTTCACTTTTTTGCGATTTTCTCAAAAACTAGTCCTACGATTTTTTTTAAAATCAACTGGTTTACTACATTTTTTATGCTCTACAATATAGGGTAGGCGCCATGTTTGCTGAAATTCTGCTTGAGGCTGTTTTTACGTAAAAACATTTTCTTTTTAAGATTGCGGCTTTAATATGCATTTTAGCGCAAAACGTTATATAATAAAAGTTGTAGAGAATGTAAAATTCTACAACTTTTATTTCAAACATTTTTTTGTATAACGCTTAGTTTAGCGGTAATTTGCGATTTTCTGTTTTTTTTTCTCACGAAAACGTGAGAAAAATCGATTTTTTAAGATTTCGGCCTTAGAATGCATTTTACGACAAAAGTGTATTTAATAAAATTTATAGAAAATTAAAAGATCTACAACTTTTATTTAGAGCATTTTTCTCTACAGAGCCTAGTTTAGAGAGAAAGAGTGAATTTCCGTATTTCTAAGCGAAACTGAGTTCGATTTTCATTTTGCGTCTTTCACTCATGATTAAAATTAGGTTATGTTTGTTGAGGTTAGTTTTTTGTTTATTTCTAATTTTTTATTACTAATGTTAGGTTTATTGTTAATTATTTGCACTGGCAAGAGAAAGTTGTGTGAGTGTTTCACACCAGATTTTTTAGTCTAGTTAGTAGACGCTACCACTACAAATGTATCAGCTGTGAAACACTACTAACTCATTCATTCTCCCACTACTACTATAACAACGCACTCACTCCATTCCACAACAACTACACGGAGCACGACTCGAGCTATATGTCCACGTTCGTGCGATTCTTTTTCAACTTGCGATGTAGCATGCTACATCGCATGCGTTTAGAGGTATGCCACCTTCCCGCACTCGTTTGAAGAACTTTATCTCAAAAAAATCTGGTGTGAAACACTCACACAACTTTCTCTTGCCAATGCAAATAATTAACAATAAACCTAACATTAGTAATAAACCATAAGAAATAAACAAAAACTAACCTCAAAAAACATAACCTAATTTTAATCATGAGTGAAAGACGCAAAATGAAAATCAACCTCATTTTGGCTTAGAAATACGGAAAATCACTCTTTCTCTCTAAACTAGGCTCTGTAGAGAAAAATGCTCTAAATAAAAGTTGTAGATCTTTTAATTTTCTATAAATTTAATTATATACACTTTTGTCGTAAAATGCATACTAAGGCCGAAATGTTTAAAAAATCAATTTTTCTCACGTTTTCGTGAGAAAAAAACAGAAAATTGCAAATTACCGCTAAACTAAGCGTTATACAAAAAAATGTTCGAAATAAAAGTTGTAGAATTTTAAATTCTCTACAACTTTTGTTATATAACGTTTTGCGCTAAAATGCATATTAAAGCCGCAATCTTAAAAAGAAAATGTTTTTACGTAAAAACAGCCTCACGCAGAATTTCAGCAAACATGGCGCCTACCCTATCTTGTAGAGCATAAAAAATGTAGTAAACCAGGCGATTTAAAAAAAAATCGTAGGACCAGTTTTTGAGAAAATCGCAAAAAAGTGAAAAATTATACGAATAAACTACTACTTCCGGTTGACCGATTTTGATGAAAATGTTCGTGTCGGGTCCGGTAGTGATATGTATTTTAAGTTTCAAGTTCGTACGATGTTCCGTTCTTGAGATATTCTGTTCACACACACTCACACACACACACACACTCACACACACACACACACACACACACACACACACACACACACACACACACACACACACACACACACACACACGCACACGCACACGCACACACACGCACACCCACACACACACACACATACACACACACACACACACACACACACACCAATCGCTAAAAACATGTTTTTTGGGTTCAGGGGGTCTGAAAACGTGTAGATCCGGTGAAAACTCGATTTCGAAAAATCGACATGAAAACAATACTTTCCTTCCTATATATTCATATAGGCAAGAGAAAGTAAAAATGCATTAAATTAAAGCCTGTTCTTTCCTGCATTCAATAGTTTGATTTAGATTGTTTTATTTAAGAATTAATAGGAGATAACTCCAGCAATTTACGCAAAAGAGTGCTCAGTTTTTAGCCGGTTTTCCGTTAATGTGGTTTTTAAACCTCCGTTACTCCGTCTAATCTTTTCATAAAAATCGGCGTTTAAGTACGTTGAAGATCAGAGTTTTTCCTATAATATGAATATTTTAAAAGTTAAATCTCATGTTCCGTTTTAATATGCCGGTCATATTTTAAAAAAAGTTATTTTTTGGCTCCATGTAAAGGAAGGGAAATGATTTTTGGACTGAACCATGCATTTTTACTACGGTATTATGTCAAACAAAGCGTTTATTTTTTTAAATAAAAACATTCTTAAAATATTCAAAATGAGCTACGGAATGAGTTGCAGCAAGAAAAACACAAAGTTTGTTTTTCTAAACGACTGTACTCGGAGCGAATACCGCTATAGAGCTCAGTTTCCTCTCAAGAGGTTTAGAGACTAATAGAATTTTCTATTAACACCACACATCAATTTCTAATTGTTGTTTAGGTCAACAGCCGAAAGGCTGGTTTGAACCTCTAGAGGTTTTACTAAGTAAAACGAGGAGTGAGGTGGTTTACCATTGCCTTCCTCACTGAATGGAAAAGTATGCTTATCAGCATGCCGGGCCCTCTGAAAAGCACATATTTTCCACTCAGTAAATGACACCTTCACTTCATTCACCACAGGGTCTGGCTGTACAATGAAATTCATTACTTTCAGCGGAGATAACTCTGATTAGTGTCTTTTACACCTCTACCTCTTCTGTTCTTAAATGATTCAGTCATTTAATTGGCTGACCATGTGATAAGAAACAGAACTATTTATTTTAGCCCTGCAACGAACAAATTGAGTGTAAATAATTTGACGCTCCATCTGTCTGTTATGGGCAAAATTTCTAATTACAAATGCAAAATACTCGTATGATACATGGCACAATATTGCGGTAAAAATGCATGGTTCAGTCCAAAAATCATTTCCCTCTCTTTACGTAAAGCCAAAATACACTTTTTACTTTCTGTTGCCTATATGAATATATCGGAAGGAAAGTATTGTTTTCATGTCGATTTTTCGAAATCGAGTTTTCACCGGATCTACACGTTTTCAGACCCCCTGAACACAAAAAACATGTTTTTAGCGATTGGTCTTTTTAGTGTGTGAGTGTGTGCGCGCGCGTGTGTGTGTGTGTGTGTATACAAAATATCTCAAGAACGGAATATCGTACGAACTTGAAACTTGATACTTAAGTTACATACCACTACCGGACCCGACACGAAAATTTTCATCATAATCGGTCAACCGGAAGTAGTAGTTTATTCGTGTCATTTTTCACTTTTTTGCGATTTTCTCAAAAACTGGTCCTACGACTGTTTTTTTAAATCGCCTGATTTACTAAATTTTGTATGCTCTACAAGATAGAGTAGGCGCCATGTTTCCTGAAATTCTTGGTGAGGCTGTTTTTACGTAAAAAAATTGTTTTTTTTTTAAGATTACGGCTTTAATATGCACTTTAGCGCAAAAATTTATATAATAAAAGTTGTAGACAATTTAAAATCCTACAACGTTTAATTCAAACATTGTTCAATTTATAGAAACATTCAAGAATTTATACAAACATTCAATTTATAGAAAATTAAGAGAACTACAGCTTTTATTTAGAGCATTTTTCTCTACAGAGCCTTGTTTAATTTGGGGGACTTTTATTATTATTCCCAATCTCATGGAATTGGAAGTATAAAATTGTTGGATAATTAGACGGGTCCGTAAAATGGAGGTGTCCGGTAGGAGAGGTTTTACAGTAATAATAATAAAAAAATTGTAAAATTGCAATTGATGGAAAAATAAAGAAATAATAATTTATTAAACAAATGATTTACAATCAATGTTCTACCCTAAAAACCACGTGTTTTTCTATCACTTATCTCGAAAAAGACCAAAAACATCTTCAGGGCACGGTCTGCAGTCCGTTTTTAAAAATTTTAATATACAAATTGTCTACAAAAGGCAAGGCTCAACTCTGGGAAGTCATTGTACTTAATATTCTGAAGAAAAAATGTCAAGTACACATAGGTTCAAAAACGCATATTTCCCGTCTGTCCAATATTTGTATTTCTTTTTATTAATGGGATAATCTACTCAAAAAAATAGATGTACCGGTTTTGAACTTAACATGTTATAGTACTATAGTTCCTTGAGTCACGAGTTTGCCTTTGGTTTTAACAAGGGGAAAGCATTAGTGCGCATGCGCGACTACTTTGGTACCAGTTCGCCAACACAACAACGTAAACTATACGTTAGATGACATACAGTATATCGCGGAACCTTTTGTAGGTTAACTGTACGGATATAACGGTTTGTTACCGTAAACGAAAATGTCGGTTTCTCGAAAAAAGATAGTGACAAACGGTTTTCGGATTCGTCATCAACAAAAAAGTTACTGGGCCTAAATTGGGTTTGAAGTTCCAGTTTTGACCGGAAGTGGTCCAAAACCGGAAGTCAAGGTATTTGCCATGAAACCATTATAGATTTCTCTATCTACTCTTTTAAGAGGAATCAAATGACACTATTTTTGTTTCAACTTCCGACTTTGATTTCTTAATTACCAGTTTCGGGCAACTTCCGGTCGAAACCAGAACTTCAAACTCATTAGCTATGTCCACACTCGTGCGATTTAGCATGCGATGGCGCACGCGCTTAGAGTCATGCCATTTCACCTGTCCGCATTCATTTGAAGAGCTTTATCTCAAAAAAACCAAACCGAATATTTTTTAAAAAATAGTAGGCCTACTCAGATTTTACTCGGTTTCCCATTGATGTCGTTTTTAAACATCCGTTTCTCCGTCCAGGCTTTTCATAAAAGAACGGCGTTTAAGCTCGGTGAAGATCACAGTTTTATCTATATGAACATTTTAAAATAGAAGTCTGATGTTCCATTTTAAAATGCCGGCCATTTTTTTTAAAGTGTATTTTGGCTTTACGTAAAGATCGAGAAATGATTTTTGGACCAAGCCATGCATTTTTACAGCAGTATGGTGCCCATGTATCGTATTTTGCATTTGTAATTAGAAATAGATAAATGAGGTGTTAATAGAAGATTCTATTACCCTATAAACTTCTTTAGAGGAAACTTTATCCGCTTCTTTATAGCTTTATCCGTTCCGAGTATAGTCGTTTAGAAAAACAAACTTCAGTGTTTTTCTTACTGCAACTCATTCCGTAGCTCGTTTTGAATTATTTAACGATATTTTTCTTTAAAAAAATAAACTTTTGCTTGACAAAATACTGTTGTGAAATGCATGGTTCAGTCCAAAAATCATTTCCGTACCCTTACTCGGAGCCAAAAAAGCACTTTTTTTACGGCATATTTAAACGGAACATGAGATTTAACTTTTAAAATATTCATATTATAGAAAAAACTCTGATATTCAACGTACTTAAACGCCGATTTTTATGAAAAGCCTGGACGGAGTAACGGACGTTTAAAAACCACATTAACGGAAAACCGGCTAAAACTGAAGTACTTTTTTGCATAAATTGCTGGAGTTATCTCCGATTAATTTCTAAATAAAACAATCGAAATCCAACCAATCAATGCAGGAAAGAACAAGCTTTCATTTAGGGTAGTGCTCAAAAATATTCGTTATGAATTTTTTTTTTGAGATAAAGCTCTTCAAACGAGTGCGGGAAGGTGGTACGCCTCTAAACGTATGCGATGTAGCATGCTATTTTCGTTTCCAACTACCGACTTTGATTTCTTAACTGCCGGTTTCGGGCAACTTCCGGCCGAAACCAGAATTTCAAATTCAATGATTTCTGTATCTACTCTTTAAGAGGAATCAAATGACAGTATTTTTGTTGCCCAATACTGACTTAACATTTTTGACTTCCTGTTTTGGGCCACTTCCGGTCAAAACCGAAACTCCAAACCCAATTCAGGCCCACTACCTTTTTGTGTAGATTACGAATCCAAAAACCGTTTGTTGGTATCTCTTGTAGTCTCTGACATCTGGGTGTGACAGACAGACAGACAAAACAAAATAATTATAATTGACAATTTTAAAAATTGCTACCAAAAATACTGAATTTTATTGTTGCTACAACCCATCTTGTGAAAAAATGTCTTTATACAACCAAAATGGCGGACAAGGGGGAAATATGCGTTTTCAGACCTTTCTATGTTGTTGTTCAGGTCTTCAGCTGAAAGGCTGGTTTGAACCGCTAGAGACTTTACTAAGTAAAACCCGGAGTGAGGTGGTTTATCATTGAATTCCTCACTGAGCGTAAAAGTATTCTTATCAGCATGCCAGGCTCTCTGTAAAGCGTCTACTTTCCATCCTTCCCATTATTTCTTCAGTATATTACTCACAACAACCAGTTTCCAGAGTTGGGCTCACCTTTTGACACTGACCTTGACCTTGAACACTGGTTTTTAGTTTGACAAATACTTTGAAGGTACCACACATGTTTTCAACTAACTGTAGAGATAAGTGAACGCTGTAAAAAAGGAAAAATAAATAAATAAATAATCTGGTGTGAAACGCTCGCACTGCCAACGCTCTTTTGCCAATGTAAATAATTAAAAATATCTATGTTTAAATACGAGTAAACAATGTAAAATGCAATAATAACATAGCCCAATTTTAAGGGGAGATGGCACGATGGTCTTAACTCAAAATTTCAATTTTTACTTTCTCTTGCCTATATGAATAAATAGGAAGGAAAGTATTATTTTCATGTCGATTTTTCGAAATCGAGTTTTCACCGGATCTATACGTTTTCAGACCCCCTGAACCCAAAAAACATGTTTTTAGCGATTGGTCTGTGTGTGTGTGTGTGTGTGTGTGTGTGTGAACAGAATATCTCAAGAACGGAACATCGTACGAACTTTAAACTTGAAACTTAAGTTACATATCGCTACCGGACCCGACACGAACATTTTCATCAAAATCGGTCAACCGGAAGTAGTAGTTTATTCGTATAATTTTTCACTTTTTTGCGATTTTCTCAAAAACTGGTCCTACGATTTTTTTAAAAAACGCCTGGTTTACTACATTTTTTATGCTCTACAATATAGGGTAGGCGCCATGTTTGCTGAAATTCTGCGTGAGGTTGTTTTTACGTAAAAACATTTTCTTTTTAAGATTGCGGCTTTAATATGCATTTTAGCGCAAAACGTTATATAATAAAAGTTGTAGAGAATGTAAAATTCTACAACTTTTATTTCAAACATTTTTTTGTATAACGCTTAGTTTAGCGGTAATTTGCGATTTTCTGTTTTTTTTTCTCACGAGAACGTGAGAAAAATCGATTTTTTTAACATATCGTTCTTAGTATGCATTTTACGACAAAAGTGTATATAATTAAATTTATAGAAAATTAAAAGATCTACAATTTTTGTTTAGAGAATTTTTCTCTACAGAGCCTAGTTTAGCGTGAAAGCGTGATTTTCCGTATTTTTAAGCCAAACTAAGTTCGATTGTCATTTTGCGTCATTCACTCATGATTAAAATAAGGTTATGTTTTTGAGGTTAGTTTTTGTTTATTTCTAATATTTTATTAATAACGTTAGGTTTATTATTAATTATTTGCATTGGCAAGAGAAAGTTGTGTGAGTGTTTCACACCAGATTTTTGGTTTTCTTATGTTTTTCAATAGTTTAGGCCCAGATCTACCAGAAAAAAACAATAAACTACGTCAAAAAAATATTTTTTTATGAAAAAATTAAGTTTTTATCAAGTTTAAACAGAAAAATTATCGTGTTACCAAGAAAGAATATTTTTCACAATTTTATACTGCCCGTTTTAGTGCAAAGAGAATTTTTAGTTTTTAGTATATCTGCATCACTGTTTTTTCTATTCTCAGCTGTTCGTTCAGCTTTCTAAACAACAACTGTTGATGGGAAATTTACTTGTTTCTGTTCATTTTGTTTTTGGTTTGAGCCTTCTTGTTTCTTGCAGTTTTACCGTACATTTAAATTTTTTTTACTAGGTACATTTTCTAGGAAATTAGGGACCTCTACAGTTACCCAGACATTGTAAGCGAAATAAAATGTAGGAGAATGCGATGGGCTGGGCACGTGCTAAGAAGAGGAGAAGAGTCCAACCTGAAGAAAATATTAGACCCCAACCCCACAGGAAGGCGCCCCCAGGGAAGACCTAGACAAAGATGGTGGAGGCAGGTTAAGACCGACATGGAGAGACTTGGAGCTACAGAAAGACATGCTGAAGATCGAGCGACATGGAGGCTTGTTGTTGGTGCGGCTAAATATCAACTCCGATATAGATGGCCATGGGAGTAAGTAAGTAAGTAAGGTACATTTTTCTCAGAAACCAATAAACCTACCAGGCTGAAATTTTTACCAGGTAATTATCTTGTAGACTATATCCAAATATACCGACATTTTTATGACTTCTTCAGGTGCTCCAAAAATATTAGTAATACGCAAAAAACGTAGAAAACAATTCGTAAAATTTTTATGTTATTTGTAATTTAAAATAAAAATGGTATGGTCCATAGATTAAATTGAAAAAATGTCAGTAGCTCGAGAAGAAACCAGACACCTACGGTGTGTAAAGTTTAATTTCCCTATCTTTTACCAATCTTATGAAAAATGTACCTAAAATTAGCAAATTTAACATTGGCGGGAGACAAAGTACAGTTTCCCCTTAATCACGCGTGAATAACACTAAATGGAAATCTACCTCTTTTAGAATTAAAAGAAACGGAAAACACACCGTCACTAAATTCTGTATAAGAAAAATCATTGAAATAATTGTTGAAGGACTTTTTAATTTCCAATGACTTGAAATACACCGGGTTTTTCAAAATGCCTCAGCGTGCGCTTCATTTGCTTTATTCTGTATACCAAAACAAATAAAATATTTCATATGAAAAATTTCCGATTAACCCTGCGTTCTTATGCTATCCGCCATGGTCTTGGGTTCGAATCCCATTCAGGCACGGCATATTTTCACACGTTACAAAAAAATCATTTCATACTTCACCGTCTGCATTAGCAGTAACTGCAGAACAGTCAGACGTTAAAATAAAAAAAACAATATTCGCCATTTTGTATTTTTCAGAAAAAACCATTATATCACGTAAAAGGATTATAATTTTTTTATTGAAATTTGGTACAAATATTTGTACGTTTGTTTAGGTCAACAGCCGAATGGCTGGTTTGAACCTCTAGAGTTTTTGCTAAGTAAAAAACGAGGAGAGAGGTAGTTTACTATTGCCTTCCTCACTGATTGGAAAAGTACACTTATCAGCATGCCGAGCCCTGTGAAAAGCAAAGCACATATTTTCCACTCTGTAAAAACACATACACTTCATTTACCACAGGGTTTGGCAGTATAATGAAATTCATTACTCTCAGAGAAGATAACTCTGATTAGTGTCTTTTACACCGCTATCTCTTCTGTTCTTAAATGATTCAGTCATTTAGTTGGATGTGATAAGAAACAGAACTATTTATTTAAGTCCTACAACTAACAGATGAGTGTAAATAATTTGACACTCCACCTGTCTGTTATGGGTAGAGTGTTGTTGTTTAGGTCATCAGCCAAAAGGCTGGTTTGAACCTATAGAGGTTTTACTAAGTAAAACGAGGAGTGAGGTGGTTTACCATTGCCTTCCTCACTGGATGGAAAAGTACACTTATCAGCATGCCGAGCCCTCTGAAAAGCACATATTTTCCACTCTACCAATGACACTCACTTCATTCCACTTCATTCACCACAGGATCTGGCTGTATAATGAAATTCATTACTTTCAGATGAGATAACTCTGATTAGTGTCACAATACACCTCTACCTCTTCTGTTCTTAAATGATTCAGTCATTCAATTGGCTGACCATGTGATAAGAAACAGAACTATTTATTTTAGCCCTGCAACTAACAGATTGAGTGTAAATAATTTGACACTCCACCTGTCTGTTATGGGCAGTACCACATACCTATAAAGGGTTAAATGAAACAAAGTAAATACTCACAATTATCGTTTCAAGAAGTGAAGGAATAAAGGAGTCCGAAATGGGTTCAACTGGTGGAGCATTTTCACCCAGTGCCCCCTCCTTTCCCCTCCAAAGATGTTGGGGCTCGCCAGCGTTTGGGTATATAGGATTTGTCAGAGCGTGGAATAATCCTGAAGATCTGTAATGAAAAAAAATCTGGTGTGAAACATTCACACAACTTTCTCTTGCCAGTGCAAATAATTAACAATAAACCTAACATTAGTAATAAAAGATAAGAAATAAACAAAAAACTAACCTCAATAAACATAACCTAATTTTAATTATGAGTGAAAGACGCAAAATGAAAATCAACCTCAGTTTGGCTTAGAAATACGGAAAATCACTCTTTCTCTCTAAACTAGGCTCTGTAGAGAAAAATGCTCTAGATAAAAGTTGTAGATCTTTTAATTTTCTATAAATTTAATTATATACACTTTTGTCGTAAAATGCATACTAAGGCCGAAATCTTAAAAAAATCAATTTGTTACACATTTTCGTGAGAAAAAAACAGAAAATCGCAAATTACCGCTAAACTAAGCGTTATACAAAAAATTGTTCGAAATAAAAGTTGTAGGATTTTAAATTCTCTACAATTTTTATTACATAAAGTTTTGCGCTAAAATGCATATTAAAGCCGTAATCTTATAAAAACAACTTTTTTACGAGAAAACACCCTCACCAAGAATTTCAGCACACATGACGCCTACCCTATCTTGTAGAGAATAAAAAATTTAGTAAACCAGGCGATTTTAAAAAAAATCGTAGGACCAGTTTTTGAGAAAATCACAAAAAAGTGAAAAATTACACGAATAAACTACTACTTCCGGTTGACCGATTTTGATGAAAATGTTCGTGTCGGGTCCGGTAAGGGTATGTAACTTAAGTTTCAAGTTCGTACGACGTTCCGTTCTTGAGATATTTTGTATACACACACGCGCGCGCACGCGCGCACGCACGCACGCACGCACGCACGCACGCACACACACACACACACACACACACACACACACACACACACAGACCAATCGCTAAAAACATATTTTTTTGGGTTCAGGGGGTCTGAAAGCGTATAGATCCGGTGAAAACTCGATTTCGAAAAATCGACATGAAAACAATACATTCCTTCCTATATATTCATATAGGCAAGAGAAAGTAATAAATACGTATGAGTTTTTCCGTTTCAAGTGACACATAGAGATCCTATAGTTATAATATATGAGATCCTATAGTTGCTTCAAACAAACTTCAGGAATGTTTAGACCAAATCCAACCATGGCTTCAAAAATGGAGAGTGAAGATCAATACTGCAAAATCGCAGCATGTTACCTTTACGATGCGGAGGAATACTTGTCCACCAGTAAAACTTGGAGGTGTTGATTCACCACAAAGTGAAGTTGTGAAGGACCTGGGTATGCATCTTGACAGGCGGTTAACTTGGAAAACCCATGTGAGAATGAAGAGGAACGAATTAAATCTGAAATACAAAAGGATGTACTGGCTGATTGGTGGGAACTCTTCACTTTCTCTTGAGAATAAGTTGCTGATTTAAAAAATGTTACCAAAACCAGTTTGGTTGTACGGCGTTCAACTTTGGGGAACTACCAGCAGAAGTAACATAAGGGAAGTAATTAATAAGAATCGAGGTGTAGTTAGCAACAAATGTTTTACTGATATACCTAATATTGTTAACAAAAACAATGAACTTATAGAGAATGGTATAGAAATTTGTAATTATTTTAACAAATATTACCAGGAAGTAGCTATATAACTTCAACAACAGATTAGGGAAACAGTGGGATGTTATGATCCAAAAGGTAACAAGGTAGTTAATCAATTCTTATTTAGCCTAGTTTCAAGGGAGGAATTAGAATCAGTTATTGATAGTTTGAAAAGTAACAAAACATGTGGGTTAGATGGGACTTCTAGATAATTGTTAAAGAATGTAAACATCTTTTAATTACTCCTCTCCTTCATTTGATTAACTTCTCACTTGAAGCAGGTGTATTTCCAAACAAACTGAAGGAGGCTAAAATATTGCCTATATTTAAGAATGGAGATAGCCAGTTAGTTGAAAATTATAGACCCATAAGTATTTTAAACACAATCAGTAAAATTTTTGAAAAGGTAGTATTTATTAGGTTAATCAGTTTCTTGACTGAAAACCTAATCATCTCAGAGGATCAGCATGGTTTCCAAAAAGGTAGATCAACTAAAACTGCTATTGTTTCACTTGTGGAGCAAGTAGTTGATATATTGGATGCCGGGGAGAAAGCATTGGCAGTGTTTCTGGATCTGAGTAAAGCTTTCGATTGTGTTGATCATGAAATTTTATTGAAAACACTAGAGTCATTAGGCGTTAGGGATGTAGAGTTGAAATTGTTTCAATCTTACCTTATTAATAGATTACAGTGTGTGGAGTTAACTAGGCTTGTTAGAGGGAAACTTACAAAAGTTGTATCTGGAAAGCTTGAAGTCAAAGCAGGCGTTCCACAGGGGTCAGTTTTAGGTCCAATCCTGTTTCTATTGTACATTAATAGGTTACCAGAAGTCATACCTAATGGCAGAGCTTTGTTGTTTGCTGATGATACTTCAGTAATCAGTAACAGTTTACTGGTAGATGCTCTTGAAGTAAATACACATGTTAACATAGAGTCCGTAGTACAGTTCTTGAATCAAATGTTATTAACAGTTAATGGGAAAAAGTGTCAGTACTTGCAGTTTAAAAATAAACATAACGTTAAAGAAAGTAGAGAAGTGGATGTATTTATTCATAATAATAGTTTAGAGCATGTAGAAACAGTGAAGTTCCTGGGTGTATCTCTAGATAGATCTTGTCTTGGGACTTCTATACCAATCAAGTTTGTAGTAAAATATCATCTGGAGTATTTGCACTAAAACAAATTGCCAGATTAAATGATAAAAAATTACTAATGGCAGCTTATCATGGCCTCATTCTGTCTCATATTCGTTATGGTATTTTAGTATGGGGTAATTCTAGCATGGGTAATATGAATAGGGTTTTTAAAAATCAAAAGAAAGCTATTAGGTGTATGGTGGGAGCTAACCAGCTAACCTCATGCAGGCCACTATTTAAGGAGCTTAAATTGCTTACAGTCCCTGTCTCTACATTTTTGAGGTGATTATGTATGTTAGGCAAAATAATTTTATGCAGAATTTCAATGTTCACAATCATAACACGAGAAACAGGAATGATTATTATGTGGCTAATCACTCCACAAAATTGTTTGAACAAAAACCTACTTATGCAGGGAGAAAATTCATAAACAAATTACCCCAATCTTTAAAGTGTTGTGAGGATTTGAATTCCTTTAA
The DNA here is from genome assembly GCA_035578175.1 of Catonia carolina. NCBI lineage: Eukaryota > Metazoa > Arthropoda > Insecta > Hemiptera > Achilidae > Catonia > Catonia carolina. Next base: position 2,921,328 of record JAQMRL010000017.1, on the reverse strand, counting down.
AAAAAATCTAAAAAATTACTTAATCGGTGAAACTTTTTATAGCGTACAAGAATTTCTTTCTTGATAGTAGTGATACATTGTGTAATTCTTATATGTATTTCAGGTGTTATATCTGACAGCATGTCCTATACTCCTCCTGGAGTCTCCAGGGCGCAAAAAAAAAAAAAAAAAAAACAGAGATAATTCAAAGGTTCCAAAATAAGGTTGTTCGGGCTATAACAAGGGCACCATGGTTTGCAAGGAATTCAGAAATACAACATTATTGCAACCTTCCTGATGTAATGGACGAGGTCAGGCGTTTTAATAGAAAATATCAGGCTAGACTTGAAAGCCACGAAAACGAATTAGCCATAAATCTTCTAAATATTGCAGAAGAAGTTAGGCGCCTGAAACGTTACCATGTTTTGGACTTGTCTGAAAGAGTTTAAATGTACATAAACTTATATTGAAAAGTATTCCATATTGTAAAATGTAAACGTCTTTGTAGATAGTCATTTTCTCTTTTAACATAATTATGAATAATTGATATAATGAGAGGTACTCAGGGTAATCACTTGGCCTCAACTTGTGATTTGTAAATTCAAAAGATTTGTTTATAGTTTGTTTTCAAAAAACTGATTGCAAATAATGTAATTTAAAAAAAAAGTGACATATCACAACGTTGTGACAAACTGTAGAATTTTTATGAAGAACATCTGCAGATGATTCATTCAGTTTCAAACTGTTTTGTACAGTAGGCCTATAGTGAGTTGACGGTAAGAACCAACTGTCGAATCAACAAACTGCATCTGTGGTAGTACGTGTAAATACACCACAAAAAAATCTGGTGTGAAACACTCACACGACTTTCTCTTGCCAGAGAAAATAATTAACAATAAACCTAATATTAGTAATAAAACATTAGAAATAAACAAAAAACTAACCTCAAAAACATAACCTTATTTTAATCATGAGTGAAAGACGCAAAATGAAAATCAACCTCAGTTGGGCTTAGAAATACGGAAAATCACTCTTTCTCTCTAAACTAGGCTCTGTAGAGAAAGATTCTCTAAATAAAAGTTGTAGATCTCTTAATTTTCTATAAATTTTATTATATACATTTTTGTCGTAAAGTGCATACTAAGGCCGAAATGTTAAAAAAATCGATTTTTCTCACGTTTTCGTGAGAAAAAACAGAAAATCGCAAATTACCGCTAAACTAAGCGTTATACAAAAAAACGTTTGAAATAAAAGTTGTAGGATTTTAAATTCTCTACAACTTTTATTATGTAAATGTTTGCTCTAAATTGCATATTAAAGCCGTAATCTTAAAAAAACTATGTTTTTACGAGAAAACACCCTCACCAAGAATTTCAGCACACATGACGCCTACCCTATCTTGTAGAGAATAAAAAACTGTAAAACCAGGCGATTTTTAAAAAAATCGTAGGACCAGTTTTTGAGAAAATCACAAAAAAGTGAAAAATTACACGAATAAACAACTACTTCCGGTTGACCGATTTTGATGAAAATGTTCGTGTCGGGTCCGGTAGTGGTATATAACTTAAGTTTCAAGTTTCAAGTTCGTACGACGTTCCGTTCTTGAGATATTTTGTACACATACATACACACACACACACACACACACGCACACACACACACACACACACACACACACACACACACACACACACACACACACACACACACACACACACACACACACACAGACCAATCGCTAAAAACATGTTTTTTGGGTTCAGGGGGTCTGAAAACGTGTAGATCCGGTGAAAACTCGATTTCGAAAAATCGACATGAAAACAATACTTTCCTTCCTATATATTCATATAGGCAAGAGAAAGTAAAATACATGCAACAGCGTGGCATTAGTCACCGGGTGGACACCAACACTTTTATAACTGCTAAACAATAACAACTAACAGCCGCGTTCCCTAACGTCAATGAAATCTTTCCCTTATCACTTAATTTTGTTTAGAATTCAGTTGCATACTACTCCGTATTGTTTATAGGCTTATTCAATGTTTATATTACAAATTTTTCATGTATGTGTCATTTTAAATTTTATGATCCTAAATGAGTTTCCAATTTAGTTGGCTTTGTTATTTAAAACTGTTCGGTTCGGTTTAATTGTGCATCTAGTTCGAATGGTGCTTTTAGTTTCATGTACGGTTTAATTTTATTGTAGTTATTACTTTATTCGACTGTATGAACAAAAGTAAGTTTATTTTTATTTTGGCTGAAAAAGTTGATATTAATTTATAGTGATGGCTAATGCACCCGAGTCCTCTATTTACAAACACCAAAAAGGTAAATCTTTGAGAATAAAGTGAGTTTTAAAATTAGTAAACAATAATAATTTTATCTATAAAGTAAGCATTTAAAATTATAAAAACCATTAAAGTATTTAATTGTATTAAGCTAGAGAATTAACTACACATAAGAGTATTAAGCATACGCCTCCTACTATGAAAATCACATAATACTTTCGCTGCGTACGGTTCTGGAGCTGTGACGTCATTCACTGTTTGTTTACTTCGCAGTTGGTTCTTAAAATGAATTATTTAGATGCGTTTATTATTATTCAGGGCCGATGAGCTCTGAACGTACAATCTGTCAATGTTTTGTAAGCGTAGTTCGCGCAGAAATGAAAAGTGAGTGGGGAGAATACTGCCGGCTGTAGAAGGGATGACATACATTCAAAGCATGCGTATGTACGTGCGTGAATTGTCTCATTCTACTGAAGCTGTCGCAGGGAACAGATCGTAGCTGTTAGCGTACGTCCATAGTGCACCCGCTTCTCGCTTCTTGCTTACCGGTTTGACCGCGGCAGACTCTACCCGCTTCGTGAACCTGCGCGATTGTAGCCGGTGGTGGTCATAGGGTACGTCCATAGTGCACCCGCTTCTCGCTTTTTTCTTACCGGTTTGACCGCGGCAGACTCTACCCGCTTCGTGAACCTGCGCGATTGTAGCCGGTGGTGGTCATAGAGCACCGGTTGCGAGAAAACGAGAACGTGTCGCTTTTTCTCAGTTGGCATCATGGAGCTATCACGTGAAGATCTGTTGTGTGTTTTATTAGCTAGTGATAATGTTCATTTGAAACTTAAAAAAAAAGAACTACCAACGTTCATGAAATTAATAGGTCGCGCCGTGTATAATATAATTTACAATAATATTTATAAATATTTTTATAAATTATGTTAATTTCTCACTTACCGTCTTCTACACCCATCTCGACAGCTATGTCCCGCCATGCCTTGTCCACTGTGTTGCGGTTTGCGTGGCCCTTCAATCGTTTGTCCCATATTACACTATTTAAAAACACTTTCGAAATTAAAATGTCTTTATCCACTTCCATCTTGGCTTTTCTATTAATATCAATGTGATGAAAACAAAAGAAAAACAAGAGAGCAACCACTGCGTCGGAAATTGTACACTGAACTGATCGAGCAGGGGAAGCGAGAAGCGAGAAAAAGAAACAATAATTCATTCCGGTAAACGCTGGTAAAAGCGGGTTGAGCCGGTTAAAGCTGGCTGGCAGGCACACTATGGCCACACGTGTACATTTCTCCAAACATTTTCCCCCCGCTAGTCTGTCACGATAAAGCGAGAAGCGAGAAGCGGTGCACTATGGACATACCTTTACGGTTGACTATTTTGTCTCATTGTCTGTGGTCGGTGGACATTGTGAAAAGCCCGCAAGGAAACGTCAACCCTTCCACCATGTTCGAGGTCGCTCTTTTAGGAGAAAGAGACTCCCATAGGCCTAGACCATATAAACCTACGGTACGGTACGTTATGCATTCCAGCGAGTCGGCTGCGAATTCCCCCCACTACTGGTGTACTACTCTCACCGTTATTTCTCCCTTCATCGTTCCTCAACCAAATCCGTCTACTGCGCATACGCTTACATAACTTTGTACGCATTGCCCCCTACCCACTTCTTCATAGCTAGCCAATAGCTCTGTCCTTGTCCACATTCGTGTGACGTAGCATGCGCTTACAGGCATCCTATTTCACCTGTCCGCACTCGTTTCATAAGCTTCATCTCAAAAAAACATAACGAATATTTTTAAACACTACACTAAATTAAAGCCTGTTCTTTCCTGCGTTGATTGGTTTGTTTAGAGAGATTGGTGAGTAAGACTTGCCTGAGGGGGGGGGGGGTTTGGAAGTGCTACTATATGTGCTTTTCTAAATACATCATAGCGACAGCTCTAACCATGACATCATGTTGAAATTTCACTCTTACATTGATTTATTATGTTTACAACTATGTCGTTTTATAAACATCCCATTGTATTATTTATTGATTCTTAATGTTGTTTAGGTCATCAGCCAAAGGCTGGTTTGAACCTCTAGAGGTTTTACTAAGTAAAACGAGGAGTCAGGTGGTTTACCCTGCCTTCCTCACTTAGTGGAAAAGTATGCTTATCAGCATGCCGAGCCCTCTGAAAAGCACATATTTTCCACTCTGCAAATGACACCTTCACTTCATTCACCACAGGGTCTGGCTGTATAATGAAATTCATTACTTTCAGAGGAGATAACTCTGATTAGTGTCACAGTACACCTCTACCTCTTCTGTTCTTAAATGATTCAGTCATTTAATTGGCTGACCATATGATAAGAAACAGAACTATTTATTTTAGCCCTGCAACGAACAGATTGAGTGTAAATAATTTGACACTCCGCCTGTCTGTTATGGGCAGTGATTCTTAATAATTATCCTAAATGAGAAACATTCATTCTAAATAAGCCATAATACTAGGCCTAAGCTATATTTAGTAGGCTATCCTTTTTGGTCATCAGCAGTGAATTAGTGACACTGAACTAGTGGACACTGACATTTGTAGTGATAGACTAGTTCTGTTAGTCGGTGAGTTCCGTCGATACGAGCTTATTATCAAGAGTAATACTAGTTTTACGGTTATTTCAAAATGTTATTGTATTTTTAGGGTTTTCATATTTCATTATTTTCAGTAAAGTTATGTTAAATTGCAATTGAATTTTAAGCAACTCATTATGGCCTTAATAAGCAGCCTTTACATGCGTCTTAGACCCCCATAACCCAAAAAACCTTGTTTTTAGCGATTGTTCTGTGTGTGTGTGTGTGTGTGCGCGCGCGTGTGTGTGAACAGAATACCTCAAGAACGGAATATCGTACAAAGTTGAAACTTGAAACTTAACCGACACGTTCATTTTTTATCAAAATCCAAAAACCTAAACTAGTAGTTTATTCGTGTAATTTTCACTTTTTTTGAAATTGTTTGAAAAACGGCTTCTACAATTTTTTAAAAAATTGCCTCGTTTACTAAATATTTTACGCTCTACAAGATAGGGTAGGCGCCATATCTGCCATAATTCTTGGGGACCCGGTTCTCTCGTAGAAAAAAATGTTCTTTTAAAGATCACGGCCTTAATATGCATTTTAGGGTAAAATTGTTTATGAAATAATTAGTAAACAATTTAAAAACCTACAAATTTTTTTTCAAACATTTCTTTGTATAACGCTCAGTTTAGCGGTAAATAGCGATTTTCTGTTATTTTTTTCAATAAAAATCAGTAAAAAAATTGATTTTTTTTAAAGATTTTGACCTTAGTATGTATTTTACGAAAAAAGTTTATATAATAAAATTTAGGCTATAGGAAATTAAAAGATCTACAATTTTTGTTTTAAGCATTTTTCTGTAGCCTACAGAGCCTATTTAGCATGAAAGAATGATTTTCCGTATTATTAAGTAAAACTGAGGTTGATTTTATTATTTTGCATCATTCACTCATGATTAAAATAAGGTTATGTTTTTTGAGGTTAGTTTTTTTGTTTATTTCTAATGTTTAAATACTAACGTTAGGTTATATCTATATCTATAAAATTCAATGTGTGTGTGTGTGCGCGCGCACGCGTGTGTGTATGTTCCCCTTTATCTTCTAAATTACTGAACCAATTTTCATGCAGTTTTATAATGTTGTAACTATGATGCCGGTGCAGATTTTAGGCTATTGAAACCCTTAAAAAGTTAGCCCTAAAGGATTGAAAATTATGTTTATATCCTACATTAAGGCTTTAATGGGGTTAGATAATCTGTTGCTTTTTAACCAGCCGATGTGATTCAAATAAAGATTTTTACTTTCTCTTGCCTATATGAATATATAGGAAGGAAAGTATTGTTTTCATGTCGATTTTTCGAAATCGAGTTTTCACCGGATCTATACGTTTTCAGACCCCCTGAACCCAAAAAACATGTTTTTAGCGATTGGTCTGTGTGTGTGTCTGTGTGTGTGTGTGTGTGTGTGTGTGTCTGTGTGTGAACAGAATATCTCAAGAACGGAACATCGTACGAACTTGAAACTTAAGTTACATACCACTACCGGACCCGACACGAACATTTTCATTAAAATCGGTCAACCGGAAGTAGTAGTTTATTCGTATAATTTTTCACTTTTTTGCGATTTTCTCAAAAACTGGTCCTACGATTTTTTTTTAAATCGCTTGGTTTACTTAATTTTTTATTCTCTACAATATAGGGTAGGCGCCATGTTTGCTAAAATTCTGCGTGAGGCTGTTTTTACGTAAAAACATTTTCTTTTTAAGATTGCGGCTTTAATATGCATTTTATCGCAAAACGTTATATAATAAAAGTTGTAGAAAATTTAAAAACCTACAACTTTTATTTCAAACATTTTTTTGTATAACGCTTAGTTTAGCGGTAATTTGCGATTTTCAGTTTTTTTCTCACGAAAACGTGAGAAAAAACAATTTTTTTAACATTTCGGCCTTAGTATGCATTTTACGACAAAAGTGTATATAATTAAATTTATAGAAAATTAAAAGATCTACAACTTTTATTTACAGCATTTTTCTCTACAGAGCCTAGTTTAGAGAGAAAGAGTGATTTTCCGTATTTCTAAGCCAAACTGAGGTTGATTTTCATTTTGCGTCTTTCACTCATGAATAAAATTAGGTTATGTTTATTTCTAATGTTTTATTACTAATGTTAGGTTTATTGTTAATTATTTGCATTGGCAAGAGAAAGTTGTGTGAGTGTTTCACACCAGATTTTTCATAAATAAAGTCATATGATTTAGCAAGTAGCGACGTGGTGCTAAGGATCATCTGGTGACAACATCACATGATCATTTTATTCTATTGCATTATGTACAGTCCATTTATTTTTTATTTATTTATTTTATTTTTTTTTTTTGGTTTAACGTCCGACTGTTTGGAAATTGCTGCTAATGCAAACGGTGAAGGATGAAATGAAATTTTTGTAACGTATGAAAAAATGCCATGCCCGAGTGGGATTCGAATCCAAGACCGCGTGATGAGAGGCGAGCACGTTACCAACATCGCCAACGCGACCGGCTAAATGTATAGTCCAGCCTCTCTTAGTTTTCTCCTAATTTAACAAATAATGACGTCACTGAGCATGCGCATTGTATCAAAATATGTACACACTGATTAAAACGTAACAACAAAATACTTTCAAAAGTATTTAAATACAAAATACTTTTAAAAGTATTTTTTTTAATGAAATTGTTAGGCCCACATCATATCATGACTGATGTTTTTAATACTTTAAGTACTAATAATTAAAAAAAATAGTTAACTTAATAGGAATACGAGATCCGTAAAGTCGCAGACTCTAGCGTGCACCCTGTAGTAGGTGGCTTTTGTTTGTTGACAGAAGGAGGAGCAAACTAAGAACGGCTGAACTGTAGATACGATTTTGTATTGTTGAGTATTTTATAAGAGTAAAGTTCCGTGTTTCTTTAATTTGTTTTAATTTTGTTTTAATTGGTGAGCGATCAATTGCTTTGATATTTTATTTTGTTAATTGGGGTATACAGTCAATCTAGCAGCTACTTAATTTCTGCTACATATTTAAAAAAAAAAGTGATTACACAATTTTTCGCGTGCAAAGCCGCGACGGGGCATGCTAGTTGTTCATTATTTGCATTGGCAAGAGAAAGTCATGTGAGTGTTTACACCAGATTTTTGAGATTTGAATAACGACAGTTAATGACGTAAGCCCTTTATGGCCATCCTAACCTAAAAAGCGTAAGGATGAAAATAAAATGCTAATCTATTTACCCTTCCTTAGCGGCAAATCCATACGTGATCTCCTGATTATTGTCACATTCCTTTGCTCTAAATTTTTCGTAACTCTCACATTCCCTGGCTCTATAGTTCTCCTCTGGATTATCCGAAGTGGCTGATTCGACAAACACCCTCCATGCAATCGAATGACTGCAAACAGCTAGAGAAAACAACAAAAAAAAATCGATAAAGGCAGTGTTAACTTCTTTAGTCCTGTTACACAAATTGTTAATGACTAGTAATTTTTTTCTAAGAAAGGGAAATTTTGTTTTGTGACACGAAGTTGGTAGCCCTACTCAACCGGTACGTGTTGGTAACGTGCTCGCCTCTTATCATGCGGTCTTGGGTTCGAATCCCATTCAGGCACGGCATATTTTCATACGTTACAAAAAATTATTTCATCCTTCACCGTCTCCATTAGCAGTAATTGCATAAAAGTCGGACGTTAAACCAAAAAAAAAAAAAATATATTTATAGCAATCAACCGGTAAAGGTACGGCAGTGTCAGTTGATTCTCCTTGAGTTGTATAAAATTTTTTGCTGTTTCCGGTCGTGGTACGAGCAGAATGACTTTTACCCTCAAACAACGGGTTTTCATTCTTGAACAATATTTTGCTACGAATTCGTACGCGAGTGTAAAAGTATAATTTCGAACTTAAGTTTTACTTTCTCTTGCCTATATGAATATATCGGAAAGAAAGTATTGTTTTCAAGTCGATTTTTAGAAATCGAGTTTTCACCGGATCTACACGTTTTCAGACCCCCTGAACCTAAAAAACTTGCTTTTAGCGATTGGTCTGTGTGTGTGTGTGTGTGTGTGTGTGTGCGCGCGCGTGTGTGTGTTTGCGCGCGCGCGTGTGTGTGTGTGTGTGTGAACAGAGAATATCTCAAAATGGAACATCGCACGAATTTGAAACTTGAAACTTAAGTTACATATCACTACCGGACCCGACACGAACATTTTCATCAAAATCGGTCAACCGAAAGTAATTAGTAGTTTATTCTTGTAATTTTTCTCTTTTTTACGATTTTCTCAAAAACTGGTCTTACGATTTTATTTAAAATCGGCAAATTTACTAAATTTTTTATGCTCTACATGATAGGGTAGGCGCCATGTTTGCTGAAATTCTTGGTGAGGCTGTTTTGACGTAAAAAAATTGTTTTTTTTTAAGATTACGGCTTTAATATGCATTTTAGCACAAAAATTTACATAATAAAAAATGTAGGATATTTAAAATCTTAACACTTTTAACCCAAACATTTTTTTTGTGTAACGCTTAGTTTAGCGGTAATTAGCGATTTTCTGTTTTTTTTTCTCACGAATATTAAATATTATTTGTTTTAAAAAATCTGGTGTGAAACACTCACATAACTTTCTCTTGCCAAAGTAAATAATGAACAATATAACCTAAAAATAGTAATAAAACATTAAGAATAAACAAAAAAACTAACTTCAATAAACATTCCCTAATTTTAATCATGAGTGAAAGCCACAAAATAAAAATTAACCTTAGTTTAGCTTAAAATACGGAAAATCACTCTTTTACACTAAACTAGGCTCTGTAGAGAAAAATGCTATAAATAAAAGTTGTAGATCTTTTAATTTCCTATAAATTTTATTATATACTTTTGTCGCAAAATGCATACTAAGGCCGAAATGTAAAAAAAAATCGATTTTCACACGTTTTCGTGAGAAAAAAACAGAAAATCGCTAATTACCGCTAAACTGTTGTTGTTGTTGTTTAGGTCAACAGCCAAAAGGCTGGTTTGAACCTCTAGAGGTTTTACTAAGTAAAACGAAAAGTAAGGTGGTTTACCATTGCCTTCCTCACTGAGTGGAAAAGTATGCTTATCAGCATGCCGGGCCCTCTGAAAAGCACATATTTTCCACTCTGTAAATGACACCTTCACTTCATTCACCACAGGGTCTGGCTGTACAATGAAATTCATTACTTTCAGAGAAGATAACTCTGATTAGTGTCTTTTACACCTCTACCTCTTCTGTTCTTAAATGATTCAGTCATTTAATTGGCTGACCATGTGATAAGAAACAGAACTATTTATTTTAGCCCTGCAACGAACAGATTGAATGTAAATAATTTGACACTCCACCTGTCTGTTATGGGCATACCGCTAAACTAAGCGTTACATAAAAAATGTTTGGATTAAAAGTGTTAAGATTTTAAATTTTCTACATATTTATTATGTAAATTTTTGTGCTAAAATGCATATTAAAGCCGTAATCTTAAAAAAAAAAAACAATTTTTTTACGTCAAAACAGCCTCACCAAGAATTTCAGCAAACATGGCGCCTACCCTATCTTGTAAAGCATAAACATTTAGTAAATCAGGCGATTTTAAAGAAAATCGCAAAAAAGAGAAAAATGACACGAATAAACTACTAATTACTTTCGGTTGACCGATTTGAAACTGTTCGTGTCGGGTCCGGTAGTGGTATGTAAGTTTCAAGTTTCAAGTTCATACGATGTTCCATTCTTGAGATATTCTGTTCACACACACACACACAAACACGCGCGCGCGCACGCACACACACAGACCAATTTTGTTAAAACCATGTTTTTTGGGTTCAGTGGGTCTGAAAAAGTGTAGATCCGGTGAAAACTCGATTTCGAAAAATTGACATGAAACAGTACTTTCCTTTCTATATATTCATAAGGGAAGAGAAAGTAAAAAAGCATGAGTTTAACATATTTGCGCATGTGCGTGTGTCCAGTCTTGAGATATTCTGTTCAACGCACTCTGATATGTGGCGCGCGCGCGCGCACGCACACACACATACACACACAGACCAATTTTGTTAAAAACATGTTTTTTGGGTTCAGGGGGTCTGAAAAAAGTGTAGATCCGGTGAAAACTCGATTTCGAAAATTGACATGAAACAGTACTTTCCTTTCTATATATTCATAAGGGAAGAGAAAGTAAAAAAGCATGAGTTTAACATATTTGCGCATGTGCGTGTGTGTGGTCTGTGGTGTGCGTATTGCTTCTTTTGCTTCTTTTTTTGGAAATAGATAGAGCGAGAGATCGTGGTGGAGAACGAAGAGCGGTGTACCGAAGGGGTACAGTATTCAGATGAACTAAAGTCCTCTAGCCGTGGGAGTGAGAGAATGCATAACGCTCTCACTCGCACAAGCCATACGCTTCATTCCAATAACATTGTCGTATAATTTTACTCATTGTTGTGAGCAAGCGTTTATGCACGCAGTAAACTAACGACCAAGATAACGACTGTAGGAGGTATGTTTTCAGATTTGGATTATAACGGTAAAGACCTTTAGACGCATGCGTAGTCATCCCACACATCTCCCTCTCACTAGCTCCGCTATGGGACATTAATTCATCCGATATCTGTACAACGAGTTGCGATAAATGTTTTTGTTCATGGTAGTATAATAAAGATAAAGTATATAAACAGTGGTTCTCCCTGAAATTCACTATGCCAGCGAAACATTATTCGGGCCGTATCGCGTGGGAGACACCGACAGAATTGAGAAGATAGAAAGAAGAATACTGAGGAAGTGCATAAACAAAAAGCATATGGTGGGAGGACAGGGGCGGTTAATCCCAAACAAAGACATCTACAAGCTAATCACCTCACTAAAAGACAACTTCAGGAGGAAAAGAATATCATTCCTAGGACACCTACTCAGAACAGAAAACTCCAGACTTGTGAACCGGTTGATCAGCCATTTTTGGGATAAGGTGTCGAGACCTAAGTGGCTGAAAAATGTACAGCAAGATATGGAGGAACTTAAGATCACTAAACAGGACCTACTAACGAAATCAACAGAGTACGACCGACTGGTCAAGGCTAACATGATACCATTTGCGCCAAGACCCAGGAGAGTATACAACAGGGTATTTACCGATGAAGACCGGAGACAAAGATCGGAGCGTCTTAAGAAAGTGTGGGCCAAACGAAGGGAAGGCGGTCTCAAGAGAAGGTGCTTCTTAAAGAAACCTAACCCTGGAACAAACCTGAATTTGAGCTGAAGTGATCCTATGGGGTCTCAAAAGTTAAAAAAAAAAAAAGATATGACGTTGCACATCCCCGTTGTTATAAGGGCCTACTTATACTTACATACGAAATTATAAGCAACAAACGTCCCGAAATGCGTCATGTCCGGCTCAGTTAAACAATTCTTCTGGGGGCGGCGCCCTCCGTTTAGAACCACATCTATATGTCCCACATTAGAGCTCATTCCAAAATACGCCATGTCTGAATGGTAGATATCTGCAAAATCGGTGTACTCTTTCCTTACATACAAAAATATACCTCGAGGGAGAAAGAATCGAAAGCGGCTTTCAAATTTTGCTTTCAAACCGTACCATGGGCCCATTGGATCAAGACCTGAAAAAGAAAAGAAATCTGGTTTAAAACACTCACACAACTTTCTCTTGCCAATGCATATAATTAACAATATAACCTAACATTAGTAATAAAGCATTAGAAATAAACTAAAAAACCAATAACCCAATAACCATAACCTAATTTTTAATCATGAGTGAAAGACGCAAAATGAAAATCGACCTCAGTTTGGCTTAAAATACGGAAAATCACTCTTTCACGCTAAACTAGGCTCTGTAGAGAAAAATGATCTAAATAAAAGTTGTAGATCTTTTAATTTCCAATAAATTTTATAATAACACACTTTTGTCGTAAAATACGGTTGAAACCTTAAAAATCGATTTTTTTACACGTATTTGTGAGGAAAAAAATCTGTTGTGGAACACTCAACTTTCTCTTGCCAATACAAATAATTAACAATATAACCTAACGTTGGTAATAAAACATTAGAAATAAACAAAAATTAACCTCAATAAAACAATAACCTTATTTTAATCATGAGTGAAAGACGCAAAATTAAAATCAATTTCATATTAGCTTAAAAATACGGAAAATCACTCTTTCAGGCTAAACTAGGCTCTGTAAAGAAAAATTCTTTAATATTTTAAATATAAGTTGTAGATCTTTTAATTTCCTATATTTTTGATTATATACACTTTTGTCGTAAAATGCATACGAAGGCCGAAATCTTAAAAAAATCGATTTTTCACAGTTTTCGTGAGAAAAAAACAGAAAATCGCTAATTACTACTAAACTTAGCGTTATACAGTTTGAAATAAAAGTTGTAGGATTTAAAATTTTCTATGACTTTTTTGTATACTTTTTTGCGCTAAAATTCATATTAAAGCGCAATCTTAGAAAAACAATGTTTTTACAAGAAAACAGCCTCCCCAAGAATTTTAGCAGAAATGGCGCCTACCTTATCTTGTTGAGGATAAAAAATGTAGTAAATGAGGCGATTTTTAAATAAATCGTAGAAGCCGTTTTTGAGAAAATCGCAAAAAAGTGAAAAATTACATGAATAAAAGTACTATTTCCAGTTAACCGATTTAGATGAAAATGTTCGTGTCGGGTCCTCTAGTGGTATCTAACTTACGTTTCAAGTTTCAAGTTCGTACGATGTTCCGTTTTTACTGCGAACAATATTTTCTAATTATACAGTAAAATATATTTTTGTGAGCTCGTCTACCGGTTTCAATTTTAGTTCTCTATTTTTAAATAGAGAACTTGCAGCAGCTAGAGTGGTTTAGAAGAGGTGGGAAATTTAAAAGTAGGCAATAAAACATACAGATCATTGAGGAATTCTGCTATCTAGGGAGTAAAATAACAAAGGATGGTAGAAGCACAAGTGATATCAAGAGTAGAATTGCTCAAGCTAGAAAAGCCTTTGAAATGAAAAACAGCTTACTGACTACAAACATTGATTTACAGATTAGGAAAAATTTTTTAAAACATTATGTTTGGAGTGTAGCAGTATACGGGAGTGAAACGTGGGTGATAGAGGCTGTAGAAAAGAAGAGGATAGAAGCTTTTGAAATGTGGTGTTATAGGAAAATGTTAAAGATTAGGTGGGTGGACAAAATAAGTAATTTAGAGGTTCTTAGGCGAGTGGATGAAAAAAGAAGTACCGGGTGAGCATAAAGTCTTACCCTGATTATAAAATTTTATTACAGAATAATCGTTTGGCGTAATCATTTAAATCTGGCGCTGTTACATAGGTTATTGTTAGTAGATTTTGTGACCAATAGATGGCGCTAGTGCTCCTCACCAATGACATGGTCTGTTAGTTCACGTTAGTTGCTGGCGAAATGGCGTTGAAGCAGAAGAAAGCACAATGTGTGCTTTGGTTTCACGAAACAAAATCGCCCATCAGTGTTCAGCGTAATTTTCGGGCTTTTTATGGACGCAGCCCTCCTGATGTTAAATCAATAAAGCGATGGTATGAAAGGTTTAAAGAAACAGGCAGCGTTGAAGATCTTCCTAGAAGTGGCAGGCCTAGTGTGAGTGAAGCAACTGTTGATCTTGTTCGAGAATCGTTTCAACGGAGTCCGTCTAAATCAACTCGTCAAGCATCATGTGAACTTCAAATACCGCAAGCGTGGTGAAAATTCTTCATAAAAGGCTTAGGTTGCATGCTTATAAAGTGAAAATCGTGCAGGCCTTGCAACCGAATGATTTGCTGAGACGTGCAGAATTCGCAACTGAGATTCTCAACAGGATTGACGGCGCTAACGATTACTTAAATCGCATATGCTTTACCGATGAATCCACCTTTCATGTCAGTGGAATGGTAAATAGGCATAATGTCCGTATATGGGGATCAGAGAATCCACATGCTACTGTACAGTTACAGCGAGACAGCAAAAATGTGAATGTTTGGTGCGGCCTCATGCATAATAAGGTTTTCGGGCCGTTTTTCTTCACGGAAAACATCATTAACGCTAACATTTACTTAGATGTTATGCAACAGTTCATTGCACCACAGTTAGAAGAATATCAACCATGGATAATTTTCCAGCAAGATGGGGCACCGCCCCAGTGGGCTTTGATAGTGCGTAATTTCCTGGATGAAACATTTCCGCGTCGGTGGATTGGAAGGGATGGTCCAACACCCTGGCCACCCCGCTCTCCAGACATTACCCCCTTGACTTTTTTTTCTGGGGCTATATCAAGGATAGAGTCTTCGCCACACCAGTTGTTGACGTTGACGAACTGAAGGCTAGGATACAAGCTGCTGTGGGTACTGTGACAGAACACATGTTACAAAACACCTGGCGGGAACTGGAATACCGCTTCGACATTCTCCGAGCTACCAAGGGGGCACACGTTGAAGTTTACTAATGTAAGTAATCTTAAAAAAAACTATTAACACTAACCTATGTAACAGCATCAAATTTAAATTATTATGTCAAACAGTTATTCTGCAATAAATTTTTATAATCAGGGCAAGACTTTATGCTCACCCGGTATATGGAAGCATCTTACCAAAAGAAGGGATAGGCTAGTGGGGCATTTCTTCCGACAAGATTTTCTGGAAAACACTAATTTCGCAACCCCCTGGGGGTCGCGAAAGACCCACCGGTTGAGAAACACTGTTCTAGACCAACCCGGTGGGTCATGGGTTTTAGAAAGAAAGTAAACATTTTACCTGTAGTTCGGTTGATTTTCTTTTTGTGTTCAGCGTATTCGAAATAAAAATAGGCAGACAGTCCAGTCATTTGTCCACCAATGCTGTACCCCATCACGTGAAAATACATCTTTCTCTTAACGGGGTTTTTCAATATATTCTTGTTATCATTTTCATGGTAGGACTCCAGTTGTTTAAGACAGAATGCGATGGCTTGGGAAACGCTATAGGCGTTTAACAATGAGGAAGGTAATTTGGTGTTATACGGCGTCCAATCGGGAACGATAATTGTGTGGTCATTTCTTTTTAAAAACGCTGGAAATATTTAAAAAAATCTGGTATGAAAAACCCACACAACTTTCTCTTGCCAATGCAAATATTGAACATTATAACCTATTATTAGTAATAAAACATTAGAAATAAACAAAAAACTAACCTAAATAAACATAACCTAATTTTAGTGTAATTAATGTGTAATATAAAACGTGTATAATTAAAAAAAAAAATCTGGTGTGAAACACTCAAACAACTTTCTCTTGCCAATGCAAATATATAACAATAAACCAAACATTAGTAATAAAACATTAGAAATAAACAAAAAACTAACCTCAATAAACATAATCTAATTTTAATCATGTATGAAGGATACAACATGAAAATCAACCTCAGTTTGGCTTAAAAATACGGAAAATCGCTCATTCACGCTAAACTAGGCACTGTATAAAAAAAATGCTTTAAATAAAAGTTGTAGACCTCTTAATTTCCTATAAATTTGATTATACACACTTTTGTCGTAAAATGCATTAGGACGAAATCTTTAAAAAAAAATCGATTTTTCATACGTTTTCGTGAGAAAAAAAAAACAGAAAATTGCTAATTACCGCTAAACTAAGCGTTATAAAAAAAGAATTTTGAAACAAAAGTTGTAGAATTTTAAATTTTCTACAACTTTATTTATATACATTTTTGCGGTAAAATGCATAATAAAACCGCGATCTTAAAAAACAATTTTTTTACGTAACAAAAGCCTCACCAAGAATTTCAGCAAACATGGCGCTTACCTTACCTTGTAGAGCAAAAAAAATTAAGAAAATGAGACGATTTTTAAAAAAATCGTAGGACCACAGTTTTTGAGAAAATCGCCAAAAAGTGAAATATTACACGAATAAACTACTACTTCCGGTTGACCGATTTTGATGAAAATGTTCGTGTTGGGTCCGGTAGTAACTTAAGTCCGGTATGTAACTTAAGTTTCAAGTTTTAAGTTCGTACGATGTTCCGTTCTAGAGATATTCTGTATACAGACACGCGCGCACGCGCACACACAAACACACACAGACCAATTGCTAAAAACATGTTTTTTGGGTTCAGGGGGTCCAAAAACGTGTAGATCCGGTGAAAACTCGATTTCGAAAAATCGACATGAAACAGTACTTTCCTTCCTATATATTCATATAGGCAAGAGAGAAAGTAATAATTAAAAACGGAAGTGTAATTAATAATGATAAAAGTAGATTTCAAACAAAATTGTTTGCTCTTACCGATATCTCATTTTCATCGCAAATCGTTTGGAAGTGTAATTAATCATGAGTGAAAGACGTACAGTGAAAATCAACCTCAGTGCGGCTTAAAAATACGGAAAATCACTCTTTCACGCCAAACCAGGTTCTGTAGAGAAAAATGCTCTAAATAAAAGTTTTAGATCTTTCAATTTCCTATAAATTTGATTATGTACACATTAGTTGTAAAACTTATACTACGGCCGAAATCTTACAAAATCCATTTATTTTGGATTTTCATGAAAAGAAATCTGGTGTGAAACACTCACACAACTTTCTCTTGCCAATGCAAATAATTAACAATAAACCTAACATTAGTAATAAAACATTAGAAATAAACACACAAACTAACCTCAAAAACCATTAGTGAAATACACAAAATTAAAATCGACCTCAGTTTGGCTTAAAAATACGGAAAATCACTCTTTCACGCTCAACTAGGCTCTGTAGAGAAAAATGTTCTAAATAAAAGTTGCAGATCTTTTAATTTTCTATAATTTCGATTATATACACTTTTATTATAAAATGCATACTAAGGCCGAAATCTTAAAAAAATCGATTTTTCTCACGTTATCGTGAGAAAAAAACAGAAAATTGCTAATTACTGCTAAACTAAGCGTTATACAAAAAAATTTTTGAAATAAAAGTTGTAGGTTTTTAAATTCTCTACAACTTTTATTAAATATATTTTTGCTCTAAATTGCATATTAAAGCCGTAATCTTAAAAAAAACTATGTTTTTACGTAAAAACAGCCTCACCCAGAATTTCAGCAAATATGACGTCTACCCTACCTTGTAGAGAATAAAAAATTTGATTTTTTTTTTCCGATTTTAAAAAAATCGTCGGACGAGTTTTTGAGAAAATCGCAAAAAAGTGAAAAATTACACGAATAAACTACTACTTCCGGTTGACCGATTTTGATGAAAATGTTCGTGTCGGGTCCGGTAGTGGTATGTAACTTAAGTTTCAAGTTCGTACAATGTTCCGTTCTTGAGATATTCTGTTCACACACAGACCAATCGCTAAAAACATGTTTTTTGGGTTCAGGGGGTCTGAAAACGTATAGATCCGGTGAAAACTCGATTTCGAAAAATCGACATGAGAACAATACTTTCCTTCCTATATATTCATACAGGCAAGAGAAAGTAATAAACCAGAAAATCACTAATTACCGCTAAAAAAAGCGTTATACAAAAAATGTTACAAATTAATGTTGTAGGATTGTAAATTGTCTACAACTATTTTTAGATCTACATGTTTGCGCTAAAATGCATATTAAAGCCGCTATTTTAAAAGAACAATTTTTTTTACGTGAAAACAACCTCTCTAAGAATTTCAGCAGACATGGTGCCTACTCTTATCTTGTAGAGCATAAAAAAATTGTAGAAGCCGTTTTTGAGAAAATCGCAAAAAAGTTAATAATGACACGAATAACCTACCGGTCGACCCATTTTGATGAAAATGTTCGTGTCGGGTCCTCTAGTGGTACCTAACTTAAGTTTCAAGTTTCAATTTCGTACGATGTTCCGTTCTTGAGATATTCTGTTCACACAAACCAATCGCTAAAAATATGTTTTTTTAGTTGAGAAGGTCTGAAAACGTGTATATCCGGTAAAAACTCGATTTTGAAAAATCGACGTAAAAACAATACTTTCCTTTCTATATGTTCATATAGGCAAGAGAAAGTAAAAAATCTGGTATAAAACACTCACACCATTTCTCTGCTTTTTTTTTAGTTTTACGTTTGACGTTTTACAATTTTTACTTTCTCTTGCCTATATGAATATATAGGAAGGAAAGTATTGTTTTCATGTCGATTTTTCGAAATCGAGTTTTCACTGGATCTATACGTTTTCAGACCCCCTGAACCCAAAAAACATGTTTTTAGCGATTGGTCTGTGTGTGTGTCTGTGTGTGTGTGTCTGTGTGTGAACAGAATATCTCAAGAACGGAACATCGTACGAACTTGAAACTTGAAACTTAAGTTACATACCACTACCGGACGCGACACGAACATTTTCATCAAAATCGGTCAAACGGAAGTAGTAGTTTATTCGTATAATTTTTCACTTTTTTGCGATTTTCTCAAAAACTGGTCCTACGATTTTTTTAAAAATCGCCTCATTTACTCAATTTTTTATTCTCTACAAGATAGGGTAGGCGTCATGTTTGCTGAAATTCTGGGTGAGACTGTTTTCACGTAAAAAAAAGTTTTTTTAAGATTACGGCTTTAATATGCAATTTAGAGAAAAAATTTATATAATAAAAGTTGTAGAGAATTTAAAATCCTACAACTTTTATTTCAAACATTTTTTTGTATAACGCTTAGTTTAGCGGTAATTTGCAATTTTCTGTTTTTTTCTCACGAAAACGTGAGAAAAATCGATTCTTTTAACATTTCGGCTTTAGTATGCATTTTACGACAAAAGTGTATATAATAAAATTTATAGAAAATTAAGAGATCTACAACTTTTATTTAGAGAATTTTTCTCTACAGAGCCTATTTTAGCGTGAAAGCGTGATTTTCCGTATTTTTAAGCCAAACTGAGTTCGATTGTCATTTTGCGTCATTCACTCATGATTAAAATAAGGTTATGTTTTTGAGGTTAGTTTTTGTTTATTTCTAATATTTTATTACTAATGTTAAATTATATTGTAAATTATTTGCATTGGCAAGAGAAAGTTGTGTGAGTGTTTCATACCAGATTTTTGCTAATGCAGACGGTTAAGAATGATGATAAATGAAAATACAAGAACTGACCGGGAATCGAACCCGGGACTCCGGCGTAGCAGCCAGTTGCGCTAACCACTAAGCCAACGGGCCAGCATACCAAAACTCTTTGCAATAAACGTAATTCAAAACATAACCGACGGTAAATAAAAGAGATGATAGTAGTTTACGTTAGGATGCGCAGTCAGTCAGATGCCGATGACGTCACCAAACGCTTTATGACACGGGCAGCTGTTATCGTTCCTTGAGTAAGGAGTTTGCTTTTGTTTGCACCGAGGGGTAAATGGGGAAAAGCATCAGTGCGCATGCGCGACTACTTAGTTATCAGTTTATGTTATCTATACTAATATAAAAATCTGGTGTGAAACACTCACACAACTTTCTCTTGCCAATGCAAATAATTTACAATATAATTTAACATTAGTAATAAAATATTAGAAATAAACAAAAAACTAACCTCAAGAAACATAACCTTATTTTAATCATGAGTGAAACACTCAAAATGAAAATCAACCTCAGTCTGGCTTAAAAATACGGAAAATCACTATTTCACGCTAAACTAGGCTCTGTAGAGAAAAAATACGTTAAATAAAAGTTGTAGATCTTTAAATTTCCTATAAATTTGGTTATATACACGTTTGTCGTAAAATGCATACTAAGGCCAAAATCTTAAAAAAATCGATTTTTCACACCGTTTTCGTGAGAAAAAATCAGAAAATCGCTAATTACTGCTAAACTAAGCGTCATACAAAAAAATGTTTGAAACAGAAGTTGTAGGTTTTTAAATTCTCTACAACTTTTATTATATAAAGTTTTGCGCTAAAATGCATATTAAAGCCCGTAATCTTAAAAAAAACAACGTTTTTACGTGAGAACAGCCTCACCGAGAATTTCAGCAAACATGGCGCCTACCCTATCTTGTAGAGTATAAAAAATTGAGTAAAAATAGGCGATTTTAAAAAAAATCGTAGGACCAGTTTTTGAGAAAATCGCAGAAAACTGAAAAATTATACGAATAAACTACTACTTCCGGTTGACCAATCTTGATGAAAATGTTCGTGTCGCGTCCGGTAGTGGTATGTAACTTAAGTTTCAAGTTTCAAGTTCGTACGATGTTCCGTTCTTGAGATATTCTGTTCACCACACACACACACACACAGACCAATCGCTAAAAACATGTTTTTTTGGGTTCAGGGGGTCTGAAAACGTATAGATCCGGTGAAAACTCGATTTCGAAAAATCGACATGAAAACAATACTTTCCTTCCTATATATTCATATAGGCAAGAGAAAGTAATGAAGAAGAAACGTCTGTATGTTTGTTTGTTTGTATGAGGTGGTAATCTCACAAACTACTGAACCGATTTTTAAAAAATCTTTCATTGTTGCATAGCTTAGAGCTTCCTGATCAATATAGGCTATTTCGCAACTTTAAGTAACTTTAATTAAGTGAGTTAAGCAACTTAAACTGTGACGATGTTGCATGTTTTAGTCCATCGGGTGCATAGCACATTTATTTTTTCTAAGTCCTCTGGGTGGTGTATTTTTTGGGCTAGAAACACGATTCAACTTTTATATTTTATAGAAAAACGTGAAGAATAACATTCAATTCCAAAAACTAAAAATTTAAAATATTCAAAATTTTTAATTTTGTACTATATTTCATATACCTACAGTTCAGCCGTTCTTAGTTTGCTCCTACTGTCAACAAACCAAAGCCACCTACTACAGGGTGCACGCTAGAGTCTACGACTTTACGGATGTCGTATTCCTATTAAGTTAACTATTTTTTAAATTATAGGTACTTCAATTACTAAAAACATCAGTCATTATATGATGTAGGCCTAACAATTTCATTTAGAAAAAAGAAATTAAAAGTATTTTGTATTTAAATACTTTTGAAAGTACTTTGTTGTTACTTTTTAATCAACGTTTACACATTTTTATATAATGCGCATGCTCAGTGACGTCATTATTTGTTTACATTAGGAGCAAACTAAGAGAGGCTGGACTATATATTATTGTTTTCATTCGACAGGAAGTGAACGAGTCATAGATTTCCAATTACTCTGCGTCTGCACCTACGTATTACTGTCTCTTATCTCAGCCACATTTGTCAACTGTAGTCTCTTTTCCATCAGTATTCTCTGTGCATTCTATTCAATTCTGTTAAATCGCAGGGACAACATTTAAAACGGTGGGCATCGATTTGAGACAAGAGTGCTTCCTTCACTCATGGACGACTATAATATTATGTCGGACTTTTTAGAACTGGAAGTCTAGAAAAACAATTTATTTTGCTGCCACAGGTCAACAAAACCACAAATATTGTTTTTTTTTTTTTAATTTACGCCCCAATTGGAGCACTCAAGTCACTCATGGACATGCGTTTCTTGAGGAGTTAGTTGTGGCACCACACTGTTGTTTTCTTCGTTCCCACATCAATTTCATATTCCTTGACCTGGTGGCTCTCAATCTCTCTGCCACAGCTGCATTCGGCTGTCTTCTCTCTCTGAAAGGCAGTTGGGTTATCCTCTTTTCCTTTAAGATGGTCTTCTCTTCTCGTCTCTGGATCATTTCTTCATTTATATTCAAGTTCCTCATGTCTGACATAACTTCCTGTATCCATTTGTTAAATTAGTACCACAAATATTGTACTATATAGAGAGGATTTTAAATAATTTAAACAGGCCTACATTTGCTGCTGTGAAGCGAAGCGAGCGAGCGGGCTTTGCTAGTCAGTTATATATTCATATAGGCAAGAGAAAGTAAAAATTACTACCAATAATACGAATAAACCTTATAGAAAAGTTGGAAGAAAATGTTCAAACGACAAGAATTACCTTCAGTGATGTACCTTGCGGATCTGCAATCATCGGACTCAGTATTTCCAAAAATGTTTACTAAAATTTTGAAAGAAGGCTTAAAGAGAGGGTTTGTCAATAACTGCTCGCATTGGTTAGCTTTGACTCTGACGGTAACATAGGTCCGATTTGCTTCTTCAGGATTAAGTTGATTGTACGCAGGCGAACTGGAAAACAAATTAACAATATCCGTTCGGTATATTAATAAAACTCTGGTGTGAAACACTCACACGACTTTCTCTTGCCAATGCAAATAATTAACAATAAACCTAACATTAGTATTAAAACATTAGAAATAAACCAAAAACTAACCTCAATAAACATAACCTTATTTTAATCATGAGTGAATGACGCAAAATGAAAATCGAACTCAATTTGGCTTAAAAAACGGAAAATCACACTTTCACAATAAACTAGGCTATGTAGAGAAAAAAGCTCTAAATAAAAGTTGTTGATCTCTTAATTTTCTATAAATGTTTTATTATACACTTTTGTCGTAAAATACATACTAAGGCCGAAATATTAAAAAAATCGATTTTTCTCACGTTTTCGTGAGAAAAAATCAGAAAATCGCAAATTACCGCTAAACTAAGCGTTATACAAAAAAATGTTTGAAATAAAAGTTGTAGGATTTTAAATTCTCTACAACTTTTATTATATAAATTTTTGCTCTAAATTGCATATTAAAGCCGTAATTTTAAAAAAAACTATGTTTTTACGTAAAAACAGCCTCGCGCAGAATTTCAGCAAACATGGCGCCTACCCTATCTTGTAGAGAATAAAAAATTGAGTAAACCAGGCGATTTTTAAAAAATCGTAGGACCAGTTTTTGAGAAAATCGCAAAAAAGGGAAAAATAATACGAATAAACTACTACTTCCGGTTGACCGACTTTGATGAAAATGTTCGTGTCGGGTCCGGTAGTGGTATGTAACTTAAGTTTCAAGTTCGTACGATGTTCCGTTCTTGAGATATTTTGTACACACACACACACACACACACACACACACACACACACACACACAAAAACACACACACACACAAACACACGTACACGCACGCACGCACACACACACAAACGCGCACACACACGCGCGCACACACACACACATACACACACACACACAAACACACGTACACGCACGCACGCACACACACACGCGCACACGCAAACACACACACACACACACACACACACACACACACACACACACACACACACACACACACACACAGACCAAACGCTAAAAACATGTTTTTTGGGTTCAGGGGGTCTGAAAACGTATAGATCCGGTGAAAACTCGATTTCGAAAAATCGACATGAAACAATACTTTCCTTCCTATATATTCATATAGGCAAGAGAAAGTAAAAAGCGGCGATTGGTCTGTGTATGTGAACAAAATATCTCAAGAACGGAACATTGTACGAACTTGAAACTTGAAACTTAAGTTACATACCACTACCGGACCCGACACGAACATTTTCATCAAAATCGGTCAACCGGAAGTAGTAGTTTATTCGTATAATTTTTCACTTTTTTGCGATTTTCTCGAAACTGGTCCTACGATTTTTTTTAAAATTACCTGGTTTACTAAATTTTTTATGCTCTACAAGATAGGGTAGGTGCCATGTTTGCTGAAATTCCGCGTGAGGCTGTTTTTACGTAAAAACATTTTCTTTTTAAGATTGCGGCTTTAATATGCATTTTAGCGCAAAACTTTATATAATAAAAATTGTAGAAAATTTAAAAACCTACAACTTTTATTTCAAACATTATTTTGTATAACGCTTAGTTTAGCGGTAATTTGCGATTTTCAGTTTTTTTCTCACGAAAACGTGAGAAAAAACAATTTTTTTAACATTTCGGCCTTAGTATGCATTTTACGACAAAAGTGTATATTATTAAATTTGTAGAAAATTAAAAGATCTACAACTTTTATTTACAGCATTTTTCTCTACAGAGCCTAGTTTAGAGAGAAAGAGTGATTTTCCGTATTTCTAAGCCAAACTGAGGTTGATTTTCATTTTGCGTCTTTCACTCATGATTAAAATAAGGTTATGTTTTTGAGGTTAGTTTTTTTTATTTCTAACGTTTTATTACTAATGTTAGGTTTATTGTTAATTATTTGCATTGGCAAGAGAAAGTTGTGTGAGTGTTTCACACCAGATTTTATGATGTTACATAGGCCTATGTCCTCTGATAAGAGTAGGCTATCCACATTTTGAAATTAGTGCGCAGCAGCCATTTTCTTCGTGAGTTACACGATGTGGTAAGGATTTATAACAGCGTACGAAACACTTTGTTTTGATGTTACTTTTTTTTGTACAGTGCGTAGAATATTCAAGTTTATTACAGGAAAGCAAGAATTTATTCTAATAAAAAGTTAAGATAAGTTATTCTCTACATTATTAATTTCTCTTGCCTGTATGAATATATAGGAAGGAAAGTATTGTTTTCATGTGGATTTTTCGAAATCGAGTTTTCACCGGATCTATACGTTTCAGACCCCCTGAACCCAAAAAACATGTTTTTAGCGATTGGTCTGTGTGTGTGTGTGCGTGCGCGCGCGCGTGTGTGTGAACAGAATATCTCAAGAACGGAACGTCGTACGAACTTGAAACTTAAGTTACATACCACTACCGGACCCGACAAGAACATTTTCATCAAAATCGGTCAACCGGAAGTAGTAGTTTATTCGTATAATTTTTCACTTTTTTGCGATTTTCTCAAAAACTGGTCCTACGATTTTTTTTTAAATCGCCTGGATTACTCAATTTTTTATTCTCTACAAGATAGGCTAGGCGTCATGTTTACTGAAATTCTGGGTAAAGCTGTTTTCGCGTAAGAACATAGTTTTTTTAAGATTACGGCTTTAATATGCAATTTAGCCCAAAAATATATATAATAAAAGTTGTCGAGAATTTAAAATTCTACAACTTTTATTTCTAACATTTTTTTGTATAACGCTTAGTTTAGCAGTAATTAGCGATTTTCTGATTTTTTCTCACGAAAACGTGAGAAAAAATTTCTAAGATTTTAAGATTTTTTTTTAAGATTTCGGCCTTAGAATGCATTTAACGACAAAAGTGTCTATAATAAATTTTATAGGAAATATAAAGATCTACAACTTTTATTTTGAGCATTTTTCTCTACAGAGCCTAGTTGAGCGTGAAAGATTGATTTTCCGTATTTTTAGGCCTAACTGAGGTTGATTTTCATTTTGCGTGTTTCTCTCATGATTGAAATAAGGTTATGATTTTGAGGTTAGTTTTTTTATTTATTTCTAATGTTTTATTACTACTGTAAGGTTTATTGGTAATTTTTTGCATTGGCAAGAGAAAGTCGTGTGAGTGTTTCACACCAGATTTATTTTTGTTATATCGTACTTCAAGTTGTTTTAACAAGCATTCTTACCACTAAACATTATACGATTTCCATTTCAATAAACAATCCTTGGTAAGTATTTTTACCAGGGCTTGACATCAAAACAAAGAAATATCTTACTGTTCTGGCACTACAAATATATTATTTAAGTCCTTCCCCTCTATGGAGGACTTTATTTACAATACCTCGAAACGGCTCCTCGACGCCGGGAAAACTGACGGACCCCAGTTCATTCAGGACTTGTACCGACGCCCACATCCGCTCGAAGTCTTTATGCCATTACCATTTCACGACTTTATCTAAATTCCAGTATGACCCACTTATCAAAATTTTGAGTTGCCACATTTTTATTCCGCCCTGTATTCCTCTTATATACCCATGCCCCTTCATCTACTTGTATGACTCACGCCCCCCAGTTGGTAGTTGTCCCCATGTTCCTATGCATAATCACTCCACTACGGTGAAAAGAGCCGCCATTTTAAATTATTAAACACTTAGAAAATAAAAGGCCGGTGATTATGCCAAACTCTACCCTTTCCGTCTCCCCTAAAATCATAAACTAACCCCTACCTAAAATTGTACCATTTGTCCACGTTAAGTACGGTGCGTGCCTTCTCCTCCTCAAGACAATAAAACTCCCACATAACTGAAAAAGGCCACTGAAAAACAAAAAAAACAAAAGAGCCGCTCTTAAACCCACTTGTCCCTTAATATAAATTTTCATCCACGAGTAACTTCTTAAAATACATTACCTCCTTTGAAGTCCCAGTCCCAATCCCGCAAGAGCCAGAATCCTATTTCCTAATTTTAAACTATAAAATTCCCCCTAAATTCCCCCCCTTAAGTCCTTGTACAGCAAAATTTTCAATGTTTCAGAACATATATATTTTCCCCCTGCCCTGCCCCCTGCCTTATAAAGTGTTAAGTTTAAAGTTTAAACTTCGTACGATTTTCTGTTCTTGAGATATTTTGTTCACACAAACCAATCGCTAAAAACATGTTTTGTTGGTTCAGGGGGTCTGAAAACGTGTACATCCGGTGAAAACTCGATCTCTAAAAATCGACATGAAAACAATACTTTCTTTCCTATATATTCATAGGCAAGAGAAAGTAAATAACTAATATAAAATTTAACAATAAAGACTTAATAATTCTTGCTGGAATAGGAGTGAGTTTTATAAACCGGCAAATCATTATAAAACCATTAGTTTAAAGCAACGGTTTCCAAAGTGGGGGGCGCGCCCCCCAAGGGAGGCGTGAAGACACGTCAAGGGGGGCGCGGGACTTCGAGATAGCTTTACCCTCCATAACGGATCCTTTCAGTGTGAACATAGACTTCCTGCCCGAA
This sequence comes from Catonia carolina, assembly GCA_035578175.1. NCBI lineage: Eukaryota > Metazoa > Arthropoda > Insecta > Hemiptera > Achilidae > Catonia > Catonia carolina. The sequence goes on along the minus strand of JAQMRL010000017.1, from coordinate 2,893,846 downwards.
TTACTTAAAAAACAAGTTTTAGAAATAAAAAATGTTTCTGCTGCGAAAAACGATTTCGATAAAATTGACAAAACATCACTTTGGGTTAAGTATTACCAAGTTTACCCCAGTATGTAACAGCAAGCGGCAGTAATTGTAATTATCTTTATCAAGCACCTATCTGTGCGAAAAAGTATTTTCAGCACTTGTTACAATAAAAACAAAGCATCGGTGCAATGTTGGTTTTATCAATGATTTACGTTGTGCATTTTCTAAAAATCAACCTTTTTTTAAAAAAAAATGCAAGGTCATCCATCCACTGATTTATTTTGTCTCTTGTTAGAATTAAATTGCAACTTCTAATGCTACAAAAAATAAAAAAATAAATGTATGGTAATTCAATGTAATACGTGATTTTTCATTGCCCAATAAAATTGTGTAAGGGGGCGTGAGAAGTTTTCTTTTTGGCAAAAGGGGGCGTAAAAGATAGAAGTTTGGGAACCGCTGGTTTAAAGCTATTACAAGTTTTAAAATAAATAAGAAAGAAAAAAAACGTTGCATAATATTTACCCCTCAATTGTTGCCTCTTTCAAAAACTTTACGTAGTCTTTCTCGTTAATTTCAGGGTTTCTCGACGGAACAACTTTATTTTTAGCAGGGTGTGTCGTAGAAAAATGAGCAACTGTTTTTGGTAAATAAACTATCATCCAAAGATTATTTGTTACATCTGGAAAATAAAATTTAATTAAATTACAAATTACGAAATCGAGGTTTAACCGGATATACACGTTTTCAAACCCCCTGAACCCAAAAATCTTGGTGTGTGTGTGTGTGAACGAAGCATCTCACGTTTTCAGACCCCCTGAACCCAAAAAACTTGGTGTGTGTGTGTGCACAAAACATCTCAAGAGCGGAACATTGTACGGAGTTGATACTAAGACTTCATTTAGGTACTACTACCAAAACCCGACACAAACATTTTCTTCCAATCGGTCAACCGGATGTAGTAATTCGTGTAATTTTTCACTTTTTTTGATATTTTCTCAAAATCGGCTCTTTCGATTTTTACTTTCTCTTGCCTATATACAGGAAGAAAAGTATTGTTTTCATGTCGATTTTTCGAAATCGAGTTTTCACCGGATCTACACGTTATCAAACCCCCTGAACCCAAAAAACATGTTTTTAGCGATTGATCTGTGTGTGTGTGCACGCGCGCGCGCGTGTAAACAGAATATCTTAAGAATAGAACATCGTACAAACTTGAAACTTAAGTTACACACCACTACCGAACCCGATAAGAACATTTTCATCAAAATCGGTCAACCGGAAGTGTTTATTCGTGTCATTTTTCACTTTTTTGCGATTTTCTCAAAAACGGCTACTACGATTTTTTAAAATGGCCTCATTTACTAAATTTTTTATGCTCTACAAGATAAAATAAGATAACATGGAGTAAGCGCCATGTTTGCTGAAATTCTTGGTGAGGTTTTCACGTAATTTTTTTTTTTTAAGATTGCGGCTTTAATATGCATTTTACCGATAAATTTATATAATAAATGTTGCAGAGAATTTAAAATCCTACAACTTTAATTTCAAACATTTTTTTGTATAACGCTTAGTTTAGCGGTAATTAGCAATTTTGTGTTTTCTTCACACGAAAACGTGTGAAAAATCGATTTTTTTAATATTCTGGCTTTAGTATGCATTTTACGACAAAAGTGTATATAATCAAATAAATATATAGGAAATTAAAGATCTACAACTTTTATTTATAGCATTTTTCTCTACAGAGCCCAGTTTAGCGTGAAAAGAGTGATTTTCCGTATCTTTAAGCCAAACTGAGGTTGATTTTAATTTTGCGTCTTTCACTCATGATTAAAATAAGATTATGTTTTTTGAGGTTAGTTTTTTTGTTCATATCTAATGTTTTATTACTAATGTTAGGTTATATTATTAATTATTTGCGTCGGCAAGATAAAGTTGTGTGAGTGTTTTGCACCAGATTTTTTTTTAAATCATCTTATTTGCAACATTTATAATGCTCTACAAGGTAGGGTATGCCCATAACGGGCAGGTGGAGTGTTAAATTAATTGCACTCGATCTGTTGGTTCCAGGGCTACAAAAATAGTTCTGTTTATAATCACATGGTCAGCCAATTAAATGACTTAATTATTTAAGAACAGAAGAGGTAGAGGTGTAAAAGACACTAGTCAGAGTTATCTTTACTTGCAGAGCCGAAACAATATTTAAATTAAATTAAATAAAATTCATTTTTTGAAAATTTTTGGTTAACCGGACGTTTGCACTTTACCCATAACTTACGGACGTCCGGTAAACTGGATATTGTAACTACGTAAAATTTAACGACGTCCTTTTTTACGGACGTTGTTATTGAAAGGGTTACATATTACGATGATTGCTAATTAATTTTAATCAGTACTACGGCGAAAACTATAGCCCTACATGTTGTAAAATGTTAAATTTTTCTTTATAGGGACTTAAATAATGTAATTCTAGTGCCAGAACAGTAAGATATTACTTTTTTGTTGATGTTAAGCCCTGGTAAGTATACTTACCAAGGAAAATTGATTGAAATGGGAATCACATTATGTTTAGTGGTAAGAATGCTTATTAAAACAACTTGAAGTACGATATAACCAACAAATTTATAGAATAGCTTATCTTAACTTTATATTAGCATGAATGCTTGCTTTTCCGAAAAAAACTCGAATTTTCTAAGCACTGCACAAAAGTAACAACAAAACAAGACGGTTGCGTACGCTGGTATGAATCGTTACTACATCGTGCAACTCACGAAGCAATTTGGTCGCTGCGCACTAAATTCAAAAATCTGGTGTGAAACACTCACACAAATTTCTCTCCCCAATGCAAATAATAAACAATAATCCTAACATTAATATTAAAACATTAGAAATAAACAAAAAGCTAACCTCAATAAACATAACCTAATTTTAATCATGAGTGAAAGACGCAAAATTAAAATCAACCTCAGTTGGGCTTAAAAATACGGATAATCACTCTTTTACGCTAAACTAGGCACTGTACAAAAAATGCTATAAATAAAAGTTGTAGATCTTTTAATTTCCTATAAATTTGAATATATACACTTTTGGCGTAAAATGCATAGCCTACTAAGGCCGAAATCTTAAAAAATCGATTTTTCATACGTTTTCGTGAGAAAAAAATCAGAAAATCGCTAATTACCGCTAAACTAAGCGTTATACAAAAAATTGTTTGAAATAAAAGTTATAGGATTTTAAATTATCTCCAAATTTTATTATATACGTTTTTGTTCTAAAATGCATATTAAAGCCGTAATCTTAAAAAAAACAACGTTCTAACGTGAAACACCTTCACCAAGAATATCAGCAAACATGGCGCCTACCCTATCTTGTAGAGCATAAAAAATAAGTAAACCAGGCGATTTTTGAAAAAAATCGTAGGACCTGTTTTTGAGAAAATCGCAAAAAAGTGAAAAATTACACGAATAAACTACTACTTCCGGTTGACCGATTTTGATGAAAATGTTCGTGTCGCGTCCGATAATGGTATGTAACTTAAGTTTCAAGTTTCAAAGTCGTACGATGTTTCGTTCTTGAGATATTCTGTTCACACACACACACACACACACACACACACACACACATACACACCCACACCAAGCGCTAAAAACATGTTTTTTGGGTTCAGGAGGTCTGAAAACGTGTAGATCCGGTGAAAACTCGATTTTGAAAAATCGACATGAAAACAATACTTTCCTTCCTATATATTCATATAGGCAAGAGAAAGTAAAAAGTGGATAACCAGAGAACATCTATAACATCATATAACATAATAACATCATAAATGCCGGACCTTTTCCGTTATTTCACATCATCAAAATACCGTATGAATGCACCTTTACCGTTCGACCCAGCACCTGCCTGCACCTCCTCTATACTGTTCGATTAGCAATCGCTTGATTTTTTACTTTCTCTTGCCTATATGAATATATAGGAAGGAAAGTATTGTTTTCATGTCGATTTTTCAAAATCGAGTTTTCACCGGATCTATACGTTTTCAGACCCCCTGAACCCAAAAAACATGTTTTTAGCGATTGGTCTGTGTGTGTGTCTGTGTGTGTGTGTGTGTGTGTGTGTCTGTGTGTGAACAGAATATCTCAAGAACGGAACGTCGTACGAACTTGAAACTTAAGTTACATACCACTACCGGACGCGACACGAACATTTTCATCAAAATCGGTCAACCGGAAGTAGTAGTTTATTCGTATAATTTTTCAGTTTTTTGCGATTTTCTCAAAAACTGGTCCTACGATTTTTTTTAAAATCGCCTATTTTACTCAATTTTTTATTCTCTACAAGATAGGGAAGGCGCCATGTTTGCTGAAATTCTCGGTGAGGCTGTTTTCACGGAAAAACGTTGTTTTTTTAAGATTACGGCTTTAATATAAATTTTAGCGCAAAAACTTATATAATAAAAGTTGTAGAGAATTTAAAAACCTACAACTTTTATTTCAAACATTTTTTTTTGTATAACGCTTAGTTTAGCGGTAATTTGCGATTTTCTGTTTTTTTCTCACGAAAACGTGAGAAAAATCGATTTTTTTAACATTTCGGCCTTAGTATGCATTTTACGACAAAAGTGTATATAATTAAATTTGTAGAAAATTAAAAGATCTACAACTTTTATTTAAAGCATTTTTCTCTACAGAGCCTAGTTTAGAGAGAAAGAGTGATTTTCCGTATTTCTAAGCCAAACTGAGGTTGATTTTCATTTTGCGTCTTTCACTCATGATTAAAATTAGGTTATGTTTGTTGAGGTTAGTTTTTTGTTTATTTCTTATGTTTTATTACTAATGTTAGGTTTATTGTTAATTATTTGCACTGGCAAGAGAAAGTTGTGTGAGTGTTTCACACCAGATTTTTTATTTTCTGTTCTTTTCAATTTCATTTTATTTTTGGTTGTTTTTTCCTTCATTCTTTTACAAGTTTTACAAATTATTTACAAGCTTTATGTTCCAAATTACAAAACAATTAATATCAAACAATTACAAAACATTATAATGTATATAATTAAGAGGAAATAACACAATTTATTAAAAATTACAGAAAAATTACAAATATGATTAAGATCAAACGATTACAAAACATTAAAATTTAAAAATACTGAGCAATATTTTCCAACATTTTAAACAAACAACCTACTGATGTGTATTAAATATGCAAACAATATCTACAATATTAATTCTAGTGAGTGGGAGTCATCAGTCATAACAATAAAGATGCTTTTACACGAGGCGACTTGAAGGTTACAGATGATGTGATGTGAAATAACGGAAAAGGTCCAAAATTACAATAAGGTTCAACTGCATAGCTTATTCTTGAAAAAATTGACCTTATTGCCAGTGGTAAGTATACTTACCAAACTTATAAATGGTTAATATTTATTTCCCGAGTTGTTTAGTTTGCAGTGCCGCGAATAAAATACATTTTCCGAAGCCACTAGGGTTAAGCGGGTATTTAAGGCTTGCTAAAATATTAGTCATATTATTTTAAGTCAAACACTAGTCGTAGTTACGGTTATATGTATAGGCTATTTTTAATAAAGTTTATCTTAATTCGTTCGAGATGGTGCATTAATTCATGTTAATTATTTGTTGTATTTGTGTATGACGTATAAGTTAAATTTAAAAGTCGTTAAGGCCATTTCACATCGGTGTAGCGTCGCCCGAGCGATGGCAAAATGTATTTCGTAATGAGATTAATGGTGCATTTCGGACTACCGTAGCATCGCCGAAGCTACGTGACCATTTCATACTGCCGTAAAGTCGCCCGAGCGATGGCAAAATGTATCTTGTAATGTAATCTAATGGTGCATTTCGGACTACCGTAGCATCGCCGAAGCTACGTGACCATTTCATACTGCCGTAAAGTCACCCGAGCCATGGCAAAATGTATCTTTTAATATAATCTAATGGTGCATATCAGATTGCCGTAAAGTCGCCGGAGTGATGGCAAAATGTATATTGTAGTGTAATCTATTGGTGCATTTCAGACTGCCGTAGCGTCACCGAAGCTACGTGACCATTTCATACTGCCGTAAAGTCGCCCGAGCGATGGAAAAATGTATCTTTTAATGTAATCTAATGGTGCATTTCAGACTGCCGTAAAGTCGCCCGAGCGACGGCAAAATGTATATTGTAATGTAATATATTGGTGCATTTCTGACTGCCGTAGCGTCACCGAAGCTACGTGACCATTCACGCAGCCATAAAGTCGCCCGAGCGATGCCAAAATGTATCTTATAATGTAATCTAAATATGCATTTCAGACTGCCGTAGCGTCGCGTCGCGTCGCTCGAGAAGTAACCTGTATCACTGGCTACCGCTGCATTCGTAGCGTCGCAAACGTAGCTTGAATGCGCACTGCATCTGTCAACAGCTGTTCTGGTTTCTGTCTGCTGCAACTAAAGTCTCTCGCTGCGAATGCTCCAGTTGCATTGTAAAAGCGATGTCAGAATTAATAATCCTAGTGAACAGCATCCCGTGTCGTGGGACCGTTCAAGATTAGAATGTAGGAACGCGACATACGTAACTTAGATAGGAAGAAGTTGTTAACATTCTAAACTAACGAAGCAAAGTAAATTGGTTTCAATAATTATGTAACCTTTTAAATGCCCAATATGCATGATATTTTATAAATGAGAATTTGCCCGGGAGTTTAGCGAAGCAATTTTAAGTACCAAAAATATGGGCAAAGATAGGATTAAAAAAATATTGCTTTAAATTTTAATTAACTGTAAATTTATAGAGCTTGTAAAAATAGAATGTCAAAGTCACACGTTGTAACGACAAAATGTACAAAAAAAAAGTCTGGTGTGAAACACTCACACAACTTTCTCTTGCCAATGCAAATAATTAATAATAAACCTAACATTATTAATAAAATATTAGAAATAAACAAAAACTAACCTCAAAAACATAACCTTATTTTAATCATGAGTGAATGACGCAAAATGACAATCGAACTCAGTTTGGCTTAAAAATACGGAAAATCACGCTTTCACGCTAAACTAGGCTCTGTAGAGAAAATTGCTCTAAACAAAAGTTGTAGATCTTTTAATTTTCTATAAATTTAATTATATACACTTTTGTCGTAAAATGCATACTAAGACCGAAATGTTAAAAAAATCGATTTTTCTCACGTTTTCGTGAGAAAAAAAACAGAAAATCGCAAATTACCGCTAAACTAAGCGTTATACAAAAAAATGTTTGAAATAAAAGTTGTAGAATTTTACATTCTCTACAACTTTTATTATAAATATAAATTATAAACTTATTATAAATTATAAAAGTTGTAGAATTTTACATTCTCTACAACTTTTATTATATAACGTTTTGCGCTAAAATGCATATTAAAGTCGCAATCTTAAAAAGAAAATATTTTTACGTAAAAACAGCCTCAAGCAGAATTTTAGCAAACATGGCGCCTATCCTATATTGTAGAGCATAAAAAATGTAGTAAACCAGTTGATTTAAAAAAAAATCGTAGGACTAGTTTTTGAGAAAATCGCAAAAAAGTGAAAAATTATACGAATAAACTACTACTTCCGGTTGACCGATTTTGATGAAAATGTTCGTGTCGGGTCCGGTAGTGATATGTAACTTAAGTTTCAAGTTTCAAGTTCGTACGATGTTCCGTTCTTGAGATATTCTGTTCACACACACGCACGCACGCACGCGCGCACACAACACACACACACACACACACACAGACCAATCGCTAAAAACATGTTTTTTGGGTTCAGGGGTCTGAAAACGTATAGATCCGGTGAAAACTCGATTTCGAAAAATCGACATGAAAACAATACTTTCCTTCCTATATATTCATATAGGCAAGAGAAAGTAAAAAAATAATAGGCAATCAGCGAAACAAGAAACGCGTCACCTAGTGTAAAAAGATGATCGCTTTTTACACTAGCAACTAAAAATCTAGTTCTAAATGAAAAACACTGAAATTAGAAACAAAATACAAACGTATAATAAAATAAAAGACGATCTAATGATTTTTTATAATCCCTAACGTGTGTACGTTGTAATCTGTACAATTCAGAACAATAAGCAACCCCATGACCCATGAGCTGAGAAAGATATGTATGACGTGTAGTCTTGTACAGACTCAGGCCGACCATTCCTGAGAGAGTATGGTTAATTGAACCCCAACGATCAAAGTACACCGGTAACCACTGTCTAGCATTCAAATCCGTATAAAACTAGTAATTCAAAACAATAAGCAACCCCATGACCCAATGAGCTGAAAATATGTATGACGTGTAAATAAGGTGTAGTCTTGTACAGACTCAGGCTGACCATTCCTGAGGGAGTATGGTTAATTGAAACCAACCATCAAAGTACACCGGTAACCACTGTCTAGCATTCAAATCCGACGTTTCAAAAACGTAGCTCGAGCGATATTTGATGACGCTACTCCAATGTGAAATGGCTTTTTAGGTTAAATTTTGTTTTAATGTTTAGAAGTTGCTCAATCCAGTAACCATGTTATTCTTACTGTTATCTACATTAATATTATAAAGACAAAAGGTGTTTATTTGGGCAAGATAATTTCAAAAACTACTGAACAGATTTTCATGAAATTTGAGAACATATTCGTATTTATATTCACAAAATTTTATTTTAAAATTTTCAAAAATGATAACCCTAAGGGCCCTTTCGAAGATTTTCATAAATAATTGTGTGTGTGTGTGTGTGTGCGCGCGCGCCCGCGTGTGTGTGTCTGCATGTGGGTATACCTTAAACAATTTGAATTGGAATTTTCAGGTCTGGAATTTTTTACTTTCTCTTGCCTATATAAATATATAGGAAGGAAAGTATTGTTTTCATGTCGATTTTTCGAAATCGAGTTTTCACCGGATCTATACGTTTTCAGACCCCCTGAACCCAAAAAAAATGTTTTTAGCGATTGGTCTCTGTGTGTGTGTGTGTGTGTGTGTGTGTGTGTATGTGAACAGAATATCTCAAGAACGGAACATCGTACGAACTTGAAACTTGAAACTTAAGTTACGTACCACTACCGGACTCGACACGAACATTTTCATCAAAATCGGTCAACCGGAAGCGGTAGTTTATTCGTGTAATTTTTCACTTTTTTGCGATTTTCTCAAAAACTGGTCCTACGATTTTTTTTAAAATCTCCTGGTTTACTCAATTTTTTATTCTCTACAAGATAGGCTAGGCGTCATTTTTGCTGAAATTCTGGGTGAGGCTGTTTTCACGTAAAAACGTTGTTTTTTTAAGATTACAGCTTTAATATGCATTTTAGCGCAAAACTTTATATAATAAAAGTTGTAGAGAATTGAAAATTCTACAACTTTTATTTCAAACAATTTTTTGTATAACGCTTAGTTTAGCGGTAATTTGCGATTTTCTGTTTTTTTTTCTCACGAAAATGTGTGAAAAATTGATTTTTTTAAGATTTCGGCCTTAATATGCATTTTACGACAAAAGTGTATATAATTAAATTTATAGAAAATTGAAAGATCTACAACTTTTATTTAAAGCATTTTTCTCTACAGAGCCTAGTTTAGAGAGAAAGAGTGATTTTCCGTATTTCTAAGCCAAACTGAGGTTGATTTTCGTTTTGCATCATTCACTCATGATTAAAATAAGGTTATGTTTGTTGAGGTTAGTTTTTTGTTTATTTCTTATGTTTTATTACTTTTTTTTTTTTTTTTAAATCCCTAATGTGAGTACGTTGCAATCTGTTCAATTTAGAACAATAAGCAACCCCATGACCCAATGAGATGAGGATGATATGTATGACGTGGAAATGAGGTGTAGTCTTGTACAGACTCAGGTCGACCATCCCTGAGAGAGTATGGTTAATTGAACCCCAACCATCAAAGTACACCGGTCGCCACTGTCTAGCATTCAAATCCGTATAAAAGTAACTACCTTTACTAGGATTTGAACCAGGAACCTTCGTCTCCGAAAATGTTTTATTACTAATGTTAGGTTTATTATTAATTATTTGCATTGGCAAGATAAAGTTGTGTGAGTGTTTCACACCAGATTTTTTCATCTGTAAATCACCACATATTATTACATTATATACATAATATTACATTACCTACGCAAGGCTTATGTAGGCATCATCACTCAAAAAAAAGATTGTAGGCATTTTGCGTACATTAAAATTAGTAGACATTGTTGAAAGAATAGGTTATGGATATACTTTACGCGGAACTGTGTGTACACGTAGAGCAAGAGTTGTTCCAGTTCAAATTGTCCATAGTTTACCTATTACTGTTGAAGTAGATGAAGGGTTTTGATGAAGTCGAGAGATGTACACGGGCAAATTATCAAAACGTCATTTGTGCATTTGTGTGTGTGTGTGTGTGTGTGTGTGTACTAATGTTGAAGTATAGACATACATATAGACTACCGAAAGACGTTCGCGCAGGAATTTATCAAAACTTTTTTTTGTTTTTTTTTATGCGTCTTGGAGACTCCAGGAGAAGTATAGGACATGTCAGTTTTAACACCTGAAATACATATAAGATTCACATAATGTATCACTATTATCAAAAAAGAAATTTTTATACGCTATAAAAAATTCCACTGATCAAGTAATTTTTCAGATTTTTTTTAAGGAATGCAAATTATCACAACATTTTAAAAATTGGGGAAATTATTCATAAATTTTCTCCCTGCATAAGTAGGTTTTTGTTCAAACAATTTTGTGGAGTGATTAGCCACATAGGCTAATAATCATTTCTATTCCTCGTGTTATGATTGTGAACATTGAAATTCAGCATAAAAATTATTTTGCCTAACATACATAATCACCTCAAAAATGTAGAGAGAGGGAACTGTAAGCAATTTAAGATCCTTAAATAGTGGTGTGGATGAGGTTAGCTGGTTAGCTCCCACCATACACCTAATAGCTTTCTTTTGAATTTTAAAAACCCTATTCATATTACCCATGCTAGAATTACCCCATACTAAGATACCATAACGAATATGAGACAGAATGAGGCAATGATAAGCTGCCATTAGTAATATTTTATAATTTAATCTGGCAATTTGTTTTAGTGCAAATACCCCAGATGATATTTTACAACAAACTTGATTGGTATAGAAGCCCCAAGACAAAAATCTATCTAGAGATACTCCTAGGAACTTCACTGTTTGTTTCTTCATGCTCTAAACTATTTTGTTGTGTATGTGTGTGTGCGTTGGGGATACGTCGAATAGTAGCTAAACTATTTCTGTTACAATTTATTTAAAAAAAAATTGATTATACATTCTTTACGTGCGAAGCCACGCGGGATACGCTAGTGTTAAATAATGTCCATCACTACAATCTGTTTCATAATCATAGACTTCCGAGTTTGAACCCTTGCATCTCCAAAACGATGAGTCGGATTTCAACATACTTTTCACGAAAATTTAGCTCTTATCTTTGTAATGTTATTTGAAACGTGACATATCGAGGTTAGAAGACAAAAATACCTGGCTTTTTTTGCTACCGCAAAGAATTTCATGCGTTTATAGCCGTTTAAACTCCCGTTAGATTTAAAAAATCTAACGGATGTAAAATTTCGTAAGGAATTAAATAAATGGATAGCCAAAACAGGTAGAGAGAAAATAGCAAAAATGGTTAGCAATATTAAAACGTAGATGTACCGTAATTAAAGAGACAAGATGAAAATAAAATAGTATATTTTTTTACTTTTTTATTGTTTGTTTTTAAATGTAAAAATTAATTTTAGGTTGTATTAAATTCTTTTTATTTTATTAAAAATAGTGTTAAATTTAATTATTATTAAAATGTAATGTATCATAATTGCTACAATAGAAATCTTAGTACATAGCAAAGTATTGGTTAAGGTAGTGTAGTAAGTAAGTAAGTATAGTACGTTTGTTTTAGGAAGAAGCTTGTAAGGGGAGGGCGAGTAGGTAGAGTAGGGATAGTTTCAAAGGGGCAAGTCTTGACTCCTTCTCACTTAATGATCATTCCCTCTCTTTCTAACCGTATACTATGTTACAACTACGAGGTGCTTCCCCCACCACTAAACAGAACAGCTCAGCGGCACACAGCGTTGGAGGGAAAGCTTCTAGCTAGAACAAATGACCTATATATTAGATTTTGAATGCTAATGCTAATAGTTAATACCTTGGTTTTTTTACTTTCTCTTGCCTATATGAATGTATAGGAAGGAAAGTATTGTTTTCATGTCGATTTTTCGAAATCCAGTTTTCACCGGATCTATACGTTTTCAGACCCCCTGAACCCAAAAAACATGTTTTTAGCGATTGGTCTGTGTGTGTGTGTGTGAACAGAATATCTCAAGAACGGAACATCGTACGAACTTGAGACTTGAAACTTAAGTTAAGATACTACTACCGGACCCGACACGAACATTTTCATCAAAATCGGTCAACCAGAAGTAGTAGTTTATTCGTGAAATTTTTCATTTTTTTCGATTTTCTCAAAAACTGGTCCTACGATTTTTTTTAAAAATCGCCTCGTTTACTAAACTTTTTATGCTCTACAAGATAGGGTGGGTCCCATGTTTGCTGAAATTCTTGGTGAGGCTGTTTCCACGTAAAACAATTATTTTTTTAAGATTACGGCTTTAATATGCATTTTAGCGCAAAATTTTATAGAGGCCTAATTAAAGTTGTAGAGAATTTAAAATCCTACAACTTTTATTTCAAACATTGTTTTGTATAACGCTTAGTTTAACGGTAATAGCGATTTTCTGTATAGGCCTATTTCTCACGAAAACGTGTGAAAAATCTATTTTTTTAAGATTTCGGCCTTAGTATGCATTTAACGACAAAAGTGTATGTAATCAAATTTATAAGAAATTTAACGATCTAAAACTTTTATTTAAAGCATTTTTATCTACAGAGCCTAGTTTAGGGTGAAAGAGTGATTTTCCGTATTTATAAGCCAAACAGGTCGATTTTCATTTTGCGTCTTTCACTCATGATTAAAATAAGGTTATGTTTTTTGAGGTTAGTTTTTCTGTTTATTTCTAATGTTTTATTACTAATGTTAGGTTATATTGTTTAAATTATTTGCATTGGCAAGAGAAAGTTGTGTGAGTGTTTCACACCAAATTTTTTATGTAATGTGTAATATTATGGGAATAAACAAATTATAATAATAATAATTATTATTATTATTATAACTCGAGAATTATTTGACCGAAAAGTTTGAAATTTTAACACAACATAGCGAATGATATTTGTACGGCGTGTACGTACGTTTCTTAAACTTTTATTTATTAACAATATTGTGAACCCTTGCTATCTCAGTAACCGCTCAATCGTTCGGTACGAGCAAACTACCGTTTTATTCAGCGTATAAAAATCTGGTGTAAAAACTCATACAACTGTCTCCTGCCAATGCATATAATTAACAATAAACCTAACATTAAAAATAAAACATTAGAAATAAACAAAAAACTAACCTCAATAAACATAACCTTATGTTAATCATGAGTGAAAGACGGAAAATGAAAATCAACCTCAGTTAGGCTTAAAAATACGGAAAATCACTCTTTCACGCTAAACTAAGCTCTGTAGAGAAAAATTCTTAAAGTAAAAGCTGTGCATCATTTAATTTCCTATAAATTTGATTATATACACTGTTGTCGTAAAATGCATACTAAGGCCGAAATCTTTTAAAAAAATCGATTTTTCACACGTTTTCGTGAGGAAACAAACCAGAAAATTTCTAATTACCGCAAAACTAAGCGTTTTACAAAACAATGTTTGAATTAAATGTAGGATTTTAAATTCTGTACAACTTTTATTAAATTAATTTTTGCGCTCAAATGCATATTAAAGCCGTTATATTAGAAAAAAAAAACAATTTTTTCACGTGAAAACAGTCTCACCAAGAATTTCAGCAAATATGGCGCCTACCCTATCTTGTAGAGCATAAAAAATGTAGTAAACCAGGCGATTTTTTAAAAAATCATAGGACCAGTTTTTGAGAAAATCGCAAAAAAATGAAAAATTACACGAATAAACTACTACTTCTGGTTGACCGATTTTGATGAAAATGTTCGTGTCGGGTCCGGTAGTGGTAAGTAACTTAAATTTCAAGTTTCACGTTTGTATGATGTTCCGTTCTTGAGATATTCTGTTCAGACACAGACCAATTGCTAAAAACATGTTTTTTGGGTTCAGGGGGTCTGAAAACGTGTAGATCCGGTGAAAACTCGATTTCTTAAAATCGACATGAAAACAACAATTTTTCCTTCCTATATGTTCATACAGGCAAGAGAAAGTAAAAATTTGTAAAAATATTATATTAATTTTATTGGATACGTACCACCGTTTCCGTACAACAGTTTGCTCGTGAAATTGCTGATTGATGTAAAAGTTGGAAGATAGCTCGTGGCGGAAACAGCTGTATTATCTGATAAACAGTTTGCATAAAATAGCAACACGAAAGATATAAGAAATTTAAACATTTTTGAACTTGTTTTTTACGAATTAGATATGAAAAAACTTTTATGATGAATTAAAAAAGTCAAATGACAAATTACGCAAATTTGTCAAGTTTATATAAACCAAGCATCTACGACATAGTAACCCAGGTACAGGGTATTCAAAAAAAAATTTCTGTAAATTTTTACTTTTTCTTGCCTATATCAATATATAGGAAGGAAAATATTGTTTTCCAGTCGATTTTTCGAAATCTAGTTTTCACCGGATCTACACGTTTTCAGACCCCATAAACCCCAAAAACATGTGTTTAGCGATGTGTGTGTGTGTGTGAACAGAATATCTCAAGAACGGAACGTTGTACTAAATTAAAACTTAAGTTAGATACCACTACAGGACCCAACACGAAAATTTTCATCAAAATCGGTCAACCGGAAGTAGTAGTTTATTCGTGTCATTTTTATCTTTTTTTGCGATTTTCACTCAAAAACGGCTCCTACGATTTTTTTTAAAACGGCTCATTTACTAACTTTTTTATTCTCTATAAGATATCATAGTTGCCATGTTTGCTGAAATTCTTGGGGGATGTTGTTTTATCGCAAAAAATTGTTTTTTAAAGATTGCGACTTTAATATGCATTTAGCGCCAAATGTATATAGACCTACGTAATAAAAGTTGTAGAAAATTTAATATCGTAGCACTTTTATTCAAACCTTTTTTTGTATAACGCTTAGTTTAAGCGGTAATTAGCGATTTTCTGCTTTTTTCACGAAAACGTGTATAAAAACAATTTTTTTAAAGATTTTAGCCTTAGTATGCATTTTTCAACAGAAGAGTATAATCAAATTTAAAGGAAATTAAAAGATCTAAAAGTTTTATTTAAAGCATTTTTTTCTACAGAGCCTAGCTTAGCGTGAAAGGTTAATTTTGCGTCTTTCACTCATGATTAAAATTAGGTTATGTTTATTGAAGTTAGTTTTTTTATTTCTAATGTTTTATTACTAACTTAATGTTAGCCTATTTTGCTCATCATTTGCATTGGCAAGAGAACGTTGTGTGAGTGTTTCAACCAGATTTTTAGGCTATCTAATGATCTGAAAAATTATAATAGCTCTCAAAAGCATTAAAATAGCTTTTAAAAATCTGGTAAGAAACATTCACACAACTTCTCTTGCCAATGCAAATAATTAACAATAAACCTAACATTAAAAATAAAACATTAGAAATAAACAAAAAACTAACCTCAATAAACATAACCTAAATTTAATCATGAGTGAAAAACGCATAATGAATATCAGCCTCAAATTGGCTTAAAAATACGGAAATCACTCTTTCACGCTAAAATAGACTCTGTGGAGAAAAGTACTTTAAATAGTTGTAGATCTTTTAATTTCCTATAAATTTGATTACATACACTTTTGTCGTGAATGCATACGAAGGCCGAAATCTTTAAATTATCGATTTCTCACACGTTTTCGTGAGAAAAAAACGAAAATCGATAATTACCGCTAAACTAAGCGTTATACAAAAAAATGTTTAAAATAAATAACAGTTGTAGGATTTTAAATTCTCTATACCTTTTATTATTTTTGTTCTAAAATGCATAAAGCCGCAATCTTAAAAAAACAATTTTTATACGTGAAAACAGCCTCATCAAGAATTTCTGCTAACATGGCGCCTACACTATCTTGTAGAATGTAGAGCATAAACAATTTAGTAAACCACGCGGTTTTAAAAAAAATCGTAGGGCCCGAATTTGAGAAAAAAGTGAAAAATCACACGAATAAACTACTACTTCCGGTTGACCGGTTTTGATGAAAATGTTCGTGTCGGGTCCTGTAGTGGTATCTAACTTAAGTTTCAAGTTCGTACAATGTTCCGTTCTTGAGATATTCTATTACATACACACACAGACCAATCGCTAAAAATATGTTTTTAGGGTTTGGGGGGTTTGAAAACGTGTAGATCTGGTGAAAACTCGATTTCGAAAAATCGACATGAAAACAATACTTTCCTTCCTATATATTCATCATATAGGCAAGAGAAAGTAATAAAGATCTGCGTCCCACCGATCAATTTTTCCAGCCTGTTAGGACATATATGTCACGATATTAGCAAAAGGGTTAAACAGTTTTTTCACGGCGACCACTTTACCTCTAGATCAACCCATTGTGTCGAGTCATACAAATTAATTGAAAATTAATGTAAAATTCTTTTTTGAACATCCAGTCCGTATGTTGAACTCCGCAATGCTTCGCTTCGTGTACTGAACGTGCGTAAGCAAATTTAATTACGCGTTAATAAATGGGTTCGAACATTACGTTAACAAAATGTTCTCTGCTAATAACAAGTCAAAAATCATTTTTTTATTAACTAAAGGTGTAAAATACAGTATAGATTTTAAAAGTTGAATACGGTCGAAATATTAATAGACCATAAAATTTTGCTTTTAATTCTAATTTTTACTTTCTCTTGCCTATATGAATATATAGGAAGGAAAATATTGTTTTCCAGTTGATTTTTCGAAATCGAGTTTTCACCGGATCTACACGTTTTCAGACCCCCTGAACCGTAAAAACATATTTTTAGCGATTGGTCTGTGTGTGTCTGTGAACAAAATATTTTAAGTACAAACTTGAAACTTAAGTTAGATACCACTACCGGACCCGACACGAACATTTTCATCAAAATCGGTCAACCAGAAGTAGTAGTTTATTCGAGAAATTTCTTACTTTTTTTGCGATTTTCTCAAAAACGGCTCCTACGAATTTTTTAAAAATCGCCTCATTTACAAGATTTTTTATGCTCTACAAGATAGGGTAGGCGCCATGTCTCCTGAAATTCTTGGTGTGGCTGTTTTTACGAAAAAAAATATTTTTTTTTAAGATTGCGGCTTTAATACTATGCATTTAGCGCAGAAATTTATACAATAAAAGTTGTAGAGAATTTTTAAAATCCTACTACTTGTTTTTCAATATTTTTTTGTATAACGCTTAGTTTAGAGGTAATTAGCGCTATTCTGTTTTTTTTCTCACGAAAACGTGTGAAAACTGTTTTTTCTATGATTTCGGCCTTAATATGCATTTACGACAAAAGTGTATATAATCAAATTTATAGGAAATTAAAAGATATACTTTTATTTAACTTTTGTTGTTGTTTAGGTCAACAGCCGAAAGGCTGGTTTGAACCTCTAGAGGTTTTACTAAGTAAAAGCGAGGAGTAAGGTGGTTTACAGTTGCCTTCCTCACTGAGTTGAAAGAGTATGCTTATCAGCATGCCAGGCCCTCCGAAAAGCACTCACTTTCCACCCTGCAAATGACACCTTCACTTCATTCACCACAGGGTCTGGCTGCATAGTGAAATTCATTACTCTCAGAGGAGATAACTCTGACTAGTGTCTTTTACACCTCTACCTCTTCTGTTCTCAAATAGTTCAGCCATAAAAGTGGCTGACTATGTGATAAGAAACAGAACTATTTTTTTTAGCCCTGGACCAAACAGATAGAGTGCAATTAAAATAACACTCCACCTGCCCGTTTTGGGCATATTTAACTTTTATTTAAATTATTTTTAATTTTATTATATATTATTATATTAAGTTAATTTTATTTAAATTTATAATAAAATTATAACTTTTATTTAAAGCATTTTTCTCTAGAGAGCCTAGTTTAGCGTGAAAGAGTGATTTTCCGTATTTTTAAGCCAAACTGAGGTTGATTTTCATTTTGCATCTTTCATATATGATTAAAATTAGGTTATGTTTATTGAGGTTAGTTTATTGTTTATTTTTAATGTTTTATTACTAATGTTAGGTGTAATGTTAATTATTTGGATTGGCAAGAGAAAGTTGTGTGAGTGTTTCACACCAGATTATTTATTTTCTTGCCCTTTTTCCTAACGAATTTCTATCAGTCACTTTATTGTTTTTTTAAATTTATCTATAATTTTGCGCCTGTTCAACGCACTAGCTTAATGTTAGCATCATAAGGGTTTCAGTTATTTTGAAGTTGGTTAAAGCATTTTTCGAGGGATGATTTACAGATTCTGTCAAATCTCTTAAGGACACTATGAAAATAATACAAAATTTAATTTTCTTACAACAATTTTTGTGCCATCTTTCTGTAATATTTTTTTACTTTCTCTTGCTTACATGAATATACAGAAAGGAAAGTATTGTTTTTATTTTGATTTATCGAAATACTTTCCTTCCTATATATTCATATATGCAAGAGAAAGTAAAAATACTTAGGAAGTGCATGAACAAAAGGCACATGTTGGAAGGACAGTGGCGGTTAATACCAAACAAAGAAATCAACAAATTAATCCCCCCACTAACAAATAACTTTAGAAAGAAAAGAATATCATTCCTGGGACATATACTCAGAGCCGAAAAGTCCAGACTTGTGAACCGGTTGATCAACCATTTTTGGAATAAGGTGTCGACACCTAGGTGGCTGAAGGAGGTACAGCGGGATGTGGAGGAACTTGGAATCACTCAACAAGACCTCCTAACAAAATCAGCTAAGTAGGCCTACAACCAACTAGTCAACACTAATATGGTAACATTCGAACCAAAAACAGAAGAGTTTACAACAGGGTGTGTACGGAAACTGAGATCAGAACGTTTTAAGAAAATGTGGGCTAAACGAAAGGCAGCCACGCTGAAGGGAACGCGTTTTCAAAGAAACCCAACATTGGAAAAGACCTAAACTTGAACTAGAGCGATCCTATGAAGCCTCAAAAGTAAAAAAAAAAAAACAAAAAAAAAACATCTGGTGTGAAACACTCACACAGCTTTCTCTTGCCAATGCAAAATTACCAAAAAAAACCTAACATTAGTAATGAAATATTAGAAATAAACAAAAAAACTAACCTTAATAAACATAACCTAATTTTAATCATGAGTGAAAGACGCAAAATGAACATCAACCTTAGTTTGGTTTAAAAAAGAAAAAATGTAGTTTTGGAAATTAGCCTGCAGAAAAAAAACACGTTTTGTTTTTTTAATATTAGTGTAGGTAACAATATTATTAGAGACATCTTTTGCACTTAAGTAAAGTGACAAGCAGTAAATCTTTCATTTCGTTGTTCAATGTTGTTTCACAAAAGTTACACGTATACTTTTGATTAATTATTTAATTAAAAAAAATTAATGTAAGCAAAAATTAATGTAAATTAATGTAATAAATTAATGTTGTAACATAAAACGAACACCATAACAAATACAGGTATAATTTTTGTGACGTAAATAATCGTATTTGTTTCGAATCAATCACCCAATTATTATTACTTTTTGTATTTTGTGTAAAATTTTGTGTGATACCCAATGAGATAAGAATGATGTGTATGACGTGTAAATGAGGTGTAGTCTTGTACAGACCCAGGTCGACCACTCCTGAGAGGTGTGGTTAATTGAACCCCAACCATCAAAGTACACCGGCAATCACTGTCTAGTATTCAAATCCGTATAAAAGTAACTACCTTTACTAGGATTTGAACCAGGAACCTTCGTCTCCGAAAATCAGCTGTTAAACAGCTGATTTTGGCGACGACTTTACCTCTAGACCAACCCGGTGGGTTTAATTTATTTACAGATAACAAACAGATTTTATAAAAGAATTCTTTGAAATAAGATAAAGTACGATTAAAATGGTCAAAAGACTAAAATACCTCTGGTGTGAAACATTCACACGACTTTCTCTTGCCAATACAAAAAATGAACAATATAACCTAATATTAGTAATAAAACATTAGAAATATACAAAAAAAACTAACCTCAAAAAAATTAACCTTATGTTTTAACCCTAATCATAAGGGAAAGACGCAAAATGAAAACCGCAGTTTAGCTTAAAAATACGGAAAAATCACTTTCACGTTAAACTAGGCTCCGTATAGAAAAATGCTTTAAATAAAAGTTGTAGATCTTGTAATTTTCTATAAATTTGATTACTATACTTTTATCGTACAATGCATACTAAGACCGAAATCTTAAAAAAATCGATTTTTCACAAGTTTTCGTGAGAAAAAAACAGAAAATCGATAATTACCGCTGAGTAAGCGTTATACAAAAAAATGTTTGAAATAAAAGTTGTAGGATTTTAAATTCTCTACAACTTCTTTTATACACATTTTTGTGCTAAAATGCATATTAAACCGTAATCTTAAAAAAAAAAATTTACGTGAAAACAGCGTCACCAAGAATTTCAGCAACTGGCGCCTACCCTATCTTGTAGAGCATAAAAAATTTAGTAAACCAGGCGATTTTTTAAAAAAAAGTACCTAGGACCAGTTTTTGAGAAAACCGCAAAAAAGTGAAAAATGACACGAACAAACTACTACTTTCGGTGACCGATTTTGATGAAAATGTTCGTGTCGGGTCCGGTAGTGGTATGTAACTCAAGTTTCAAGATTCAAGTTCGTGCGATGTTCCGTTCTTGAGATATTCTGTTCACACACACACACACACACGCACGCGCACAAACATATACACACACACACACACACACGCACAAACACACACAAACGCACGCACGCGCGCACACACACACACACAGAACAATCGCTAAAAGCATATTTTTTGGGTTCAGGGGATCTGAAAACGTGTAGATCAGGTGAAAACTCGATTTCTTAAAATCGACATGAAAACAATACTTCATCAATAACAATACAATCACTCAATATAAAAAAAAAACTTTCCTTCCTATATATTAATATTGGCAAGAGAAAATAATGATTTTTTTTTTGTTTAACGTCCGACTGTTTTGCAAATTGCTGCTAATGCAGACGGTGAAGGATGAAATGAATTTTTGTAACATATGAAAAAATGCCATGCAAAAGTTTATATAATAAAAAAGTTGTAGAGAATTTAAAAATATGCGACTTTTTTAAAATAATTTCTTTGTATAACCCTTAGTTTAGCAGTAATTAATGATTTTCCGTTTTTTTTTCATGAAAATCTGTAAAAAAAATCAATTTTTAAGATTTTGGCTGAAGTATGCATTTTATGACAATAGTGCATAAATAAAATTTATAGAAAATTAAGATGAACATTTTTTTTTATGTACTTTTCACTACAGTGCCTTGGCACTGTAGAGAAATAAATACAGTGCCAAGGCACTGTAGAGAAAAGTACATACAGGTAATTTATTAATAATTAAATTATTAGCTACTAAAATATTTTGCAGACTCATTTTTATCCTGTTTCCAAACGACTGGAGTAATAAAAATAACATTACACCCATGTAATTAGATTAATGCTGACAGTAGTACATTGTCCAATGTTAATTTCCCTATACGACGAGATATGGCTATTAAATAACGAGACTGACGTAAAAAATTTATTTTAATTTTATACATAATCACTTATTGTCACCTTCAATATACACTCCTTCTTTATCCCTACAACGCTCCATGCGAATTTTCCATTGTTGGAAACAGTGCTGGAAGTCATGTTCTGTCAGCTCCTTCAGGACATGTGCCGCTTTCTCTTTTACAGCTTCCACAGACTCAAATCTTCTCCCTTTTAATGCAGATTTCACCTTAGGGGACAGGTAGAAGTCACATGGTGCAAGATCTAGTGAATAAGGTGGATGTTTTAACACTGAGATGCTGTACTTGGCTAGGAACCTCTTGATAGATAACTCATAATGAGCTGGCACATCGTCTTCGTGGAGAACCCATGATTTGTCCTTCCACATTTCAAGGCGATTTTTCCTTACTCTTAGACATAGTTTAGAAAGTACCTCAAGGTAGTAATATTGATTAATTGTCTGACCTTCAGGAACCCAGTGAACGTACACAATCCCATGGATATCAAAAAAACAATCATCACTGCTTTAAATTTTGACTTGTTCATTTGAGCTTTTTTGGCTCTCAGTGAAGTTCGGCTCTTCCAGTCCATGGATTGGCGCTTCGTTTCCAGATCATAAGTAAAAAACCACGTTTCATCACATGTTATTATCTTCTACCTGTTCCCTAAAGTGAAATCTGCAATAAAAGAGACAAGATTTGAGTCTGTGGAAGTTGTAAAAGAGAAAGCGGCACGTGACCTGAAGGAGCTGACAGAAGATGACTTCTAGCACTGTTACCAACAATGGAAAATTCGCATGGAGCGTTGTAGGGATAGAGAAGGAGTGTATATTGAAGGTGACAATAAGAGATTATGTATAAAATTAAAATTAAAATTTTTACGTCAGTCTCATTATTTAATAGCCACATCTCGTACATCAGATTTGTTGGGAAGCACAGTAAAAAACAAATTACAAAAGATGTAGGGTGTTACAGGTATATAGATATGAAACAACTTACGCAAGAAAGAACAGCTTGGAGAACTGCATAAAACCAATCGAGAGTCTGATAAGAAAAAATCAAATAAATTTGACACAATCTGGCAATAAATAAGAAATTCCACATATCAGACACACAAACTTTAATAACGTGGCACAAAATCTTACACATACAAAAAAAACAACACAATATACACATACAAAGAAAACATTACAAATAAATAAATTATAAAAAACTCCTAAAAAAATACAAAACTAAAAAAGCAAAATATAATATAAATTCATATATATATTATACACAAGTACAAAAAATTCTATCAAAAAATCTCTAAAATGGTAATACAAAAAATTCTTAAAACTTAACCTAATCTGATACAATCTAACCTAACCTCAACTAGCGCAATATTATAAATAGCAGCCAAAATTACAACCTAGGTTACTGTATAAAAAAAATTAATTGACTTTCCAAACTTTACGAAATTTTACTGTAATTACAAAAATTGGATGCCTGTAACAGACAGGTAGAGTGTTACATTGTTTGCACTCGATCTTCTAGTTCCAGTGCTACAAAAAAATAGTTCCGTTTCTTATCACATGGTCAGCCGATTATACAGGGTGATTATAAATGAAATAGACACTTTTGACAGCTTCTTATACATCAAACTGGTGTGTTTGAACATAGTAACGATATAGGTTTGTAGGGAATTTTTTAAAGTTTATGTTGGTACAACTGTTGCTAGAATTTTGTTGTTGGCTGCTGTTACAACGACCAGTCTAGCAAAATGGCTGCAACTCAAGTGGAGAAAGCTTAATGCGTTCTTGAATTAGCCAAAACAAACTCGGTTACAGTTGTGCAACGTTATTTCAGAACAAGATACGGTAAACAAACACCACCAAGGCAATCAATCTATGACTGGTATAAACATTTTGAAAACAGTGGATGTCTGTGTAAAAGGAAGAGTACTGGAAGACCTTCTGTTACAGAAGAACAAATTGACAGTGTTCGTGATGTTTATGTACCAAGTCCAGGAAAATCAACTAGAATTGCAAATTTCTCAACCGAATGTGTGGAAAATTCTGTGGAAACGTTTGAAAATGACATCTTATAAATTCCAGTTAGTACAAAGATTAAATACCAGTGATGTTAAATGAATGGTTAATGCCTCAACTCCAGGAAGATAGTGATAGTTCATTTTTGTTCAAGATGGAGCTCCGCCTCACTGGCACTTATAGGTGAGAAATTATCTTGATGAACGTCTTCCTAGATGATTGATCGGCCGTGCAAGTGAGGAAACATTGTATTTTCGCCGTGGCCACCTTGTAGTCCAGACTTAACGCCCTGCGACTTTTCTTATGGGGTTATGTAAAAGACAAAGTTTTTGTACCACTGCTTCCTGTAGATATCGATGATCTAAAACAACATATCGCAAATGCTCTTGCCACAGTTGACCGTCATATGCTTAATAGTGTGTGGGAAGAATTCGACTACCGTGTTGATATCTGTCATGTTACAAATGGTGCACACATTGAACATCTATAAATATTTTCAATATAAACTTAATGAATTCTTCTATAAGCTATCGAAACTGTCTATTTCATTTATAATCACCCCGTATAATGAAATCCATTACTCTCACAGAAAATAACTGTGACTCTTGTCTTTTACACCTCCACCTTTTCTGTTCTTAAATGCTTGTCATATAATTGGCTGACCATGTGTAAGAAACAATTTTTTTTGTAACCCTTAAACTAACAGATAGAGTGGGAATAATTTAACACTTTAACTGTCAATTATGGGTGGAATTGTACACATTAAGTAACAATGAAAATACACTTTAAAACCGAAACAGTACATTAGAACTAAATTCCGAAAACAATACAACGCAAAATTGACGCACAATGCAAAACTTAGCGAAAAATTTATGCCATTACACAACTTATTGGTTTTATAGTCATAGAAACTATTACGTTCAATATTTAGGACTTTTAATGTCGAATAAGAGAACCTAAAAAATTCTAAAAAGAGCTTATAAAAACCTATAGAAAAAACTAAGCGGTTCTATTCCATTTAAAAAAACATAATATATGACAACAAGCACCACTCGTCTCTAAAATTTTAGAGCCGTTTGCTCTTAAGAGCCTATGAACGAGTCAGTTCATCAAAAGGCTCCAATGAGTTAACACACACAACAAGAAGCTCCATCACAATGATGATTTTAAAACATTCATTTCAGTTTGAAAAGTCAAGTACATAATACGAGTAACTATAAAAAAAAATACTAAAAAACTTGGCTTCTTTTAATGGCAGACTATATATTACTTTCGTCTAAATATTACTTTTTAAGTTATTATTATTTATTATTCTTAATCTAATAATATCATAGATTGGAGTATATTAATGTTACTTGGGGTGGTTCAATAACCCCGGCCATTTTATGACACAACCGACAAAAAGTTCAAACACTCCTAGAACTCTTACTATCGGTTTCATAATCATAGACACCCGGGTTTGAACCTAAAGCATCTCGAAAACTATGAGTCGAATTTTAACATACTTTACACCAAAATTTAGCTCATTTTATTCTGCATTGACTCATTAAAGTTGTATATTTTTAATTGTTTAAGAATTGCCACATCGAGATTGGAAGACAAAAAGACCCAGTTTTTGGCTACCACAACAAATTTCATGCATTTATAGGCGTATAAATCGATAATTATTTGACGGAAAAGTTTGAAATTTTAACATAACATAGACAATTATATTCTTACAGCATGTACAAAATTTCAAATTCGTACATTATTTAAATTTTGATTTAATTATAATATTCTAAACCCTTGCTATCTTGGTAACCGCTCGATCGTTCGCCGCGGGCAAACTATCATTTTATTCAGCATAAAAAATTTAGTACAAATATATTAATGACATGAAATATTGATTGGCCAATGTTGTAGTAGAATTTTTAACACTTTGAAGCCTAAGCCCGAGTATACCTCGGGCCGCCACATTAAATCCTGTAGTAAGATTCAGACGAGGTTATACCGGGCTTCGGTTGCACAGATTCATTCTATATTTTATTTAGTTTAATTTTCTATGCTTGCAGCGAAATCTACCAAATATTTTGTGAACTATGTAGAAAAACATTGAGCCGTATTTGAGGTAGTTTTTTTTTTGTAGTTATATGAGGTTTGTAGTTATTCTGTATTTGATATTTGTAAATAGTATAGTTATTTCTACTTGGTAATAATTGTTTTCCTTTCGTATTTTGTCTGTAATCGTTTTCGCTCAGTAAATTGTTCGGTTGTATACATTGTACCGTTTTATCTTCTAGATCGCTTTGTTTGTGCGGTTATTTGACAGTAATATTTATAATTTCTTTTTCATTTTATGTTTTCCGTGTGTTGCTGTAAAGTTTGCTCTGAAAATAGCAAAACTGCAACTGAAAAGGCTGGATTGAAAGAAACTACCTGGTACTTCCCTGACTGTAATGTTGCACTGTGCTTATCGGTGTGTTTCCGAGTGTTTCGTAATTATGTGTAAAATATTTTAAATTTTAGTAATCAAACATGTTTAGTGTGTAGTTTATTTCATTGCCTTTCTGTAGAATTTATATAAACTGTTTTTTTAGTAGTGTTTAGGATTGTAAAACTCTAACATTAGGTAGTGTGTAGCACGTAACAATTTCGTTTTTCATAAAAATTTCGGCAAGACGGGTGACATGTTTGCTCTTGGTGGAGAATAAATGCAATCATGTCATTTGAATCAAGGGCTAATTCGGTGCTTTTCTGTCGCAGTTTTACATTGATGTACAGTAAGATTAAAATAGGATGAGAGTGCAAAAACCATTCACGAGGGAAATTTTTTTATGTTGCAATTTTAAAATTTCCCTTTTCTACATTTTGTAAAATAATCATAATTCAAACAGTCCTGCAGCGGAGGAATATTGGTTGTATGTTACAATGCCTCTTACGGGACAAAGTAAACTTGGCGGGTCATCAATGGTCTGACGTTAAGCGATATGTTGCAAATAATAACTTTAGAAATACCCTGGAATCCATTGAATCTTGTTTAGTTGCAAAATTTACAAACATGGATTCATCGCATTGGGAAAAATATTGTAACCATGTGTATGTTCTATGTATTCTATGTTCTATGTGTATGTCAATACACATAGAAGACGATTTGTACAACAGAGAATGTTTATTTGACTTAACAGTAGAAAATAATTGTATTATTAACTTTAATGACAGTTGTTCAGATTCTTCTGATAGTGACGAAAGTATAAGTTAGGTATTTGTAATTTCTGAGTTTTGTTTTCAGTTATAATTTGTTGACTTTAAAAAAGAAGAAATAATTTTGTTTAAATAATCGATTTTACTTGGTTGGAGTATGAATATTGTATTTTTTAAAGAAATAACTGTTAAATGTTAAAAAAAAAAATTCAATTAGGTTATCCATTCATATCACTTACTGTTTTTTTTTTTGTAATCCCTAATTTGTGTACGTTGCAATCTGTTCAATTCAGAACAATAAGCAACCCCACATGACCCAATGAGATGAGGATGATGTGTATGACGTGTAAATGAGGTGTAGTCTTGTACAGACTCAGGCCGACAATTCCTGAGAGAGTATGGTTAATTGAACCCCAACCATCAAAGTACACCGGTAACCACTGTCTAGCATTCAAATCCGTATAAAAGTAACTAACCTTTACAAGGATTTGAACCAGGAACCTTCATTCCAAAAATCAGCTGTTAAACAGCTGATTTTGGCTACAACTTTACCTCTAGACTAACCCGGTGGGTTTATTACTTACTGTTTAACAATAAAAGTTAATGTTTAAAATTAATCGGCTGTTTCATTATAAGAAAAAATTTCCCTGCAGGGAAATATTACATTAAAAATTTCCCTGCAGGGAAATATTACTTTAAAAATTTCCCTGCTGGTGAAACACTGCAGGGAAATATTGCATTAAAAATTTCCCTGTGCTAAACAATTGTGTAAGTTTACTCTTATACTATTTTAAAACATCTGTATATCACAACGAATGAAACATGGATACACTATAGCACTCTGGAGATAAAAGAAACGATCGAGACATTGGGTTTTTAAAAAGAAACTGGCAAAAACTTTGAAGAACACGAAGGTGGTAGTGAGGTAGAAAAGATGATAGTCATGGAATTTCGGCATGCACAAGGAATCATCTACATCAGACACCTTGTAAAAAGAACAAACTATAAATGGATAGTATTACATGACGTTATTCCACCGGATGAGCAAAGAAATCATGTTAAAACATCTT
This sequence comes from Catonia carolina, assembly GCA_035578175.1. Taxonomy (NCBI): domain Eukaryota; kingdom Metazoa; phylum Arthropoda; class Insecta; order Hemiptera; family Achilidae; genus Catonia; species Catonia carolina. The sequence goes on along the minus strand of JAQMRL010000017.1, from coordinate 2,865,775 downwards.
CATCTTCATCTACATCACGCCTTCATAAACATACGATTGTGTCACAAAATAACCAAGTGTTAAAAACACTATAACTAATATACAAAAACAAAATCCTTCCACAATTTTTATATAATGTGGCAGTACAGACAAACCTTGCTTAAACTTCTTAAAAATACGATAATAGTTTTATTAATATTGAGTATTTTAAAAAATCACTATGCTCTTACATAATTATTACGCTTATATAATATTATAATACTAACAAACCCTATAATCAGACCAAATAAGCGATTCATAAGATCATATAATCCATAATAATATAAGATTATATGATCTACGATCATAAGATACTACTACAAAGACTAATTAAAAAAAAAAACAAAAACAAAAGTAACACGACAGAAATCGTTGACGAATTTTAAAATGTTATCACTGTGTCAACCGTACATTATAATGATTTTCATGGTTGATGAGCTCTGCTGTTCCACGCATTTATAGATTAATCACAACGTCTGCCACCATTGTCAGATTGTACGAATATATGAGCATGACAAACATTACGCGCGCATGCTTATAAGGTCGCTCTCACACCGGTAAAACTTAATCTCGACGCGATTAAAATGACTCGACAGAAAAACGAGTCGCGTCGTGCATGTTCACACATCGAGGAGACTCGACGTCGACGCAACTGTTCAACCTTTTCTTCGAATCCACCTGCAGTTTGCAAAATATCAAGTGATGAAGAAGACGTAATCGTCGCTTATTACTATTTAAGAAGAAGACAGAAAAAACCGCAGCTGCTGGATATCACCGTATAGAGGGGCAGTAGCCCAGGAACTCTCCTGTGATGAAAACCAATTTAAGTCTTTTTATCGGATGCCAAAAGAAAGGTACTGTCCCGCCCAAAATATTCGGTTATGTACAGACACGGATACTTTTCAACTTCAAGCACAAAGGCTACGTTGGCTGCTTTGTCTAGCATGATTATACGCGACTGGTCGAGCAGATGTTGGACAAGCTAAGTCGCATGCGATTGGTTCGATCGAGGTCGTACTGGTGGGAGGGCGAACATACGAGGTACGTTCGTAAAGTAAGTTCCGTTTCCATCATTCTCCGTAGTAGCGCTGCGATCGCAGTTCTGTACATGCACTTCCGTCTCTCTATGTCAAGCAGAATAAAATGACTTCATCTTGAGGTTACTAATTGTTGTGTGCACTTTGTAGCGCTCTCAAAAATCACGCCACTTGTAAAATTTGATCGGTGATTCGTTTTCTGAATGCAAGAAACGTTAAACCAATTGACATTAATCGACAAATCTGCGAGGTTTACAGGACAAATGCGATGAGCGATTCAATGCTGAGAAGATGGGTTAGACAGTTCAAAGAAGGGCGTGATACAATGCAGTGCAATCGAAGTGGACGTCCATCTGTGGTTAGTGATGAACTGATTCGTGCAGTTGATGAGAAAATCAAAGGAAACCGTAGGTTTACAAGGAATGCTCTTTCACTTGAATTTCCACAAGTTTCACTGACAGTAATTTATGAGATTGTAACTGAAAAACTGGGGTTTCGTAGACTTTGCACACGTTGGGTGCCTAAACTTCTTGACTGAAAGGCACAAAGAACAATGAATAAGCAGTGCACTTGATTTCTTGACTCATTATGACGAGGGTGGCGATACATTTTTATCGCAGATAATCACAGGGGATGAAACTTGGGTTGCTTATGATACCCCTGGAACCAAATGGCAATCCATGGAATGGAGACACACTTCATCCCCAGCAAAAGTTAAACCAAAACAAATCATGACACCTCGAAAAGTCATGTGTACAGTGTTTTGGGACAGAAAAGGAATTTTACTGATTGATTTTTGCCACGAGGTCAAATAATCAATAAAGAAATTTACTGCAAGACTCTCAAGAAACTGCGCCGTGCAATACAGAACAAGAACTGAGGAATGCTCACGAAAGGCGTGGTTTTCATTCATGACAATGCCCGACTACACACTGCGAATGAGACAAAAAGACTCCTTCAGGACTTTGGCTGGGACTTGTTCGACCATCATCTGTACAGCCCTGACATTGCTGCTAGCGACTTTCATTTGTTTCTGCATCTGAAGTCTTTCCTTGGCGGTCAGTGGTTGAACAGCGATGAAGAACTGAAAGAACATGTTACCTCTTGGTTGACTACACAGGCAGCAGCATTATATGAAGAGGGTATACAAAAGCTTGTACAACGCTATGACAAATGCCTGGAAAATCACAGGAGTTACGTCGAAAAATAGTTTAAGAGTTGTATCTGTACTTGTTCTTTTTTTATTTCAAAACGGAACTTAATTTACGAACGTACATCGTATAAATGTAAGGGTACGACTCGTATCGGATGTCGAGTCAAGTTTCACCGGTGGAAGAGAGGCCTCAGAGCGACAGTATTTCACTCGTATCTTGGATCTCTTACTGAACATGTTGATTATAAAGCGTGTTAAATCGCAATACTTTATCATATAATCAGCTGGTTGTACGTTTATAGGTTATAACTATTATTAAAAGACCAAAAAAAATGGCTGGCTGACAAAATACATACAAAAACTATGAGAGCAAGTATTGACAACATTGCTGGCAATTCATTAGCTAGCTATGAAGTGGGTACGGGCCAATGCGTACGTTCAGAGCTCATAAACTTTGAAAAATATTATAATTACATATATTTCCTTACAGTTAGCTCTTCGATACATTTTATTGATTAAAAATGTTTTCTTACAAGATCCTTTTTCAATTTCTAAGGAATTTATCAATATCTTTTTTATAACGCTAAAATTTCACAACAATTTACAGTCGATCATATTAATGATTTTATTGTGACAACGATCATAAGTTTTACAAACAATTTTATAAACATAAGATTAATATGTTAATTACAATCATAAGGTAGAGTGCACAATGCCATGACACGATATAATAAAGCTACGGCTTAGACAGGCATTATTTTTACCGTTGTCTATGATTATAACATAAGAGGCGTATTTTTAAAGTAAGTACCGTTTGAAAATAAAAAAAAAATAAAAGGAAATTTGCAAAAACTAATTTTATTTTCGGAATCTACATACTTTTATCTATTTTTCTACATAGTTTCCAAGTTTTTGTAAACACTTATCATATCGCACAACTAAATTTTGGAAACCTTCTTCATAAAAACTTGCCGCCTGCTGTGATAACCAAGAATTCACGGCCGTTTTCAATTCGTCGTCATCGTCATAACGGCTGCCGCCCAAGTGATGTTTCAGATGACGGAAGAGATGAAAGTCGCTCGGCGCAAGGAAACTTCCCAGCCAAAAGAGTCCAATGCAGCTCGGGTCTGAGCGGCAGTGTGAGGCCGCTTGAGAGAGTTCAAAAGACTCGACAGTTCCTTGAATTTTCTGACACGTTATGACGAAAACGGTGACGATGTGCTGAGTCGGATCGTAACTGGAGACGAAACGTGGATTTCGCATTTCACTCCCGAATCGAAACAACAAAGCATGGATTGGAGACACACGCACTCTCCCGTAAAGGTCAAAGCCAAAGGTCAAATCACAGCAGGCGGCAAGTTTTTATGAAAAAGGTTTCCAAAATTTAGTTGTGCGATATGATAAGTGTTTACAAAAACTTGGAAACTATGTAGAAAAATAGATAAAAGTATGTAGATTCCGAAAATAAAATTAGTTTTTGCAAATTTCCTTTTATTTTTTTTTTTATTTTCAAACGGTACTTACTTTAAAAATACGCCTCGTATATAAAAAATTTCATTTTTCAATCACGACTATGGGGTAAGTTATATCAAGGTAAATACAACAAAAATAGCATCTCAGATAAAATATTATAAAGTCATTTTTCTTTCTTTAACCCTTTCACTGCCAAACACGAGTATACACGTAGTGGACTTACCATGCTTACACACCAAACACGAGTTCACTCGTTTCGAAGTTTTAAATCGTATTGCCAAACACGATTTAACTCGATTGGCATTGAAAGTGTTTGAATTGCCTCCAGTAAATGTTACAAACTGTATTTACGCATTTACTGTTGACTTTTTTTCTTCTTTATCAATGAAATCAAGTACGTAGTAAAGGGATATTTTTATTTCTGTGTGGCCTGTTTTGTTTGTAAACATGAAATGGCGTTGATAATGATTTTCATTTTTTTTTTTTTTTATTTCTCTCTGATTGTGATTTAGCCGATAGTGATAGTGACATGGAAGAACAATCTAGTGTAATTAAACCTCCACCTAAATGACGTAAAAAGGTTAGACCTACTTCAGAAAGTTACCAGTAGGCTACCAATAAATTTATTCATGTTGTTCATGATTTTAGTGATACAAATAGTGGAATAAATCTAATAAATCTGCTACAAACAAATGATTTTGATTGATAAAACTATTAAAAATAAAATGTTAAAAAACTTAAGATGCATCCAAAAAAATATTTTAAAAACCCAGCTCACTGGTTTAACCCATGGTTTTATAACTTGGCAGTGAAAGGGTTAAAGAAAAATGCAATCCTTAGTATTTTAACCCTAGAAAGCTAATGTATCGAATTTCCTCCAAGCGCAAATCAGTTTTCTAGTTCCCTCCCCCTGAAGCGGCAAGCAAGAGCCTCGTCCATTTCGGTCAACTCATATATCATACTGGCCCGTCCAGTCGTGCTTTCGTTTGCAATCAGTGTAGTCTGTCAGTCCGTTTTTTTTGAATACCGCTCATGAATTTTACGACTAATTAGCCTAACCATATCTGTTTTGTTTATTTAGTTAAGTATTTTTTATGATTTTTTCTGTAAAAAATCTCTGTCCGGGGCGGACAGAGGTGGTTGATGGCCCTGAAAAGGGCCGGTGTAAACCTTAATGAGTTGGTCCTGAGAAAGACCGTTGTGCCGGTCTTGAAGGAGACCGGCGTAGGCAGCGCATGGCTGTGGCGGCGGCTGCTGCAAATCCCAGAGCATCTTCCTTCTTTATCTCGCGGATGTAGTCAGTTGATCTTCGTCAGAGATGTAGAGCGTAATGACAAGCGGCTCATTGCACTGCGCTTTTATAGCTACTGAGAGTGCTGTGGTAGGGAGTGGTAACTCGTTCAGCCTTGGCAACAAAGCCCTCTGTCGGAATGCAGCCGAAAGGTTTGTCGGTGCGCTGCTAAAGGGTTTCTCGGTATGCCGCCAAAGGGCCTACCGTGCCGACAAGGGTAAATTTAGCCTACTGCTCGCTTCGTTTAAATGGGATGTCCTGAACCATCCCATGCATTCCCCTGACCTAACACATTCAAATTACTATCTCTTTACCTCCCTGAAGCTGCACATGGGTGGAAAAAGGTTTTCAACCGACAAGTGGAGAAGTGGACGAAGGGGTTGGCGAGAAACTATTTCGAGGAAGGCATCAAAAAATTGATAACCCGCTTCACTACCTGCATTGAGAGGAATGGCGACTGTGTTGAAAAATACCTTACATATGCACTAAAGTAACCACGTAATTGTTTTGTTTAAATAAAAATTTTTGAAACCTACAAAAATTCAGTACACTTACTTTCTGGATATGCCTCGTATGTTGCACAGATAAAAGTTCCACTGCTCAAAGAACAACGTATCATAGCATTAAGCACCATACCTAAAAGTTTACAGACAATCATAACATTTCATTTCATGATCACAAACAATTACATCAATCAAAATATCATACAATGAATATCATAAGATAAATACGACATATACGATCATAAACCATTACAAATCACAGCGGATCATTAGATCATATATTTTTGATCATAAAAACTAATAATAATAATATCATAATGTATATATGCTAGATCACAACTACAAATACTAGTCAATAACATTGTATAATTATTCAGATACGACGCACTTAATTATTATACTTAATTAATTAATTATTAATTATATTTTTAATAATACTACATTATTACTACAACTAATGAAAACTACAAAACTACGTCTCACTCACGATGACTACATTAGTATATATATAAGACTACGTACTACAGAACTACACTACTGTACGTTTTCCAAAAAAGAAAAAAAATACTACAAAATCTATTGACTACAATTCATTATTGTTTAATTAATTTATTATCAATCAATTACAGTGAAACTTACCCAAAATTTCTGTCAATAGTGATAAAAAAAATCTTCTATTTTCATATTATTGTAAACTTCTTAGAAAAGTCTTGGAAAATTACAAACTATTTTGTACATAAAAAATAATTTTGAATTAAACATTAAATAAATATATAATTTTCTTCAATTAAATTAATTTCCGCATTGTTAGTGGAAATTCGTCTAGTGATCATTCTGTCTCTTGTATTACAAAAATATGGTACGCCATATCCCAATTTTGGTTTTCTACAGAGACAATGAGAATAATTTTAAATACAGTGGACCCTCACTTTACGATGCTCTCACATTACGATATTTCACTTTACGATGCGTCATCAAATTAGTCATTGGATTCCCAAAGTTGCACGTGCACCTGACCCGCCAATTGTCAACCCCTACAGTAAGAAGTTCTGATCGAATGTACTCCCTCCCTCTTGTCAAGATACCCTCGACCATGCTACCCGCACTCTCTCATCATCAGCTCAAGGTTGTTTCTGTTTTTCAGTTATGTCGCAGCACCCATACTAAAGGGTGATTCAAAAAGAGCGCCGGTTTTTAAACGGCTGGTAAATTTTTGTTTATTGGTTGGCAACATTGTTTGACCTCATTTCTATTTTGGAGAACATTCCGATTGACGATTCAGTTGTAGTTTCTCTTGTATGCACAGCGAGTGACAGTTTGGTGCGGCTTTTGGTCGGGCGGTGTCATCGGCCCTTACTTTTTTGAAAATCAAGAAGGACAAGCCGTGACAGTAAATGGAGACCGATACCGTACGATGATTAGGGAGTATTTGTGGCGTCATTTGGATGGAATGGACATTGACGAGTTATGGTTTCAGCAGGATGGTGCCACCTGTCACGCTGCACGAGAAACAATGTTGTTGCTCCGTGAACGGTTCCAGGATCGCATCATTTCTCGTAATTCCGACCATCAATGGCTACCAAGGTCGTGTGACTTGACGCCTTGTGACTTTCCTCTTTGGGGTCATCTGAAGTCATTGGTGTATGCCAATAAACCCCGAAACATCAATGACTTGAAGGAGGAAATTCGACGCGTTATCGGGCAAATGGAAGTCGAAACTTGTCGTGCAGTAATATCCAATTTCATGGACAGAGTTGATGCGTGCCAGCGCAGTAGAGGAGGACACATGCATGACATCATTTTTCATACATGAAATCGGAAGGAAAGATGAACTTGTTGATGTATTTATTTTCAGTTTTACAATAAAATAAATCTCTTAATTTGATATATCAAAACCGGCGCTCTTTTTGAATCACCCTACAGTTTTGGTACCATGTTTCCTGTGTACGTTACTGTAGTTATAGTGAAAATGGGTCCTAAATCGCACATAAAAAGTAAAATTTTTATTAAAGAAAAGCAAGAAATTATAAAAAACCATGATGAAGGGACTAGGATAAACGAATTTGTTCGCCAGTATGGTTATTCATTAACCACCTTACTTCATGCAGATCACCATTTAAAGAGCTGCAATTGCTCACGGTTCCTTCTTTGTACATTTTTGAAGTGATAATGTACGTAAAGAAAAATACCTTTTTACAGAATTTAGATGTTCACAACCACTACACAAGAAACAGAATCGATTATTATGTTGCTATTCACAACACTAAATTGTTTCAACAAAAACCAACTTATGCAGGTAGAAAATACATCAATAAATTGCCTCAAGGTTTAAAAAGTTGTAACAATTTAAGTCATTTTAAAAAAAAGCTAAAACAATATTTGATTGATGAAACATTTTACAGTGTGCACAAATTCCTTTCTAAATAGTTTTGGTTTTTAACTTTAATTAAACAAATATTGTGTACAATTTGATACAAAGGGGTTCATGACAAGCCTGCTGAGTTGAGCAGTGGCAGGAGGAAATTATTGGTAAATGATGAATTTATCATTGTGTTTGATTTTTTTATTATTTATTGTGTGTGATATTTAATTCAATAGGGTTCATGACAAGCCTACTGAAGTAAGCAGTAGCAAAAACAATTTTTGGTGGTAAGTGATAAATTTATCATTGGTGATAAACTTTCAGTTTATCAGTTTTATCTTGACATGTCCTATACTCCCTTTGGAGTCTCCAGGATGAAAAAAAAAAAATTCCCAGTCTACAATTTCCACGATTGTAAAGCAAAAGTCAGTTTTAAAAGACGTTAAAGTGTTTGATAGATCAAACACAATTCAAAAAGGCATTTTTTTATAATTATACCTATTATCAAATCATTTGTACTGAAATCAGCGCTATTTGAAGAATTTATTCAATATATTATCTACATATTTTATTACATATTATTATAAATTATATATTATCTATATACGAGGGCGAATCAAATATAAACGGTAATTTTGCTGTTGACTGTACCAAACACGTTCCGACCAGATGTGGCGGTGAGCAGTTGTTGTTTTGTTTAATAGGAGTGGGGGGGAACAGCTTACTTCGCAGCATTGTTGCGTTCTGCCGTCAGTACAGCCATGACCGAGCGAGAGGTATATCCATCTGTTGCGCAACGAATCGTCATAAAAGTTTTAGCAAATGAATGTGTTAAGCCTTCGGAAATTTTTACTCGTTTGCGGGCACAGTTTGGGGACACTACTCTGTCTAAGAATCGAGTATATACGTGGGCCAGAGAATTTAGGCGTGGGCGAGAACGTGTTGAAAACGAAAGTCACCGTCGACGCCCAAGGTCAAATCTCACAGATGACAACATTAGTGCCGTTTGAGAGCTTGTTGAAGGTGATCGCCGGTTAACTGTTCAAGAAATCTCGTCAGAAATTGGTATCAGCTACGGGAGTGTTCAGTCTGCAATCACAGACCACCTTGGCTTCAGAAAGATTAGTGCTCGATGGGTTCCGAGGTTGCTGTCCGGAAATCAAAAACAGGTCAGGTCGGAGATCGCCGGGAGACTTCTGCATCGATTTCAAGAAGAAGGTGAAGATTTTTTGAGGCACATCGTCACATGTGATGAGACGTGGGTCCACCATTACACTACCGAATCGAAAATGGCAAGTAAGGAGCGGCGAAGGAAGGATGAAGGCTGCCCAGTGAAAGCCAAAACTCGTCTCTCAGCCGGAAAAGTTCTTGCAACAATGTTTTTTGACTCAAGGGGAGTTCTACTCATTGATTTTCTTCACGATCAACGAACAGTGAATGCGGCTTACTACTGCCAGGTCCTACAGTCGGTAAAAACCAGTTACCGAAACAAAAGACGAGGTGTGCCCATTAGAGATGTCATCCTTCTCCATGACAACGCAAGGCCTCACACCGCATTGTTGACAAGGGATAAATTGGAAGAAATGGGCTGGGAAACTCTCGAACACCCTCCTTACAGTCCAGACTTGTCCCCTTGTGACTACTTTTTGTTTGCGCCTCTGAAAGAATCACTTGGAGGAAAACGATTTGAAAGCAATGAAGATGTCGAGAAGCACGTGCGCGATTGGTTCACAACTCTCCCTCAATCTTTTTATGAACAGGCAATATTTAAGCTTCCAAATCGGTGGCAGAAGTGTGTAGATAATGCAGGAGACTATATTGAAAAATGTTGAAGGCATAGTTTTTGTATAATATTATTCAATAAATATAATTTTAAAAATTACCGTTTATATTTGATTCGCCCTCGTATTTATTGCTATTTATAAGAATTCATCTGTATGTACAGGCTAATGTAAATTTCTTGTGGAATTGTATATATGGTCTAATGATTGGGCAAGAATGCGGTCTCACAATATGATATTTTCGCTTTACGAGCGTTCTTCCGAAACGAATTACGATCGTAATGTGAGGGCCTACTGCATAATATCCCCTGACAATAGAAAAAATTTGATGTGCATGCAATTTCTATGTTTAGGTCATCAGCCGAAACGCCGGTTTGAACCTCTATAGGCTTTACTAAGTAAAACAAGGAGCGAGGTGGTTCCTCCTATGCCTTCCTCAATGAGTGGAAAAGTATGCTTATCAGCATACCAGGCCCTCCGAAAAACATCAACTTTCCACCCTGTAAATGACACCTTCACTACATTCACCAAAGGGTCTGGTTGTATAATGAAATTCACTCCTCTCAGAGGAGCGGTGACTAGTGTCTTTTACTCCTCAACCTCTTCTGTTCTTAAATGTTTCAATCCTATAATTGGCTGACCATGTGATAAGAAACAGAACTATTTTTTTAGCCCCGGAATTAGCAGATCGAGTGCAAATAATTTAACACTCCACCTACCTGCTATAGGCAAACAATTTCTAAATAGAATAATAAATAATAAGGCTGACCTAGCTACGTGACAGATGGAGACGATCACTTTGGGCAGTTCCACTGTAATTAAATCGTAAACTAACTGTAATTTTTACAATTAAATTTTAATGAATTAGTTACTAAAATAAATAATATCATAAGACCAATATATTAATACTATCATTTAAAAAAACATTTTAACGAATGAGGTTACATTTTCTTCAAGTTTACGTTTTTATTTTCTTTTTTTAAAGAAAAACCCTAACAAAGTAATGAGCGATTTTTTTCTTATAATAATAATAATTGTTGGACATCCAGTGGTGTCTTAACGGATGGTAAAGTGAGGGAACAAAAATTACGTATTGGAACTTAAGTGCTGGATTCAGGAATAGTACGAGAATAATGGGTATACATCCAATACTCTAGCTAATGAAGTATGTGTTTTACAAAGGAAGCATCCACATACGAGGTACGTTCGTAAAGTAAGTTCCCTTTCTGTCATTCTCCATGGTCGCTGCGATCGCAGTTCCGCGCATGCACACCATCACTCTGTGTCAAGCAGAATGAAATGACATCATTTTGAGGTTACTAATTGTTGTTTGCACTTTATAGCACTTATTTGTAATGGCCGAGTTTATCAAAAATCCCGCCGCTTGTGAAATTCAATCGGTGATTCGTTTTCTGAATGGAAGAAACTTTAAACCAATTGATATTCATCGACAAATCTGCGAGGTTTACAGGACAAATGCGATGAGCGATTCAATGCTGAGAAGATGGGTTAGACAGTTCAAAGAAGGGCGTGATACAATGCAGTGCAATCGAAGTGGACGTCCATCTGTGGTTAGTGATGAACTGATTCGTGCAGTTGATGAGAAAATCAAAGGAAACCGTAGGTTTACAAGGAATGCTCTTTCACTTGAATTTCCACAAGTTTCACTGACAGTAATTTATGAGATTGTAACTGAAAAACTGGGGTTTCGTAGACTTTGCACACGTTGGGTGCCTAAACTTCTTGACTGAAAGGCACAAAGAACAATGAATAAGCAGTGCACTTGATTTCTTGACTCATTATGACGAGGGTGGCGATACATTTTTATCGCAGATAATCACAGGGGATGAAACTTGGGTTGCTTATGATACCCCTGGAACCAAATGGCAATCCATGGAATGGAGACACACTTCATCCCCAGCAAAAGTTAAACCAAAACAAATCATGACACCTCGAAAAGTCATGTGTACAGTGTTTTGGGACAGAAAAGGAATTTTACTGATTGATTTTTGCCACGAGGTCAAATAATCAATAAAGAAGTTTACTGCAAGACTCTCAAGAAACTGCGCCGTGCAATACAGAACAAGCGCTAAGGAATGCTCACGAAAGGCGTGGTTTTCATTTATGACAATACCTGACCACACACTGTGAATGAGACAAAAAAGACTCCTTCAGGACTTTAGCTGGGACTTGTTTGACTGTCCTCCGTACAGCCCTGACCTCACGCCTAGCCACTTTCATTTGTTTCTGCATCTGAAGTCTTTCCTTGGCAGTCAGTGGTTGAACAGCGATGAAGAGCTGAAAGAGCGTGTTACCTCTTGGTTGACTACACAAGCAGCAGCATTCTATGAAGAGGGTATACAAAGCTTGTACCACGCTATGACAAATACCTGGAAAATCGCGGGAGTTATGTCGAAAAATAGTTTAAGAGTTGTAGATTTATATGAAATAAATTTCATTGTTGTATCTGTACTTGTTCTTTTTTTATTTCAAAACGGAACTTACTTTACGAATGTACCTCGTAACATGGAGATTTTCAGAGATACAAAGACTGTGTAGAGATGGGAATGAATTTACTTCCCAAATTATCTATTAATTTACGAGGTAGATTAATTAATGACTGCACAACACAACTGTGGTTTGTGTTCGGACATTATAAGGATTATACTATTTTTGTTTTCATTCATTTTTATTCACCGATTAAGACATTTTTATTCAAAAGTATATATCATGATTAAATATCCTTGAATCCACAATCATCCCAAGGGTAGTACATCAGGAAATCGGGAAAGAACACCAATGGACATCCGAATAATAATAATAATAATAATAAGCTTGATCACAATCCTGTCATAGTATTCTAAATACAAATAAATAATACAATACAAAATACAAACACAATATTACAAAAAAAAAAATATTCAAAAATATATCACAAAAAAATTATAAAGCAATTTTTTCAATAGGTTTTATTATAACTGGGTGTTAAATTACGTAGAATCAAAAAACCGCACATGGAAATTGCATCATGATCATGCTCACGCTCACACTTCACGGCTTGTCCGTAATTTTTTTTTGGTAAATAACAACACCATTATGTCACCATTCGCCGGACATGGGTCCCCGTAACTTCTTTCTATTACCAAAGCTGAAGAGACAATACAATTTTATCACATGGGACAGGCAAGCAAAATTATTGAGGGCTGCCATAAGCTATTACAGATTCTTATTTCTTCTGAACTGAGTCAGTTTCGATGATCGTTCCACAAAAGGGATGAAAGGCGAAAAACTGTTCGCAATCAGGGAAATATTTGACTTGTTTGTTGTCAAATATTATAAATTAATTACAGCATGAGCAAATTCGTAACTGTAGATTAAATGCTTCATACCTTTCGTGGCCGTTACTCCTAGATTCAGTACATACCACAAAAGCCGTCAAAATACTGTTTGAATGATATTTTATAATAAAACACATTACAAATACTCGTAATGCAGTAATATTGTAGTAGTAACTTTAAAATATCGCGTAAAAAAATGCCTTGCATTCTGTAATATTTTGTTTTTTATAATATAATTACCCCAAGCCAAACGATTGACTTGGAGTACAGTAAAACCTCTCTAATTCGTCACTCTCTAATTCATCACCTTCTATAATTCGTCAGCCCTCCCCAGTTCATTATTGGAAAATATTTCTGCAGAGTTTTATATTTTCCGAAAATGAAACGCAGGTTCAAGAATTTTGGAAAAAGTATACAATCAAAGATGCTATATATAACATATCACAAGCATGGGTTAACATTTCGAAACAACACTTAAGTCTTGTTGGAACAATCTGTGGGCTGACCGAGAAGAAACTAGTAGCATCCGTTCTTACAATGAAACAAACAATGTCTTATCAGAATTAAAAGAAGTGTGCCAGAGTATACCTGTGACTAAAAATATTACCGACGAGGAATTAGTTGAATGGATAGAGCAAGATACTAACGAACTTGGGTATGAGATTTTAAGTGACAAAGAAATTGTGGCCTACGTTCAAAACAAAGATTCACCTGTTGAGGAAGATAGCAACGAAGAATATGTTTCAAGCCCTGAAAATATTGGTACGAATCGAGAAATAGAAGGAATGCTGATGAAGTGCATCGAATGGTATGAGAGACAGAAAGAAGCAGAGTTATCAAAATTAATTGTAATACGACAAATTCGCCAGTTGGCTGTGGAAAAAGAAAAGAACTCGTTGGTAGAAAAGAAGATAACCCACTTTTTCAAGAAATAAATTTGGCATTTTACATATATACATACATATTAGTGTAATTAAGTAACGTTTTCTAAATTTTAATGTGATTTTTTTGTAGTGTTAAGTGATACATAGTTAAAGATTCGTTTCATCGATTTTGCAAATGTATACTTTTTCGATTGTAATTTTATATTCGGTAACGTGTACTGTGTTTTGCGTTCTACAAATTAGAATATGTAAGTATAACCATATACAGAATTTCTGAAGTAGTATAAAACTAGTTACGTAGACTAAAACAAATTTACTATAGTTATAGGACTTGGAATTACTTATTGTGTTTATCGTTAATGTAAGTTTCATTTATGTGATTCGACTTTTATGGAACTAATATACGTACGAGTATGTTACGAGGGTAGGCTGATAAGTAATGCACACATGCTTGTAGAAGACAACTAAATAAACTTCAGTAGCGCGCCTGGTGGCATGTGGAAGTACTATTTCTCCTCTACAAGCCTGCGCAGTTTGAAGGCGTTGCTTTCATTCAGTTTGTTTTGAGTAGTGGAAGTATGGCGTCGTGTTCTGGTGCTATGTCAACGAGAATTAAACAACGCGCTGTTATCGAATTTTTAACAGCTGAGAAAGTGAATCCTAGTGAGATTTATCGTCGTTTAAAGGCTGTTTATTGTGACGATACTGTTGATAGGTCTACTGTGAATCGTTGGGTAATAAAATTTCGTGATTGCCAACCTGGAAAAGCCTTAATTGTTGACAAAACACGCAGTGGACGACCAATCACTGCCTCAGACGATAATCGTCGCAAACTCATCGATGATTTGATTCAAAATGACCGGCGAATCACTCAACAGCGTATCGCAAACCAAATTGGAATATCTAAGGAACGTGTTGGCTTCATTATTGAACAATTGGGATACCGTAAAATCTGTGCACGATGGGTACCACGCCGTCTGACAGACGAGAATAAACAGCGTCGATTGGAATGCTGTGAACAACTTTTGAAGCGCTACCGTGACGAAGGAGACGACTTTCTTTTGAATATTGTGACGGGGGACGAGTCATGGGTTCATCATTACGATCCCGAAGAAAAAAGGCAGAGCGCTGAATATTGTCATCCACATTCTCCTGTTGTGAAAAAGTTCAAAACACAACCGTCCGCAAAAAAAATTCTTTTGACTGTGTTTTGGGATGCTCGCCGAGTTTATGTGACTGATTATCTGGAACGAGGGGCAACGGTAAATTCTGCTCAGTATATACAGACTCTGAAACACCTCCGACGTCGAGTTTGTCGTGTTAGAGGCAACCTGGCGCCAATAATTTTGCAACACGACAATGCTCGTCCACACACTTCGCGTGCAACTGGAGAGGCTCTGAGAAACCTGAAGTTTCAACCAATTTTACACCCTCCGTATTCTCCCGACCTTGCGCCTTGCGATTTTTATTTTTTTCCTCTACTGAAGAGAGACCTTAAGGGTAATCATTACAGCTCGGACAATGAGGTGAAGGCAGCTATTGCGTCCTGGGTTCGAGGAAAGTCGGAAGAATTTTTCAGTGACGGAATGAAAAAACTTGTTAAACGTTGGGAGAAATGTGTAATGCTTAACGGTGACTATATTGAAAAATAAATAGATAATTTGGTAGGTTAAGATTTGTACTTTAATTTGTTATTTACCCCATCTTGCTATTTCTTTTTGTTCGTCTTCTACAAGCATGTGTGCATTACTTATCAGCCTACCCTCGTATTTATTAACCGTTCATAGCAAATTCCATAATTCGTCACTTTCTGTATTTCGCCACTCCTTCGGTCCCGAACGAGACGAATTAGAGAGGTTCCACTGTAATTATATTAGGGATGGCAACGAAAACTCGCAGACAAAAAATTCAAACCCATCAGTCAAAAATACTTCGCATGATAACGAACGCCCCATATGTAACAAACCTAACATTTAGTCAAGGGATGGCACAGTAAAATAGGTGAGCTAGCACACCCCGCTCTGCACACTTCAGTGAATGGCACAAGAGCGTGCCGTACAATTGAACGATGAGATGGTGTGAATTGTGGGAGTGAGCTAGTAGATTCTAATACGTACAGCACTGAGCTGTGCTATGTGAATAAACAGACAGAGAGTTGAGCCGAGGGTGACTTTCGCTCACTCCTTCGCACACAGCACGTTGTATTTGCCCGTGTGTCAACCTGAACGCTCATGCATCTCTTTCAAAAACAAATATGTTGTGTATCTATCTGTTTCGTACGCACGTGGTAAAATAGTTACAGTACAGTACAATGGTATTTTACAACCACTTGTCTCAGGGTTGTTGTAGTATAGTATGAAAGAATAATGACCCCCTCTCCGCACCCTCACACACAGAGGCAGAGTTTGATATGATATGTATACTTTCCATCCAGCGTTTAGGTAGCCCTATGATGCGACTAGAGAAAAGTGGTTTAGTCATGGAGGGGATGTACAAGTCAGCTCTGTGCAGAGAGCGTGCTGCGTGGGGAGAAACGCTCGGTGTGTTGGTGGTTCAAAATAAAAGAGGTGGTAGCTCACCGCTCAGTTATAAGATCTAGCTCGTTTGTGCGACTCGCTCATGAGCATCACTTCACTATTAACATTGCATTCAGACTTAAAAATTTTTTTTGTATCAGAAACTGCTAAAATCAAATACTGAAAATTTAACAGAAAGTTAACAGACCACATTAATCCCTTAATACAGCAAATTTCAAGACAAAACTTAACCCACCGATGCCTACGAAGAAAATGGAGTAGAGATCTACTGATCGAATAACAAAATATAATAAATATAATGCTTAAAAGATATCCATATTATTTTACAGATTTCTTAATTCTTTAACATTTCAGTTTTGCAATTATAATTTATTAGGTTTTGTTCAGATCTTTATTGTTGCTCATTTTAACGATCGGCATGATCGTTAAAATCGCCGTTCTCGTCGGGTTAATGGGCTAAATATGTTAAGCGCGTTGATAAACAGTTCACCCAAAAATTTCATTAGGTCAGAATTAGAATAATCCCGAAAAAAAAAAATTTGTGGACACGATTTAATTTCAAATTATAACAAGAGTAATTCGTTGAATTGTAGATTGACATTCAAAGGTGATTCGTAATTAATTAACAACACTTATGTAAAATCATGTGACTGATACATTATAGCAAATACAAGATTGACGAATCGTAATGTTACGTGAGAACATGCTAATTTGTAAACACATTTTGAATATAGCACATATAAAACATGTTTAAGCTTACGGTATCGCTCATTACACGAAAATAGATTCGTATCAACGTCATCGTGACATTCAGAGAACTGAAACGTATGAAATACTGTGTTACCAAACCTGTAAATCTTCAGGTACCTTAACTCAAATAAATCTTCAGTATAATATCTTAACCCTTTGGAAACAAACTGTTACTAGTTAACAGAAGAAATGCAAAATTCAAAATGCGCACTCAAAACAACTGTTTTATCTTATGTCCTTACCGATGAAAAATTCTAAAAATGTTACAGTTGATTCATATAATACGTACGCGCCTTTCGAATATAATTACAACAAAATCGCTTGATAATTCGTTGCGTTTAGGCGAGGAAACTTTTCAACCGCAAAAAGTTTTGTGTTTTCTTTATATTTTTACTATAACGGCTTAAATTTCAGTTTAGCAAAACAATTTATAAAACATGTTTTGTAGACAAGAGTTTACTGGAATAAATGTTATTTTTTATTTAAATTTCCATAAACATTTCATGAAGTTACAAAATGTTCAACATGAGTCGATTTTCACGTCACAGGGAAGCATTGAGGGATGGTATTTTACATTCTTTACGGTGATGTCACAGATCCACTATTATATTTAGATTACAGCTGTAAGCAAAGCAACGTAGATAATTCTTTTCCCTAAAATCACGTGTTTTGAAAAATTCTGCAGGTGCGGTTAGAAGGAAGCCGTTACACATCCTTTGCAACCCGGCAAAGTGTCAAATTTTTTTGCCGCTGTGATGAGAAAACCCCCTCCTGAACAGTAAAATGGACTCGTCTTCCCTTTTCAAGGGCAAACGCCGTAACAGAATCGTCATAGCTTCAACACAAACTAAAGAACATGCATGTACGTTGACTTACACACGAGCTACACGGATTTCCATTCAAAACAAACAATTCCCAAACCATCAATGCTACGTACACACTATAGAGGGAATAAAAATTTTCCCTTTTATGATATTCTATTTCTGTAATTACTATTAGATGCGTTAAAGAATCCACTACTAGAAAAGTACAATATTTACCGGTTTCCAACTTATACTGACATCGCAAAAGCACGTTTTATCACCCCAACCACAATCCATTCGGTATCATCTAAAATTAGATTTCGAGTGTGAACAGGGTTAACCCTTTCACTGCCGGGTCTGAACACCCTTCGGAGTCGGGTGTGTTTTCCCTGTGCCGGCTTCGCATATGCTTCGGCTCTGTCTAGCACGCTCTCGTATCTCTATTTAAAGCCGGCAGTGAACCTATCGTTACCATTTCGACTTCTGCACACAGTAGATACACATTCTATTCTTTTTTTTTTTTAGTAAATTACCGTTTGCACAAAAATCTTACACTTTTTACGTATATTTAGAGTAAATACAATGAAAAATGGTTAAACATAAATCGGCACATGAAATCATGTAATGAAAATAACGGTGGCAGCGAAAGGGTTAAACACTTTAAGACCGCTTTATGAGGAAATCTGTTGTGGTACACACATATTTACGTAATATTTTGGTTTGTACATATTAAATTAATTAGTAATTTCAGAAAGTTTAAGTTTTTTTCTTTAGTGTATTTTAGAACAAACTGAATGTAAACACACCATCCCAACAAAAAACACGTAAGTCTGGCTTACTTAAGTAATATTTAACTAAGCTTATCCTTACGGATATAAAGTGTTTCCTTCTAATTAAAAAATGAAAGTGAATTTTCTTTAAAAGCTTAAACACTTTATATTTTAGAATTACTTTAGAATTTACATTTACTTTTAACATTGGCGAGATTTTTTTTTTTTTTTTGCGCCTTGGAGACTCCAGGAGGAGTATAGGACATGTCGTCAGATATAACACCTGAAATACATCTAAGAATCACACAATGTATCACTACTATCAAGAAAGAAATTCTTGTACGCTATAAAAAGTTTCACCGATTAAGTAATTTTTTAGGTTTTTTTTAAAGGAATTCAAATCCTCACAACACTTTAAAGATTGGGGTAATTTATTTTATGAATTTTCTCCCTGCATAAGTAGGTTTTTGTTCAAACAATTTTGTGGAGTGATTAGCCACATAATAATCATTCCTGTTTCTCGTGTTATGATTGTGAACATTGAAATTCTGCATAAAATTATTTTGCCTAACATACATATTCACCTCAAAAATGTAGAGACAGGGAACTGTAAGCAATTTAAGCTCCTTAAATAGTGGCCTGCATGAGGTTAGCTGGTTAGCTTCCACCATACACCTAATAGCTTTCTTTTGAATTTTAAAAACCCTATTCATATTACCCATGCTAGAATTACCCCATACTAAAATACCATAACGGATACGAGACAGACAGGATATGAGACAGGGATACAAAGTACAGTCTCCCCTTAAATAATTTATTTTATTAAAAGGGTTTGAAACTCAAGAACAGTGTGCGAATTTATTCGCACGGGTTCGCTACGCTAGTAGAACTGTATAACAATACAAAATTGTAACAACCAAACTACGTAGTACGGTATCACAAAAATAACATTTAGGCTTAAGCATTGTACAAACAGTTTGGTATAATGCAACTCATTAACAGCTTAAATAGAATTCGTTTTACAATTTACATGTCACGTTTCAAGAATATGTTCTGCACTAATGGTTTACAGTATAGAATAGAAGACATATATAAGTACAAAGTTGATTCTTCTATAGAATAAAGAGATTTATTATATAATAAAAAAAAAATCTAGTGTGAAACGCTCACACAACTTTCTCTTGCCAATGCAAGATTTTTTTTTTTAATTTAATTTCCAAGAGTACACTTTCCTTTACAATTTGATGGAAGGATTTTTTTATCATTTTCACAACCTACTTGTTTTGTTAAATACTTTTAAAAATTTTTTTAATTTTTTCGAATTCGTTTGATGGAAATTTTTGAGAATAATTCTAAAAGTACAAGAAAAATTTCAAAACTGTTCGATTGTTTTGTAGAGCTATATAAGAAGTACATGTCTGCAAAGTTTCATCTGTCTATCTCTTACCAAAGACAAAAATCTGGTGTGAAACACTCACACAACTTTCTCTTGCCAGTGCAAATAATTAACAATAAACCTAATATTAGCAATGAAACATAAGAAATAAACAAAAAACTAACCTCAAAAACATAACCTAATTTTAATCATGAGTGAAAGGACGCAAAATGAAAATCATACTCAGTTTCGCTTAGAAATACGGAAAATCACTCTTTCTCTCTAAACTAGGCTCTGTAGAGAAAAATGCTTTAAATAAAAGTTGTAGATCTTTTAATTTTCTATAAATTTAATTATATACACTTTTGTCGTAAAATGCATACTAAGGCCGAAATCTTAAAAAAATCAATTTTTCACACATTTTCGTGAGAAAAAAAACAGAAAATCGCAAATTACCACTAAACTAACCGTTATACAAAAATTGTTTGAAATAAAAGTTGTAGATATTTTAATTCTCTACAACTTTTATTATATAAAGTTTTGCGCTAAAATTTATATTAAAGCCATAATCTTAAAAAAACAACGTTTTTACGTGAAAACAGCCTCACCGAGAATTTCAGCAAACATGGCGCCTACCCTATCTTGTAGAGAATAAAAAATTGAGTAAAATAGGCGATTTTAAAAAAAATCGTAGGACCAGTTTTTGAGAAAATCGCAAAAAACTGAAAAATTATACGAATAAACTACTACTTCCGGTTGACCGATTTTGATGAAAATGTTCGTGTCGCGTCCGGTAGTGGTATGTAACTTAAGTTTCAAGTTTCACGTTCGTACGATGTTCCGTTCTTGAGATATTCTGTTCACACACAGACCAATCGCTAAAAACATGTTTTTTGGGTTCAGGGGGTCTGAAAACGTATAGATCCGGTGAAAACTCGATTTCGAAAAATCGACATGAAAACAATACTTTCCTTCCTATATATTCATATAGGCAAGAGAAAGTAAAAAGGTACACTGAAACTGAAAACCCATTTTTTTGTAAATTGACTTTTAAGTATACGGTAATGGTTCTAACACTCACACTATGTGATAGTTCCAGATTTTCACTACTAATCAGTTTTTTTTTTTAAATTCCTAGCCCTATTATATGTTTTTCTAACCAAAGGAAAACAAAATTTCCCTACTGAAACTCCTTTTCTTGTACCAGAAATGCAAGAAAAAAGTTACGAAAATATCAGCCCATGTATAGATTTTAATCGATAGTTACATGAAAAAAATTTACTACACAATTTCTATCCATCATATTTTTATAAATTATACATCATTCATTTTAAAGAGAAAATTCTGGGTAATCTAAACATATAAAATTCGATGTATGTGTGTGCGTGTATGCATGAGTGGATGTTCCCCTTTATCTCCTAAATAACTGAACCGATTTTCAGGCAGCTTTTTTTATGTTGTAACTATGATGCCGGTGCAGGTTTTAGGCTATTAAAACCCTTAAAAAGTTAGCCCTAAAGGGTTGAAAATAATGTTTATATCCTATATTAAGGCTTTTATGAGGTTAGATAAAAAAAATGCTTCCACCGAAATCTACCGAATATTTTGTGAACTATGTAGAAAAACATTCAGCCGTGTTCGAGGTTATGTTTTTGTTGATAAAAGTACAAAGAATATTGTTTATCCAATAGCATTAATTTAAATAAAACAAATTAATTTCACAGTTGTCATTAATTAATGTTTTTTTTTTAAATATTTCCGGTTTAATAATTGGCGGGTATCGCTAGTTTAATATATTTTTCCGCAAAAAGTGATTTTTTTCCAAAATGCCCTTCCAAGTCCCCTTAATTCATAGAAGTTACGATATCACGTGGACCAAACAATTATGGATACAAAAACAGTTGCATTTTTAATTATGCAACAGACCAAATTCAATGAAACATACAAAAATCACAATATTTTTCATTATTTCAAAAATTACCTTAAAAAACACCTGTAATTAACACATGTCGCAACTATATCTCTAGATTAAATATTAACGTCACATATCATAAAAATCACAAACGTTCGCTATTTATAAACAGAGCGAGATAAGATACAAATAATAATAATAATCACCCAGTTATAATAAATTATTTCGTACAAGTATCGTAGAATCCTGTCAAGTCGGCCATCTTTAAATCGGATCACCAAAATAACATAAATATTACGTTTATGAATTTCTTTAACAATAATTTTTGTTAAAAATTGTTTTTATCTGTAAAAGTATATACCCTAATCTCAGCTCCTGTAACAAATTAAAATTTCACACTGTAAACGTAGTTTTAAAAATCCTAAAAACTATACTACATATATATGTATATATATATATATTGAAATATATATTTTTCTAACCACCAGAATACGGTAACATAAAACACTTACCAATGTTTATAGCGCTTTCGTGTATCTTGTACACATCTTCAGTAAATTAACATTTATTAGAAGTCAAAATTTAAAACTTCCTGCTCCTACCATGGTAGATAAGGAATAGTCGATTCTTACATTTAAAACAGTCTTGCCAACTTAATCAGTTGATTGTCGTATTCAATTTGTGTGTTCATTAATTTTTCCCTGCTATTGTATTTATAAATATAATATTTTTCCAAAATTTCAATTTCATTTTGTTTGTTATTTATTTCTAATATTTCTAGATTATTTTTTATAATCTGGTGGTTAGAAAAATATATATTTCAATTTTAAATAATACGGCTGTTTAAAAATCCTACATAGTATGTTTAATAAAATAAAAAAATAAAAAAAAATATATATATATATATATATATATATGTATATTCCAAAAGATCCACAACTGCAAATATTACCCCAAATTTCCTTCCTCTAATACACTACGACGACACAGGGTGGGTCAAGTGATAAAGTGATAAAGTCATCGCTGCAAGTCAGCTGTTTAACAGCTGATTTTTAGAGACAACCGTTCTGTGGTTCAAGTCCTAGTAAATATAGTAACTTTTAAACGGATTAAAATTACTATAGTCGTTTGCACGTTCAGTTGACACAATGGAGCAGTATTGGAGAGTGTGTTTCTTATGGGGCTCTTACTGCTACTACCACATACACAAAATAGCTTAGAGCTTTCTGATCAATATAGGCTATGTTGCAACTTTAAGCAAGTGAGTTAAGCAACTTAAACTGTGACAATGTTGCATGTTTTAGTCCATCGGGTGCGTAGCACTTTTATTTTTTCAAAGTCCTCTAGATGGTGTATTTTTTTGGGCTAGAAGCATGATTCAACTTTTATATTTCATAGAAAAACGTGAAAAATAAAATTCCATTCCAAAAACATTAAAAATTTGGATATATTCAAAATTTTAATTTTTGTACTGTATTTCATATATTTGTTTTTATTCGACAGGAAGTGAATGAGTCATATATTTCCAGTTATCTCCAGTTGTCTCTTTCTTTTCCATCGGTATTCTTCTATGCATTCTATTCACTTCTGTTAAATCACAGGGATAAACATTTAAAATGGTGGGCATCAATTTGAGACAAATAGTGCTTTGCTCATGGACAACTTTATGTCGGACTTTCTAGAGCTGGAAGTGCAGAACAATTAATTTTGCTGCCACATGGCAACAAAACCAAAAATATTGTACATAAAGATGTTTTAAAATAATTTAATGAGGCCTACATTAGCTGCTGTAAAGCGAAGCGAGCGGGGGTTGCTAGTTAATTAATAATTAAAACTATAAGTTAATACTAAACTTCATACGCCGATATCAAATGTGAAATATTTTTTTTTTGATATCTGTACAGGGAAAGATTTTTTAGATTTGTAATAACCGACAGAGTTATTTGTTTACATTTATCACATAGTGTTAAGAAAATCTGGTAAAGCAAATTTGGAGAAGGCATTAGTAGGTCTGCAGTAAAACAGATAAGATATTCATTTCAACCGCCCCCTAATACCCACCGGTTGGTCTAGAGGTATAGTCGTCGCCATGAGTCAGCTGTTCAACAGCTGATTTTCGAAGACTAAGGTTCCTGGTTCAAATCCTTGTTAACAGGTTGACTCCCAAGGTAATTTTTGAAATTTTGCTTAAAAACCCATTCCTATTTTATGGTTCCTTTGACGTTTTTAATTAATTTTCTTTCAAGTCTAGAGTATTGTAAGGCTTACAGGTTTTGGCGCTGTTTTTTTTGGTTTAACGTCAGACTGTTCTGCAATTACTGCTAATGCAGACGGTGAATGATAAAATGATATTTTGTAACGTATGAAAATGCCGTGCCTGAATGGGATTCGAACCCAAGACCGCATGATGAGAGGCGAGCATGTTTTTTTAGGTGATCAGGTACTAAATAGTAAAAATATCCAATTTATTGTAAAAGATTGATGTGTGTCTCACTGAAATTTCACTTGTGTTTCTATAAAATATTAATGTATTTTATAAATAATTTACTTTGGGCTATTTTTCAATAAAACTACATAAATATCATTGATGCGTCTCTCTGCCAAGCAGTTGTTAGGCGAGTGGTAAACTTGAGTACCAGTTGTCTACATACAGGCACCGACCAGAGTCAACTTTTACAACGCAAAAAATATTGTATTACGAAAACCATAAAAAAATTAAACAATAAAATGATTTTTTATTGTTGTTTAGGTCAACAGCCGAAAGGCTGGTTTGAACCTCTAGAGGTTTTACTAAGTAAAACAAGGAGTGAGGTGGTTTACCATTGCCACAACTCACCGAGTGGAAAAGTACGCTTATCAGCATGCCGAGCCCTCTGAAAAGCACGTATTTTCCATTCTGTAAATTACAACTTCACTTCATTCACCACAGGGTCTGGCTGTACAATGAAATTCATTACTTTCAGAGAAGATAACTCTGATTGGTGTCTTTTACACCTCTACCTCTTCTGTTCTTAAATGATTCAGTCATTTAATTGACTGACCATGCGATAAGAAACAGAACTATTTATTTTAGCCCTGCAACAAACAGATTGAGTGTAAATAATTTTTAACAATCCACCTGTCTGTTATGGGCAGGATTTTTTATTATATAATATTATTGAAACATGATTAATAATGCAATAATAAACTATAATAATAGTCAATATTATGTAATAGTAATAAAATAATAAGCTGTCAAGTTTCACCGACTCATTTTTGACTCGATCAGATCAAGTCATTCACGAACCATGACTCCGGAAATGTTTTTTGAACTCATTTCTAACAGCTCAGTATATGATCCAAACGAGCGTCCAATCTGTTTCACGATTCCATTAAAACACTATTACGTGAGAGACGGATCAGTTTCTCAAAAGTAAATTTTACAGATCTGGTGAGAGGCGTATAAGTGTTTCATCATGGGAGTCAACCTGTTAAGGTAGTTACTTTTATACGGATTTGAATACTAGACAGAGGTTGCCGGTGTACTTTGATGGTTAGGGTTCAATTTACCGTACTCTCTGAGTCTGCACAAGACTACACCTCATTTACAAATCATACACATCATCCTTATCTAATTGGGTGATGGGGTTGCTTATTGTTCTGAATTGAACAGATTGCAACGCACACAAATTAGGAATTAAAATAAACCCCCCCCCCCTTAATAGAAGAAAATGTTTTTACAGATTTTTTGATTTTTTTACAATTCATTAAACATCCTAGATATACATAATTTTTTTCCTGTTAAGCAAAAAATGAATTGTAATTCTACCTTAAAAAATACGTGTTCTACAGAGATTTAGAAAATGTATTTTTATACAGGGTGATTCACGAAGATATGCAGAAACTTTGGGAGCCCATTGTACATGTAAAAATAATAAAAAAGTTTATATAAACATGGGTCCAAAAATGCTTCGTTACCGAGTTATGGCTAGCGAAAGATTTCTCCTGGATTTCAGCTCACCATGTGAAATGAGGTCTTCCTGAAATTCTGGTAAGGTAGATTAAGGGGAGAATTCAATCGTTTCTTATGGTTTTTGACCTGATAAATTAAATAAAACAGGTCCCAGAACTATAAGTTAAATAGTTTTTGAGAAAACCAGCGTCAAATGCATAAAATGGAGTGAAAAAAACATTTTTTCATCTTTGTTTTTCCGGTTAATTTTACCCTGTGCTGTTATGAATAAAAATTCATTTAATCAAACATCTATTTGCTTTCTGTGTACTTTATTTACACTGGTTTGTTCAGAATAAAATTTCCTACATGTGTATTTTCAAAAATTTTAATTGTTTCTTGGTGAAATAACAAAATTATTCTTGCCCAAAGATGAAAAAATGTGTTTTCACTCCATTTTTTGGATTTAACACAGGTTTTCTTAAAAACTATTTAACTTACAGTTCTGGGAACTGTTTTATTCAATTTATCAGGTCAAAACCCATAAAAAATGATTGAATTTTCCCCTTAATCTACTTTACCAGAATTTCAGGAAGACCTCATTTCACCTGGTGAGCTGAAATCCGGGTGAAACTTTCGCTAGCCGTAACTCGGAAACGAAGCATTTCCGGACCCATGTTTATATGAACTTTTTTATTATTTTTACATGTACAATGAGCTCCTGAAGTTTCTGCATATCTTCGTGAATCACCCTGTATACGCATCAAGATGCCTTAATTGATGTTTTAGTTGTGCTAATAGCAGTGATGATTCCCATAAGATCCATCGTGTCAACTGAATATGCAAACGACTATAGAAACAGGTTACCAGTGTGTTTTTATGGTTCAGGTTTAATTAACCATCTTTCAGGAATGGTCGGCCTGAGTCTGTACAGGGATAAATTTCTCATACTTGTCGTATATATCATCCTCATCTTATTGGCATCATGGCGGTTGCTAATTGTTTTTTTTAATTGAACAGATTGCAACGTAAAATAGACCAGGCTGTGAACAGGCAAAGAAATTCATTGCCTATTCCAGCAGGAAGGCTGGGATATATAATAGACTAGGAAGACAGGACTTGAGGAGGGTAGTGGGACTGATGACTGGTCATTGTAATCTTGGGTATCATTTATCCAAGATAGGAGTTGCTGAAGAGAGCCTGTGTAGATTCTGTCATGAGGCAGAAGAGAAGGCTGAGCATATTTTATGCAGTTGCAAGGTGGTTGGCTGCAAAAGAAGAGCGCTGATGGGTAAGGACGTGTTAACACCTTCTCAGGTAAGTGCAATAGATCCTAGGCAGATCCTGCGCTTTATTGAAAGTGTGGGTCTTGCATAAATAAGGAATAGGGGCAATCACAAAAGATCTTTTAGGTTGCGGTGAGGAGGGGCTGCAGAAGCCTGAACGCCCTGGTTGTAAAGTAAAGTAAATGTAAAATAGGGATTGATGACTTGAATGCTAGTGTAAGACAAAGTGGGATACGGAGAAGCTAGCGCCTTCTTTTTTAATTTTCATTCTTTTTTTTACCACCCCGGTTAATTGAGATACTGCTACATTTGTTTGTGCTGACAATTCCACAATTCAAGACCAGGCTACATTGTACCTTACCACCAGACCATCATCCACCCAGTAAAAACTTTTCGTGAATAATACGTTTATAATATTTTTATCCTGGTTCACCCACCGGGTTTCATACAGATCCGACTTAACAAGTTTCAACGATACTTAACAACACACAAAAAATATTACACAAATAGAAATTTTGTCATGTACCACCAATAAAGGTTTTGTTAAAATTAAAAATAATTTAAAAAAAATTAACGTCGTAAAATAACGGACGATAATTCAGCTGTTGAGATACATTACGGTTTGTGGAGAGACGTTTACCGGATGCGCGGTTATACCAGGTGGTAATGAATTGGTTGCGATAGTACCGCCTCCATTTTCTTTATTCCGGTATGAACAGACGGTTGTGCTGAAAAATTCATACAAAAATTTTTATCAAAAATATTATAATGTAAAAAAATTTAGTAATGCAACTACGGTGTTCAAAGATAACCAAAAAGCGTTAACCCTTATAACGCCAAAAAGCCGACTTGAATTTTTACGAAAGACTGCCAAGAGCCAATGACATTGGTTCTTCATATATCGCACCATATTTTGAATATCTCTCAAAATATACATGGATACACGGGTGAGAACTCGACCCACCTAAATCTTTCGTTCTTTAGGTGCGGTTTCGTTTGTGCGATCGTCGCATGCGACTGACGCACAGGTCGGGTAGTTCCGTTTGTGCGATCCAACTGCACGTCCGGGTTAATCGAAACCCGGGTTATCCGAAACATAAAAAAATACTCAGTGTTTTAAATGTAATTTTTATACAAATAACTGTAATAAAAACAATAAATAATAAATACTGCTAATTATATTTCTGTACCAAAATACTGTTTAAGCAAACTGAACTGTTAGTTATAGCACGTAAAGTATGCCTACATGACATTCAGCACTGCAGACAGGATTATTACTGATAACATGAGTATTTTCATTGGAGCGGTAGCCTGCTACTAGGCCTACTGTTTATTTTAGCTACATCACCTTTGCTGCAAACAGTCAATTAGTACTGTATTGTGGTTGAATGAGTACGGTAGTGTCTTGGCCTTAATGAAGTTTTCATTTCGTTTTGTGGCTAATTAGTGTTACGTACCGGTAGTGGAAGTGAAATGATATTTAACAATGTCGTGTAAACGTAAACGCGTGGTCAAAACCATCGAAGCGATGCCCACTGATGTACTTTAAAACGAAACTTTCAAACGAAACGTTGGCAGGACATTTCGGTAAGAAAACGAATGGAAAATATAAACCAAAAAAATATTTCTGACTTCAAAAAAGAATTAAAATGTGCGGTAAATATTTGACAATTATATCGTACGAATAAAAGTTTTAGGACACAGTAATATATTTTTTAAAATAAAACACCATTTTCTTGTTATTTAAAAAACCCGGCTAATCCGAAATCGGTTCACCCCAATTATTTCTGATTAGCTGGAGTTTACTGTATCTATTAGACGATGAAAGAAAGTTTGAAGGATGAAATAGTTGTAGTTTTTCTGCAGCTAACTCAATGAGTTTTGCGCCATCATCTTTGGAAAAATTCATTTTCAACTTCCAGACGCACGTGACTGGTTGCCAAAGCAGTCGATGCATGCGATCTCTTGTGTCGGACGCATAAACAGAACTACTTAAGAAATCCATCTGATGAGTAATGGCAGTGACGCATGCAGCGGCTGCATGCGACGATCGCACAAACGAAACCGCACCTTCAGTATAGCAAGTACAGGCAGGCTGGCAGCGCCAGGGTTAACGGGATTAACATGTCAAAATCATCATAGCTTTGTGTGTCCAACTCTTCGTCAAGTGTGCATCTCCATCTCCACCATCACTTCAAATGAGGACAGTCCCCAAATGCATGATTCCTTAATTTCTTAAACCATGTCCATAAAACAAAATTATAAATTTAAAAATCTGGTGGATACACTCACACGACTTTTATCTTACCAATGCAAAAAAATGAACAATATAACTTAACATTAGTAATAATACATTAGAAACAAACAAAAATGCTTACCTCAAAAAACATAACCTTATTTTAATCATGCGTAAATGATGCAAAATGAAAAAATTCATTTTTTACAGATTTTCATGAAAAAAACTGAAAATCACTAATTACCGCTTAACTAAGCATTATACAAAGAAATGTTTACAATAAAAGTTGTAGGTTTTTAAATTGTCTACAACTTTTATTATATACACTTTTGTGCTAAAATGCATATTCAAGCCGCAATCTTAAAAAAAACAATTTTTTACGAGTAAACAGCCTTGCCAAGAATTTCAGCAGACATGGCGCCTATGCTATCTTGTAGAACATAAAAAAATTTAGTAAATGAGGTGGTTTAAAAAAAACAGCCGTTTTTGAGAAAATTACAAAAAAGTGAAAAATGACGCGAATAAACTACTACTTCCGGTTGACCGATTTTGATGAAAATATTCGTGTCGGGTCCTCTAGTGGTACTTAACTCATGTTTAAAGATCCAATTTCGTACAATGTTCAGTTCTTGAGATATTCTGTTCACACACTGACCAATCACTTAAAAACATATTTTTCGGGTTCATGGGGTCTGAAAACTATCCAGTGAAAACTTGATTTCGATAAATCGACATGAAAACAATACTTTCCTTCCTATATATTCATATAGGCAAAAGAAAGTAAAAATCTGGTGGGAAAACATGACATTCTCCTGCCAATGTAAACAATGAAAATCAACCTCTCTGTTGGGCTTAGATTTTGATGAGCAAAATATGGAAAATTATATAATTAACACTAAACTTAAGCTCTGTAGAAAAATGCTTAAAAAGTTTTATGTTTAATTTTCTGTAATTAATTATAGTATAAACTTCAACCCTAAAATGCATATTAAGGCCCCTGGTGCCGCAACGACTCAAGGAAGGCTTCAGCGTCCACCGGGGCGGGTGGGGGTGCACTCCCGTTGGAAACCACTGCTATAAATTTTAAGTGTTTTATTTTATTTACTTTTTATTGAGGACAATGGCCTGGGGCTAGTGCGTAGGTAATGATATGAGGTGATTTACAGATGAAAAAATGCCAGACCTGGCCTAGAATCGAACCCGTTTTACATTGTAAACTTCCATTTATCAGAAATGACAGTTCATTGTTTGGACGGGAATTCTACTGTACAATAACACTTACATATGCCTTTCAAAAGTATTGAGCGCTTTGAAAATCCGCCCGCAATTGTTACACCTCCAAGTTTTGTCGACAAGATGAGTCCGGCTGTGACGAGCAAGCTTGTCAGGTTCGGCAAAACCTTTCTTACAGATCGGGCAAACCCACGGACGTAACATCGTGTTGTGTACCGCCTTGTGTCTGCTGAGTGCTGATGAAAATGAGTACGATTTCGGGCACAGCCGACATTTGAACAACTTTTCGCCATCACGTGACCTTCTCGACCTGTGAAAAAAAAAAAAATTAAAATAAATTTAAAACACTCAAATGACTTTCTCTTGCCAATATACAGGGCGTTTCAAAATGTTCTTCGGGGTTACGAAAATTCATTACAAAAAAACTATTCCACTTACAAGAATGAAACAAGTACTGTACGAAAGAGCAATTCAAACAGTTTTTTTCCACGGGTACTGGGCAGTTAGTTGACCGTCTGCCCGCTAGGTGTAGACAGTAGAGAAAATGGCTGCCACGGGAAGCGAGAAGTCGTTTTGTGTCTTAGAATTTCACTCGTCAAAGTCGGTAATTACTGTGCAACGTGCGTTTCGGTTGAAATTTCATAAGGATCCACCAAGTGACAATTCAATTCGTGCATGGTACAAACAATTCAGCGAAACTGGTTGCTTGTGCAAGCGGAAATCAACTGGTCGTCCATCAACCTCAGATGCCAGTGTTGACAGTGTGCGTGCAAGTTTTATTCGCAGCCCGTCAAAATCGACTGCGTCTGCAGGCAGAGAGTTAGGAATTCCGAAAACAACAGTGTGGCGAGTTCTCCGTAAACATTTATTATTCAAACCGTACCATCTTCAATTACTGCAGCATCTATCTGATGGAGATAAAACACGTAGGCTCCATTTTTGTTTAGAGTTACAGCAAAAGGTGTCATTGGATGAAGGTTTTCTAGAGAAGATAATTTTCAGCGATGAAGCTACGTTTCATATCAGCGGCAAAAAGTAAATCGTCATAACGTGCGAGTTTGGGGAAGTGAAAACCCACACGCTTATGTGGAACACGTTAGGGATTCTCCGAAAGTAAACGTTTTTTGCGCGATCTCTCGTGAGGCAGTGTATGGGCCGTTCTTTTTTGCAGAAACGACAGTAAACGGCATGACGTACCTGGACATGTTGCAATTATGGCTTATGCCTCAGCTATTAAATGACTTCATTTTCCAGCAAGACGGTTGTCCTGCCCATTTTCATAACGAGGTTCGACGGTACCTTAACACAACACTGCCTCGACGCTGGATAGGACGCGCGTCTGAGGAAGACCAACAACTTTTGCTGTGGCCACCAAGATCACCAGACCTCACGCCATGTGACTTCTTTCTCTGGGGCTATGTGAAAGACAAGGTCTTCAAGCCACCAATGCCGAACGATATCGCTGAGCTGAAGGATCGCATAATCAATGCGGTCAACTCTATTGAAAGAGACATGTTAGGGCGTGTTTGGCAAGAGCTAGACTTTCGTGTTGACGTATGCCGTGTCACCAAAGGAGCACACATTGAACATTTATAGATGTTAAAAAAAACTGTTTGAATCCCTGCATCTGCACGTACAACTTTCATTTAGGTAAGTGGAATAGTTTTTTTGTAGTGAATTTTCGTAACCCCGAAGAACATTTTGAAACGCCCTGTATATAATGAAAAATTCAATCTGATTTCAATCGTGAGTGAATGACGCTACAGGAAAATAAAAATCAGATTGACTAAAAATACCGAAAATCACTAAACGATGCTAAACTAAAAGCTCTGGAAAAATTCTTGAAATAAAAGTTGCAGGTTTTTTATTAATTTTCTATAACTTTTAGTTAATGTACTTCTGTCGTAAAATCCACACTGTGCCACACAATTATTTTTCTATATAATCTCCTAATTTCCTGACACTTTTTCATAATGGATGGGTAATATTTTGTTTCGTCAACGTAAAACGACAATTTTTTTTTTAGTTTTACGTCCGACTGTTTTGCAATTGCTGCTAATGCAGATGGTGAGAAAGATGATACATGAAGACGAGTGATGAAAAAAATGTCAGACCTGACCGGGAATCGAACCTGGGGCTCTGGTGTAGAAGCCAGTTGCGCTAACCATTACGCCAACAGGCTGACCAAATGAAGATGGTTACACCATGAGTCAATTGCGCACACAAGCTTCAACTGCAACATCGTCATCAAAATGTTGAAATCCAAGAGCATTATTTAAGAGTCCCAAACAGGTGGTAATTGCAAGGTGATACATCAGATTGTAGGAAAGAAGAGTGGTTCCAGTGCAGCCTGTAGCTTTTCTAAAATGACGGTAACCATAAAAAAATGACAGTACAATTCTGAAAAGTGATTAAGTGAAATTCTAGTGAAACATCATGTACTAAAATAATTAATAAATATTTCGTGTGAAACACTCACACGGTTTTCTCTTGACAATGCATATAATGAACAATATAACCTAACATTATTAAACAATCGGAAAAAAAGGAAAAATCGCCGCCTCTGTGACGTAGCGGATAGCGCCCTAGCCTACAAGTGGAGATCCCGAGTTCAATTCCCAGCTAGGGCCTGGAAATTATTACCGACCACAACCCACCGTTAGAATTTTTTAACCCACCATAGTCACTAATGATCAAGCTCTTGATGCGACTTTAAATAAACAAAGAAACTAACCTCAAAAAACATAACTCTAATCATGTGAGTGAATGATGCAAAGTGAAAATCAACCTTAGTTTGGATTAATTAAACGGAAAATCACTCGTTCACGCTAAACTAGGCTCTGTAGGAAAAAAAACGCTTAAAATAAAAGTTGTAGATCTTTTAATTTGCTACAAATCTGATAATACACTTTTGTCGTAAATTCATACCAAGGCCAAAATCTTAAAAAACTTCTATTTTTTACTGATTTTCATGGAAAAAAAACAGTATCACTAAAATGCATATTGAAGGCCGCAATCTTTAAAAAAAACCCACTTTTTCTATGAGAGCACAGCCTCCCCAAGAATTTCAGCACAAATGACACCTACCCTATCATGTAGAGCATAAGAAATGTAGTAAATGAGGCGATTTAAAAAAAAAATTGTAGAAGCCATTTTTAAGAAAATCACAAAAAGTGAAAAATTACACGAATAAACTACTACTTCCAGCTGACCGATTTTGATGAAAATGTTTGTGATGGGTCCTCTAGTGGTATTTAACTTAAGTTTCAAGTTTCAACTTCGTACGATGTTCCATTCATGAAATATTTTGTTCACACACACACATACACACACCAATAGCTAAAAACATGTTTTTTCGGGTTCAGGGGGTCTAAAAACGTGTATATCCGGTGAAAACTCAATTTCCAAAAATTGACATGAAAACAAAACTTCCCTTCGTATATATTATTCGTATAGGCAAGAGAAAGTAAAAATATGTTTAGTTGTCATAGAAACATAATTCTGGTGGCGTTGGCAAAAGCGAATTTCAAACTATAATATGAGCCTAAAAAATGAAAATTGGTAACGTTTTCATTTTTCTTGTACAAACCACCCTTAATAGTTGGATTAAAATAATATGCGTGAAAGTTAACAAGGTACAGAAAAATTCACGTGGTGTTTGAAAATTCTACATCGTTATTTAACAAACTGTGAAAACAAACACATCATGGAGGAGAATGTACCATTTAAACGTGCTTCTGAAGGGATTATTTCAGACCTCCAAAATTTTATAAAAACAGAACGTAAACGATTTCCAGAATATTTCATTAGAAAGATTACGTATACGGAAAAATTAGAAGATTTTGAAAGGTTGACAACGTTGGGCGCCGGGTCATTCGGCAGAGTTATGTTAGTGAAACTTAAAGCTACAGGTAAATATTACGCTTTAAAAATACTCGATAAGAAAAAGGTGATTGCTTTGGAACAAGTGGAGCACACGCTATACGAGAAGAGAATTCTTCAAGCTCTAAATCATCCATTTTTAATTCACATGGATTTCTACTTCTACGACAACAGTTACCTTTATTTCGTATTGCCCTTTATAGTGGGCGGCGAAATGTTCGGTCTGCTGAAGAAAATGAAAATGTTCGACGAGGATTTATCGAGATTCTACGCCGCACAAGTGTGTTTAGGACTCGAATACCTTCATTTATTAGATCTGGTCTACAGAGATTTAAAACCGGAAAATATTTTAATAGATAGTTCAGGTTATTTGAAGATAACCGATTTAGGTTTTTGCAAATTGATTAAAGGACGAACTTACACGCTATGCGGTACGCCCGAATATTTAGCGCCTGAAATCGTACTAAGCCGAGGGTATGGTAACGCGTGCGACTGGTGGTCGTTCGGAATTTTAATTTACGAAATGAACTGCGGTTACGCACCGTTCATGCATAAAGATCCGATGGTATTGTACGACAAAATCGCTTCGGGTAAGTACAAAGTACCACAGCACTTCAGCATCAGTCTGAGAGATTTGTTACGTAACATAATTCAGACCGATTTGACCAGACGGTATGGAAATTTAAAAAACGGTGCCGATGACATAAAGGATCACAGATGGTTCAAAACGCTTAACTGGATGGCGTTACTAAATAAAAGAATGGAACCGCCATACAAACCGATCATCAAAGATGGAAAGGATGTAAGTCACTTTGACAAATACACAGAAGAACCGCTTAAAATCTCTAAAGAAGACCATTTTACAAAAGAATTCGCCGATTTTTAATAATTTATTTTCGATCCGTAATTGGACCAGTTTAAAATATGAAATTTATAAACAAACGTATTTATTTTCTGTTATTTATTACTTTATTTGTACTTGTAATTTATGCCAACTTAAAGAAGTTTATTGTGACATTTATTCTGTTAATAACTATTTCATACATTCATAAATATTCCAATATATACCGGGTGTTTATAAATGAATAGCGGGGTTTTAACGTTCTATATAATATTTAATAAATTATACTTACAGTTATAAATTATACATCAAACAAAAGTGCAACTCAAGCAGTTTTGTTTATTGGCAGTAGTGCGCAATATTTCCACCGCCAGCCGTTAGAAAGCGCTAGTAGCTAAGATGGCAACTAAAGAACCGAAAGCATTTTGTGTATTACAGTTCGCTAAGACTGAATCGGTAGTTACTGTGCAACGTGCGTTCCATATTAAGTTCGGTTGTGAACCTCCAGGTGATAATAACATCCGTACATGGTATCATCAGTTTGAAGATACCGGCTGCCTATGCACAGGGAAAAGTACGGGACGACCAAATGTTAGTGCGGAGAGCATTGAGCGAGTGCAAGAGTTGTTCACGCGTAGCCCATAGAAATCTGTTCAGAAGGCTAGTCGTGAATTAGCAATTCCTGTAACGACTGTTCGTAAAGTTTCATGGAGACACTTACAACTACGTCCTTATCGTTTGCAGTTGGTACAGGCTCTAAATCCTGCAGACTATGGTTTACATGCCAACTTCGCTAACAAAATGTTGTTGCATGAAGATTTTCTACATCGTGTCGTCTTCAGTGATGAATCGACCTTTCACCTTAGTGCACAAGTGAACACTCATAATGTGCTAATCTGGGGCACAGAAAATCCTCACGCGATGGTACAAGTGCAACGAGACTCCCCTAAATTGAATGTTTTTTGTGCCATGTCCTGGCGGAAAATTTATGGGCCTTTCTTTTTAGTTGAAGCAACTGTAACTGGTGTTTCTTACCTTGATACTCTACAGCTATGGCTCTTCCCTCAGTTGGAAGATAAAGAGCCAGCGAACTTCATTTTCCAGCAAGATGGTGCACCGCCTCACTGGCATTAACGAAGTACGCAATTGGTTGCACGTCGCTTTAACCGACCGCTGGATTGGCCACAAGGGGTGCAATGACAGGGGTCGTTTTCCATGGCCCCCACGGTCACCCGATCTGACGCCGTGTAATTTCTATCTTTGTGGGTTCATAAAGAATCGTGTGTATGTGCCTCCACCACCAGCTGACCTTCCTGAATTAAGAATCAGGATTGAAGCAGCTGTTGCAACAATTACTCGAGAGACACTAAACAACGTTTGGGAAGAACTCACATATCGTCTTGACAAGTCATGTGACGAATGGTGCGCACATTGAACACTTGTAGGCATTTATGTAAAACTGTTTGAGTTGCTCTTTCGTTTGATGTATCATTTATAACTGTAAGTATAATGTATTAAATATTATAGAGCGTTAAAACCCCGCTATTCATTTATAAACACCTGGTACATACTTATATCCTTAACCTGGAGAGAACTGCAATTTTAACGATCACGCGGACTGTCATTTTATGCCTAATAATAACTCTTTTATTTCATTCAGTTTTATTCTTAAAAATTTCCAAAAATTACCATTTATTTATGAAGAATTTGTTACTAGAACCACGTTTGAATCAAATTTTTCCGTTTTCATTTACAACCAGAATAAAAATTGAAAAAAAGTATTTTCTTTAAGAATTATCAATTTATGTACGAAAAAGTGTCACTAAATCACTAAAAAAAAATACAACAAAATATGTTTAGCTTTATACATAAATAATGAAATTCATTGTAAAAATAACAACATTTATATATTGCAAATTGATAGAACCGTTCAAAAGATATTACACGTTTTGTTCAACAAAGTAACGTGCTGGATAGAAAAAAGGCCTCAAAATAATGTTGTCTCTTCAATTTTTATTTACTTCACTTCTCTTCTATGAAAGTTTCTATCTCTTCTGCATGTTGTTTTGTGTATTATCCTTTTCTAAACATGAAAGCATAAATCAGTATATGTTATAATTTATTTTGATGCTAATTGTAAGGTTTAACCGACAACTAGGCGAGACAGGTAGTGTTAACCTTCTTTGTTCGATTTTAGAGTCATAAAATTTGTCACCGGCACTTCTAATTTATTGATTTCGAACGTAACATTTAAAGCTAACTGATGATGTCATTTTCAAACAAATACCTTTTTCCGTTGAAAAGTTATGGACGAAAACATTCAAATTTTAGTACTGGCTCGTCAAAAAAAAAATCTCTTTCTTTCACGTAACACCTCGTCATCAATTTTCATCGTACAAATATGCAAGATACATGAAATGAAAGAGGAGAAAATTCTCTATCCAATTAAATTAAATTCGTTGGATAATAATGAACAGTTGCAGAGAAAATTGAGTTTAAAGAAAGGTGATGACGCATGCATGATTTCTGGCTTCTTAGTTAGCAAGGGTTAATCTGTTAACCCTTTATGGGTCTGCATTAGGTATACTTACCAGTGGCAATAAGGTCGATTTTTTTAAGAATAAGTTACACAGTTGAACCCTATTGGCATTTTATAGATGTTCTCTGGTAAGTAGGCTATCCACATATTGAAATTAGCGCACAGCGACCACTTGCTTCGTGAGTTACACGAATGTGGTAAGGATTCATACCAGCGTACGCTACCATGTTGTTGTGTTTTTACTTTTGTACAGTGCTTAGAAAATTCCAGTTTTTATTACGGGAAAGCAAGCATTCATGCCAATATAAAGTTAAGATAAGTTATTCGACAAATTTTTCTGTTACATAGGGCTGCACGTTGTTTCAATAAGCATTCTTACCACTAAATATTATGTGATTCCCATTTAAATAAACATTCCTTGGTAAGTAAACTTACCAGGGCTTGACATAAAAAAAAATAAATATCTTACTGTTCTGGCACTAGAAGTACATTATTCAAGTCCCTATAAAACAAAATTTAACATTTTACATGTATATTTTTCCCTGTAGTACTGCCCTAAAAAGGGTTAAAAGAATTACTGTCATGTTTCAATACAATAAACCGTAGGAATTGTTTTCTCAAAAAAAATCTGGTGTGAAACACTCATATGACTTTCTCTTGGCAATGCAAATTATGAACAATGTAACTTAACATTACAAATAAACAAAAAACTAACTTAAAGAAACATAACCTAATTTTAATCACTAGTGAATAATGCAAAATGAAAACCAACCATAGTTTGGCTCGTAATAATACGGAAAATCACTCTTTCACGCTAAACTAGGATCTATAAAGAAAAATGCTTAAAATACAATTTACAGATCTTTTAATCTCCTATAAATTTTATTATATACACTTTAGTCGTTAAATGCACACTAAAGGCTGAAATCTTACAAAATCCATTTTTGTACAGATTTTTATGAAAAAAAAAACAAAATCACTATTTACCGCTGAACTAAGCATCATACAAAGAAATGTTTAAAATAATAAGAGTTATAGGTTTTTAAATTTTCTACAACTTTGATTTAAACGCTTATGCCGTAAAATGCATATTAAGCCCACAATCTTTAAAAAAAAACATTTTTTCTAGGAGAGCACAGCCTCCCCAAGAATTTCAGCAGACATGGCGCCTACCCTATCTTGTAGAGCATAAAAAAAAATTGTAGTACATAAGGCATTTTTTTAAAAAATCATGAGCCGTTTTTGAAAAAATTGCAAAAAAGTGAAAAATTACTAGAATGAACTACTACTTGTCTTCCGGTTGACTGATATTTATGAAAATGTTCGTGTCGGGTCCTCTAAGGATACCTAACTTAAGTTTCAGGTTTCAACATTGTACATCCTTCCATTCACGAAATATTTTGTTCACACACACACAGACCTATCGCTAAAAACATGTTCTTTGGGTTCAGGGGGCCTGAAATGGGTATTTCTGGTGAAAACTCAACATGAAAACAATATATATAGAGCAAACGCCAAATAAGCTTGCCGGTTTTCTGAAGTGCGCAGAAGGTTTATTTCGGTAATGGCGCGCTTGGTTGCCTCAGCGAGTGGTGGGGGTCAGTGCTGTACTCGCTGTGCTCAGAAGCACATCGCTCTGGGAACATTATACAAGGTGTGGCTATTAAATAACGAGACTGACGTAAAAAAATATATTTTTATTTTATACCTAAGGTTTAAGTTCCCCAAGGTGAAATCTGCATTAAAAGGGACAAGATTTGAGTCTGTGGAAGGTGTAAAAGAGAAAGCTGAAGGAGCTGACAGAAGATGACTTCCAGCATTGGTTCCAAAAATGAAAAATTTGCATGGAGCGTTGTAGGGATAGATAAGGAGTGTATATTGAAGTGATTATGTACGAAGGCTGTTCAAAAAGTATCAAACTATTGTAAATTAAAAGTGCATTTATTGAACTAGAGCTACAAACTTCTAACCCCCTTCAAAGTAGCACACACTTCTCCCAGCGCTTCTGCCACTGTTCAAAACATTTCTGGAATGCATCTTTGGAATGCTGTTAAGCTCGGGCATCGTATTCTGTTTAATGTCATCTCTTTCTTGAAATTGTGTTCTTTTCAGGGGCATTTTCAGCTTAGGAAATAGCCAGAAGTCGCAGGGAGCCATGTCGGGGGAGTACAGAGCTTGGCAAACCAGAGGAGTGTTGTTTTTAGCGAGAAAACTCTGAATTAGATATGCAGGTGCACTGTCGTGATGGAGCTGCCAAGTTTTTGTTGCCCACAGATTCGGTCGTTTGTGCCCCACAGCATCACGTAGGCGACGAAGAACCTCAAGATAGTATTCTGGTCTTCGGTGACTTAAGTTCACACT
The DNA here is from genome assembly GCA_035578175.1 of Catonia carolina. Taxonomy (NCBI): domain Eukaryota; kingdom Metazoa; phylum Arthropoda; class Insecta; order Hemiptera; family Achilidae; genus Catonia; species Catonia carolina. Next base: position 2,825,479 of record JAQMRL010000017.1, on the reverse strand, counting down.
TGTTCAATAACATTCTCATTCCGGCTTGTCGATGGCCTGCCTGAACGCGATTCACTTTCCACTGACGTTTAACCATTTTTGAATCGATTCTACCACTCTTTTATTAGAGTACAGCTCATGGCAGACTCCCCAAAAGCCTGTTGAATCTTGCGAATTGATTCCACTCGCGAATCGCCAAGCTTTTGGCAAAATTTAATGTAGTAACGCTGCTCAAGTTTTTCTGTCATTTTATAACTTGATAAAAAAATTGCCGAGCACAACAGAGGGGTCTACACTACTAGGCTGACTGCCGGCGATGGAAGCTTTGTCATGACACAAAACAGTGGATGCGCGCGCATCACAGTCCCCTCCACATCCCCACTAAGCTTGGCTGCCAGCGCTTCATTCGTTTCAGCGGGAGGACAGAAGGTCCGATACTTTTTGAACAGCCCTCGTATAAAATAAAAATAAAATTTTTTACAACAGCAGTCTCATTATTTAATAGCCACACCTCGTACATCAGCTTACTTGAAATCATTAGTCTGTAATGCGTTGTATGAGATACATTAATTATTGTATACAGGGTGATTCAAAACTACACGGCAATCTCTTCGGATCTCATTCTGTAGCTAAAAATAAGAAAAAAGTTCATATAAACATATGCCTGAAAACGCTTAGTTAGCGAGTTACGGCTAGCGAAAAATTTCACCTACAACTCTGTACCCTCGGTGAAGTAAGGCCGTACAAAAATGTTAAAGATAGTTACAAAGATACAAATACTATTGTTTCTTATGCTTTTTAATCTGAAAAATTGAATAAAATTGGTTCCACAGCTGTAAATGCAATACTTTCAGAGATATCTTACATAAAACACAAGAATTGGTGCAAAGAAATAACACATTCATGTGTTTAACGTAAGATTACTTCCATAAATGGTAAATAAAGGTGTATTTTTTCTTAAATTAATTTGTAGAAAATTTAATTCTAAAAAGATTAATGTGAATTACTCAGGAAAAAATGAATAATAGATATTGAAATTTCGCTTTATTTAAAATCAAAACAGACGCATATTTTTCAATACGTAGGTTGGGAGTAACTCCCAACCTACATAATATTAGTTAATATTTTATGCAGTTAAAAATGTGCGTCTGTTTTGATTTTAAATAAAGCAAAATTTCAATATCTATTATTCATTTTTTTCCTGAGTAAAGCACATTAATCTTTTCAGAATTAAATTTTCTACAAATTTAATTAAGAAAAAATACACCTTTATTTACCATTTATGGACGTAATCTTACGTTAAACACAAGAATGTGTTATTTCTTTGCACCAATTCTTGTGTTTTATGTAAGAAATCTCTTAAAGTATTGCATTTACAGCTCTGGAACCAATTTTATTCAATTTTTCAGATTAAAAAGCATAAGAAACAATAGTATTTATATCTTTGTAACTATCTTTAACATTTTTATACGGCCTTACTTCACCGAGGGTACAGAGTTGTAGGTGAAATTTTTCGCTAGCCGTAACTCGCTAACTAAGCGTTTTCAGGCATATGTTTATATGAACTTTTTTCTTATTTTTAGCTACAGAATGAGATCCCAAGAGATTGCCGTGTAGTTTTGAATCACTCTGTATAATGTTTACATTTGAATGATCTTAACGATGTAAATTATCATCTACAAGCGACGACTTGTAGATGATAATTTACATCGTTAAGAAAATGTGATTTAATAGGCAGTTCGGTAATACTAAGACACAAAATCTACCGACTGAATCCGAACCGTTCGCCCAGCTACACCGGCAAGCTTATTTGGCGTCCACTCTACCTCAGAAAATATACTTACTTAGAAGATGGTTCGCCAGAATCGCTGTTATTAAAAACAGTTTCGACTCCATATACAGGCATATAATCATCCTCGCCGTTTGAACTGTTCTCATGGAACGACGTACGTAACCGTCTATCCTTATCAGATTCAATTTTATTGACGGCCGGCGTAACATTTTGTCCGTTCGCTTCGAGTTTCTGTTGGAGCTGACCAAAAGTGCCGCCGCTAGTTGCGCCTCCGGTATTGGCAGCACCTTGTACTTTAATTTCAGTACCGTGGTTCCTCAAAATCGCTTCCACTTGCGATAATTGGTACATTTCGGTAATGCTATTATTTAACGTGTTCCTTAATACTGACGAACCGTTTTCACAAGCACCACCCTTTAAAAATTCAACAGAAAAACAAGATTAATTCGGAAAAATTTATTTCATCACTAAACAATTTCGTATATACAATAAAAGTTTATTATTTGTAACGTTTTAATTTTTGTGACCAAGATAATATAGCAACAATTTTCAAGTTTTAAAACCTAGTGTGAAACACTCACACGACTTTCTCTTCCCAATGAAAATAATTAACAATATAACCGAACATTAGAAAAAACTAACCTCAATAAACATAACCTAATTTTAATCATCGAGTGAAAGACGTAAAATGAAAATCAACCTCAGTTTGGCTTAAAAATACGGAAAATCACTCTTTCACGTTAAACTAGGCTCTGTAGAGAAAAATGCTCTAAATAAAAGTTGTTACCTTTTTATTTCCTTTAAAATTTGATTATACACGCTTTTGTCATGACGTAGAAAACCAACATAAACGAAAAAGGTTTTCTCTATATAAAATGTTCAAAACTAGGAAGATTCAGGGAGAATATTGGACTCTTATTTAAAGAACTGATGGACGATGACGTTTTTCCAATACTTTTGTATGTCTCAGTTTCAGTTTAATGAGTTGCATTTAAAGATAAAACTGGAATTACTAAACAAGACGGATGTTTTTAACAAAACAATAAAGCTAATAGAAAAACTAGCAGTTTGCTTAAGGTAAGTCTGTTGTTACAACAAAAATCAACGGAACCTGTACGATAGCTCATCGTACTGAGAGTGTTGTATGCGTAGGAACGCATTTTGACATGATCAGACACGTTAAGCTTACGGCAAATATCGTCGCCGACAATCCAAGATGGAGGATGCCACATCGTAACGTATACGCTACACTTGATATGAATGCTCTCATTTACAAAGCACAAAAATGATCGGTGCATGATGATATGAGCTGACCTTAACAGTTTTGCTCTACAACGAATAACACACCCACACCCCCACACACACACACACACATACGTGTGGATCTAATACTTACCGAGCCTTTACTATCTTCTTCATTAATAATGACTTCCGGCGTAAACTTCATCACTTCCCAGCCATCGACTGATTCTGAATCACCTAACCCTGGTTGGACCTGAACTCTACCTTCCATCTGAAACAACCAATCATATCCATCATTACAAATTAAAACTATAGTCGAACGAACTGAAGACTGCAGATGAGATCTAGTCGATAACAGCTAAAGTCACGTGTGAGGTTCCCTCTTCGTTAAGTCATACTCTGTTCCACCCAACTCCAGCTGACTTTTTGTGAGTCTGTCGTCCACAGTGGGAGAACAACATGACAACGCAGGATACGATTAACGAATATCAATTGGCTCTGTGCTGTGATCTAGCTCACTATGCTCTGCCTTTATCTGCAATTTCTAGTTTATTAACACTTTGACTGCTAGGGATAAAAAAACGTGGACATTTATAGAATGCTGGCCATTTTTGTCTATATTTGAAATACTGTACAAATAACAATATAAGGAGCATTAAAATGGTATAACCCATCAATGTTAAGTTAGCGCAGTCATCGCGCAGAGTGTTGTTAGGAAATTGCCGTAGTGGGGAGGCAGAGTGATGTTCACACATTCATGTACGAGGGGGTACCCAAAAGTATCCGGAATAGCTCTGCTGTGGGCGGAGCTTGTGCAGTACAAATTCCCGCCACTAGGCTGCTTGTAGCGCTACTCATTGCCAGTTCAATGCATGTTGTTCGTTGATCTAGCTTGTTCTGTTCTTGTGCAGTGATTGTTCTCGCTAGTGCTGTTTTGTGCTCGTGTCGTTTTTCATGATGGCAAGTTTTAATGAACAACGTGCGGCTGTGAAATTTTGCTTCTTGCTCGGTAAAAACGCCGCGGAAACAGTTGTAATGTTGAACACAGCTTACAAAGACGACGCTATTGGAAAAACCCAAGTGTACGAGTGGTTTTTGCGCTTTAAAAATGGCGACATGTCGATTGAGAACAAACCTCGTTCTGGACGACCGTCGACTTCCCGAACAGACGAAAATATTGTGAAAGTGAAAGAAATTGTACGAACAGACCGACGACAGACCATTGACTTTTATCTTGAAGTGTTAAGAAGACTATGAAACAGCATTCGTCGTAAAAGACCTAATTTGTGGCAGACAGGGGACTGGTTTTTCCACCACGACAACGCGCCTGCACATACGGCAATCTCGGTTACCCAGTTTTTGGCGAAAAACGGCATGGTTTTGCTACCACACGCACCGTACTCACCCGTGTGATTTTTCTGGCTCCGTGTGATTTTTTCTTGTTCCCACGCATGAAAAGGGGCATGAAAGGTCTCCGATTTAACAACGTTGATGATGTCAAGAAAAAAACGACGGATGAGCTGGCAGCCATCACTGAAGAGGAGTACAAAAAATGTTTTGAACAGTGGAAGCACCGGTGAGACAAATGTATTAGTTGTAATGGAGAGTATTTTGAAGGGGATAAGGTTCTTTTGTAAAAAAATTAAAAATAAATAGTTTTAAAAAATAATTCCGGTTTCTTTTGGGTACCCCCTCGTACACTCGCATTCCGCCTCCATTATAGGCCAACAACACGTTAATTGAACTACTGCTCATCACGTGATCACGCTTACTTAACATTGATAAGTTATACTAATATGGCGGCTGGAAACATCAAATCTTCTACGTTTGAACGATGTATTATAAGTTGTTAAATTGTTTTAATAAAATAATAAAACTATCACTTTTTCATAGCACATTGTTTTAGAAGAAACAAGAATTGTTCCACTGCATTTCGCTTGTTGTTTAAACAATTTATTTGAACCATTATACACCTTTATAATACTTTATAAACAAAACTGTGTTATTGGATTTAATAAAAAAACAAACTAAAAACAAAAATTCCTTTTGTGAAAAACAAAACTCATGTGTATAACCTCATTTTTTACTGTTCCAACAGCTGTTTCATTATAAGTGAATAAAATACTAACGTACTAGCACTTCAACGGTGTACTTTAGTACTAAAATATACGTAAATTCAGAATAAATGATCGAATTCCGTATAAGAACGTGCTATTACGTAGTAACGGGTGTTTCAAAAAGGACGCACTTCGAAGTTTAAGGGTTAATATTTTCTGCATAGGGAATATTTTTTTCCCCCAAATAACAATTGCCATACAACAACGTGCCATACTTCTACTGAAACGCTGAATATGTTACAAGAATTTTTTGGCCATCGTGTGATATCAAAAGGATTGTGGCCACCAAGATTCCCAGATCTTACTCCTGCGGATTTATTTCTTTGGGGGAATTTAAAGAGTAAGGTTTTTAAAAACAAACCTCATACAATTGAAGAAATGAAGGCTAATATTGAAAGTGAGATTACAAACATTAATTAGCAAACACTACGAAAAGTGGCTGCAAATTTTTTTTTTTTTTGCACCCTGGAGACTTCAAGAGGAGTATAGGGCATGTCGTCAGATATAACACCTGAAATACATATAAGAATCACAGAATGTATCACTACTATCAAGAAAGAAATTCTTGTACGCTATAAAAAGTTTCACTGATCAAGTAATTTTTCAGATTTTTTTTAAAGGAATTCAAATCCTCACAACACTTTAAATATTGGGGTAATTTATTCATGAATTTTCTCCCTGCATAAGTAGGTTTTTGTTCAAACAATTTTGTGGAGTGATTAGCCACATAATAATTATTCCTGTTTCTTGTGTTATGATTGTGAACATTGAAATTCTGCATAAAATTATTTTGCCTAACATACATAATCACCTCAAAAATGTAGAGGGAGGGAACTGTAAGCAATTTAAGCTCCTTAAATAGTGGCCTGCATGAGGTTAGCTGGTTAGCTCCCACCATACACCTAATAGCTTTCTTTTGAATTTTAAAAACCCTATTTACATTACCCATGCTAGAATTACCCCATACTAAAATACCATAACGGATATGAGACAGAATGAGGCCATGATAAGCTGCCATTAGTAATTTTTTATCATTTAATCTGGCGATTTGTTTTAGTGCAAATACCCCAGATGATATTTTACTACAAATTTGATTGATATAGAAGTCCCAAGACAAAGATCTATCTAGAGATACGCCCAGGAACTTCACTGTTTCTACATGCTCTAAACTATTATTATCAATAAATACATCCACTTCTTTAAATGTTATGAAACGTGCCCGAACTTGCATTACAAGCGGAGGAAGTCATTTTGAACATTTATTGTGAAGTTTTAAAAGTAATCTGAATGTTATAAAGGTAATAATTTCATACCGTATAATTTGTAATTACTTAATGTAATAAATTAGCGTACTCAAACTTCGAAGTGCGTCCTTTTTGAAACACCCGTTATAACCGCGTAAATACGAATTCCGTAAAATTACGTGATCTGCAAGCTGTAAACGTATCATCGTTCCGTATAATTACGTGCTTAGCACGCAAAGTTTTAAGCTATATAATGGGGCTTACTTAACATAACAGGATTAATAACATGTTAATTGAATTGAGCCAGTTATCATGTTAACAGGTTACTAAAAACACCCTCTTACAGGTCATTTGTTCTAGCTAGAAGCTCTCCCACCAATGCTCTGTGCCGATGAACTGTTCTGTTTAGTGGTGGGGGAAGCACTTCGAAGGAAAGTGATCAGTCTCTCTATAGTGCTAGCAGCGTTAACAGCCTATTTTTTTTTTCTTTTTGGTCTAACGTCCGACTGTTTTGCAAATTGCTGCTAATGCAGACGGTGAAGGATGAAATGAATTTTTTTTAATGTATGAAAAAATGCCATGCCCGAGTGGGATTCGAACCCAAGACCGCGTGATGAGAGGTGAGCTTGTTACCAACATCGCCAACAGCCAAATGTACTATAAATCCTACAAACATTGACTGTATGTTGTAATTTTATATTTTTGTTGTTCTAATCCCTTCACAAGTCTTCAACTCGTGCATTCGGTAGTAGGCCTATTGTTTTTACTCTTTTGCTGTTTGGTTTTGTTTATATTAATTTTATTTTTTGTATGTATTTTTTGTTTCGTTTCTACTTGTTATTTATTTAGTTATTAAAATGGAACCCAGTTGTAGTAGTGAAAATTCGAGCACGAGTGCTAGTGTAATACGGAAAAGGCAGGTAATACGCGGTCAAGCTAGGGAGTATATAGTCAGTGTATAAAATTTTATGAAAAAAGAAGCTGAACAAAACGAACCAATTTCACTGACCGATGTGCAAAATCGTGACGCCAGAGATATAGGGATTTCCTGTAGTACAGTTCAAAGAATTTTGAAAGAAGAAACCCAGATGAATCACAACACCAAATAAGAAAAGAATGAGAAAAAACGTGAAGAGTGAAGTGGACGATTTTGTTAAGTGTGTAGTGAGAAGAACAATATATATGATTTTCATAAAACAAACGCTGAATGGCCAACTTTGAATTCGTTACTCCCTGTTTTGCTGGGAAAATTAATTTCAAAGGAAATAAATGGTCGCTGTGGAAAATTATTAAAGATATGGGATTCAGATGGAGAAAGGTAAAAGACAACAGAAAATATAAAATTTTCAACTAGTTTTTAGTCTAGCGTAGTAGTTGTAACAGAGTAGTATACAGTTAAAAAGAGAGGGAATGATCATTAAGTGAGAAGGAGACAACACTTGCATCGTTGAAACTATCCCTACTCTACCTACTTGCTGTCCCCTTACAAGCTTCTTCCAAAAACAAATGTACTATACCTGTTACTTTTTTAACACTGTGATTCAAACCCGTTTAATAAACACATTTACTACTGTTATAACATCATAAGATGGTTAAAATGAAATTTATAGATAACCCGTTGTTGTTTAGGTCATCAGCCGAAAGGCTGGTTTGAACCTGTAGAGGTTTTACTAAGTAAAACGAGGAGTGAGGTGGTTTACCATTGCCTTCCTCACCGAGTGAAAAAGTACGCTTATCAGCATGCCGGGCCCTCTGAAAAGCACATATTTTCCACTCTGCAAACGACACCTTCACTTCATTCACCACAGGGTCTGGCTGTATAATGAAATTCATTACTTTCAGAGGAGATAACTCTGATTAGTGTCTTTTACACCTCTACCTCTTCTGTTCTTAAATGATTCAGCCATTTAATTGGCTGACCATGTGTTAAGAAACAGAACTATTTATTTTAGCCCTGCAACGAACAGATTGAGCGTAAAAAATTTGACACACCACTTGTCTGTTATGGGCAGAGAGAACCCGTATTAACATAAAATGGCAGTTTACTATAATATGATATACAGAGCATTTAATTACAAAAAAAGAGGAAAAGATGCGTAAAAAAGAATTCAATATAATAAAATATATCACTGTAAATAATGGATACAAAGAAAAAGAGATAAAGTAATAGACAAAGTTAAAAAAAGAATAAATCCAATAAACTTCAATAAATATCCAATAACACTTAAGGATTTAAATGAAAAAATGAATAAACAATTCATCACCATAACTATTATACGGAAGTGAAACGTGGGTGATAGGGGCTGTAGAACGGAAGAGGATAGAAGCTTTTGAAATGTGATGTTATAGGAAAATGTTAAAGATTAGGTGGGTGGACAAAATAAGTAATTTAGAGGTTCTTAGGCGAGTGGATGAAAAAAGAAGTATATGGAAGCATCTTACCAAAAGAAGGGATAGGCTAGTGGGGCATATCCTAAGGCATCCAGGTATTGGGCTATCAATAATGGAGGGTAACATTGAGGGAGTAAATTGTAGAGGGAGGCAAAGATTAGAATATATAAAGCAAATTACAAAAGATGTAGGGTGTTACAGGTATGTAGATATGAAACGACTTGCACAAGATAGAACAGGTTGGAGAACTGCATCAAACCAGTCGAGAGACTGATGACAAAAAAAAAACACCATAACTTTTAATAAATTAATTAACCTTTAACGTACGGACTGTTTTAGTAATTTTGCAAAACATCAAACTAATCATAAGAGTCTTGCAAATAAATTCTTTTATCTTATTTACTAATAGATATAAAATTCTGAAAAAAATACAGTTAATTTATGAAATACGTACCAATTTTTTGAATATAACATTTTGAAAATAACTTTACTATTGTCTTCGCTGTGGCTAGCGAAAAATTTCGCACGGTAATATAAAGTACTTGGTGTACATTTTTTACTCTGAAGGGCTTAAAATTCAGTTTATCAAAATATTTTATAGAATATATTTTGTAAAGAAGAATTTTCTTTAAAAATGGGTAATTTTCAATTCATTTTCCGAAAAATTTGTAAAGAGTTACAAATTTTTTAAATAGTACATGTTTTTACAAAAATGTCCTTCAAATTTATCATAACGATCTTGCGAATAAACTCTTTTATCTTATTTACTTAGGGCTGTTCTTATGGGCAAAGCTGAATAGAACATTGCTTACTGTATAAATACATGTTTTGATAAACATTGTAAGAGATCTGGAACGCAAATGGCAGAGCTTTTACTAAGCCAATGCAATACTAACAAAAATCATTCATTAACAACTAACAAAAATCGTAAACCTGTTAAATGAGACCTTCTGCCTTTTCAAGGGCAAACTACCAACGTATAAACATTCATACTTCACACACACACACAAGAAACACGTGTATTTTAATTTGTGTGGGTGTTAACAACCATTCTTCTTCTACGACAAAAAACTGGATTTTCTTACATGCTACCAACATTTTAAACTGAAATAAAAAATTTCCCTTTCATGATATTTTATTTCTGATTGCACTGTTACACACATTAGAAAATTCCCTGCAAGAAAACTATACTATTTCCTGTGGTTAAGTTGACAATTAGTACGGAGCGTCTCTTTTAAAACTCTCTGAACACATCTGTTGTTAAAAGCCACTGAAACAGCATCCCGTGTTTTAAAGGTTAATAATAAAACGATAAAACCATTAAAAAGACACTACAGAATTGCATAAAAAATTAATAATAAAAAATAATTAGAAAAAATATATTATGAAATTGATAAATTTGAAAATAAAGGGATATACAAGATAAAATGTGGAAATAAGGATTGCGATATGTTCTATATCAGAACAACAACTCGTAATTTTTATACCAAATTTAAAGAACATGAGAGAGCATACAAATATAATAAAATACAATCTAATTGTGCAAAACATGTGAAGACTCGGGACATAATTTTGGAAAAATAGAAGAAAGAAGAAAAAGACTAAGAAACCTTAAAAATGTAGAGTGGGAGTTGTACTATAGTCACTCGAGTCACGAATTTGCCCTTGTTTGCGACGAGGGGTAAAGGGGGAAACGCATCAGTGCGCATGCGCGATTGCTTTAATTTCAGTACGACAAACATAACAACTTATACTATACCCAGAGCATCGGAGAGGTGTATTGAGAGGCGCCTCAGTGGGTCGCACATTTATATTTTGTCCGATAGTCAGGCGGCCATCAAGGCTTTGAGTTCTTGTACTTTTGAGTCGCGATCGGCCTATGATTGTCGGGAAGTTTTGAATGCCGTGGCCAAGCGTAACGTGGTGACGCTGCGTTGGGTGCCGGGGCACCAGGGAGTGCCTGGAAATGAGAGAGCGGATGCCTTAGCAAAGAAAGGTGCAGCCTCTCACTTCATAGGCCCAGAGCCATTCTGTGGAATTGGTGAAGGCTATTATAGAGGTATAGTTAGGGCCTGGGAAGAGGAGGCTAAAACCTCCTATTGGGAGAAGGTGCCAGGCTGTGAGCAGGCAAAGAAATTCATTGCCTATTCCAGCAGGAAGGCTGGGATATATAATAGACTAGGAAGACAGGACTTGAGGAGGGTAGTGGGACTGATGACTGGTCATTGTAATCTTGGGTATCATTTATCCAAGATAGGAGTTGCTGAAGAGAGCCTGTGTAGATTCTGTCATGAGGCAGAAGAGAAGGCTGAGCATATTTTATGCAGTTGCAAAGTGGTTGGCTGCAAAAGAAGAGCGCTGATGGGTAAGGACGTGTTAACACCTTCTCAGGTAAGTGCACTAGATCCTAGGCAGATCCTGCGCTTTATCGAAAGTGTGGGTCTTGCATAAATAAGGAATAGGGGCAATCACAAAAGATCTTTTAGGTCGCGGTGAGGAGGGGCTGCAGAAGCCTGAACGCCCTGGTTGTAAAGAAAGAAAGATACCCAGAGCATATACAGTAAATTGTGGAACCTTTTGTAGGTTAACTGTACAAATATAACTGTTTGTTACCGTAAACACAAATGTTGGTTTTTCGTAAACATGGTCAAACTATTCACAGTGCTGAACGCAATGTAACAAAATGTTGTAACAAAGTTGAAGCTAAACAAAAATGCCTAAACGCATCTCTTAACAAAAGCCGTGAGCAAGCGGTTAACTACTGTGATGTTTCTCTATGCACAATTCGAAAAATAAAGAAGGAAATTAAGGACGTGAAGAAGCTATTCTTCAACAGTTTTGTTGACACTTGGTATAAAAAGGAAACGGTTAGGTAAATACTTGAAAGACTGATAATGAAAACGCCAATGACAGCAATAATAAAGAAGGCGATTCATTGGTAATTACAGTAAATCAAACATTTCTAGTCATGTAATTAAGCTATAGGCAATATTACAGGTTCATTTATTTCTTATAAAGTTTATGAAGAAGACATTTTCTCAGAATAAACCACAGCTTACAAAATGTATCTAGAAACTGTACGGTAGTAAAATGTATGAGTAGTGTCTCACTGTTAAGGTTGGCAGCACTGCAAATAATTCACTTCCCTTCCTTACAGCCCAACCATACGCAACAGGCAATCTCGTGACTTCAGTATCTATACGATGCTTTCTTATACCATGATCCTAACTATTTCGGTAACCACTAAAATAAAACAATACAACAAAAATTACTCAATACCTTCGCATCATCATCGAAATCATCCTCATTATCTGCATCCGAATCATCAGTCTCATCGACATCTTCACGAAGATCACCATCGTCACCGCTTTCACTGTTTTGACGATCACCATTTTCCATATTACCATGTCCGGTGTCGTTTAATTTTGTATTTTTACCGTTACTACATAAACCTATTGTTAGCGAATCACAGTTGGAAGTGTCGATTCCGTTTCGATGATCGGTTGAACCGTTGCGTTTTTTAAACGTTAACGATATCGATAAATTACTATTTTCCTGTGGGAAAAAACAAAAGATTAAAAGATTAAAAGATTATAAAACAATAGATTTTAATAACAAAAACATCTGGTGTAAAATACACAACTTTATCTTCCCAATCCAAATAATGAACACTATAACCTAACATTAGAAGTACACGAAAAACCTAACCTCAAAAACATAACCTAATTTTAAATGTAAGTGAACGATGCAAAATGAAAACCAACCTTAATTCAGCTTAAAAATTACTCTTTTTAACATACCATTTACTGGGACTAATAAACAAGGACCTTCAAATGTGAATCAACCCCAAAACATTTTTTTCTGGAGATGTTTAACTGATTGCTGGATATGAGCTGGTGATGTTCTTTCATCTGCTCATTTCCAACCATAAGAAACCTTTTGCCCCTGAATGTAAAAACAGGATATTCATCGAAGAACATTACATTTTTCCAGTCTGCAACGGTCCACTTAGCACGTGCCTTTGGCCCACAATAACCGTTTTTTGCACATTGCTTGGGTCAAAAGTTGTTTTTTAGCTGGTCGACGAGCTTTCCGTCCAGTACCAAGAAGTCGGCACACAGCACTTAATTTTGGATTCACTTTACTTGTTCTCACTATTAACCGATCCTGAGTCACAGTGGTTTTTCTTTTACTGGCCACATTTTCCTTTCCTTTGAGGTGAAAAGGAACGAGTTTCTCGAAATTGTTTTAATATAGCATTTACTGTCCCTAGTCCAAGACCACACTCTGAAGCTATTTATCATTGTGTCATACTGATATACTCAGAGAGAGAAACAATTTTTGAACATTATCTTGGAGTTAATCCATTGTTACAATATACTACGTAAACGGACACAAAAACAATATATGAATTTGTCATAAAAAATGAAATACACTTGTATAAACCACTACTTATGTCACGAAATTGCTATAGAGCTAAAGAACAACAACTTCAGTTTGCACAGAAAGCTTACAGAATGTGTGTGGTTAGCAGTGTAGCCACAACATAGAAAAAAACAAAAAAATTCCCTGTTTTCAGATTAATTTGCACGATACTGTACTTTAAAAATACAAGCCTCAAATGTATTCATTTAATTTCAAATCTGTGTTACCTGATCACTTTTCCTGAGTGTTGCATCAGCTCTTTCACACTGCAATTTGAACTGATACGATTTGTCCACTTGAGCAAGACACTGATGGCAGATTGATGCCGGAAGACCATCTCCTTCTACCACCTAGAAAAATATTCAAAACAAATTAAATATCTTCGGTAGTATTAAAGCAGTAGTGAATTATGTTAACCCGACGAGAACGGAGATTTTTAACACTTTCAAGACGACACCGTGATGATATACACCCAGTGACAGCAAACGTATATCATACGGGCACGGCAATATACATCCCTAGACGGCAAACGTATCTCATACGTTTGCTACTTTCACATTGTTATAAATGTCGCTACCCGTACGCTATCAGTTTTCTATTTTCACTGTTATTTAATTCACTTTGTTATCCGTTTACCTACAGCGATAGTTGACAGAATCGATTAGTATTTTCTGATATATCGACCAAACTATCGACCGCTACTTAATGCGCGAGATCGAACTGTAGCATCTACTTCCGAGTACAGACATAAGGGGTTACAAGGCCACGTAGTTTGCAGTGTATGTGTTTTACTGTTATTGTGCTATTATACATTTCACATGAAACGATGTCTAGAGATGCATTAGATTGTTTTGCAGAAGATTCTGGATCGGAATTAGATGACACGGACATTGACGAATCATACGACCCTGCAGAGAATGAAAGCAATATTGATATAAGTTTCATATAAAATATTTTGGAAATGTGTAAATTAGAGTAATTGTAAATAGTATTATTTTATAAATAACTTAATAATTGACTTAAACTAATTATATGATTAAAAAGAGCAAATTTCAAACTTTATTTTCATATAATACCCTTGTTGACAAGAACTGAAGTGACTGCACACTGATTTTTTGAAAAAGTTGAAAAAATGTCAGTCTACAGTGCGAGATACGTATAATAACTTTAGTCTGTAGTGCGTAGTCGTGAAAAAAATGGTAGACTGGAAAGTGTTAACTATCACACAGACAGTCATTTTACGCCTAATAAAAACTCTTTTATTTCATTTCATTTCATTCCTAAAAATTTCAAAAAATTACCATTTTTTATTTATAAAGAATTTGTTATTAGAACGTTTGAACCAAACTTTTCCGTTTTCATTTACGACCAGAATAAAAATTGAAAATTAAGAAAAACTATTTTCTTTTAGTAATATCAATTTACCTACGAAAAAGTGTCACTAAATCACTAAAAAATACAAAAACATATATTTAGCTATTTACATTAAATAAAGCAATTCATTGAAAAAAAAAACAACATTTAGATTTTGCAAATTGATAGGCGCATTCAAAAGATATCACACTTTTTGTTCAACAAAGTAACGTGCTGGATGAAAAAAGTGGGGGAAAAATTGCCTCAAAATAATGTGGTGTCTTTTCAATTTTTATTTACACCTCTTCTATGAAAGTTCTATCTCTTTTCCGCATGTTGTTTTGTATATTATCCTTTTCTAAAACTATTATTTTATTACTATTTTTACTTTTATGTACGAGGCATGTTCAGAAAGTTAGTAGTTTTTAAAAAAAAAAACAAGTAAAACAATTTTTTTTCAACACAATTTTATTTCTACATGAAAGCCCAAACCTTAAACTATTTTTCGACATAGTTTCCACCGATGTTCAAACACTTGTCGTAGCGGGTGATCAATTTGTCTATACCCACTTTGTAGAAGGTTCCCGCCAACGAATGTAGCCACGACTCTACTGCAGTTTGCACTTCAGCTTGCCATAACCTAAATGGTCCGTAACAATTTCATACAAAAGAGTGCATGAAATTTGTTGGAAATCGTCAGATAGCGTTTACATAGTGAAACGTCTGTTCTCTTGGATTTTTTCGTCAACTGCCCTTACCAGATCATCGGTGACGAGAGAAGGCCGACCGCTCCGATTCTCATCATGCACATTTGTTCGACCGCCATTGAACATTCTAACCCACTTTCTCATCATTCCTTCACTAATCACGTCTTCCCCGAAAACATCTCCAAGTTGACGATAAATTTCAGCCGGTTTCACATTCCTTGTGTTCAAAAATTTTATTACAGAGCGAATCTCACAATCGGCGGGATCACTAATTGTCTTAAACATTTTAAACGTTCAGAGAAAACTGAAAACACAACATAGAACAACTACAATGGCGTGAGTTGATAGCCAGTGCACAAGGACGACTAGTCCGCATGCGCGGAACACCGATTGCAGCGCTACGGTGGGAGTAGAATGAAACGGTACTTACTTTCTGAACACGCCTCGTACTATTTTTCTATAACTACTGTACTATTTTTATGCCAGTCCGTCGTTCCTATTTTACCCGCTGTTGGCGCTGTGATGCGGTTGCTGCTGTCGATAGATAGCACAGCGGTCAAACCTCTCACAGTGCGTGTGCCAGTGGTAAGATATACCTGACGGACCGGTGAAAGCGATAGTTGAAAGTGAACAGTCAGTATCAATACACTCATTTGAGGTCGATATGGAGAAAGATTGAGAACTAAACATCGAGTATTTCTTGTTCTGCACGATCACTTCCCTTCCCTTCGCTTCACTGGCGACTGCTCCTCTTGCAAGCAGCGGTAAACGGGGCTCACTGCGTCAGCGACTGCTTCTAATTGGTTAGGCAGCGATACTCTTTTCGCTTGCCAGCGGCTGCTCCTCTTTAGGTAGCGGCTAAGGTTTCCCCAACCATTCTTTTCCCTTTTTGAACTACGCTGATGGTCACAAGATAAAATACAGATATGGTCTTATCATAAGTTTTAACACTTTGCCTGCTAAACATGTAATTTTACGGAATGGTGATACATTTACAGCTTGCTGATCACGTAATTTTACAGAATTCATATTTATGCGGTTATACTGTGTAATAGCACGTTCTTGTACGGAATTCGATCATTTATTCTGAATTTACATACATTTTAGTACAAAAGTACGCCGTTAGAGCGCTAGTAGGTTAGTGTTTTATTCACTTATAACGAAACAGCTGTTGGAACAGTAAAAAATGAGGTTATACATAAATGAGTTCTGTTTTTCACAAAAGAAATTTTTGTGTTTAGTTTGTTTTTTTTTTAAATTCAATAACACAGTTTTGTTTATAAAGTATTATAAAAGTGTATAATAGTTCAAGTAAATTGTTTAAACAACGTGCGAAAAGCAGTGGAAATATTCTTGTTTTTTCTAAAAACCGTGCTATGAAAAAGTGATAGTTTTATTATTCTATTAAAACAATTAAACAACTTATAATACACCATTAAAAACTAGAAGATTTGATGTTTCCAGCTGCCATATTAGTACCATCTTAATACTCCTTATAATGCTATTTTTACAATATTTCAAATATAGACAAAATTGGCCAGCATTCTATAAACATCCGCATTTTTTGTCCGTAGCACGCAAAAGTGTTAAACAAATTTAACCTAAAATATTTGAAAAATTAAATACCTTAATTTGAGCACAGCTCATTATCCTTTGAGGTAAATCAACACCCTGATTTTTTGAGTGTAGCCCACCAAATATTGGACAGACCACTTGAGCTTCTCCCAGGCAAAGCCTGCACGTTTTGCTTCCATCCTTAGTCATCACGTACAATCCTACAAAATCAACATTTTGTGTTCATTATACAATATTTTAAAATGTAAATTGTTTAAAAAATTAATAAATTTAACCGTAACTATTAACCAATGTTAACACTTTCAGGACGGCACCCGTATACGATACGGGCGCCTATTTCACTTGGTTTTGTATCCATTAGCTCATATCGTATACGATTGCCATCTACGCTGTCACTTAATTTGATTCATTCTGAATTAAATAGAATACACTCATAGTCCTAATGTCAGATTATCGAATATATCGACTTTTACAGCAGCGATGTTATCGATGTTACAGAGCGTGAGCAAGCGATCTGCTGGTACTTCTGCGCGTTGTTAGTTATTAGTTCATTATTATAATACTTTGTTTTTTTTTAATTTTACTTAAGAAATGTGTTGTTGTTTAGGTCATCAGCCGAAAGGCTGGTTTGAACCTGTAGAGGTTTTACTAAGTAAAACGAGGAGTGAGGTGGTTTACCATTGCCACAACTCACTGAATGGAAAAGTTCACTTATCAGCATGCCGGGCCCTCTGAAAAGCACATATTTTCCACTCTGCAAATGACACCTTCACTTCATTCACCACAGGGTCTGGCTGTATAATGAAATGCATTACTTTCAAAGAAGATAACTCTGATTAGTGTCTTTTTCACCTCTACCTCTTCTGTTCTTAAATGATTCAGTCATTTAATTGGCTGACCATGTGACAAGAAACAGAACTATTTATTTTAGCCCTGCAACTAACAGATTGAGTGTAAATAATTTGACACTCCACCTGTCTGTTATGGGCAGAGAAATAAAAAAGTAAATTGGTTATTAGAAATAGGTAATTAGTTTGTAAGAATTTAACTCGTATAATTAATTTTATTATTCTTATATATTATTATCATTAAATGGTGAAAAAGTTTTTAAATTCAAAAAAACATACCGGTACCTCTCTTCAGTGAAACATCTTTATCATTAAAATGCAAGTAATCCTAATCTTATTAAATGATAAGTAATCTACTAATTATGATCTTTAATTTAATTTTTACTTTTTGAATTTATGACCAATGGTTGATTAGTTACATTTTTTTTAAAATCCCCAAAAAAAAGCCAGTCGACGGGAAAAAGTACAAAAAAAGTCAAAGTGTTAAAAAACAATTTTTACTGTTTTAAAATTTTGAACATATTTATACGTTGACTGTGTAAAACAGTTGTAAAAATTTATCTTAATAGCTACAGTGGTTACTAAAGATTTTGGGTCATTAGAATTAAAAATTAAAATACGGTCAATCCATATGAAATGATCCAAAAAAAATATTTTGGTTGCTTGAACATTTTAAATATTGTTTTTATAAATTATTTCCATGTGTACTGGAAGTACAAAAATGATTTTGTTAAATTTTTATTGCAGCTCACTTTTTTTGACGGCCATTTTTGTTTTGCAGCGCAGGCCAATTTGGGTGCTTGCAGATGTTGACGTTAACTTATTTTTCTTAGGACTGGATTATGCTAGAATACTGCAACAAAGACCATTTTATTCAGCATTTCCTCCTCTTTAATTTTGTATCTCAGCATAAGGTGTTCCTTAAGGTTTGGCAACAGAATTTACCAAATTCCACTTTTTGGAGCCTTGTTTTATGATGAAGCAGTGGTATGTCACACTTGATTTTTTTATTACAATTACATATAAACCTATATTCACTTTAGTGATCATCTGAACTCTGATAAGTGTGTCCTTTAATTTAAATGATTTTTAAAAAATTGAAAATTTACAATTTTTGAAAATGTTTGAAGCACAGTATCTCTGGTGGGGCATGAAATAAAACTTAAATATTTTTACAGAGTGTTTACCTGTATAAGAGGAAACTACAGTAAAAATTTTAACTTTAATATTTTACTATGAAAAAAGTTATGAATTTTCAAAAATCTGTACAACACGCACTGAAATTGCGTTTGAAGCGCATTAAAATCAAATTGACTTTAAATTGCACAGAACACAAATTTGAATTTCTATTTCCACATATATTGCCAAGATATTTTTTTAAAACAAAAGGAATCCATGTGAAATACTTTGTTTTAAAAAATACGTCATTTTCGACAAGTTTCAGTTACTTAAAAAAAATTAGATATGTTTTCTGAAATTGTTTAACAATCTGCATATTGCTCCTCACTGCCGGAGGCCATTAAGTTATAGACAGTACTTCTGTGCAATTTTGGAGTCCAGAAAAATCGCAGAAATAAATTACCCATGCGAACAACATTTGCCAATGGCAAATCGTGTTCAACTAAAAATGAAGCAAAAACAACGCTTCAGCATTGATAACTATGTTTTATTGAATTTCCAACCAAAAAATAAATTAGGGGCTTTGAAGTAAAATTTTATTTTATTATTACCTTCATGCAGCTTCAAATTTATGTGATGCCTCCAACTATCGCGACCACCATAGGATATAAAAAAATCTAATGTGAAACACTCACACAACTTTCTCTTGCCAATGAAAATAATTAACAATAAACCTAACAGTAGTAATAAACAAAAAAACTAACCTCAATAAACATAACGTAATTTTAATCATTTATGAAAGACACAAAATGAAAATCAACCTCAGTTTGGCTTAAAAATATGGAAAATCGCTCTTTCACGCTAAACTAGGCACTGTACAAAAAAATGCTCTAAATAAAAGTTGTAGATCATATAATTTCCTATAAATTTTATTAAATACACTTTTGTCGTAAAATGCATTCTAAGGCCGAAATATTAAAAAAATAGATTTTTCACACGTTTTCGTGAGAAAAAAAACAGAAAATTGTTAATTACCGCTAAACTAAGTGTTGTACAAAAAAATGTTTGAAATAAAAGTTGTAGAATTCTCTACAAAGTTTTAAAATTCTCTACAACTTTAATTAACTTATATACATTTTTGCGGTAAAATGCATAATAAAGCCGCAATCTTAAAAAACCAATTTTTTTACGTGAGAACAGCCTCACCAAGAATTTCAGCAAGCATGGCGCCTAGCCTATCTTGTAGAGCATAAAAAATTAAGTAAATGAGGTAATTTTAAAAAAATTATAGGACCAGCTTTTGAGAAAATCCCAAAAAAGTTAAAAATTACACGAATAAACTACTACTTCCGGTTGACCGATTTTGATTAAAATGTTTGTGTTCGGTTCGGTAGTGGTATGTAATTTAAGTTTCAAGTTCGTACGATCTTCCGTTCATGAGATATTCTGTATATATACACACACGGACCAATCGCTAAAAACAAGTTTTTTAGGGGGGTCTGAAAACATGTAGATCCGGTGAAAACTCGATTTCTTAAAATCGACATGAAAACAATACTTTCCTTCCTATATATTCGTATAGACAAGAGAAAGTAAAAAGTCATGAATACAGGCTAAACAAAAAACATGGTTCACAGATAAAGAAGAAGCTTTCAAACCAGGCTTTTCATTAGAATAATTTGTCAGGTACTTTTGTGAAGTTTTCAATTTTTTTTTTTGTTTTATTACGCTGCCCCAAAACAATATTCGAAATAGTGTTACTGTTATTAATAATGCAAAACTCCCCATGGAAGTCTTCTCAATGTAATTAACATTAACAAAAAAAATATATATAAACAATTTTCCTTAAATATTTATTATCTAAGTGTTTGGAAAATTACAAATAACAAAGTGAGCAAAAACAAAGAAATGAAAAATTACACTTCAATTTAAATTCCCTTAATTTTTTTAATCTATACAGTCAAACAAGTTAACTTTATATTTTAGTCCCTGAAAAATGATTGTAAACTATTTTTCTGAAAAAACACTTTTTTGGCTTGTAGGTTTCACAAGACGTTTACAAATAAAATACGCGGTAAACTGCTCAATATTATTTAAAAAAAAGAGAAAAATTAAA
The DNA here is from genome assembly GCA_035578175.1 of Catonia carolina. Classification (NCBI taxonomy): domain Eukaryota; kingdom Metazoa; phylum Arthropoda; class Insecta; order Hemiptera; family Achilidae; genus Catonia; species Catonia carolina. The sequence continues at coordinate 2,804,571 of JAQMRL010000017.1, read as the reverse complement.
AAATTAATAATCGCATTTAAAAACGAACTTGTGTGATCAAATTTATAGAAAAATCCCGCGTTCGGCACCACTTTGCAATATTATAGTTTTAAAAACCCTTTAAAACTCTTGTTTTTTTAAAGAGACGAACTGTTTGACATTAGTAAAACTTCGGCGAATATGATAAAGTTTTCAAAAACACAATGATTTCTGAGAGACAAAAACATAATCTTAACAATAACTTATTTTTTCGTAAAAAATGTTAATTAGTAAAAACGCACGCCATCTTTTGTTAATAATATTATATCAAAATAAATTACGGTATAAAAAATTTAAGAAACAAAATAAAAATTTAATTTTTATTTACATCAGTTACGAATTAATTATATTTGTTTTATTCTGAAAAATAAAATAGCATAAACAAACGTGAAAAAAGAAAATATAATTAAACAAAGGCCCGGTGATAGAGAAAAAATTAGCATAATCAATTTGAAAAGATTTAAAAAATAATTTCGGATATAAAATTTATATAATATATAAAAACATTACCTTAGATTTATTTGAACAGTTAAAATAGAGAAGCCGGTTTTTGAAGTTGAATATTTGAACATTGATGTACCGGCTTAATAAACTTTTTCGCCGTGCAGAGGTTTCTTGCGATAAGGTTAGACCTTGACAAATAAAACAATCTTTTCTTAATTCAATGTCAAATTTAAAAAACTGATTTAAAAAATGATTTCGATTAAATCACATATTTCTCGCTAAAAAACATGATGACATTTATAAAAATTATATAATAATTAATATTAAAAATATGTAATTACATATCCGATAATTACTTAAAAATAATGATACAAATGAACGCCATTTTATAAAATATTGGGTCAGGTTGGCCATATCACAATTAAAAAATCGAAATTATAGCGCAGCGGTTTCAAAATGACAATACTTTTAAGCCTATCTTCCATTTTACTACTATACTTCTTAAAAACATTTGCATAACGATGTACACAGAATCACTTACAGTTGTACCACAATCGAAAGTTGTTTATGAGAGAAAACAACGTATTCTGGGAAGGTCATTTGGTAATTCAGATCAATCGAGAAAATATCATATATTTTTAGATGTGTGTAATGCAGTACAAAAAACATTTCTACGAATCAATTTTAAATTTTAATTCTAAAGTATTTTCAGTGTGACAGATTTTAATCATCTACTACTACAACTACAGATATTTTAGATAATTTATATGAGATTATAAACAGAATACATATTCTTTTAAGTAAATTAATTAAAATTAACGTACAAACGAAAGAACTGAATATGATTCAAAGTTTTATCTATTTATAGTATTCTAAAAAAAAATTTACCTACATTATACATCACCGATTAAAATATATACTTATATCAATCACTGACATATTAAAAAATAATAATGCAGAAATTATTTTTATTTACCTATGCATATTATATATAGACATGGTTGTCTAAGTACATATTTATGCACATATATTTTAATTTTTGTAGAACATAATTTTAGGTATGTTGTACCAAGAAATCTTCCGAACTTCTAGACAAATTTAGGTTTGTTAAGTTTGTTGTTTTGTACCTGCTGTGAAGTCCGTTATATCTGTTAAGTTTAAAATGTTGAAACTTGTTTGATTCGGTATTTAGGGAAGGTAAGTATTAAATTATGTAATGTAATTAATAAATATAGTATATAATTCAAAAATAAATCATTTAAAATTTCTTTAGTAAGCTTAATTGCTTTGGTTTTATTTTTTGAACATATATAATTTGTTGTGTAATGACTGGAAATTTCGGGTTAATGAACTTAGGTGAATTGTAATTTGATTATTTGTGGGTATTCATTGATTTATGAAATACACTGTTAAATATTAAAGTTTCTGTACGTGATTTATTTTTTTTAAGTCACCGTAGATGTGTTTACGAATCTTTGGGCGATTCCTCGCCGAATATTTTCTATTATTATTTTCAGTTTCATTAATTAATTACCCTTTCACTCCTTTAATTACCTCTCCTTTTTCTAAATCTTATCTTACATCTTTTATATTATAGTTGATTGTTTCTATTTCATAGAATGCTTTGGTAACCCTACTGTTTGATAGTGCCTCATATTCCTGTCCAATGAAAGACTTTTTTTTGTGTGTATTCTGCGTTAATTTGTATGATTCCAGTCTTCTGACTGGTTTAATGCAGTTCTTCAAGCTGTTTATCTGGCACAAGATGTTTCATATGCTTCATACCTGCAATACCCTTTCTTTTATAATTAGCTCTAAATATTCTAACCTTTTGCCTCCCCCTACAATTCACTCCCTCAATATTACCCTCCATTATTGATAAACCAATATCTGGATGTCTTAAGATATGCCCCACTAGCCTATCCTTTCTTTTGGTAAAATGTTTCCATATACTTCTTTCATCCATTCGTCTAAGAACCCATAAATTACTTATTTTATCCACCCCCCTTATCTTTACCATTTTCCTATAACAGCACGTTTGAAAAGCTTCTATCCTCTTCCTTTCTACAGCCCCTATCACCCACGTTTCACTCCTGTTTTATGCTACACTCCAAACCGTATTGTTTAAAAATGTTCCTAATCTGTAAATCAATGTTGGTAGTTAGTAAGCTGTTTTTTTTATTTCAAAGGCTTTTCTAGCTTGAGCAATTCTGCTTTTGATATCACTTGTGCTTCTACCAAACTTTGTTATTTTACTCCCTAGATAGCAGAATTCCTCAATGATCTCTATGTTTTATTACCTGCTTTAAAATTTCCCACCTCTAAACCATTCTTGCTATAAGTACAGGCATGTCATCTGGCACGTCGAGGCTTCAAATGAATCATCTTACATATACTACATCCATCCGTCCCTTAACTATTGTTATAGACTGTTTACAAAACTAATGTATACTCCAGCCTCTCTAAGTTTGCTCCTAATGTAAACAAATAATGACGTCACTGAGCATGCGCATTATATCAAAATGTGTACACGCTGATTAAAAAGTAACAACAAAATACTTTCAAAAGTATTTAAATTCAAAATACTTTTAAAAGTATTTTTATAAATGAAATTGTTAGTCCTACATCATAGCATGACTGATGTTTTTAGTACTTTAAGTGCTTATAATTTAAAAAATCGTTAACTTAATAGGAATACGACATCCGTAAAGTCGCAGACTCTAGCGTGCACCCTGTAGTAGGTGCCTTTTGTTTGTTGACAGTAGGAGCAAACTTAGAACGGCTGAACTATATATATTTTTCTACATTTCATAGTATAGATACTGAAGTCACGAGATTGCCTTTTGCGTATGTATGGGCTGTGAGAAAGGGAAGTGGAATATTTGCAGTGCTGCCAACCTCAACAGTGAGACACTACTCGTACATTTCGCTACCTTGCAGTTTTTATATACATTTTGTAAGCTGTGGTTTATTCTGAGAAAATGTTTTCTTCATAAACTTTATAAGAAATAAATGAACCTGTAATATTGCCTATAGCTTAATTACATGACTAGAAATGTTTGATTCACTGTAATTACGAATGAATCGCCTTCTTTACTATTGCTGTCATCAGTGTTTACATTATCAGTCTCTCAAGTATCTACCCAACCGTTTCCTTTTTATACCAGTTGTCAACAAAACTGTTGAAGAATAGCTTCTTCGCGTCCTTAATTTCCTTCTTTATTTTTCGAATTGTGCATAGAGAAACATCACAGTAGTTAGCCGTTTGCTTACGGCTTTTGTTAAGAGGTGCGGTTAGGCATTCTTGCTTAACTTCAACTTCATAACATTTCTATTTCATATAATGAATTAATACAATAATTTCACTAACCTTCTTTTTAAACTGCGTCACCTTTATTTTAATTTTCACTTACACGTGTTTCGGTGGATCCACCATCATCAGAGTAAATAACATATAATTGAAACTAAAAAAATTATTTATTAAAAATCTATAGAAGATGATACATCTTCAGTCACTTGTATAAAATTACAGTTTTATACAAGTGACTGAAGATGTATCATCTTCTATAGATTTTTAATAAATAATTTTTTTAGTTTCAATTATATGTTATTTACTCTGATGATGGTGGATCCACCGAAACACGTGTAAGTGAAAATTAAAATAAAGGTGACGCAGTTTAAAAAGAAGGTTAGTGAAATTATTGTATTAATTCATTATATGAAATAGAAATATTTAAAACTGCAGGATGCATTATAAAGATTTATTCATAACATTTTATTACATTGCGTTCAGCACTGTGAATAGTTCGACCACGTTTTCGAGAAACCGATATTTGTGTTTGCGGTAACAAACCGTTATATTCGTACAGTTAACCTACAAAAGGTTCCGCGATATCACAGCTGTATATGCTCTGGGTATAGTATAAGTTGTTATGTTTGTTGTACTGAAATTAAAGCAGTTGCGCATGCGCACTGATACTTTTCCCTCTTTACCTCTCGTTGCAAACAAGGGCAAACTCATGACTCAAGTGACTATACAATACGTTTATTACTCGTATAAATACAGTACAAAGCGAATGGGGAGTGATGTAATGTATTATAATTTAATCATCAGTTATTACTGTTATTCAGTTGAAGGGTTATATTATTAGGCACAGTTTATTTACAAATAATACTTTTTTTTTTTTTTTTTTTTTTGCGCCCTGGAGACTCCAGGAGGAGTATAGGACATGTCGTCAGATATAACACCTGAAATACATAATCAGAATCACACAATGTATCACTACTATCAAGAAAGAAATTCTTGTACGCTATAAAAAGTTTCACTGATCAAGTAATTTTTCAGATTTTTTTTAAAGGACTTCAAATCCTCACAACACTTTAAAGATTGGGGTAATTTATTCATGAATTTTCTCCCTGCATAAGTAGGTTTTTGTTCAAACAATTTTGTGGAGTGGTTAGCCACATAATAATTATTCCTGTTTCTCGTGTTATGATTGTGAACATTGAAATTCTGCATAAAATTATTTTGCCTAACATACATAATCACCTCAAAAATGTAGAGGGAGGGAACTGTAAGCAATTTAAGCTCCTTAAATAGTGGCCTGCATGAGGTTAGCTCCCACCATACACCTAATAGCTTTCTTTTGAATTTTAAAAACCCTATTTATATTACCCATGCTAGAATTACCCCATACTAAAATACCATAACGGATATGAGACAGAATGAGGCCATGATAAGCTGCCATTAGTAATTTTTTATCATTTAATCTGGCGATTTGTTTTAGTGCAAATACCCCGATGATATTTTACTACAAACTTGATTGATATAGAAGTCCCAAAACAAAGATCTATCTAGAGATACGCCCAGGAACTTCACTGTTTCTACATGCTCTAAACTATTATTATGAATTAATACATCCACTTCTCTACTTTCTTTAACGTTATGTTTATTTTTAAACTGCAAGTACTGACACTTTTTTCCATTAACTGTTAATAACATTTGATTCAAGAACTGTACTACGGACTCTATGTTAACATGTGTATTTACATCAAGAGCATCTACCAGTAAACTGTTACTGATTACTGAAGTATCATCAGCAAACAACAAAGCTCTGCCATTAGGTATGACTTCTGGTAACCTATTAATATACAATAGAAACAGAATTGGACCTAAAACTGACCCTTGTGGAACGCCTGCTTTGACTTCAAGCTTTCCAGATACAACCTTTGTAAGTTTCCCTCTAATAACCCTAGTTAACTCCACACACTGTAATCTATTATTAAGGTAAGATTGAAACCATTTCAATTCTACATCCCTAACGCCTAATGACTCTAGTGTTTTCAATAAAATTTCATGATCAACACAATCGAAAGCTTTACTCAGATCCAGAAACACTGCCAATGCTTTCTCCCCGGCATCCAATATATCAACTACTTGCTCCACAAGTGAAACAATTGCAGTTACTGGTTTTAACAGTTTGAAGACTTCATTTTGGTGAGTTGTAATGTGTCATGATGATGACACAGTTTGATGAGTTTTTCATTTTGTAAAGCAGCAACTTATTCTCAAGAGAGAGTGAAAAGTTCCTGCCAACGAGCCAGTACATCCTTTTGTATTTTTGATTTAATTCATTCCTCTTCATTCTCACATGGGTTTTCCAAATTATTCTTTGTGAATAAGTAAATATTTACTTTCTCTTGCCTACATGAATAAATAGGAAGGAAAGTATTGTTTTCATGTCAATTTTAACAAATCGAGTTTTCACCGGATCTCCACGTAAACAGACCCCCTGAACCCAAAAAACGTGTTTTTAGCGATTGGTCTGTGTCTGTGTGTGTGTGTGTGTGTGTGAACAGAATATCTCAAGAATGGAACATCGTACAAACTTGAAACTTAAAACTTAAGGTACATAGGTACCACTACCGGAGGTTTGACACGAACATTTTCATCAAAATTAGTCAACCGGAAGTAGTAGTTTATTCGTGTAATTTTTCACTTTTTTGGAATTTTCTCAAAAACTGGTCTTACGATTTTTTTAAAAATCGCCTGGTTTATTCAATTTTTTATTCTCTCCAAGATAAGGTAGGCGCCATGTTTGCTGAAATTCTTGGTGAGGCTGTTTTCACGTAAAGAAATTGTTTTTTTAAGATTACAGCTTTAATATGAATTTTAGCGCAAAATTTATATAATAAAAGTTGTAGAGAATTTAAAATCCTACAACTTTTATTGCAAACTTTTTTTTGTATAACACTTAGTTTAGCAGTAATTAGCGATTTTCTGTTTTTTTCTCACGAAAACGTGTGAAAAATCGATTTTTTAAAGATTTCGGCCTTAGTATGCATTTTACGACAAAAGTGTATAAATTAATTTTATAGGAAATAAAAAGATCTACAACTTTTATTTAAAGCATTTTTCTCTACAGAGCCTAGTTTAGTGTGAAAGAGTGATTTTCTGTATTTTTAAGCCGAACTGAGTTTTATTTTCATTTTGCTTCTTTCAGTCATGATTAAAATAAGGTTATACTTTTAGAGGTTAATTTTTTGTTAATTACTAATGTTAGGTTATATTGTTAATTATTTGCATTGGCAAGAGAAAGTTGTGTGAGTGTTTCACGCCAGATTTTTTTAAATCATTGAGTGTTGTAATTAGCAAGATAGTAATGAATTTTTTTTTTTGAAACTCTAGCTTTAGCTTCAAACTTTTTGGATAAAATTTTTGTAAGTTTATCCCCAACAATCAGTACAACTTTTAAAAAATATTTTTGTTCCAGAGACATTACTTCATGAATTTTCTTCAATAATAGAACCAGGATAATGTCTTTTCAATTAAAAACGAAACACATAGAATCTCCTGCCGATCCTAACCTTCAAAGACGAGCGGTTTTACATTCATTCCGCAAAGAAGAAAGGACTCAAGTGTTGCAAGCCTATACTAATTCATTTACCAGTTTGCCGTTGTATAAGACACCGCCTTCTGCACGTAAAAACGAAAAACCTTTCAATCCATTTGACAGAAATTTAATGGAAAGATTAGAAAATTCTACTTTCAGTCCAAATGTATTTAAAGAAGTTATTAGTCCTGGCGAGGTAGGTACGATTTTAACATTTTTATAATTTATAAATTATATGTACAGATAGTGAGTCACGAGAACACCTTTTGTGTATGGAAGGGAAGAGAAATCTGACAGTGCTGCCAACCTCAACAGTAAGACACTATCTTTTACTACCGTGCAATTGCACTGTTAGTTAACCACTTGTTACCATTTAATTAATATAAAGGGTGATTCAAAAAGAGCGCCGGTTTTTAAACGGCTGGTAAATTTTTGTTTATCGGTTGGCAACATTGTTTGACCACATTTCTATTTTGAAGAACATTCCGATTGACGATTCAGTTGTAGTTTCTCTTGTTCGCAGTGTAGTACTCTCGCAGTCTGTGTCTAACCATGGAGAAGTTTACTATTGCGCAACCAGTGTTAATCGTCAAAACATTTTACCAGAGTGGAGAGAGTTATGCGGCTACTATCAGGCGACTTCACGGTACTCTAGGACGTAATGAAGCACCGAATGAATCAACAGTTCGCAGGCTCATGAAAAAGTTTTTTGAGACGGGTTCAACAGTCGACCTTAAAAGTTCTGGACGTCGTCTTTCTGGCCAAACTGAGCAGAACGTTGCGTTGGTTCGTGACAGTGTGGCTGTTAACCCAGCAAATTAGGGAGTTTTTGTGGCATCATTTGGATGGAATGGACATTGACGAGTTGTGGTTTCAGCAGGATGGTGCCACCTGTCACGCTGCACGAGAAACAATGTTGTTGCTCCGTAAACGGTTCCAGGATCGCATCATTTCTCGTAATTCCGACCATCAATGGCTACCAAGGTCGTGTGACTTGACGCCTTGTGACTTTCCTCTTTGGGGTCATCTGAAGTCATTGGTGTATGCCAATAAACCCTGAAACATCAATGACTTGAAGGAGGAAATTCGACGGGTTATCGGGCAAATGGAAGTCGAAAGTTGTGCAGTAATATCCAATTTCATGGACAGAGTTGATGCGTGCCAGCGCAGTAGAGGAGGACACATGCATGTCATCATTTTTCATACATAAAATCGGAAGGAAAGATGAACTTGTTGATGTATTTATTTTCAGTTTTTCAATAAAATAAATCTCTTAATTTGATATATCAAAACCGGCGCTCTTTTTGAATCACCCTATACTTCGTTGTGACTAATATTTTTTCTACTTAAACATTATTACTTTCTCTTGCCTATATGAATATATAGGAAGGAAAGTATTGTTTTCATGTCGATTTTTCGAAATCGAGTTTTCACCGGATCTATACGTTTTCAGACCCCCTGAACCCAAAAAACATGTTTTTAGCGATTGGTCTGTGTGTGTGTGTGTGTGTGAACAGAATATCTCAAGAACGGAACATCGTACGAACTTGAAACTTAAAACTTAAGTTACATATCACTACCGGACCCGACACGAACATTTTCATCAAAATCGGTCAACCGGAAGTAGTAGTTTATTCGTATAATTTTTCACTTTTTTGCGATTTTCTCAAAAACTAGTCCTACGATTTTTTTTTAAAATCAACTGGTTTACTACATTTTTTATGCTCTACAATATATGGTAGGCGCCATGTTTGCTGAAATTCTGCTTGAGGCTGTTTTTACGTAAAAACATTTTCTTTTTAAGATTGCGGCTTTAATATGCATTTTAGCGCAAAACGTTATATAATAAAAGTTGTAGAGAATGTAAAATTCTACAACTTTTATTTCAAACATTTTTTTGTATAACGCTTAGTTTAGCAGTAATTTGCGATTTTCTGTTTTTTTCTCACGAAAACGTGAGAAAAATCGATTTTTTTAACATTTCGGCCTTAGTATGCATTTTACGACAAAAGTGTATATAATTAAATTTATAGAAAATTAAAAGATCTACAACTTTTGTTTAGAGCATTTTTCTCTACAGAGCCTAGTTTAGCGTGAAAGCGTGATTTTCCGTATTTTTAAGCCAAACTGAGTTCGATTGTCATTTTGCGTCATTCACTCATGATTAAAATAAGGTTATGTTTTTGAGGTTAGTTTTTGTTTATTTCTAATATTTTTTTAATAATGTTAGGTTTATTATTAATTATTTGCATTGGCAAGAGAAAGTTGTGTGAGTGTTTCACACCAGATTTTTTTCTTTAAAATGTTTCTTAACTTACAAAGTTTCCAACTAAAATTTAATGTAATTGCTTCTTGTTTGGTGATAAAATGACAATCAAAATTGGAAAACAACTGAAAAACATTTTGTTATCAAACAACAAGCAACATGGTGCTAATAAACTTAATGTATTTTTGCTCGTTTACTAATAAATTTTCTGAAGAAGATTCTACCACCGAAATGTACACAAGTTTTTTACTTTCTCTTGCCTATATGAATATATAGGAAGGAAAGTATTGTTTTCATGTCGATTTTTTTTAAATCAAGTTTTCACCAGATCTACTCATTTTCAGACCTCCTGAACCTAAAAAACATGGTTTTAGCTATTGGTCTGTGTGTGTGTAAACAAAATATCTCAAGAATGGTACATCGTACGTAGTTGAAACTTAAAACTTAAGTTAGATACCACTAGAGGACCCAACACGAAATTTTCATCAAAATCGGTCAACCAGAAGTAGTAATTTATTTGTGTAGTTTTTCACTTTTTGCAATTTTCTCAAAAACGGCTCCTACGATTTTTTTAAAATCGCCCCAATTAGGCCTACTTAATTTTTTATGCTCTACAAGAAAGGATAAGCACCATGTCTGCTAAAATTCTTGAGGAGGCTGTGTTTTTGTAAAAATATTGTTTTTTTTAAGATTGCGGCTTAAATATGCATTTTAGCACAAAAATTTACAAAATAAAAGTTGTAGAGAATTTAAAATCCTACAATTTTTATTTCAAACATTTTTTCGTATGACGCTTAGTTTAGCAGTAATTAGCGATTTTCTTTTTTTTCTCACAAAAACTTGTAAAAATATAGATCTTTTTAAAATTTCAGCCTCAGCATGCATTTAATGATGAAAGTTTATAATAACATTTGTAGGAAATTAAAAGATCTAAATTATTTAGAGCATTTTTCTCTAAAGAGCCTAGTTTAGCGTGAAAGAGTGATTTTCCGTATTTTTAAGCCAAGCTAAGGTTGATTTTCATTTTGCGTTATTCACTCATGATTAAAATTAGGTTATGTTTATTGAGGTTAGTTTTTTGTTTAAATTCCTAATGTTAGATTATATTGTTAATTATTTGCATTGGCAAGATAAAGTTGTGTGAGTGTTTTCACTCCAGATTTTTAAATTTAAAAAGGCAACCAAAAGTAAGGTGATAGATTTCATTTATACTGTAATTTAAATTAGTTGTATTGATCGATTACTAGCGCATGTTAAAGACAATCGTCTGCAGAACATGATCTTAAAATAATGAAATTGTTTGTTAATGCCTCAACGGTATTTCTTCCACAAAGTTTTATAAACAACTTTTAGTGACAGTAGGTTCACAAAGGATTAAAAAGTCTTAAGATGAGGTTATACAAAACGCAATGGCTCAACTATTCAGAAAGAGTCCTTTCTAAAGAGGTTGGACTATATGTGTGAAGTTCCAAGTAAAGGTATTTTTTAACGAGATCATTCCATTCAATAGAACATGTTGATAAATAAGTTAGCTTTTTCCAGTTGAAGGTTGGATTGTACTTTCTGAACAAACCTAGTATGTTCGGTATGTCAGTACAGTAGAATCTCGGTAGTCCGGCACCTTCAGTAATCCGGCTCTTAAAATATTACGCCTAAAAGTATGAAACCTCACCCAGGACAGATTTCGGTAAAAGATTTAAATTGAATTAGGGAAATCAACTCGACCTAATTACGGCGGATTTAATAACATATATGTTTAGGATTTGACTAAAGAAATGAATAAGCATACCTTAATTTTTTTTAAATGGAATAATTTTTGGCCTTTTATCCAAAACCCAGAACTGGGCCATACTCTTATACTTCATGCTGAATTGACAACGAAACATAATTCTCAGAACACGAGCACCCCCACACTGCACTAGGCGATGTCAATAGCTGATAATTATGTTTAGTACAATGACTACAGAAGTACTCAGCAAACCTTTTTTAATTAGTTAATTTTATTTAAAATCACATAGAAATAAATGCATTGTCACCGGATGACGACATTAAGTGGCTAACCTTATCATTTTGGTTTAGGTGTGTGTCTGCCGGGGCGGGAAAATGTGTTTGATGGCCCTGAAAAGGGCCGGTGTAAACCTTATTGAATTGGTCCTGAGAAGGACCGTTGTGCCGGTCTCGAAGGAGACCGGTGTAGGCAGCTCGTGGCTGCGATGAGAGCCAAGGCACAGGTTGATGGCCCTGAGAAGGGCTGGTTAAAACCTTAATAAATTGGTCCTGAGAAGGACCGTTGTGCTGGTCTTAGACCAGCAAAGGCAGTGCGTGGCTGCGACGGCTGCCGTGTTGCTGGCTGCTGCAAGTCCCAGAGGATGTTCCTTCTTTATCTCGTGGATGTAGTCTGTCGATCTTCATCAGAGGTGTAGAGCGTAATGACAAGCCGCTCAGTGCACTGCGCTTTTATAGTTACTGAGAGCGCTGTGGTAGGAGGCGGTGAGTCGCTCGGCCTTGGCAACAAAGCCCTCTATTGGAAGGCAGCCAAAAGGTTTGCCGGGCACCGCTAAAGGGCCCATCGCGCCGACAAAGGCTGGAAGAAGTATTCAGTGCCGGCAACAGAGTAAATGATTAATTAGAAGGGGTGTTGGTGACAGCATATTCATTTTTTGTTTAAATTTATAATTAATAGTTCCAAAATTCCAACGCATCCAGTAATCTGACATTTTCAGTAATCTGGCACCCTCTCGGTACCAAACTGGCTGGACTACTGAGATTCTACTGTACAATATTTCTATTTTTACTTTCTCTTGCCTATATGAATATATAGGAAGGAAAGTATTGTTTTCATGTCGATTTTTCGAAATCGAGTTTTCACCGGATCTATACGTTTTCAGACCCCCTGAACCCAAAAAACATGTTTTTAGCGATTGATCTGTGTGTGTGTATGTGAACAGAATATCTCAAGAACGGAACATCGTACGAACTTGAAACTTGAAACTTAAGTTACATATCACTACCGGACCCGACACGAACATTTTCATCAAAATCGGTCAACCGGAAGTAGTAGTTTATTCGTGTAATTTTTCACTTTTTTGCGATTTTCTCAAAAACTGGTCCTACGATTTTTTTTAAAATCGCCTCATTTACTCAATTTTTTATTCTCTACAAGATAGGGTAGGCGCCATGTTGGCTGAAATTCAGGGTGAGGCAGTTTTGGCGTAAAAACATAGTTTTTTTAAGATTACAGCTTTAATATGCAATTTAGCGCAAAAATTTATATAATAAAAGTTGTAGAGAATTTAAAATCCTACAACTTTTATTTCAAACATTTTTTTGTATAACGCTTAGTTTAGCAGTAATTTGCAATTTTCTGATTTTTTCTCAAGAAAACGTGTGAAAAATCGATTTTTTTAACATTGCGGCCTTAGTATGCATTTTACGACAAAAGTGTATATAATTTAATTTATAGAAAATTAAAAGATCTACAACTTTTATCTAAAGCATTTTTCTCTACAGAGCGTAGTTTAGCGTGAAAGTGTGATTTTTCGTTTTTTTTATGCCAAATTGAGTTCGATTTTCATTTTGCGTCATTCACTCATGATTAAAATAAGGTTATGTTTTTGAGGTTAGTGTTTTGTTTATTTCTAATATTTTATTAATAATGTTAGGTTTATTGTTAATTATTTGCATTGGCAAGAGAAAGTTGTGTGAGTGTTTCACACCAGATTTTTCCATATGAACAACCATCTCCTGTAGATCTAAAAACACTTTTTGGGACCATTCTATGTAGATTATTTTTTTGTTTGTAGGTTTCTTCAAGGGAATTCAGATGGACTATTGAAGATGTATCCAGATTCAAACCGGCAAAGATTGATGAATCGTCGGTTGATCATGAAATTGATCTTACTGATATAGAGACTGAACAATCTGCTCAAGAAGCTATCGAGAGGTTTGTTTTATGAAATACGAGGTGTGGCTATTAAATAACGAGACTGATGTTGTAAAATATTTTATTTTTATTTTATACCTAATAACTTATTGTCACCTTCAATATACACTCCTTCTCTACCCCTACAATGCTCCATGTGAATTTTCCATCGTTGTAAACAGTGCTGGAAGTCATCTTCTGTCAGCTCCTTCAGCACACGTGCCGCTTTCTCTTTTACAGCTTCAACAGACTCAAATCTTGTCCCTTTTAATGTAGAATTCACCTTAGGGAACAGAAAGAAGTCATATCGTGCCAGATCTGGTGAGTAAGATGGATGTTCTATCACTGAGATGCTGTGCTTGGCTAGGAACCTCTTGACAGATAATTCAGAATAAGCTGGCGCATCGTCTTGGTGGAGAACCCATGATATGTCCTTCCTCATTTCAGGGCGTTTTTACCTTACTGTTTGATGTAGTTTAGAAAGTACCTCAAGGTAGTAATATTGATTAATTGTTTGACCTTAAGGAACCCAGTGAAGGTACACAATCTCATGGATATAAAAAAAAATCATCATTGCTTTAAATTTTGACTTGTTCATTTAAGCTTTTTTGGCTCTCGGTGAAGTTCGACTCTTCCAGTGCATGGTTTGGCGCTTCGTTTCCGGATCATAAGTAAAAAACCACATTTCAGCACTTGTAATTATCGTTTCCAAAAAACTTGGGTCATTTTCAATCGCATATAAAGTGTCAGTCAAACATTTTTACAAGCTTCTTGTTGTTCAAAAATTGGAATTTTAGGCATCATTTTAGCACACACTTTTCGCATGTTAAAATTGTCATGTAAAATTTGCCGTACACGTTCTTTATCAATACCTACAGTTTCACCAATAGTGTGAATACTTAATCGACGGTCAGACCGAATTAAATTACCGACTTTTTCAACATTTTCATCCGGTTTTGACGTTGAAGGGCGACTGACCGCGAATCATCTTCAACGTCTTCTCTGCCATCTTTAAAATGCCTAAACCATTCAAAAACACGTGCCCGCGATAAACATTCACTGCCATACACTTCTTGCAGTAAATTATAAGTTTCAGTAGCAATTTTTCCAAGTTTAAAGTGAAATTTCACAATAATTCGTTGCTCTATTGTTACACTAACCATTTCATCTGGCAAAACAAAAAACAACAGTAACGCGAACGTAGGCTCTGACTAAACGATGTTGTTTACAGAAGCAGGACTAGCTGCATACTAAAGAGAAAGGTTCACACTAAACAGCTGTTGATTAATGGCGGTTGACGCATGCCTCCTTGATCCGCAGCAGCGTCAGTCTTGTTATTTAATAGCCACACCTCGTATACAAGTAAGTTAGGTCACCATGGAATTGTAGTGACTATCAACAGGTCACTACAAATATGAAGTGACTTATTGAGCTGTACATTAGATTTATTTGGATTTTTTTTATAGTTTTGGATATTTTACAGTAATTCCTTGATTGTTTTTCAGATATTTTTCAAAAGTTGAAATACCTAGTCCGTGGGAAGCGCCAAAACATTGTAGTTCACCATTAGCAGAAACGCCTGTACTTAAAATTAGAGTTAACTCCAATAGTGGTGATTCATCTTCTGCTACTAATTTTAATAATAATGGTCATCGATCTCATGGTCCAAATTCATCGTCTTCCTCTTCTTTTTCTTCTACGCAGTGTCGAACTGGTAAGTAAGAATAAATCAATACAGTCAACCTTGAGTAATATAAAAACATTTAACACGTTCACTGCGGCCCAGGTGAAGCGATGTTATTCGCTGTGGCTGAACCATCGCCTGCCGCATTTATATGTTCCCCTCACACAGAAAGCGCACAAGTCCGCGGCGCTTCATATACTCATATTCTCTCAACAATTACAATTTCTCATGTGTATTTTCATTCAATTCTTTTATTTTATATTTATACGTGTATGTACTTATGTATTTTACTTTAGATAAATGTATTTGTTTTTCATTTTAAAAATACACACATAAAAGTATTAATACAAAACAAATGTAAAAGTCTGAATGTACTTTACTTTTATCATGTAAACCTATGAGAAAAAATTAAAAACTTATAGGAATAAAAGGATAATAATAGTTCATTATGGCACTCTTAGCTGAATAACTGCGGTGTGGCCAAAGGTTTGTGAGAAGTTGAAAGTAAGTAATATTACGGTACAGACGGCAGACAGATATCAAAACCTGTGACGGCTTCATGATTTGTTCTTGTTTTCAATCATGTTTTATTACCCTTTCTGTTCCCACGGCAGTAAGTCTTTCCATAGACAGGTAAAAATGCAATTCCAAAAATGGGGTCACCTAAGAAAAGAATTGAATAAGCCTACTAGTACACTATTATAAGTGAATGACCCTGCCGCTTTGTGTGACTGCACGCCTCGTAGGTTCCTAAAATTATAAGTACTAATAAAATATTTCTATAACCAATTTTTAAATGAGGCAAACATATAAAAAAAATTAATGCCTACTAGTTTCTTTAAAAAAAGTTAACTTTAGGTCTGTATATACGAAAAAATAGGCCTACTTAAATTAAAGCATTTAGGTATTACATTTGTATACACATATTTATTTATTTAGTTGCATTTTTGCCACACTTAAAATTTACTAAGTATAGTAAATGTTGCGTAATTGTAAGAAAAGTAATATAATGAAATAACATTTTATTAATATCAAATAAAACAGCCCGTAAACATAACTCGGAACATAGAAGAAAATATATCAGTTTTTAAAACTCCGCCAAAAAAAACCGGTGACGTTTCTTCAAAAGCTGAAGGTATACTGGCATAGAATGAACCTTTTTCTACGGCTGAACAACAAAAGAAATACAATTTACCCTAGCTGAACGCAGAAAGAAGAGATTATAAAACTGTACAAACAGACAACATTTTTGTGGCAGCCCGCACCCTGGGACTGTTCAATACACCACATAAATGTGGCGGCTGCACTGAATGTGTTAATAATTAGAATTTCCCGATCCTCAAAATTTTGCATTAAAACAACATGTTGGACTCACTGAGTCGCATGCGATCGGTTTGATTGAGGTCGTACTGATGGGAGGGTGAACATATAAATGTAAAGGTACAACTCGTATCGGACATCGAGTCGCAGTCAAGTATCACCGGTGGGAGAACACCCTTAAC
Source organism: Catonia carolina (assembly GCA_035578175.1). Taxonomy (NCBI): domain Eukaryota; kingdom Metazoa; phylum Arthropoda; class Insecta; order Hemiptera; family Achilidae; genus Catonia; species Catonia carolina. The sequence goes on along the minus strand of JAQMRL010000017.1, from coordinate 2,787,842 downwards.
ATAACGTTGGACCAGCTTCTTTTAACCCTTTGTGTAGAACTTTCCTACCTAAACACCAAAACAGTTGACAACGGCAGTCTTGAGTTCTTCATCATTTTCAAATTGTTCTACATCAGTCCATTTTTTCAAATCCAAAACGAGGAAGTAGTCGCTGGGTGCAAGGTCGGGACTGTATGGTGGGTGGTCAAAAAGCTCCCAACAAAAATCTTGAATTTTCTTTTTGGTTATGGCAGCAATGTGAGGATGTGCATTGCTGTGGATGATTACACCGGATTACAGTTTCCCACATTATCGAGTTTGGTTATTATTTTGCAGTATATGTCAGCTGTATTTATTGATCTACATTCCATGAAATCAACCAAAATTATGCACTGTTTGTGCTATAAAACGATAGTCATCATTTTTTGACTCGAGTTCAAAGATTGCTTAAATTATTTTTATTTGGGTGAACTTGAATGGTGCCACTGCCTTGACTGTTGTTTCGATTTTGCATTAATGTACGATACTCATGTCTCATTGCCTGTAACAACAAGGGAAAAGAAAATTTACCATTCAGGTGTTACGATTCTATCATTCAAAAATAAATCTTTATAATGCATCCTGCAGTTTGAAATATTTCTATTTCATATAATGAATTAATATAATAATTTCACTAACCTTCTTTTTAAACTGCGTCACCTTTATTTTATTCCTACTTACACGTGTTTCGGTGGATCCACCATCATCAGAGTAAATGAAAAATTGAAACTAAAAATTTTTTTCATTTATTTAAAATTTACAGAAGATGATACATCTTCAGTCACTTGTATAAAACAGTTTTATACAAGTGACTGAAGATGTATCATCTTCTGTAAATTTTAAATAAATGAAAAAAAATTTTAGTTTCAATTTTTCATTTACTCTGATGATGGTGGATCCACCGAAACACATGTAAGTAGGAATAAAATAAAGGTGACGCAGTTTAAAAAGAAGGTTAGTGAAATTATTATATTAATTCATTATATGAAATAGATTCTATCATTGTCAGAGCTAGTTAGTGAATGTAAATATAATCCACTTGTGATATTACCCACCGGGTTGGTCTAGAGGTAAAGTCATCTCCGCGAGTCAGCTGTTTAACTGCTGATTTTCAGAGGCGAAGGTTCGTGGTTCAAATCCTAGTAAACGTAGTTACTTTTATACAGATTTAAATTCTAGACAGTAGTTACCGGTGTACTTCGATAGTTGGGGTTCAATTAACCATACTCTCTCAGGAATGGTCGGCCTGGGTCTGTACAAGACTACACTTCATTTACACGTCAAACACTTCATTTTCATCTCATTGAGTCATGGGGTTGCTTATTGTTTTGAATTGAGCAGATTGCAACGTACACACATTAGGGATATGAAAAAAAGTATAAAAAAACTTGTGATATTGTGTCATTGTGATTTTCAATAAATCACATTAAATTTTCATACATTGTCTTATTGTTTGAGCATCAACCAATGCATCAATGGTAAATTTAAGTAAGTGCTGCGTAAGTGAAGCTGTGTTCAGGTGTACCAATATTTAAATGTAACCATCTCCATCTTGTTGATAGCGGTCCAAATACTCCCTTTCGCTATACATTCTTTCTTCTTTGTGTAGATCAGTGAGCATTTTCGGAATCCAAGTAGCGCAATCTGTGATATCCAAGCTTTTCTGTGACAATCCTGTAGATAGAGGTTGGTGCAACATGTGAAAATTTATTATCCAGAGAACTAATCGTCAATTGCAATTTTCGGTTCATTCAATCAACGATATCGTCAATCTGAATCCTGGGCCTGACACTTTGCTCTTCATCGTGCACATTTGTGCGGCCATTTTGAAAGTGTCGACACAATTGTCGAACTTTTCCTTCATTCATTATTTTAGGTCCATACTCTGTATTATTTTTCAGCTTTGATGAGCTCTGAACGTACGCATTGCTCCCTTCCCACTTCATAGCTAGCCAATGACTTACCAGCAATGTTCCCGATACTTGCCTTGTATCTCCCGATACTTCCCGAGCAAGGCAAGCTTATAGCTTTGTTATACTTCAGCCATCCTTACTTTGCTCCTCCTTCTGTCAACAAACCAAAGCCAACCACTATAGGGTGTACACTAGGGTCCACCACTTTAACTTTGTTCTTCTTTTTTTTTACATGATTTTTACTTTCTCTTGCCTATATGAATATATAGGAAGGAAATTATTGTTTTCATGTCGATTTTTCGAAATCGAGTTTTCACCGGATCTATACGTTTTCAGACCTCCTGAACCCAAAAAACATGTTTTTAGCGATTGGTCTGTGTGTGTGTGTGTGTGTAAACAGAATATCTCAAGAACGGAACATCGTACGAACTTGAAACTTAAGTTACGTACCACTACCGGACTCGATACGAACATTTTCATCAAAATCGGTCAACCGGAAGTGGTAGTTTATTCGTGTAATTTTACACTTTTTTGCGATTTTCTCAAAAACTGGTCCTACGATTTTTTTAAAAATCGCCTGGTTTACTCAATTTTTTATTCTCTACAAGATAGGGTAGGCGTCATGTTTGCTGAAATTCTGGGTGAGGCTGTTTTTACGTAAAAACGTTGTTTTTTTAAGATTACAGCTTTAATATGCATTTTAGCGCAAAACTTTATATAATAAAAGTTGTAGAGAATTGAAAATTCTACAAGTTTTATTTCAAACAGTTTTTTGTATAACGCTTAGTTTAGCGGTAATTCGCGATTTTCTGTTTTTTTCTCATGAAAATGTGTGAAAATTGATTTTTTAAAGATTTCGGCCTTAGTATGCATTTTACGACAAAAGTGTATATAATTTAATTTATAGAAAATTAAAAGATCTACAACTTTTATTTAAAGCATTTTTCTCTACAGAGCCTAGTTTAGAGAGAAAGAGTGATTTTCCGTATTTCTAAGCCAAACTGAGGTTGATTTTCATTTTGCATCATTCACTCATGATTAAAATAAGGTTATGTTTTTGAGGTTAGTTTTTTGTTTATTTCTAATATTTTATTACTAATGTTAGGTTTATTGTTAATTATTTGCATTGGCAAGAGAAAGTTGTGTGAGTGTTTCACACCAGATTTTTACAATTAGTAACTTGCACTAATAGAAATGAAGAATCAAATACTGTAACACTAAATTCCTAATTGAAAATAAATTATAATGCCCATAAGAACGATGTGAGAAATACAATGTCATAACCAAACTGGTAGCATATTAAAACGATGACATGTTCTTTGTCAAAAATGTGGAGAGAGATTTATGGGTTTGGATTGGTCATCAAATTCAATTGTGAAGTAATAAGTGACTATACTAATATACTAGATAACAGATCATTAAAATTGAAATGTTTCTTTTAAAGTTCTCTTGTTCCAAATACAGATCAGAGGTAATACGAACATGTAACTTGTAACCATGTATATTTATGAAAAAAAATGGAAATAAAGCACACCATTTTTATAAATTTATTGTTCAGTACTTAAAACATTAATCATGACATGATTAATAGTTGATATGATTGAACAGTTTTATTTTTAAAAAATACCAAAATACTTTTGTAGTTACTTTTTAATCAGCGTGTATAAATTTTTAAGTAATGCGCATGCTTAGTGACATCATTATTTGTTGACAGTAGGAGCAAACTAAGGAAGGCTGGACTTTATGTATTTCGTCAGTCATTTTTTTGGTTTTTTAATAACAATTATAACCTTTGAACATACAATCAACTGATTATATTATAAAGTATTGCATGTTAATGCGCTCTATAATCGATGTGTTCAGTACGAGATGAAAGACACGAGTGAACTACTGTGGCTCTTATACGCATGCACGCATAATGTTTGTCAAGCTGATACATTTGTACAATCTGACAACGCTGGCAAACGTTCTGAATAGTCTAAACGTGTGGAACAGCAGAGTTTATTAACCGTAAAAAGCATTGTAGGTACAACTCCTGATGGATTTCAACAGCTGAAGATCCTTTTGCACAAGAAAGTCTAATCACAGCACCCACTTCACAACTGGCGGGAGAAACGATTGTCGCAGACATTGCAATCTGCATTCATCGGCAGGCAAACTACAACTGCAATGGCTTCGTAAATAGTCAACAGATAACGCTGCGTATGTGAAACTGTGTTCAGACCTACCAATACTTAAATATAAGCCGACAGCTCTTACTTTAAGAATATGCCTCGTACATTGTGTTTCATTTGAAACACAAAACATTAATATCAAATTTTAATTCAAGCATTTCTGGGTTACAGCAAGCACTCAGACCTGTTGGAGTTTTCCTCCTGTGTTACCTGAAGAAGTTGAATTATTGCTGAAACCGTACTTGCAACCAGTTTCAAACGTAAGTTCTCTAATCGTATTTTGATAATAGCATAAAAATATTGTTTGTACGTACATATTAATATCTATATAAATATTTGTTTTTACTTTCTCTTGCCTATATGAATAAATAGGAAGGAAAGTATTGTTTTCATGTCGATTTTTCGAAATCGAGTTTTCACCGGATCTATACGTTTTCAGACCCCCTGAATCCAAAAAACATGTTTTTAGCGATTGGTCTGTGTGTGTGTGTGTGTGTGAACAGAATATCTCAAGAACGGAACATCATACGAACTTGAAACTTGAAACTTAAGTTACATATCACTTCCGGACCCGACACGAACATTTTCATCAAAATCGGTCAACCGGAAGTAGTAGTTTATTCGTATAATTTTTCACTTTTTTGCGATTTTCTCAAAAACTAGTCCTACGATTTTTTTAAAAATCAACTGGTTTACTACATTTTTTATGCTGTACAATATAGGGTAGGCGCCATGTTTGCTGAAATTCTGCTTGAGGCTGTTTTTACGTAAAAACATTTTCTTTTTAAGATTGCGGCTTTAATATGCATTTTAGCGCAAAACGTTATATAATAAAAGTTGTAGAGAATGTAAAATTCTACAACTTTTATTTCAAACATTTTTTTGTATAACACTTAGTTTAGCGGTAATTAGCGATTTTCTGTTTTTTTCTCACAAAAAAAAATTGTGAAAAATTGTTTTTTTAAAGATTTCGGCCTTAGTATTCATTTTATGACACAAGTGTATATAATAAAATTTATAGTAAATTAAAAGACCTACAACTTTTATTTAAAGCATTTTTCTCTACAGAGCCTAGTTTAGCGTGAAAGTGTGATTTTCCGTTTTTTTTTAAGCCAAATTGAGTTCGATTTTCATTTTACTTCATTCACTCATGATTAAAATAAGGTTATGTTTTTGAGGTTAGTTTTTGTTTATTTCTAATATTTTATTAATAATGTTAGGTTTATTATTAATTATTTGCATTGGCAAGAGAAAGTTGTGTGAGTGTTTCACACCAGATTTTTTTTTGTAATATGAACAACTTTTTAATTTACCTTATACTGCTTTTAAAATTCTTCTACGAGTACTTCTTTCGCGGTGCGCACCGCTTCTTCAGTTAATGATAATAAAATTCTAGAATATTATGAAGATTGCATCTTCCTTTGTCAATGGTTTGAATCAAAAGTTTAATTTTATTTGTATTTTACAAACTTGATTGGTGAAAAAATCTCAGGACAGATATCTATGTAGTTATTTATACTCCTAGGAACTTCACTATTTCTACATACTCTAGACTATTATTATGAATAAATACATCCAATTCTCTACAATATTTTGTCAGCCATTTTTTTGGTCTATCAATAACAATAAAAAAATCTGGTGTGAAACACTCACACAACTTTCTCTTGCCAATGCAAATAATTAATAATAAACCTAACATTATTAATAAAATATTAGAAATAAACAAAAACTAACCTCAAAAACATAACCTTATTTTAATCATGAGTGAATGACGCAAAATGACAATCGAACTCAGTTTGGCTTAAAAATACGGAAAATCACGCTTTCACGCTAAACTAGGCTCTGTAGAGAAAAATGCTCTAAACAAAAGTTGTAGATCTTTTAATTTTCTATAAATTTAATTATATACACTTTTGTCGTAAAATGCATACTAAGACCGAAATGTTAAAAAAATCGATTTTTCTCACGTTTTCGTGAGAAAAAAAAACAGAAATTCGCAAATTACCGCTAAACTAAGCGTTATACAAAAAAATGTTTGAAATAAAAGTTGTAGAATTTTACATTCTCTACAACTTTTATTATATAACGTTTTGCGCTAAAATGCATATTAAAGCCGCAATCTTAAAAAGAAAATGTTTTTACGTAAAAACAGCCTCAAGCAGAATTTCAGCAAACATGGCGCCTACCCTATATTGTAGAGCATAAAAAATGTAGTAAACCAGTTGATTTTTAAAAAAATCGTAGGACTAGTTTTTGAGAAAATCGCAAGAAAGTGAAAAATTATACGAATAAACTACTACTTCCGGTTGACCGATTTTGATGAAAATGTTCGTGTCGGGTCCGGTAGTGTTATGTAACTTAAGTTTCAAGTTTCAAGTTCGTACGATGTTCCGTTCTTGAGATATTCTGTTCACACACACACACACACACAGACCAATCGCTAAAAACATGTTTTTTGGGTTCAGGGGGTCTGAAAACGTATAGATCCGGTGAAAACTCGATTTCGAAAAATCGACATGAAAACAATACTTTCCTTCCTATATATTCATATAGGCAAGAGAAAGTAATTATAACCTATGACCATACAACCAGCTGATTATATTATAAAGTATTGCATGTCAACGCGCTCAGTAATCAATGTGTTCAGTACGAGATGCAAGACATGAGTGAACTACTGCGGCTCTTATACGCATGCGCACATGATGTTTGTCAGGTACAAACTGACAACGCTGGCAAACGTTCTGATTGGTCTAAACAAGTGGAATGGCAGAGCTCATCAACTGTGAAAAGCATTATAGGTGCAATATTGGGGCGGTGAGAGGAATAATCCCAAGTTTCATCTCCTATCACTGTAAATTTGAGAAAATCCTTGCCTTCAGTTTCAAAATAATAAGAAATTTTCGGGCAGCACTGAACGTCGATTTTGTGTGCTTCAACAAGAATCTTCAACAAGGCATCCATCGCGTATACAACTTGAGATTCCATGAACAACACTTCATGACATGTTTGGACAAAGTTCATGAAGGTCATCAATTGTCAAACAACGATCAGAGAGAAAGTTGTCTGCACCGTGTCATTAGTCACAATGGACGCCCATCCACTTCTGTCTTTATTTTGAACTAGCGGTACCCAGCGTGCGTTGCTACGCCGCCGGCAATATTAAAAAAACATGTAATTAATGACAACTGTGAAATTAATTTGCTTTATTTAAATTAATGTTAATGGATAAACAATATTCTTTGTACTTTTATTTGGAGTATAAATTTATAAATTTTTTAATTTTCACCAATTAAATCAACAGAAACATAACCTTAAACATGGCTCAATGTTTTTCTACATAGTTCACAAAATATTTGGTAGATTTCGCTGCAAGCATTTTTTATCTAACCTCATAAAAGCCTTAATGTAGGATATAAACATTATTTTCGACCCTTTAGGGCTAACTTTTTAAGGGTTTCAATAGCCTAAAATCTGCTTTGCCATCATTGTTTCAACATAAAAAAACCTGCAAGAAAATCGGTTCAGTAATTTAGGAGATAAAGGGGAACATACACACATACATCAAATTTTATAAATATAGATTTCCGTCCTTCCCAAATTGAAATTCTGTACCCATTTTGTCTCATACTTTCTTGACATTACATCTTCTCCATAAACTGCAACGGTTTCGTAACGAATCGCATTCCATGCCCTTAGCATTTAGGTAGCATATTACGGTGCACTTTTTTTGACGGGAAATGGAATGAGGACGCTTGTCTCTAACCTTCACCACATCAGACAATGAACTACTGACAAATGGGGCTGCTTATTCGCTTCTGCTGGCTTCTTGCAGTGTTAGCAGTGATACCAACTTCTTCCACAAAAATTCTCCACAAGAGCTACGGTACCTCATAATCTTACTTTCCAGGTAACTCTCGATTCTTGATTCCATGGTTCAAAGTATCCTGTTCCTTGAACAGCGTGGTCATCAGTGCATATTGTGGATTGTGAAGCTACAGTCGTTTGCACGTTCAGTTGACACGATGGATCTTATGGGAATCGTCACAGCTATTAGCGCAACTAAAAACATCAAATAAAAGCATCTGGATGTGTATATAAATACATTTTTTAAACCTCTATAGAACACAAATTTTTTAAGGTAGAACTACAATTTCATGTTTTGCTTGACAGAAAAAAATTATGTAGAATGTTTAATGAATTGTAAAAAATAAAAACACTGTAAAAACATTTTCTTCTATCAGGAAGGGGGGTTAAAATGAATATCTTATCTATTTTACTGCAGACCTACCACAATGCCTTCTCCACATTCCCTTGCCAAACTTTCTAATAAACACTAGGTGATAAATGTAAACAAATGACACAATCGGTTATTACAAATTTTAAAATATTTCTCATTTGGAATCCGCTTATGAAGTTGAGTATAAACTTATAGTGTTAATTATTAATTAATAGTCATATAGACTACTCTATATTATAAAGGAGGGGAATGTTATTGGTTATGATGGCATCGATTGATCTACAAAGCCGATGTTTGTACATGTGCTAGTAGCAGTCAGAGCCCCATAACAAATACACTGTCCTATACTGCTCCGTTGCGTCAACTGAATGTGCAAACAACCATAGAATGGTAGGTTTTAAGTTATAATAGTTTCCAGACCGTTGTTAGGTAATGAACTGAACTGAAGACCTTCAGACTTCTTGGTTAGTATCCGTATAGACATGAAATACAGATTAATTTTTTTTTTAATTCATATATATTTCAATTTTAATTTTTTTTATGTTTCAGGAATGTGAAATCGAAGAAGAGAATTTAAGTACATCAACGCTACGTAGGAAACTTAATTTTAATAAAGTACACAATACTTCAGAAAGGTACTCTTTGTTACTTTACATCCTATGTTTGTATCAGAAATTCAGTAAATACGAGGTGTGGCTATTAAATAACGAGACTGACATTGTAAAAAATTTAATTTTAATTTTATACATAATCACTTATTGTTTGGGTTGACGCTGGAGGATGTGAGGTTCAAGTCTGAGAGTTATAGAAAGTTGAAGGATCTGGCTTTGGAACCGGAAACCAAGACTAGAAGAGTGCAGAGGGTGACGGAAGAACTCCGGGCTCAGAGATCACAAAGAATGAGGGAATACTGGGTAAAGATCGAGGCTCAGAGATCGAAGTAGAGTCTTTCATGTTGTGGCTGAAGTGGTCCATTGTGGCCTCACAAGTAAAAAAAAAAAAAAAAAATCACTTATTGTCACCTTCAATATACACTTCTACTCTATCCCTACAACACTCATGCGAATTTTCCATCGTTGGAAACAGTGCTGGAAGTCATCTTCTGTCAGCTCCTTCAGGACTTATGAAGCTTACTATTTTACAGCTTCCACAAACTCAAATCTTGTCCCTTTTAATGCAGATTTCACCTTAGGGAACAAGTAGAAGTCACACGATGCAAGATCTGGTGAATAAGGTGGATGTTCTAACACTGAGGTGCTGTACTTGGCTAGGAACCTCTTGACAGATGACACGGAATGAGCTGGCGCATTGTCTTTGTGGAGAACCCATGATTTGTCCTTCCACATTTCGGGGCATTTTTTCCTTACTCTTTGACTACTTCCGGTCAACCGGAAGTAGTAGTTTATTCGTATAATTTTTCAGTTTTTTGCGATTTTCTCAAAAACTGGTCCTACGATTTTTTTTAAAATCGCTTATTTTACTCAATTTTTTATTCTCTACAAGATAGGGTAGGCGCCATGTTTGCTGAAATTCTCAGTGAGGCTGTTTTCACGTAAAAACGTGGTTTTTTTAAGATTACGGCTTTAATATAAATTTCAGCGCAAAAATTTATATAATAAAAGTTGTAGAGAATTTAAAAACCTACAACTTCTGTTTCAAACATTTTTTTGTATGACGCTTAGTTTAGCAGTAATTAGCGATTTTCTGATTTTTTCTCACGAAAACGTGTGAAAAATCGATTTTTTTAAGATTTTGGCCTTAGTATGCATTTTACGACAAAAGTGTATATAACCAAATTTATAGGAAATTTAAAGATCTACAACTTTTATTTAACGTATTTTTCTCTACAGAGCCTAGTTTAGCGTGAAATAGTTATTTTCCGTATTTTTAAGCCAGACTGAGGTTGATTTTCATTTTGAGTGTTTCACTCATGATTAAAATAAGGTTATGTTTATTGAGGTTAGTTTTTTGTTTATTTCTAATATTTTATTACTAATGTTAAATTATATTGTAAATTATTTGCATTGGCAAGAGGAAGTTGTGTGAGTGTTTCACACCAGATTTTTATCACATAGTCAGCCAATTATATGACAACTATTTAAGAACAGAAGAGGTAGAGGTAAAGGCACGCGTAAGAGACACTATAACACTTTTCACGGTTGATGAGCTCTGCTGTTGCACACGTTTAAACCAATCAACTCATTTGCCAGCGTTGTCAGATTGTACAAATTTATCACCATGACAAACATTACTTGTGCATGCATATAAGAGCCGCAGTAGTTCACTCTTGTCTTGCATCTCGTACTGAACACATCGATTATAGAGCGCATTAACATGTAATACTTTATAATATAATCAGCTGGTTGTATGTTCAAAGGTTATAATTGCTATTGAAAGACCAAAAAAAATGGCTGACAAAATATATAACGGAGCTACGAGAGCAAGTGTTGGCAACGTTGCTGGCAAGGCAAGTGATTGGCTAGTGTAGGGGGGTGGGTAGGGGGCAATGCACACGTTCAGAGCTCATCAGCCCTGAAAAATAGTATAGTCAGAGTTATCTCCTCTGAGAATAATGAATTTCACTATACAGCCAGACCCTGTGGTGAATGAAGTGCAGGTGTCATTTGCAGGATGGAAAGTGGGTGCTTTTCGGAGGGCCTGGCATGCTGATAAACATACTCTTTCAACTTGAGCAACCTCACTCCTCGTTTTTACTTAGTAAAACCTCTAGAGGTTCAAACCAGTCTTTCAGCTGTTGACCTAAACAACAAACATATGGTACATTACTGCTAAAAGGCCATTTATTTATTTATTTATTTTTTTCAAATATCTTCTTCTTCTTTTAGTGCGCTATCCGTTTCGGATGTTGGCGACCAGCATGGCAATTTTCACTTTGCTGACAGCAATACGGAAAAGTTCAGCAGATGTCTTTCCGGTCCATTCCCTGAGGTTGTGTAGCCAGGATATTCTTCTTCTTCCTGGTCCTCTCCTTCCATCTATTTTCCCTTGCACAATGAGCTGTATCAAAGAGTATCTGGACTCATTCCGCATGACGTGTCCCAAATACTGAAGTTTACGGATCTTGATGGTGTTCAATAATTCTCTGGATTTCTTCATCCGTTTCAGAGCTTCTTCATTTGTTACATGCTCTGTCCATGATATTTTAAGCATTCTCCGGTACAACCACAATTCAAAGGCTTCAAATATAACGCACCCATTATTTTATCAAATCGATTTTGTTCGAAAAAGGTTCGTGGTATATTCGAGTAAATACGATAACTCATGAAAAAAACAATAAGTTATAATGCCAGACATCTCACTATTTCTCAATCCAGGAGTAATTTTTTAAAATTAGAGATTTTTGAGAGAGGCTCTGCTATTGAAAAATTTTGGAGGTCGTAAAAATTTTTGTACTTGTAGTACAAAATATTTTACAGATCATAAATTTTACTTTTTAATGAAAGGAAAAATTAATTAATGAAATTATCGTTCCAATCCTAATGCAATTTCTCATTGATTGTAAAATTTAATTTTTTTTTCTTTATAGAGATGTCTCAGACGATGAAATTATGAGTTGCGATAGATTCTCCTTGGTAAGTTTTTAAGCTTATTTTATATTTATATGGTTTTGGTTAATTCGTAGGTATCCGATATCCAAACTGGTAACGTATTGACTGAGCTGGTAATTGGAAGGTCCTCTGTTCAATTTTTAGTAGGATCTGAAAAATTTTTACAAATGAAAATTAGCAATACTGTTATGTATTCCACAATGATTGAACAAAAACTTACTTATCCAGGTAGAAAATACATCGATATATTACCACAAGCTTTAAAAAGTTGTGGTAATTTAAGTTTGTTTAAAGAAAAGCTAAAACAATACATGATTGATGAAACATTTTACAGTGTACACGAATTTCTTTCTGAATAGTTTTCGGTTGAAAAATATACAAACTTCTTAAACGTTGAGGCAAATAGTGTATTATTTGATACATATAGTTGGACGACACGCATATTGAAGTACAGTTCTTGAATTTTAATGATAGCTCTGACTTTGAGAACACTGCGATGAAGTGGATGGCAGTGCCGGGTCATTATCCTAGATTTCTACTGTCACATAAATATCAGCGCCTACAGACAGTCCCAGGACCTGCCGCGGCGAGCGCTTCCAACGTGCAGCAAACAGTGCCTCCCCTCCAATGTCAAGTGAAAGAAGATGAACAGCCTGGACACAGCCATCCTTGGACGACACCACACCCTAGTCCAACGCCACACTCTGAACCTATTTGTCGTTGTGTCAACAACGAACGGTATATTCGGAGAGAGAAACAATTTTTGAACGTTTTCTTGGAGTTTCATCCATTGTTATACTGTTCGCCAACTATGGCGGCATGTAGGGAGGGTAGCGGGACAGAGAGAGAATGTGTTGCGTCAGCCTTTCCCCTCAACTCATTTCAATCAGTGCACGGTGTTCAAGCGCAATAATGACAATACGCGGTACGGTAGGGCACTCTGCCGGCCAGTTTCGTTCACTACACTCTAACAAGCTCATTTTTCATCAAAAAATTCTGAAAATATTACTTTCGCTTCCTAATGGATCTTATTTTATTACACTAAAAATGTTATTATTATATTCTGATATTTATATAAGATACGCTCGTACAAAGTTAGACGTTTAAATCTCATCGCATTTTTTGCGTATCACGTAGGCTAATATAGGCTCTAACTTCTTTTCCAGGGTTACATAATATGCGTTCTATTATTTTGTTTTTGTTATAAAATATGAAATTTTATCTGTAATTTGATGTATGTAGGGCAGAAAGAGAAATAATAAACGAGCTTGAAAAAATCACTTTTTGAAGGGAAGTTGAAGATAGATCATCGTGTCTGGTGTCTACTTCCTGTTCATATTCCAAGAAGCTGAATCAATTTTAATAGTTGTGAATTTTATACGAAACATACGTCAAATTTTAGAAATCAACTACACACGCACAATATCAGTTGTTTGACATTTTAACAAAAAGAACCGTATAGTAAATATAACAGAATGAGGTTATGATGTACCTTTCTTTTGGGCTTGTCAAAACTTATGGTAGGTACATCATTTAGAAAAAAATTTATTGCCTATTACCCTAAAATGAATCGCAGACATTTTCCCCGTATTTTGTGCGCGCGCAACTAATTTTGACGGGGTGTGGCTTTCGACAGTGACACCAATGTCAAAATGATTACCGCATGAACACAACACAATGAGTAGTGAGTACTACTTTAGAGGCAGCCTGTATCTTTAGTTGACGCTGTGGTGGGGGAGCTACTTACTGCGCATGTGCGGCCCGCATGCCACCGTAGTTGGTTATATTTATACAATATATTACATAAACAGACACAAAAACAATATGTGAATTTGTCATAAAAAAATGAAATACACTTGTATAAACCACTACTTATCTCACGAAATTGCTATAGAGACAAAAAACAACAACTTCACTTTGCACAGACAGCTTACAGAATGTGTGTGGTTAGCAGTGTAGCCACAACATAGAAAAAACAAAAAATTCCCTGTGTTTGGATTAATTTGCACGTTACTGTACAATGGCCCTTTTCAGGGCCACCTATTTTGCAGGTGAGTTTTTGCCCCGATCAGCGACACTACAAACACCGTACACACATTAATCACAACAACAATAAATCATTCTGTTGAGAAGTGGTTGTTTGATTGCTTATTACATTGAAATGGTAGTTTTTTATATAGCCTATATCTTTTTCATGAAATTTTATTTTCAATTTACGTAGTGAGTGTTTATTCACAAACGCAGTCAAAAAAGATCCGATTTGTGGCAGACAGGAGACTGGTTCTTCCACCATGACAATGCACCTGCACACATAGCCATCTCGGTGAAAGATTTTTTTGACTAAAAATGGCACGGTTTCTCTACCCCACGCACCTCACTCGTCTGACCTGGCTCTGTGCGACTTTTTCTTATTTCCATGAATGAAAAGGGACATTAAAGGACTCAGATTTGACAACATTGAAGCGGTCAAGAAAAAACCGAGGGAGGAGCTGTCAGCCATTGCTAAAGATGACTACAAAAAATGTTTTGAGCAGTGGAAGCACCGGCGAGATAAATGTATTAGTTATAATAGAAAGTATTTTGAAGGGGATAAGGTTGTTTTGTAAAAAAACTTGAAAATAAATAGCTTTTGAAAATTAATTCCTGTGTCTTTTGGGTACCCCTTCATACTTATATAATACACAATTTTTTTTTTTTTTTTATTGAGTGATGATGCCTACATAAGCCTTGGGCTTGTGCATAGGTAATGATATATGGTGATTTATAGTTGAAAAAAATGCCAGACCTGACCAGGAATCGAACCCAGGACCCCGGCATAGTAGCCAGTTGCGCTGACCACTACACCACGGACCTATATAAATTGATATATATATTTCAATTTTAAATAATACAGCTGTTTATAATCCTACATAGGATGTTTGATAAAATAATAATACACAAATTATAGTTTATGTTGTAATTATATTGGTAGTATAACCAATTTTAGACCACGGAGGTGACTGCTGGATTTTTTTTAACTTTTTCAGTTTTTTCTGTAATTTTTAAAATGTTTTTCTGCCACAGGATCCAGGGTTTTGTTCGCCAATATCACGTTTTCAAGCTGCTACTCCACTTCCAATGACTATGTTATCGCCTCCTGATGTATCGCCAATTATCAGTAGTGTAAATACAACACAGTCCAAATTAACAACTAGGTTAAATTTTACATCTAGTCATCATGGTGAGTTATTTATATTTACTTTCTCTCTTTTTTTCAACCTGGAGACTCCAAAGGGAGTATAGGACGTGTCAAGATAAAACTGATAAACTAAAAGTTTATCACCAATGATAAATTCATCACTTACCACCAAAAATTGTTTTTGCTACTGCTTACTTCAGTAGGTTTGTCATGAACCCTATTGAATCAAATATCACACACAATGAAAAATAAAAAAATCAAACACAATGATAAATTTATCACTTACCAATAATTTCCTCCTGCCACTGCTAAACTCAGCAGGCTTGTCATGAACCCCTTTGTATCAAATTGTACACAATATTTGTTTAATTAAAGTTCAATACCAAAACTATTTAGAAAGGAATTGATGCACACTGCAAAATGTTTCATCAATCAAATATTGTTTTAGCTTTTTTTTAAAATGTCTTAAATTGTCACAACTTTTTAAACCTTGAGACAATTTATTGATCTATTTTCTACCTGCATAAGTTGGTTTTTGTTCAAACAATGTAGTTTTGTGATTAGCAACATAATAATCGATTCTGTTTCTTGTGTAGTGGTTGTGAACATCTAAATTCTGTAAAAAGGTATTTTTCTTTACGTACATTATCACTTCAAAAATGTACAAAGAAGGAACTGTGAGCAATTTCAGCTCTTTAAATAGTGATCTGCATGAGGTAAGGTGGTTGACTCTCATCATACACCTAATCGCTTTTCTATATATATATAAGCGAGTTTGATCTACAGCTCCAGCCGCTTCTCGCATCCCATCTGTCATCTCTCTCGGTTCATCCAGTCCCCCTCCACCAGATTTCTATTCCTCATATCGGAATACACCTGCTTGTTCCACAGTTCGGGCGGTCTTCCTCTTCTTCTTCTTCCAGGTGGATCCCAATTCAGCATTCTCTTAGGCCACCTTTCATCTCTCATCCTCTGTGTTTGTCCCAACCATATAAGGCGCTTCTTCTCAATTTGCTCCACTGTTGTATCCATTTTCCCCATTCTGTTCCTTATCTCCGAATTTCGTACTCGATCCATCCTTGAAACACAACTACTCCGGCGCAAGATCCCATCTCCACAGCATTTATTCTTTGCCTGTCTCTTTTGGTCAATTCCCATGTTTCAGAGCCATAGAGCAATATACTCTGTACAATGGAATGATAGATTTTAATTTTCGTACATTTTTGATATTTGTAGACCAGAGTATGGAGTTTAATGTTTGTGTCGCCTACCTGCTTTTCTCTGTATTTTAAAAACTCTTCCATGTCACCCTGTGATGAATTACCCCATACTAATATAGCATACCTGATATGAAATAAAATTAAACCGTGATAAGCTGCTATTAGTATTTTTTTTTTTTTTATCATTTAATCTGGCAATTTGTTTTAATGCAAATACCCCAGATGATATTTTACTACAAATTTGATCGGTGTAATAATCCCACAATAAGGTCCTATCTAGTGACACTCCTAGAAACTTCACTGTTTGCACATGATCTAGGATATTATTTTGTATCAAGACATACATATCTTCCCGTTTATGGATATGTAAGGAAGGAAAGTACAGTCAAATTTCTGAAAAACGGACTCTCACGGGACCAAAAAATTTGTTCGCTATTAAGAAGTGCCCGCTAATGAGTAATGTGTGTATTGTACAATGTTCTGTATTTACATTATGTATTGCGTAATGTAACGTATTTAACAAGAATATATAAAATACACACTATGTACGTTTATGCAATGAAAAAATATATATATAATACATAAGTATAGTATATACGTAGTACATGTATATAAAATTACCAAAAAAGAAACCTGTTATCTAATAATGTAATATAAAAAATCTGGTGTGAAACACTCACACAACTTTCTCTTGCCAATGCAAATAATTAACAATAAACCTAACATCATTAATAAAACATTAGAAATAAACAAAAAAATAACCTCAATAAACATAACCTAATTTTAAACATGAGTGAAAGACGCAAAATGAAAATCGAACTCGGTTTGGCTTTAAAATACGGAAAATCACTCTTTCACGCTAAACTAGGCTCTGTAGAGAAAAATGCTTGAATTAAAAGTTGTAGATCTTTTAATTTTCTATAAATTTGATTATATACACTTTTGTCGTAAAATGCATACTAAGGCCAAAATCTTTAAAAAATCAATTTTTCACACGTTTTCGTGAGAAAAAAACAGAAAATCGCTAATTACCGCTAAGCTAAGCTTTATACAAAAAAATGTTTTAAGTAAAAGTTGTAGGTTTTTAAATTCTCTACAACTTTTATTATATAAATTTTTTCGCTAAATTGCATATTAAAGCTGTAATCTTAAAAATACTTTGTTTTTACGTGAAAACAGCCTCACCCAGAATTTCAACAAACATGACGCCTACCCTATCTTGTAGAGAATAAAAAATTGAATAAACCAGGCGATTTTTAAAAAAATCGTAGGACCAGTTTTTGAGAAAATCGCAAAAAAGTGAAAAATTACACGAATAAACTACTACTTCCGGTTGACCGATTTTGATGAAAATGTTCGTGTCGGGTCCGGTAGTGGTATGTAACTTAAGTTTCAAGTTCGTAGGATGTTCCGTTCTTGAGATATTTTGTATACACACACACACACACAGACCAATCGCTAAAAACATGTTTTTTGGGTTCAGGGGGGTCTGAAAACGTATAGATCCGGTGAAAACTCGATTTCGAAAAATCGACATGAAAACAATACTTTCCTTCCTATATATTCATATAGGCAAGAGAAAGTAAAAATATGCATGCATGTACAGTACTTATATGTAATCTAAAGTATCTAAGGTATGTAATCCAACTAACCTTATGTTTATACAGTAATCCCTCGTTATCCGCGGGGGTTACATTCTGGAGGGTTACAGCGGATAATGATACCTTATATGAACGGAAAGATGGCGGTTAGGTTCTAAAGGTAAAGTCCTGTAGTCATTTTAAGTGTTTTATAGTTTTAGGACATTTTTACCATTATTAAAATTTATGAATATTTAATAAATACAGTAATGTACGCATAATAAATTTAAGTTTATTTTAAATAGTTATGGCTGTTTGCTTCTTCTTTTCAAACTCCTTGTGGACTCTTGTGTTCGTATGGTATCATCAGCTCCTGAGTCCTCTTTTGAATTGAAGGGCGCTTTCCATGACGAGATCCGTCTCCAACACGTGGTAAGCCAATGCGTTGCCATGCTGAGGATCTCATTGATAATTTGTGAAGAAATGCTTGGCTTCGTTTCACGATCGTCAAACAAACAAAGATCTGTACGTATGTACGAAGAAGCTAGACGGACACATGGAGGAAAACGTACAGAGAAATTACAGTATGGTGCCTGAGCGTACATATGGCGGTGGGGATGGGGTTGCACTGGCGGGGCCCAGTACCTGGTGACGCGCTCATTACATACAGTACGCAGAAATCTAGCTTGGGTCATGGCGGCCGTCACCATACTAGTGTGTGACTCAACATGATACGGATGCCAAAAAATTTATTGAAATACAGGTTTTCAGAATTGTATGACTTCCCCACCAAGTACAGTGCACACAAGGTGAGAAAACGTACGTATTTTAAGGTTTTAGGCCCACGGACAAAATCCACGGATACCAAGGGATTACTGTATTCCAGGATTGTATGTGAGTTGATTACACAATTTACACAATACCAATATTTGGCTACTTTTGACGCTTTTTCATGAATTATCGAACGGATAATGGTAATGAATTTGCACACGCTGTACAAAACCAATCATATGTTATGCTGTCTACGATTAATCTGTCAGTTTTTGGAAATGCAATGTATTGCATACATTGTACTAACATTTTTTATGGACAAGTTTTGTCCGCTTTCCAGAAGTTGAATTTTCAAAACCATACAAATTAACTGTCCGTGTCCGTTATGTGGAGGGTTCATTATTAGGAAATATTTTCGTATTGTGTTTTTCGGGAAAATGCCGGGACTTTTAAAATTGTCTGCAATTCGGAAGTGTCCGTTAGTAGACGTTTCTCTGTATATTGTTCTCATGTTGATTTTAGAATTTGAGTTTTCACCATAATACATGTTTCTAGGCTTCCTGTACTAGTCACAGTAAAATAGGTGAGATAGCACACCGTGCTCCGCACACTTGAGTAAATGGCACAGAGCGTGCCATACAATTGAACAATGATTTGGGGTGAACTATGGGAGTGAGCTAGTAGATTCTAATACGTACTGCACTGAGCTGAGCTATGTGAATAAATAAACAGACAGTGAGTCGAGCGGAGGGTGACTTTCCCTCACTCCTTCTCACACAGCACGTTGCGTTTGCGCGTGCGTCAACCTGAATGTTCATGCATCCCTTTCCACAAACAAATTTTTGTCATGCGTCTATCTTTGTTTCATATGCACGTGGTAAAATTGTTATAGTACAGTACTATGGTATTTTACAACCACTTGTTTCAGGGTTGTTGTAGTATAGTATGAAAGGATAATGACCCCCTCTCCGCACCAGTCTCCTGCACCCTCACAAACAGAGGCAGAGTTTGATACGATATGTATACTTTCCATGCAGTGTTTAGGTAGCCGTTGCTATGATGCGACTAGAGAAAAGTGGTTTAGTAGTGGAGGGAAAGTACAAGTCAGCTCTGTGCGGAGAGCGTGCTGCGGCGGGAAGAAACGCTCGGTGTGCTGGTCGTTTAAAATAAAAGAGGTGGTAGCTCACCGCTCAGTTAGAAGAGCTAGCTCTTTTGTGCGACTTGCTCATGAGCGTCATTTCACTACCCTGTACCTTAAAATACGAGGTGTGATCAAAACGTAAGGCGACTTTTCATTTTTTATAAAAAAATATTCATTTATTCATCCAAAATTATGTTATCCTCTTCAAAATAATCCCCCTCTGATACCAATGCACTTGTGCCAACACTTTTTCCAGTCGTCAAAACATTTCTGAAATGCACTTTTGGGTATTGCCTTGAGCTACTCCAGCGATGTAGCCTTAATCTCCAAAGAAGAGCCTGGGCTCTTCCTCTGGGATGATTGGGCTTTGGTTTCGACGTCATAACCATAGACCCATGTTTCGTCACCAGTTATAACCTTTTGAGCAGATCAGGATCATCATTGACGTCGTTCAACATTTCTTAGGCGATGTTCATGCAACGCTGCTTCTGATCAAAATTAAGCAGTTTTGGAACGAATTTCGCTGACACACGTGTCATACCCTAAACATCCGTTAAAATTGATTGGCATGAGCCAAACGATATGTTAAGATCATCAGCTATTTCTCTAATCGTGATTTGACAATTTTTCAACACAATTTTTTTCACTTCCTGAACATTTTCATCAGTTTTTGACGTGCTGGGGCGTCCAGAGCAAGGTTCATCGTTAACATTTTCTCGGCCCTCTTGGAATAACTTATACCATTTATAAACATATTTTTTGAACAATCGAAACAAATATTTTTCATATTTTTATATTGTTCGTTCTAGTGCAAAAAGAATTTTAGTTTTTTTTAAATATCTGCTTCACTATTTTTAATATTCTCCGCTGTTGGTGCAGCTTTCTAACCAACTGTTGATGGAAAATTAAACTTGTTTATGTACATTTTGTTTTTATTTGTGCATTTTTCCGTAAATTTAGATTTTTAACACTTAGGTATGTTTTTCTCAGATACCATTTAACCTACCAGGCTGAAAAGTTTACCCGTTAATTATCATGTGCATACACATTCACAGACATTGTTTTTACTTCCTCAGGTGCTCAAAAAATTAGTAATATGCAAAAAACGTAGAAAAAAATTTTATGTTATTCGTTATTCTTTTAAAAACTTTATAGTCCAACAGATTAAATTGAAAAAAAATATCATTAGCTAAAACCACCCTACAACTATATATTACATTACATTACAACCAGGGCGTTCAGGCTTCTGCAGCCCCTCCTCACCGCGACCTAAAAGATCTTTTGTGATTGCCCCTATTCCTTATTTATGCAAGACCCACACTTTAGGTAAAGCGCAGGGTCTGCCTAGGATCTAGTGCACTTACCTGAGAAGGTGTTTACACATCCTTACCCATCAGCGCTCTTCTTTTGCAGCCAACCACTTAGCAACTGCATAAAAATATAAATGTGCGACCCCCTGAGGCGCCTCTCAATACGCCTCTCCGCACAGCCCTTAATGGCCAATAATTCAACTAGGAAGATGGTTATGTTACACCCAAGGGCCAGGGAAATCTTTCTTCCGGCCCCCCAGGCCCCCAATCCCGCTCTTCCGCTCATCACTGAGCCGTCAGTATACCAGACGGTAGCCCCGTCCGGTATCACTGGCTGTCCCTCCGCCCACTCCTGACGATCAAAACTTTCCACCCTCAGTGTGTCAGAGAAGTTGTATGCTCTGTGCATACGGTCCAGAGGACCACCTACCACACCCATCCCCTCAATCACTTTGAAGATCTCGGTGTGGCCCATCTCCCCTGATGGGACCCCAATCTTGCCCTCCAGCCTCAAGGCAGTTCTTATCGCCTCCTTCTTCACTTGAATATGAATAGGAGGCAAATCAAACATCGCCTCCATAGCAGCCGTTGGACTAGTGCACACTGCACCAGATCTGCGCCGTCCTCAGATCTGTTCTTGGCCACCGTACAAAAGCTACGTACGTGACCATTGGCAAAATGATGCTCACATAAGCCCATTTTACCATACGAGGCCTAAGCCCCCAAGTCCTCCCAAACAGACTCTTACATATCCATAAGGCCTTTGTAGCTCTCTCAACAGTCCTGGACATGTGGCCTTTCCAAGTTAGGCCACTATCCAGGACAACCCCCAGATACTTTACCTCAGGGGAGCAGTTTAAATCCACTCCTTCCAGAGTCAAAGCATCCAGAGCAATCTTCCTTTTCCTAGTAAAAGGAACAACAACCACTTTTTCCGCTCCCGGATAGTTGTCGTATCAGCTAGGGAAATAATCAGTCCGCCCCTGCATAGCCCCGCGTACAGGGGTAAGGCAAAATTACTGTAGGAGTGAGCCAAGTATCCTACAGGCACCGTTATAGTCACTGATTAAATGCCCCAGTGCCATCCACCCTTCGGCACGGTAAACGCCTGACACCACTGGGTTGGGCAAAAGCTACAGTAGGAGAAGTTGCCTCTAGCACGGATAGAAAAAGTGCTAGATGCCAGGGACAAGGATCAGGATAGACAGACAGAAGCCCAGCATCTCAGCTCACCTCGGCGGGACCAGAGTATGGCTGAAGAGTAACCATAGGATGCCGAGGAGTTTCCAGAGGCACGGGCACGAAAAACTGCTACAGAAAGTAAGGGAGCAGGTGTGCTCTCTTGGACGTGATGCTACGGCACATGCAAGCCAGCCGATCACTGACTTACTTCGCCTCCCCCTACAACTATAAGTGTGTAAAGTTTCGTTTTCCTATTTTTCACCAATCGTATGAAAAATGTACCTAAAAATGGCTAATTCAACGTTGGCGTGATACAAAGTACAGTCTCCCTTTAAAGTTATAGGAAGTTAAAAACTCTACAACTTTTATTTCTAACCTTTTCTTCTACAGAGCCTAGTTTAACGTCAATTAATTTTCCTAAATTTTTAAATAGAACAGAGGTTGTTTTTCATTTTAAATAATTGTCTAATGATTAAACATAAGTTATTTGGGGTTTTATTTACATTGGCAAGAAGAGAATTGTGAGTGTTTTACACCAGATTTTTTTATTACCACAAACTTACTGAAAAACAATTTTTACTTGCTCTTGCCTATATGAATATATAGGAAGGAAAGTATTGTTTTCATGTTGATTTTTCAAAATCGAGTTTTCACCAGATTACACGTTTTCAGACATAACGCTTAGTTTAGCGGTAGTTAGCGACTTTCAGTTATTTACTCACGAACACATGTGAAAAATCGACTTTTTTAAGATGTCTGCCTTAGAATGCATTTTATGACAAAAGTGTACATAATAAAATTTATAGAAAATTAAATGATGTAAAACTTTTAATTCAAGCATTCTTCTCTACAGAGCCTAGTTTAGCGTGAAAGAGTGATTTTCCGTATTTTTAAGCCAGACTGAGGTTGATTTTCATTTTGAGTGTTTCACTCATGATTAAAATAAGGTTATGTTTATTGAGGTTAGTTTTTTGTTTATTGCTAATTGTTAATTAATTAATAATAATTGTTAATTATTTGCATTGGGAAGAGAAAGTTGTGAGAGTGTTTAACACCAGATTTTTTTTATAATTTTCAGATAATATAAACGTTTTCGAAAGACAAGAAGGTGAAATACATCCAATAAAGGTTACCGAACTACGATCAGATTACAATACGAACGATATTTTAAAACGTAAAGCTATCAACGAGTCGTTTACGGATGACAATGAGGATGAATTTAAAGTCGTAAATTTTGATCCAGTTGAAAATAATCACCAGGCAGAAGATATCGAATCTGTCAGTCAAGATACAGGATATCAAACGCAAAATTCAAATTCAAACGATAAAATGAGTTGGGTCGTGAACAATGACGAGGTGATGGATATGACAACTGATAACGCTAGTTGGGCTGAGAATAATCTACAAGCATCTTCGACTCCAACTAAAAGTAAATCAAGTGATATGGTTTTTTGATGATTGTTTTAATTAGTATTATAATGTATATTGAAATATATATTTTCTAACCACCAGAATACGGTAACATAAAACACTTACCAACGTTTATAGCGCTTTCGTGTATCTCATACACATCTCCAGTAAATTAAAATTTATTACAAGTCACAATTTAAAACTTCCTGCTCCTACCATGGTAGATAAGGAAGCAGGAAGTTTTAAATTGTGACTTGTAATAAATTTTAATTTACTGGAGATGTGTACGAGATACACGAAAGCGCTATAAACGTTGGTAAGTGTTTTATGTTACCGTATTCTGGTGGTTAGAAAATATATATTTCAATTTTAAGTAATACGGCTGTTTAAAAATCCTACATAGGATGTTTAATAAAATAATATAATGTATATATATATATATTTTTTTTTTATTGTTAGGTTAATTTTAGATTGTGTTTAGTAATTTTAACCCTTTGAAAACGGACTGTTATTCGTTAACCCTTTGAGTACTGTTGTCTTGTATATGCGACGGCACTTACATGCAAAGGCTAGAACCAACTGTGATGTAAACTCATGTTCAAATTTTTCAGAACTGCTATGTTCCGCATTCTATTGGCTTTAAAATGAGTTAGTACTCTATAATTATATAAAATCTGGACCAATTGAAATTGGAAATAACGAATTAAAGAACTTTTCTTTACCAAACTACATAACTAGTAAACAAAAAGATGGTGTTTTTTATTTTTGGTTCTGAATTTTTTCTAAAATTCGCACAGATGAAAGAAATTCAGTGAATATCCGATAACTATAGAATTTGACTAAGACGAATGATAATGAGGATAACAACAAAAAATTTTGCAGGATTGACTTTGACTATAGAACACAATTCTGTCACTGTCAACAGCCTTTGGCCGAACGATGTACTCAATTAAAGTTTGTTACATTATTGCAGATTTTAAATTACAACTTATTTTGTAACAAACACATAAAACTAAAAATTACAAAAAAAACATGAAAAAATTAGAAACTAAAAATACTAAAAACTAAATCTAAAACTAAAAATTCAAGACAAACCATGAAATATAGCTTCATCATGGTATTAAGTGTAATGAAAATACCTAATCTGTGCAAGCTTTATTTCCTTTAAAAAATCTCAGTAGTTAAAAGGTTAAACAGAAGAATTGCAAAATTCAAAACGCGCTCTCAAAACAACTGTTTTATCTAACGTCAATACTGATGACAAATTCTGAAAATATTACAGTTGATTCATATGATACGTACGCGCCTTTTGAATATAATTACAACAAACTCGCTTGATAATTCTTTGCGTTTAGGCGAGCGAAATTTTCAACCGCGAAAATTTTTGTGTTTATATTTTTTTACTATAACGGGCTTAAATTTCAGTTTAGCAAAAATATTTATAAAACATGTTTTGTAGACAAGAGTTTACTGGAATAAATGTTGTTTTTTATATAAATTTCCGTAAATATTTGACAAAGTTACAAAATGTTCAACATGAGTCCATTTTCACATCACAGTGTAGCATGAAGGGGTGGTATTTTACATTCTTTACGGTGATGTCACAGAGGCACAATTATATTTAGGTTACAGCTAAGCAAAGCAATGTAGAAAATTCTTTTCCCTACAACCACATGTTTTGAAAAATTCTGTAGGTGTGGTTAGAAGGAAGCCGTTACATGTCCTTTGCAACCCGGCAAAGTGTCACATTTTTTGCCTCTGTGATGGTAAACCCCCTTCTGAAAAGTAAAATGGACTCATCTTTCCATTTCAAGGGCAAACACCGAAAAAGATTTGTCATAGCTTCAACACAAACTAAAGAACATGCATGTACGTTGACTTACACACAAGCTACATGGATTTCCATTCAAAACAAACAATTCCCAAACAATTAAATGTTACCTACACACTATAGAAGGAATAAAAATTTTCCCTGTTTTGATATTCTATTTCTGTAAACACTATTAGATGCGTTAAAGAATTCCCTACTATAGGGTGATTCATTTAACAGCGGCCTTCGGCACTCAATTGGATTCAAATAGTAAATGAATAAATAGAATTGCTTAATACATAATTTTACATATTTATTTAAAATTTATATACAAATTTCAACTTCACCTTTACAATAGATGCTGGAAGTGCCATCCTTGAACGCTTACACATTTTTGCGCTCGTTCAATGTCATTAATGCACACACGACGCAATACGGAAACGTCTATAGCTTGAATGGCTGCCACGATGTTATTCTTTAGCTCATGTATACTGCGGGGGTTTGTTTGTTAAACAGTTCCTTTTAAATAACCCCATAGAAAAAAATCGGGTGAACGAGGAGGCCACAAATCTTTACTAACAACTCGCATGGGAAAAGCTTGATTGATATGAGATAGGGACTGGCGAGACGTGTGACATGTTGCACCATCTTGCTGGAAAAAATTGTACTCTATAATAATATAATAATTAAATAATAATATAAATTGTACTATAAAGACCAGTCGATCACATCGTGATCAGTGCTGCCAATACAACATATGAAAATTACTCGAGCGGCTATTAATTAAATTACTCGAGCAGCGGGCTACTTTTAAATGAATCACCCAGTAGAAAAGTACAGTATTTACCAGTTTCCGACTTATACTGATCTTGCAGAAGCATGTTTACTATCCACAATCCATTCGGCATCATCTAAAATTAGATTACCAGTGTGAACAGGGTTAAACATTTATTTTTGAATATTTTTTTGTACTCCAGTGGTCCCCGGTTATAATACGGGTGTTGGGAGAAGTGATGGATGTTATTTAACCCTGTTCACACTGGTAATCTAATTTTAGGTGATGCCAAATGGATTGTGGTTGGGGCGATAAAACGTGTTTCTGCAAGGTCAGTTTAAATTGGAGACCGGTAAATACTGTACTTTTCTTGTAGGGAATTCTTTAACGCATCTAATAGTGTTTACAGAAATAGAATATCATAACAGGGAAAATTTGGTTCATAATATCTTCACTATACATTGTACTTAAATACTGATATATGCATCTTTTCAGTTTTTTGTGAGTTTCACTAAAAAATTTCACGTTACAACTTTGCTCCAACTTTTTACCCATGTTGGATATGGTAGGTGAATATCTAACACACGTTACGTGAATCGTGACATACATCCAATCACTGTACCAATCAAGAGAATGTTTTTTTTGTTTTGTAATGTCCAACTGTTCTGCAATTACTGCTAATGCAGAAGGTGAAAAATGAAATGATTTTTTTGTAACGTATGAAAATATGCCGTGCCTGAATGGGATTCGAACCCAAGACCGCATGATGAGAGGCGAGCACGTTACCAACTACGCCAATGTGACCGGCAATCAAAAAAATGGCTTACATGAGGGTAAGCAGTGTTGCCATCCTTTGCAACACATTTTCCTTCAGGTTCACCATTGTTATCATTACTGTTTGAATGACCCTCATTAATTTAGTTTGTACGGTTTAATTTTTAGTGTTGTAACAATATTTGTACAAATTTATAAGTAGATAAGATAATTTGTTAAATTTTTTTAGTTTTAATATTAAATAATTTCACTGCCAATTTCTTAAAGTCAAACTTTTAAAAATATTTGTCTTTCAAATTTTTTAAATAACTATGTTGTACATATTTTATATTTTTATTAATTTTACTAAAAATTAGGTTTAAATTTTTTTATATATTTTTAGAATAGTATGTTAATTTTTAAAGTAATAATTTTAGTGATAAATACCTTTGTGTTCCAAAAAATTGATACTAAACAGTAATATGGAACTAATTCAAATTCTATTAACTTACATAAAAATTTACTATTACTTTCTCTTACCTATATGAATATATAGGAAGGAAAGTATTGTTTTCATGTCAATTTTTCGAAATAGAGTTTTCACCGGATCTACACGTTTTCAGACCCCCTGAACCCAAAAAACAAGTTTTTAGCGATTGGTCTGTGTGTGTGTGTGTGTGTGTGTGTGTGAACAGAATATCTCACAAACAGAACATCGTACAAACTTGAAACTTGAAACTTAAGTTACATACCACTACCGGACCCGACACGAACATTTTCATCAAAATCGGTCAACTGGGACTAGTAGTTTATTCGTGTAATTTTTCACTTTTTTTGTGATTTTCTCAAAAACTCAGTCATGAATTAGTTCCTGTACTTAAGTATTAGTTTCAATAGAATTTCATGTAATCTTACGAAAAAAATGTATTATATTTATTGTTTTAAAAAATTTATGTTTTTGGGGCATTTGCAATGAATGTATGTATATACAGTCAATTCTGGATAATTGGGGCACATCGGGACCGGAGCAATTTGGCCCAATTAAACGGTTGGCCTTAATAAACGAATTCGTAAACTGTGGCCTATATGATACTGTATTTTATTAAAAACTAGCAACCCCTGCTCGCTTTGCTTCACAGCAGCTAATGTAGGCCTCATTAAATTATTTTAAAACCCCTCTACAATATTTGTGATTTTGTTGCCCTGTAGCAGCAAAATAAATTGTTTTCTGGACTTCTAGCTCTAAAAAGTCCTACATATAATTGTCCATGAGTGATGGAAGCACTCTTGTCTCAAATCGATGACCACCGTTTTAAATGTTTGTCCCTGCAATTTAACACAATTGAATAGAATGCATAGAAGAATACCGATGGAAAAGAAAGAGACAGTTGATATATGGGTGAGATAAGAGACAGTAATACGTGGGTGCAGTACACAGAGTAACTGGAAATATATGACTCATTCACTTAAAAAAAATAATAAAAATAAAAAAAAAATTTTTGAATATTTCCAAATTTTTAATGTTTTTGGAATCGAATGTTATACTTAACGTTTTTCTTTGAAATATAAAAGTTGAATCGTGCTTCTAGCCCAAAAAATACACCATCCAGATGACTTAGAAAAAATAAAAGTGCTTTGCACCCGATAAACTAAAACATGCGACATCGTCACAGTTTAAGTTGCTTAACTCACTTAATTAAAGTTACTTAAGTTGCAAAATAACCTATATTGATCAGGAAGCTCTAAGCTTATGCAAAAATGAAAGATTTTTTTCAAATGAGTTCAGTAGTTTCTGAGATTACCACCTCATACAAACAAACAAACAGACGTTTCTTCTTTATTATATTAGTATAGATATTACATACATAAATTTTACATTCAAGTTCTATCCTTATACACACAAAACAAATAAAAGGGTATCAGAACAATGATTAACTTTTTAGCAAAACCTTTTGCCTTGGTTTTAAGCATTGGTACTAACACCTTGTGAAGTTACAGTGGCAAACAATTCATTCAACACTTCTCACCAAGTGGATCCTTCCTTCACGTTTTCTTTTCTGAGATGTTCCATGATTTTTTAATGCCCACTCTTGGTGTATTTTCTTTTCTTGGAGCACGATACAAGTTATCGTAATTTTCGGTACACTAACTAGTTCCGATAGTTTACGTTGGCGTAAGTTAGGTGGATACGTTTTTATTTTGTTCAAAAAGCTTTATTCGTTCACACAGTCATATCGTTTCACAACATTTAACTCACAAAGATGTTGATAGTAGGTACTGTACTGTAAGCCTACGCATAAAAATATCAACAAATTGTGTGAAATGAATGGGAATTAAAAAAAGTATGCCTGCAGATAACAAAAAAACTAGACTCAAAAATCAGTATGTTACAGTACACTCACGAAATCACAAAAACTGATGGGAAGCATGGAATTACGAACATTCTTTGTATGTATGACAAGTGACAACTAACCATAAGTTGCAAGGAGGCTTCACAGCTTGTAAGGTTGGGCATAACTAGTGGATATGACTCAGTGAAATTTGTGCAATGACGATTATTTAGCCTACACATTGTACTGTAAATAACATCTCTGTTATGACTGATGTGTGATTACTGTTTCCTATTATTGTATCTTGCCGCTTAGAATGGTTTTAATAAAATATATATGTACGTACTGTCTGACAAGTTTCGAAATAGGATTCCCTCCCTTCCGCACTTCATCAAAGCCATCTCGCATTACGCACTGTCCCAAAAACATTACTTCGGTTAGTCAGCCTACTAGTACAGCTCATTACTACAACAATATTTATATTCATACTTACTATTACTTTTTTTTTCCACGGCCACAAAGGACCACTTAAGTTCAATCTTTCAACGTCTAACTCTTTCAGATGTTCCACCCAAACGCCTCCGCAGTTGTCGTTCCCGTACTTCTCCTCTTCTTCGCCAATAATTCTTCAATGTTTCGGATCTTCTCAGTCTCTCAGCGTCCGAAATCACCATGGCTTTCCTGACCCTCATTTGTTCCCTAAATTTAACCGATCGCTGTTTGTATGTCCTGTAGCTCCCTGACTTAGTTTTGAGGTCAGCTATTGTGATGTTTAGTTCCTCCATATCCTTTTTGACTTCCTTTATCCAGTTTGGTGTCATCTTCTTTTGCCAGAAAAACTCAGTCATCCTTCTTAGTAATCTTGTATCCTCCATTCTCAATATATGTCCCAGGAAGGATATCCTTTTTTTCCTGATGATACTGGTTAAAGGCTCAATTGCTTCATATACTTCCTTGTTTGGTACAATATAGAAACTACCATCTTGAAGGGACCATTTTCCAATACACTTTCTTGCTATTTGCCTCTCCACTTTCTCGATTTTGTCCTTTTCGCCTATTCTTGTTGGACCAAACAGGGTTTCATTCGCATACAGGACTTCAGGAAGTATCACGGTATTGTAGTGTCTTAATTTTGTGTTGATGGACATACATTTCTTATTGTAAATATTCCTAGTGGTTATGGCGGATTTGATTAATTTATTTGTTCTTTCCTTCCTGTTAATTTTTTCTTTAATGTTGTGCGTTATTGTTTCACCCAGGTATTTTATAAACTTCTAATTGTTAAAATCACAATTATACACTTACACTGTATTTGTTTAATTGAAACGAATTTATCTGAATATTGAACAACTGATCAAACCCAAAACATAATAAAACTACACTAACTACAAAACCAATATTGCACGGTCGCTAACACTACAACTGAAGTTAAAGCATAGTTTATATTAGCTGCTCTCAAGTAAATAAAGAATAATGCTTACTCCATTTAATTAAATCGTATCAATTATTTAAATTTACAGTCAACATTATAAATTAAGAACTTGCTGAGTTATATTATGACTACACTACCTAATAGTAAACAAAAATAATGGAAACACTAATGACTTTCTGCTGGTGGTCATATAATCTGTACAAAATGTTATGGATAACAAGAATCTAGTACAAGTGACTTTCATATTAATTGCTCATTTGTGTTGTGCGTCCCAATGTATTCGATCCGGCACATAGTGCGAATGGGAATGGAAGAAGTGGGGAAGGGAGGGAATCCTATTTCGATCGTCGTCAAGCAATACATCAGATTGGCCCGAATAAGCAGCATTATGGACCAAATAAACAGAGTACTTATCAATTTAAAATCCCATTCTGTTTTTGTTCATTAAAGAAAAACTGTCCCAAAAAACCGGCTGCCCCAATTAACTATTGGACCAATTATCCGGAATCAACTGTATATATTGTTATGAATGTGTGTGTTGTTTGTAAATTGGGAGATGTACAATTTATTGTAAGCTTTCTGAAATGTCAGGTAATAATCAATTACTGTGGAAGCATTATTAGAATTTGAGGAATTGTTCCACCAATTGTCTATTCTCACAATGCGAGCAGGACATATCAGTACAGGTTACGGTTCCCACGGAGCTAGGTAACTAATGTCAATGCTCTGATGACAAACATGAGTTGTGCTGCGTATTGCTGTAATAAGTACAGCTCTTCTTCTTCTTCTTCTTCTTTACAACCAGGGCGTTCAGGCTTCTGCAGCCCCTCCTCACCGCGACCTAAAAGATCTTTTGTGATTGCCCCTATTCCTTATTTATGCAAGACCCACACTTTCAATAAAGCGCAGGATCTGCCTAGGATCTAGTGCACTTACCTGAGAAGGTGTTAACACGTCCTTACCCATCAGCACTCTTCTTTTGCAGCCCATAAGTACAGCTCACTAGCAACGCTTTCAAACGTTCACACAGTGATATAGTCACATGAGTCATAAGTTTGCCCGTGTTTGCAACGAGGGGTAAAGGGGGGAAAGCATTAGTGCGCATGCGCGACTGCTTTAATTTCAGTACGGCAAACATAACAACTTATACTATACCCAGAGCATATACAGAATATTGCGGAACCTTTTGAAATTAACTGTACGAATATAACTGTTTGTTACTGTAAACACAAATGTCTGTTTCTTGAAAACGTGGTCGAACTATTCACATTGCTGAACGCAATGTAATAAAATGTTGTGAAGTTGAAGCTAAACAAAAATGCCTATCCGTGCCTCTTAACAAAAGCTGTGAGTGAGCGGCTAACTACTGTGATGTTTCTCTTTCCACAATTCGAAAAATAAAGAAGGAAATTAAGGACGCAAAGAAGCTATTCTTTAACAGTTTTGTTGACATCTGGTAAAAACAAAATGTTTAGGTAGATACTAGAGAGACTGATAATAAAAACACCGATGATAGCAATAGTAAAGATGGTGATTTATTCGTAATTACAGTAAATCAAACATTTCTAGTCATGTAATTACACATGACAGAGCTTACAAAATGTATATAGAAACTGCACGGTAGTGAAATGTATGAGTAGTGTCTCACTGTTGAGGTTGGCAGCACTGTAAATATTTTGCTACCCTTCCTCACCGCCCATCCATACACAAAAGGCAATCTCGTGACTTCAGTATCTATAGTTTACTAGCACTTTAACTAACTAGCTGCTAGCGTTGTGGGAATAGGGCTTAAGTGGTGCAGTAAGAGTTGTACTCTCAAAAATAATTTTATTCTTATCATAGTGATAACACTACATTTCATGAAAAATTCATAATTACAGTTAATGCAGAATAGCATAGCAGTATTTTACGTGCGAGGAACGAATACAGTGAGAATAAAATTGAAATTGCGGTGAAAAATTTTGGTGTCTTAGTACCGAACTGCCTGCCTATTAAACCACACGTTCTAAACGATATAAATTATCATCTATTAGCAATGAAAAATGTTCAATTGTATACAATTGTACAACAATTAATGCGTGCCACATACAACATATTACAGACTAATGTTTTCAGGTCAGCTGATACATAACGTTGCGAGAGCGATAGGATTCTGATCACAGCAACTAAGCACTGACCCCCACCACTCGCTCAGGCAACTGAGTGCACCATTGCCAAAATAAACCTTCTGCGCACTTCAGAAAACCAGCAAGCTTATTTGGCATCCGCTCTTAACAGTGCTTTAGGTAATTCATCAACGTGATATTCTGTACACATTAATGATGCTATGTTATTCTGCATAAACTGTACCTGATTTTTTTAATGTAAATTGATATTATTGAATGCATTGTTGATACTGCAATATATATTTTTTGTATATTTGTTTTGTTGATAAATAAAATTTTGTTATTGTATATAAATGTTTTTATTGGAGTGTCGCGAGTTCTTTAATGGATTCACTACTGTCTTTTTTTTCCGAGGCGGCGAGAAAAATTCATGTTCACTCCCTCACGATGGGGGAAGTAGTGTTGGACTCACCAACCAAAAACCCACCGCCTGGCCACTTGATCCGACATCAGCAAACAACTCTCCACCTCCCTCGGAACTGTTTATATAATACTACAAGGAATTGTCAGGTTAAAAAAAAAATTACATACTCTTAGCGGGGCGTGGAAGGTAACTGTAGCCTAATTCCTCTCTCGCTGTCATCACCAGCTCAGGAAATTAGTGTGCCTACCTTACCTACTGAGATCAGGACAGGATTGATTCACTGTGGGAGAGGGCGATCCCGCTGATCTCCATATGTCTTCACCCGACCACCCTCTCCCCAAACTGAGCGACCAACTTCCAGCTCTCCTCATCCTGCAGCATTGCTGCCCCTACTCTCTCTGGGATCCACTGTGCAATGCCTGTCTTCTCAGATGTCTCCATTCTGTCGAGGCCAAAATAAGGACATCTTTCAAAAATATGCGAAACGGACTCCTCCCCTTCACATATAGAGACATATACAGACAAATGGAACTATTATAAAAACAAATAATTTTTTGATAGTAAAATTACATTTTATTTATTTTATTATAATAATTATTATTATTATTATACGAGATAAGTACATAAAATTGAATTAATTTTCAAAATAAAAAATCAGTCTAAATATGTTTTTTAAATGGCTAAATAATTATAGTGGAGATCATACATAATTGAAATAAATCATAATCTTTTGTTTGTGCTTTGCGACAAAGGATAAGATTCTTAATCTGAGTGTGCACCTCTAAGATGGGTGGACATTAAATAAAAAAAAAAAAATTGATAATGTAATGGAAAATATGCTAATTTTTTTTAAAAA
The DNA here is from genome assembly GCA_035578175.1 of Catonia carolina. NCBI lineage: Eukaryota > Metazoa > Arthropoda > Insecta > Hemiptera > Achilidae > Catonia > Catonia carolina. The sequence continues at coordinate 2,753,654 of JAQMRL010000017.1, read as the reverse complement.
GTAATATCCATTATTATTTTAGTAATATATAGTATACTTTAAAAAAAAAAATTGATTGAAGTTTTTTAATACAAGAACGATTCGGAAAGTAACTCCCTGTTTGGCTGTAAATATAAAAAAGCTTGCGTTCAAAAAATATTTATTATATAGATCTTAAAACTACAATTTTTTTTCTACTTTTCAACATAATCGGCCTTAAAATTTAAGCATTTAATTAATTTAAAATTCCTTCTTCATGAAATTCAGCTGCCTGGGAATGTAGCCAATCTTTCAAGACATTTCAAATGTTTTTTGAAGAGAATATTTTGACTCGTGATGAAATTTAGATGGCTTATGTAAATCGTTGTATGATATAGTTACTTGAGTCATGAGTTTGCCCTTGTTTGCAACGAGGGGTAAAGGGAGAAAAGCATCAGTGTGCATCCGCGACTGCTTTAATTTCAGTACAACAAACACAACAACTTGTACTATACCCAGAGCATTTTTTACAGTATATCGCGGAATCTTTTGTAGGTTAACTGTCCGAATACAACTGTTTGTTACCGTAAACAGAAATGTTAGTTTCTCGAACACGAGGGAAGACTATTCATAGTGCCGAGCGAAATCTAATGTGCGGTGTAATAAAATGCTGTAAAGTTATAGCTTAACAAAAATGTATTTCCCTGCCTCTTAACAAAAGCCGTGAGAGAGTGGCTAATTACTGTGAAGTTTCTCTTTCCTTAATTTGAAAAATAAAGAAAGAAATTAAAGATGTGAAAAAGGTATTCTTGAACAGTTTTGCTGACACCTGGTAAAAAAAGGAAATGGTTAGGTAGATACTAATGAGACTGATAGTGATGACGCCGGTGACAGCAATACTAAAGAAGGCGAATCATATATAGATAATTTTGTTCCAATGGAAAAAGGTAGCTGGTAATTACAGTAAATCAAACATATCTGGTCATGAAATTAAGCTTTAGGCAAAGCTTTGATGGCATACCGACAAACCTTTCGGCTGTGCACCGCAGAGGCTTTGTCATCAAGGCCAAGCCAGTAGCCGCTCTCTACCACAGCACTCTCGGCGACTATATAAAGAGCACTGCACTGAACCGAGCGATTCAATTCCGATCATGACTCCGAGGGATTCACTTCGAACCAGACGTCCACCACGGCACACGGCTGCCGGACTCCAGCGAAGACTAATCGACGACCCCGCAAGAGAGAAGATGATGCTACCGCTTGCCGATTCGCCACCGTAAGCCATCAACCGGACCGTCATCGCCCGCTGACGCGAGCGATGCCCACAGCGGTCCCTTGACCGAACCTTACGCCCACCGGACCCGACGAAGCAGCCATCGACGCACTACTGCGAGGGAAGATGACGTCTCTGCTGGACGACAACACGCCGTGTCGCCCAGCTCCTCGACTGCCACGATGACTACGACTGACGCCTCTCCAAGACGACCACCGCTTAAACGGCCCTTTTCAGGGCCACCAAACAAATAATGTTTGCCACTTAATGTCGCTGTCCGGTGACAATACTTTTTTTTAATTGAAGGTTTTTTATTTACAGCTAAATAGAGGTTACGTTTTGAACCATCTTCAAATAATGTAGTATTGCCTAATAATTACATGTACTACGCAGTTCTACAGTAGCCTATTTTATAAATTTAAATTAAATTTTATTAATTAAAAAATTATACTCAACAAATTTTCTAAATATACATTTATTTCTTTTCCCATATGCATACTTTTGATTCGTCAGTATGCCATTGAGGTAAAACCAAACCATTTTGGTTTTACTTTCATACAGGGTGTTTCATAATGTACTTTGGTGTTACGAAAATTCAGAACAAAAAAGTATTTCACTTATAAGAATGAAACAAAAACTGTACGTAAGAGCAATTCAAATAGGTTTTTCTACATATTCTGGGCAGTTACTTAACCTTTTGCCTGTTAATAGAGAGACAGTAGAGAAAATGGGTGCCACAGGAAGCGAGAAGTCGTTTTGTGTGTTAGAATTTCATGTGTCAAAGTCAGTAATTACTGTGCAACGTGCGTTTCGGTTGAAATTGAATAAGGATCCACCAAGTGACAATTCAATTTGTGCATAGTATAAACAATTCAGTGAACTGGTTGCTTGTGCCACCATTTCTCCGAAAGTAAATGTTTTTTGAGGCAATGTATGGGCCGTTCTTTTTTACGGAAACGACAGTAACCGGCATGATTTACGTGGATATGTTACAATTATGGCTTATGCTTCAGCTACTCAACGACTTAATTTTCCAGCAAGATGGTTGTCCTGCTCATTTTTATAATGAGGTTTGACTGCACTTTAACACAACATTGCCTCAGTGCTGGATAGGACGCGCGTTTAAAGAAGACCAACACATTATGCTGTGGCCACCAAGATCACCAGATCCTTGCCATGTGATTTCTTTCTAGGGTTATGTGAAAGACAAGGTGTTTATCCCACCAATGCCGAACGATATCGCTAACCTGAAAAATTGCATAATCAATGCAATTAATTCTATCGAAAGGGACACGTTAGAATGCGTTTGGCAAGAGCTAGACTTTCGTGTTGATGTGTGCCGTGTCACCAAAGGAGCACAGATTGAACATTTATAGATGTTTAAAAATAACTGTGAGTCCCTGCATCGGCCCGCACAACTTTCATTTAGGTAAGTGAAATAGTTTTTTGTACTGAAGTTTCGTAAACTCAAAGAACATTATGAAACGCCTTGTATAATGACTACTTTTACAAAAAAAATTTATGGTGATTATAGAGGGTAATTTTGGCTATTGAGCATAGGGAGTAGATCTGAATTAGGGCGATAGTGTGCAATAAAAAGGCATTTTATGTAGAATGAGGAATCGACTATGTTAGTTGCTTCACTCTCTGCGACTTTTACTATAGCCATGAGTGATTAGGATTGTGTGCATTTGTCAGTCGTGCAACGCATCATTATAAGTTTCTACAATAAATAAAGGGGTTAAACCATCAAAAATTTGAACACATTTAAAGGCGCAGTTTAGGTAATCTTCACTCACACAAAATCGAGTGTATTCATAGGCTCAAGAATTTAAAGGTGGGCGTAAAACTGTTGAAAGTGACAATCATGATCATTTCAGTTATTTCTCTCGTAGATCTCCAACCTTACCTTTTTTTGACTTTCATTCAAAAGGCTCGGAACCCATCAAGCACTAATTTTTCAGAAGCTAAGAAGATTATCAGTGACAATGGATTGGGTACTAGTAATGGGGCGGCACAGTAAAATAGCTGAGCTAGCACACCCCGCTTCGCACATTTGAGTGAACGGCACAGAGCTTGCCGTACAATTGAACGATGAGACGGGGTGAACTGTTAGTGAGCTAGTAGATTCTAATACGTGCAGCACTGAGCTCAGCTATGTGAATAAACAGACAGTGAGTCGAGCCGAGGGTGACTTTCGCTCACAGCACGTTGTGTTTGCGTGTGCGTCAACCTAAACGTTCATGCATCCCTTTCCACAAACAAATTTTTGTCACGTGTCTATCTTTGTTTCGTACGCACGTGGTAAAATTGTTATAGTACAGTACAATGGTATTTTACAACCACTTGTCTCAGGGTTGTTGTAGTATAGTATGAAAGAATGATGACCCCCTCATCCACACCCTCACAAACAGAGTCAAGAGTTTGATACAATATGTATACTTTCCATGCAGTGTTTAGGTAGCCCTTGCTATGATGCGACTAGAGAAAAGTGGTTTAGTCATGGAGGGGATGTACAATATTCAGCTCTGTGCGGAGAAACACTCGGTGTGCTGGACGTTCAAAATAAAAGAGCTGGTAGCTCTCCGCTCAGTTAAAAGAGCTAGCTCTTTTGTGCGACTCGCTCATGAGTGTCACATCACTATTGGGTATACCCAAAGCTAATACCCACTTTTAATGCAATTTCTTTAATAGTAAATTGGCGATCAAGTTCGATTAGTTCTCGAACAGCACTGATCTCTGTCGTTAAATAAGTCCTTAGGTGTCAATCATGACTGTTGTTTTCAACAGTTTTTTTTTATTGAGTGATGCCTACATAAGCCTTGGGCTTGTGCGTAGGTAATGATATGTGGTGATTTACAGATGAAAAAAATGCCAGACCTGACCGGGAATCGAACCCGGGACCCCGGCATAGTACCCAGTTGCGCTGACCACTACACCACGGGCTGGCCACAATTTTTTTTGAATATTGTCCCCAAATTATGCCCTTAACCCTTTCAGTACCAATGTCCAGAAAACAGGATGTCATTATCTTTTAGTAAGTTATGATATCCGGTTTACCGGACAAAATAAAAAATAAAGTGCAAACGTCCAGATAACCGAATATTTCCAAAAAAACTTTTAAACAAAAATTAATGGAATAATGTATTTTAAAACCGCCTCCATGGCGTAGTGACTAGTGTGCTAGCCGATAAAGCAAAAGGTCCCGGTTTCAATTCCTGGCTAGGGTCTGGAAATTTTAACACATTAAAATTACCTTTAAGGTACCAAAACCCACAGAAGTTGCTAATGACCAAACTGTCAATGTGACTTAAATAAAGTAAAAAAAAAACTATTTTAAATATTTTTAGTGTTAAAATGATTCCTTTTTTTATGAACATAATAAAAATTAATTTTTACAGGAAATTTTGGTTGGCAATGGCAGGTTTATGCCTGAAATTTTTTTAAATAAGGGTACACTTTTTGTACACCCTTATTCAAATTAAATTACACTTTCAATCAAATTTTTAAATATTGCAGCACTGAAAGGGTTAAACGTGTTAAAATCTCTGATCGATTAACACCTTCATTTGTTAGAAACTTCATGACGTTGCAACAGACAGAACAAAATGTAGCGACTAACTTAAGTCGGTTTCCCTACTCGCCATAAAATGCCTTTTCATCGCACACTATATCGCCTAGCTCATAACTACTCCTTACGCTGAATAGCAAAATTACTGTTTATATTTGATTCACCCTCGTCCCATCCAAAATCTTAACATAAATGTTAACATTAAACAGAAAAGACATTGGGAACCCCAATTAATACAAAAGTTCGATTGAAACAAAAATACTGTTAAATTCAAAAATTCTCTAGAAAACAAAACGTTCTCAAATAATGACAAATAGTGACAAAAAATATTAATCAATTTAAAAATGGCAGTAATATACAAATAAATACAACAAAAAACATAATCATAGCAGGATTCAAATAGTATGATACAGTGGAAGGAAAAATAAATTACTTCCTACGTTACCTTTACATGCAAAACCATGGTTGGTCAGCAATACAAGGTAAATCTGGAAAGCTTGAAGTCAAAGCAGGCGTTCCACAAGGGTCAGTTTTAGGTCCAATTCTGTTTCTATTATACATTAATAGGCTACCAGAAGTCATACCTAATGGCAGAGCTTTGTTGTTTGCTGATGATACTTCAGTAATCAGTAACAGTTCACTGGTAGATGCTCTTGAAGTAAATACACATGTTAACATAGAGTCCGTAGTACAGTTCTTGAATCAAATAATATTAACAGTTAATGGGAAAAAGTGTCAGTACTTGCAGTTCAAAAACAAACATAACGTTAAAGAAAGTAGAGAAGTGGATGTATTTATTCATAATAATAGTTTAGAGCAAGTAGAAACAGTGATGTTCCTAGGAGTATCTGTAGATAGATTTTTGTCTTGAAACTTATGTCATTGGGGGTATTTGCACTAAAACAAATTGCCAGATTAAATGATAAAAAATTACTAATGGCAGTTTATCATGGCCTTTTTCTGTCCCGTATCCATTATGGTATCTTAGTACTGGGTAATATGAATAGGGTTTTTAAAATTCAAAAGATAGCTATTAGGAGTATGGTGGGAGCTAACCAGCTGACCTCATGCAGGCCACTATTTAAAAAGCTTAAATTGCTTACAGTTCCCTCTTTTTACATTTTTGAGGTGATTATGTATGTTAGGCAAAATTTCAATGTTCACAATCTTAATGCGAGAAACAGAAATGATTATTATATGGCTAATCACTCCACAAAATTGTTTGAACAAAAACTTACTTATGCAGGGAGAAAATTCATGAAAAAATTACCCCAATTTTTCCTTTAAAAAAAATCTGAAAAATTACTTGATCGGTGAAACTTTTAATAGCGTACAAGAATTTCTTTCTTGATAGTAGTGATACATTGTGTGAGTCTTATATGTATTTCAGGTGTTATACTAAACATCTATCAATAATTGAGGGTAATATTGAGGAAGTGAATTGTAGGCAGCAAAAGTTACAATATATTTAAACCAAATTACAAAAGATGCAGGGTGTTACAGGTACGTAGATATGAAACGACTTGTACAAGATATAGAAGCTTGGAGAACTGCATCAAACCAGTCGAGATTGATGAAAAAAAAAGATGCAAAAGACAGCTTTTTGCGCAAAATTATAACAGACGTTATAATTATAACAGTTGTGGTGTTACTTTACGATCCTCAGACAAAACAAGAGTCTGTTGAATGGAAGTCAAGAACACAAAAGTTTTGCTTGGAGAGAAGCCGGGGTAAAGTAATGTAGGAGTTGTTCTTTAATTACCACGGCTTGATTTGTAATAAATTTATTCTTAAAGGGAAAACGGTCAACTAAATGTGCGGTTTCATTTGTGCGATTGTCACATGCAATTACTGCATGCGTAACTGCCATTACTCATCAAATGGATTTTTTAAGAAGTGGTTCCATTTATGCGCCCGACGCAAGAGATCGCATGCGTCGACTGCTTTGGCAACCAGTCATCTGCAGCAGTTGCATGCGTCTGGAAGTTGAAAATGAGTTTTTCCAAAGATGACCCAAAACTCATTGTGTTAGCTCCAGAAAAACTATAACTGTTTGATCCTTCAAACTTGCTTTTATCGTCTAATAGATACAGTAAACTCCCGCTAATCCGAAATAATTGGGGTGAGTCGATTTCGGATAAGCCGGTTTTTTTTAAATAACAAGAAAATGTAGGCGGCGGTATTGTAAAAAAATATTACTGTATCCTAAAACTTTTATTTGTACAATTTAATTGTCAAATATTTTCCATTCGATTTCTTACCGAAATGTCCCACCAACGTTTAACTAAAAGTACATCAGTGGGCGTCGCTTCGATGGTTTTGACCATGCGTTTACGTTTACAGGACATAGTTAAATATCATTTCACTTCCACTACCAATATGTAACACTAATTAGCCACAAAACAAAATGAAAACTACATTAAGGCCAAGACACTACCGTACCCATTCAACCACTATACAGTACTAATTGACTGTTTGCAGAAAAGGTGTGTTGCCAAAATAAATAGCAGGCTACCGCTCCAAGGAAAATACTCACGTTATTGGTAAAAATCCTGTCTGCAGTGCTGAATGTCATGTAGGCATACTTTACGTGCTACAATTGGTACAGAAATACAATTTACAGTATTTATTATTTATTGTTTTTATTACAGTTATTTGTAGAAAAATGACATTTATAATACTGAGGACCCACCAGGTTGGTCTAGAGGTAAAGTCGTCACCAAAATTAGCTGTTTAACAGCTGATTTTCGGAGACGAAGGTTCCTGGTTCAAATCCTAGTAAAGGTAGTTACTTTTATACGGATTTGAATACTAGACAGTGGTTACCGGTGTACTTTGATGGTTGAGGTTTAATTAACCATACTCTCTTAGCAATGGTCGGCCTGGGTCTGTACAAGACTACACCTCATTAACACGTCATACACATCATCCTCATCTCATTGGGTCATGGGGTGGCTCATTGTTCTAAATTGAACAGATTGCAACATACACAAATTAAAAAAAAAAAAATACTGAGTATTTTTGACGTTTTGGATAACCCGGGTTTCGGTTAACCCAGACGTGCAGTTGGATCGCACATTTCACTGCACAAACGAAACTACCCGATCTATGCGGTAGTCTGCAGTAATCGCATGCGACGATTGCACAAACGAAACCGCACCTTACGAATGATTTTAGCTCTAACTTAACAGTACGGAGTATTAATTTGCATACTCCAACGTCCCAATAATTATGGGTTTATTATCCAATTTACCTATTAATACTTAATATCTAAACCTATTAATCCATACTATTTGAATCTTACTATAATACCTTAAATCTAAAATAAATCTAATACAAATTCTAATATAAACAAAAACAATAAAGTCTTACACAATCTTATCACATTTAGTATTAATTACACAACAAACAAACAACACCCAATAAAAGAATTAACAATTTATTTAAGAACTGCATAAATTTTCTACAGCATGTTTTATTTTTAAATAAATCTTTGTAATGCATCTATAAATTCTAATATATAAATATTTAAAATTATTTTACAGACCTTTTAAGGTCCTTGAATTTTAATTTTGAAATACAAGGATTACTCGGAAAGTAAAATCCCAATTACTTAAGTTAATTGAAACGCAGACGGGCACCCAATCCGGGGATGCCTTGCTCATAATACGATACTATTTGCATTAGTATTGTTGCCGTATGCTATTTACAGTCAGTTCAAAATGTTTAAAACAACTGATCAGTCTATTGACTGTGAAATACGATCCGTGATTCAGTTTTTGACAACAAAGAACGTTTCAGAATCGTAAATTCTTCGTTAGATAAGTGAATTGTATAGCCCAAAGCGATGAGTGATAGCAAAGTGCGTAAATGGGCAAGAGCTTTCAAATATGAACGGGAAAATGGCCATGATAAACCACGATCAGGTCAACCATTGGTGATCATAGAAATTTGATGAATGCCATGGACAAAAGACAAACAGTTCACAATTTCAACTTAAAACTGGAATTTCCAAATGTGGGTAGAATAACTTAGCACGAAATGTTTTCTGATAAAAGCGCTTCGCCACAGATGTTGAGGTGAAAGGATTTAAAGACTGGTTATCCGCACAAGCGGCAGACGTCTTTGAATTAAGCATCAAAAGCTTGTTGAACGTTATGAAACAAATAAACTATCTAGAAAGATAGAGAAACATGTAAATAATAATTAAATGAAGAATAAGAGTTGTGAAATCCTGCCACACTGGGTCCCAAAAAATTAAAATTAGAAATTCTGTACCTGGCGTTTGCTGATGACTAGCAATAATAGCTCAAACACAGGAACAAGCAGTGAGACGAGTGGAGGTCCTTAAGGAATGTGCTGATAGGGTCTCCAAATTTCATTCGAAAAAACGATTTTCGTAACAAAGTTGAAATCCCTACATTGCAAAATAAGTGTGGTAAAATTAAGACAGTGCCACGCTTTAAATTATCTAGGCGAGATTATTGAGCCGAATGGTTCTGAAAGATTCTCCCAACTAGAGTGATTATAAAAGATCAGGAAAGTTCTGGGACTAGTGCAGCATCTCTACAATAAAAAAATCCCTCTCACAACAAAATAAAATTCGGCACTATAACACCGTGATTAAACCAGCAGCATTACATGCTAATGAAACTTTGGCAATGAACCGAAAAACAGAGATAGAAGAAATTAAAAAGGAAGAGAAAAAAATCATTAGGAAGATTTTTGGACTGAGGAAAACAGAGGATGGATACAGATTACAGAAGAATCAAGTAATGGAGACTTGCTCAAATATAAAAATTGATATGAAGAAGACGTTCTTTAGTTTGTGTTGACAGTATGACGATTCTGTTATGGCATTTGCCCTTGAAATGAAAAGACGAGTCCATTTTACTTTTCAAGAGGGGGTTTACCATCACAGAGGCAAAAAACTTGATACTTTGCCGGGTTGCAAAGGACGTGTAAAGGCTCCTTTTAACCGCACCTACAGAATTTTTCAAAACATGTGGTTGTAGGGAAAAGAATTTTCTACATTGCTTTGCTTACAGCTGTAACCTAAATATAATAGTGGCTCTGTGAAATAACCGTAAAGAATGTAAAATACCACCCCTTCATGCTACACTGTGATGTGAAAATGGACTCATGTTGAACATTTTGTAACTTCGTCAAATATTTACGGAAATTTAAATAAATAATAACATTTATTCCAGTAAAGTCTTGTCTACAAAATATATTTTATAAATGGTTTTGCTAAACTGAAATTTAAGCCCGTTATAGTAAAAAATATAAACACAAAAATTTTTGCTCGCCATAATGCAAAGAATTACCAAGCGATTTTGTTGTAATTACATTCAAAAGGTGCGTACGTATTATATGAATCAACTGTAATATTTTCAGAATTTTTCATCAGCAGTGACGTTAAGATAAAACATTTATTTTGAGAGTGAGTTTTGAATGTTGCAATTCTTCTGTTTAATGAGTAAAGTCCGTTTTCAAAGGGTTAAATATTTATTGTCTCTAACTGGCTCAGGACCCTGGGCGGAAAATGTCAAAAATAATCCAACACGGGTGAATACAACTGAATAAGAGATTTTAAACAGGGATGTCTTTGGAAATAAAGTAGATAAGAGGGAGGTTCTCTTAGAATTGTAACCAAAACAGTTTAGACCTAATCGGAGTGAGGAAAAGAAGTAGAAATTCTAGCAGGGGATGAAGGAGCACTGGGCTAACACGAAGAAGGACAAGCCGGGATGAAGAATGAACCTCTGAATACTTGTCTTTCTTTCAAGGGAGATTTACCGTCTAATAATAATTAAATCGTGCCTAAAACAGACAGGTGGAGTGTCAAATTATGTATTGCTTGACAACGATCGAAATAGGATTCCCTCCGTTCCCCATTTCTTCCATTCCCGTTCGCACTACATGCCAGATCAAATACATTGGTACGCACAACACAAATGAGCAATTAATATGAATATCACTTGTACTAGATTCTTGTTATCCATAACATTTTGTACAGATTATATGACCACCAGCAGAAAGTAATTAGTGTTTCCATTATTTTTGTTTACTATTAGGTAGTGTAGTCATAATATAACTCAGCAAATTCTTAATTTATAATGTTGACTGTAAATTTAAATAATTGATACGATTTAATTAAACGGAGTAAGCATTATTCCTTATTTACTTGAGAGCAACTAATATAAACTATGCTTTTACTTCAGTTGTCCAGTGTTAGCGACCGTGCAATATTGGTTTTGTAGTCAGTGCAGTTTTATTATATTTTGGGTTTGATCGGTTGTTCAATATTTAGATAAATTAGTTTCGATTTAACAAATACAGTGTAAGTGTATAATGTGATTTAAACAGGTACAGGTTAAATAAGTGCAAATAATAATAATAAATAATAAATTAATAGTAAGTATGAATATAAATATTGTTGTAGTAATGAGCTGTACTAGTAGGCTGACTAACCGAAGTAATGTTTTTGGGACAGTGCGTAATGCGAGGTGGCTTTGATGAAGTGCGGAAGGGAGGGAATCCAATTCGAAACTTGTCAGACAGTACACTCAATCTGTTCGTTGCAGGGCTAAAATAAATAGTTCTGTTTCTTATCACACGGTCAGCCAATTAAATGACTCAATAATTTAAGAAAAGAAGAGGTAGAGGTGTAAAAGACACTAATCAGAGTTATCTCCTCTGAAAGTAATGAATTTCATTATACAGGCAGACCCTGCGGTGAATGAAATGAAGGTGTCATTTGCAGATTGGAAAATATGTGCTTTTCAGAGGGCCCAGCATGCTGTTAAGCGTACTTTTCCATTCAGTGAGGAAGGCAATTGTAAACCACAATTCCTCATTTTACTTAGTAAAACCTCTATAGGTTCAAACCAGGCTTTCAGCTGATGACCTAAACAAATAATTAAATAAAAAAAGTTTTTTGAAAAAGTCTGCGATTGTTTTATAAGAAATCGGACCTTACTTTCCAAACAACCCTTTTACCATACAAAAGCAATAAAAAACAATTATCCACAAACCACTTCTAAACAATGAAATAAAAAGACTATTAAATAATAAAAAGGGTGTATATAAAATGGAATGTGGTAATGAGAATTGTAATAAATTTTTATATTTGTATGACTAGTTGTAATTTTCAAGTAAAAATATTTTAAAGTGTGACTTATAAAATCACAGTTTCATCATAACATAAAAATCTAAATTTATAAATATTTAATTAAAAAATACAAAAAAGCAAAGCTCAATTAATTGATTACAATAAATAATTAATTTTGAAAACATTTAGTATTTTCATTTGAGTCATGAGAATGCATTTGGTTTGAACGAGAGGTAAAGGGGGAAAAGTATTAGTGCGCATGCGTGACTGCTTTGGTATCAGTTCAGTCAACACAACGACGTATACTATACCCAGAGAACATACAGCATATCTCAGAAACTTTTGTAGCTTAAATGTACGAATATAATTGTTTGTTACCATAAATAGAAATACCAGTTTTTTTATTTTCTCTTGCGTATATGAATATATAGGAAGGAAGGTATTGTTTTCATGTCGATTTTTCGAAATAGAGTATTTATCGGATCTACTCGTTTTCTGACCTCCTGAACCCAAATAACATGTTTTTAGCGATTGGTCTGTGTGTGTGTGTGAACAGAATATCTCAAGAATGGAACAATGTACAAACTTGAAACTTAAGTTACATACCACTACCGGACCCGACACGAACATTTTCATCAAAATCGGTCAACAGGAAGTAGTAGTTTATTCGTGTCACTTTTCACTTTTTGCGATTTTCTCAAAAACTGGTCCTACGATTTTTTTTAAAATCGCCTGGTTTACTCAATTTTTTATTCTCTACAAGATAGGGTAGGTGCCATGTTTGCTGAAGTTCTTGGTGAGGCTGTTTTTACATAAAAAAGTGTTTTTTTAAGATTACGGCTTTAATATGTATAAAGCGCAAAAATTTATATAATAAAAAATGTAGAGAATTTAAAATTCTACAACTCTTATTTCAAACATTTTTTTTGTATAACGCTTAGTTTAGAAGTAATTAGCGATTTTCTGTTTTTTTTTCACAAAAACGTGTGAAAAATCTATTTTTTTAAGATTTCGGCCTTAGTATGCATTTTACGACAAAAGTGTATATAATTAATTTTAAAAGAAATAAAAAGATCTACAACTTTTATTTACAGCATTTATCTTTACAGAGCCTAGTTTAGTGCGAAAGAGTGATTTCCATATTTTTAAGCTGAACTGAGATCGATTTTCATTTTGCGTCTTTCAGTCATGATTAAAATAAGGTTATATTTTTAGAGGTTAGTTTTTTGTTTATTTCTAATGTTTTATTACTAATGTTAGGTTCTATTGTTAATTATTTGCATTGGCAAGAGAAAGTTGTGTGTGTTTCACACCAATTTTTAAAAAAGTGGTCAGACTATCCACAATTCTAAAATGTGAAGTTGAAGCATAAAAAAATGCCTTTCTGTGACTCTTAACAAAAGCCATGAACAAGTGACTGACTATGGTGATATTTATCTTTCCAAAATTTGAAGTATAAAGAAGGACGTTAAAGACAATGAAGAAGCTAATTATTAATATTCGTCAATAGTTTTGTTGACACCTGGTAAAAAAATCTGGTGTGAAACACTCACACAACTTTCTCTTGTCAATGCAAATAATTAACAATAAACCTAAACCTAACTATTAGTAATAAAACATTAGAAGTAAACAAAAAACTAACCTCAACTAAGATAACCTAATTTTAATCATGAGTGAGATGCAAAATGAAAATCAACCTCAGTTTGGCTTAAAAATACGGAAAATCACTTTCATGCAAAACTAGGCTCTGTAGAGAGAAAAAATGCTTACATAAAAGTTGTAGACTTTTTAATTTTCTATAAATTTTATTATAAATTTTTTTGTTGTAAAATGCCTATTAAGGCTGAAATCTTAAAAAAATTGATTTCTCACACATTTTCGTGAGGAAAAAACTGAAAATCGCTAATTACCACTAAACTAAGCGTTATACAAAAAAATGTTTGAAATAAAAGTTGTAGAATTTTAAATTGTCTACAACTTTTATTATATACATTTTTGCACTAAAATGCATATTAAAGCAGCAATCTTAAAAAAACAATGTTTTTACATGAAAACAGTCTCTCCAAGAATTTTAGCAGACATGACGCCTAACTTATCTTGTAGAGCATAAAAAATTTAGTAAACCAGGCGATTTTACAAAAAATCATACGACCAGTTTTTGAGAAAATTGCAAAAAAGTGAAAAATTACACGAAAATTACTACTTCCGGTTGACCAATTTTGATGAAAATGTTCGTGTTGGGTCCTCTAGTGGTATCTAACTTAAGTTTCAAGTTTCAAGTTCGTACAATGTTCCGTTCTTGAGATATTTTGTTCACACACACACACACAGACCAATCGCTAAAAACATGTCAGGGGGTCTGAAAACGTGTAGATCCGGTAAAAACTCGATTTCTTAAAATCGACATGAAAACAATACTTTCCTTCGTATATATATTCATGTAGGCAAGAGAAAGTAAAAAGGAAACGGTTATGTAGATACTAGTGAGACTGACAGTAATAACAAAGAAGGTGATTCGTTTCTAGAAGATTTTGTTCTAATAGAATTAGATACATAACTGCTAATTAGAGTAAATTAAAAATTTCTAATCATGTAATTAACCCTTCTGCTACAGCAAGTTTTTCGTCTTATAATGAATCTTCAAATGTCAAAACACGCTCCTAAATAAATTCATTTATGTAAGGCCATTACAGATAGAAAATTGTGAAAAATTGTTATGCATTTTTAACAACACGTACGGTTATTTTTATATTAAAAACATAAAAATCGGTTGTGTTTTTCGCTAGCTACAGCGGGCAAAACACTTTTGCGCATGAAAATTTATAGGTTACTTTATATTTTTGGCTGTAACGTGCTAAAATTTAAGTTTATCATGAAATTGTCTGCCCATAACAGACAGGTGGAGTGTCAAATTATTTACACTCAATCTGTTCGTTGCAGGGCTAAAATAAATAGTTCTGTTTCTTATCACATGGTCAGCCAATTAAATGACTGAATCATTTAAGAACAGAAGAGGTAGAGGTGTAAAAGACACTAATCAGAGTTATCTCCTCTGAAAGTAATGAATTTCACTATACAGCCAGACCCTGTGGTGAATGAAGTGAAGGTGTCATTTGCAGAGTGGAAAATTTGTGCTTTTCAGAGGGCCCGGCATGCTGATAAGCATACTTTTCCATTCAGTGAGGAAGGCACTGGTAAACCAACTCACTCCTCGATTTACTTAGTAAAACCTCTACAGGTTCAAACCAGCCTACAGGCTGATGACCTAAACAACAACATGAAATTGTACAGACCATAATTCGTAGAAGACATTTTCATGAATGAAACCATGTTTTACAATATAATTTAGAATAACACTAGCCCTAATAATTGCAGTTTGAAATTTGGAACGTGCAAAGTGGGAACAGAATCTGCGATACTTGAACAGTGTTGCACTGTTAAATTCCTGCCATTCCCCACCCTCTTGTTCACAATGTGTATGTGAATAGTATTGACATTCAACACATATACAGTTACAAATACACATACAAAATTATTTAGTAGTGGTAAAAAGATACATGGTTTGTAATAGACCATGAAACAGGTCGAGGGAGCTTTAATGAAGAAAGATGATGTTTAGTCTCAGAATTTCCACATACCATGCCAACAGTTGTACGTAGGACAAAAAGGTTTGATTTTATAGCATCTACACATTATTCTGATTTAGAAGGTAGTTCAACGAACCTTATAGATGAAATATTCCAAAAGTTACATTGTCTTGAAGATAGGACAACTTCAAAAGTAACTTGGCAAATTACAACCATCAATTTAACCTTGCAATCAATAAATTTGCATTGTCTTTTATATGAAATTATAGAGCCATTCAAGGCACATAATTTGATACATGAACTGAACAAATCGCTTCAAAAATACATTTGGTATAGGCTTTTAAAGCTGGTAACTACCAGGGCAACTGAGATTGCCTCCTGTAGCCGAAAGGTTAAGCTATAGGTAATATTACAGGTCAGATTACTTCTAATAAGGTTTATGAAAAAAACATTTTTTTGGCAATAAACTATAGATTACAAATTATATGTAGTTTTTGCACGAAAGTGAAATATAGTGTCTCACTGCAGAGGTTGGCAGTACTGTAAAAAAATTTCTCTTCCCTTCCTCACAGCCAGTCCGTACACAAAAGGCATTCTTGTGACCCAAGTATCTATACCAGTAAAAGAATTAATAGCAGTTAAACAAGATAAAATCTAATAAATTCACATCCTTCAATATTTTAATTAACTGGAATTTAAATAAAGTTAAAATCAATTTAAATTTCAAAATATTGTTAAAATTTTCATTAAGACCAAAATAAATTTTTTAAACGATAAGATACTTTACTTTTAAGTAAATTAATTAAGAAATAATCCACATACATTGTTGCTGTAGAACAATATTTCCCGACTTATTATAGAGTTAGCTCTATAGAGTACAATAAAAAATAAGAAAACTTTTGTAGTTTAGGTCATCAGCCAAAAAGCTGGTTTGAACCTGTAGAGGTTTTACTAAGTAAAATGAGGAGTGAGGTGGT
This sequence comes from Catonia carolina, assembly GCA_035578175.1. Taxonomy (NCBI): domain Eukaryota; kingdom Metazoa; phylum Arthropoda; class Insecta; order Hemiptera; family Achilidae; genus Catonia; species Catonia carolina. The sequence continues at coordinate 2,737,174 of JAQMRL010000017.1, read as the reverse complement.
TTACCATTGCCTTCCTCACTGAGTGGAAAAGTACGCTTATCAGCATGCCGGGCCCTCTGAAAAGCACATATTTTCCACTCTGCAAATGACACCTTCACTTCATTCACCACAGGGTCTGGCTGTACAATGAAATTCATTACTTTCAGAGAAGATAACTCTGATTAGTGTCTTTTACACCTCTACCTCTTCTGCTCTTAAATGATTCAGTCATTCAATTGGCTGACCATGTGATAAGAAACAGAACTATTTATTTTAGCCCTGCAACAAACAGATTGAGTGTAAATAATTTGACACTCCACCTGTCTGTTATGGGCAGAAGAAAACTTTATATTATAGAATAATATGATTACATTAATAATACGTATTTATCTACTTGAAACAATCTTAATGATAAATCGTCTATGAATACATAAATCCACAATACACAAATGTATTAAATTAAATATTTTAAATTGTTCTTGTAGCCCGTTTACATTAATTACTACTTTTTATTCTTCCTCTTCAAATTATAAAAATTATATTTGTTCACTGAACACATATGTATGTACTACGTAATTGCATTTCGTTACTATTATATGAACACAAAATCTGGAAAAAACGAAAAAAACAAATTACAAATTGTGATAGCAAAACAAAAATCTGGTATGAAATACTCAAGACGACATTCTCTTCCCAATGTAAATAATGAAAAATATAACATATGTTTAATCATGAATCAACAATGTAATGTAAAACAACATAACCTAATTTTAATCACGAGTGAATGACGCAAAATGGAAATTGACCTCTTTGTAACTTAAAAGTACAAAAAATTAGTAATTACCTCTAAACTAGGTTCTGTAAAGAATAAGGCCACAATCTTAAAATATACCATTTTTTTTTTTTACTAATTTTGATGAAGAAAAAACCAGAAAATCATTAATTACGGTTAAACTAAGCATTGAACAAAAAATGCTATAAATAAAAATTTTACGTTTTAAAAAATGTTCTACAACTTTCAATACAAACAATATTATCATAAAATTTATACTAAGGCCGCAATCTTAAAAAATCCAATTTTTTACAGATTTTAATGAAAAAAAAACAGAAAATCATCAACTGGCCCTAAACTAAACATTGTACAAAAAAAATGATTGAAATAAAAAGTTGAAGGATTTTAAATGTTCTACAACTTTAATTATACAAAGTAGGTGAAAAGTTCGAGAACAGATTAATATTTTGAATGCAAAGAAAATTTTAATACACGATCGATTCCGGATGTTTGGGGCATATCGGAACCGGAGCATTTTGGCCCAATTAAACGGCTGGCCCTAATAAACGAATTCGTAAAATGTGGCATACACGATACTGTATTTTATTCAAATTATCACATATAAATTTTACATGCAAGTTCTATCCATATAGAAAAATGTTTCCAGCCTACACACGAAACAAATAAAGGGTATCAGAACAATGATTAACTTTCTAACAAAACATTTTGCCTTGGTTTTCAGCACTGGACCATTGACACGAACACCTTGCGAAGTTACAATGGCGAACCATTAATTCAACGCTTCTCAATAAATGGATCCTTCCTTCACGTTTTCTTTTCTGAGATGTTCAACGATCTTTTAATGCCCATTCTTGGGGTATTTTCTTTTCTCGGAGCACGATACAAGCTATCGTAATTTTCAGTACACCGCGGTTAGTTCCGATAGTTTACGTTGGCTTAAGTTAGGTGGATACGTTTTTAGTTTGTCGAGCAGCTTTATTCGTTCACACAGTCATATCGTTATGCGGTATTCAACTCAGTAAGACATTGATAGTAGGTACTGTACTGTAAGCCTACGCATAAAAATATCAACAAATTGTGTGAAACGAATGGGAATAAAAAATGAATAAAAAAGTACGCCTGCAGATAAAAAAACAACCAGGCTCGAGAAACAGTGTGTTACATTACACTCATGAAATCACAATAACTGAGAAGCATGGAATTACGAACGTTCTATGTACGTAAGACAAGTGACAACTAACCATAAGTTGCAAAGAGGCTTTGCAGCCTCACTAGTTATGCCCAACCTGTAAGGTTGGGCATACCTAGTGGATAAGACTCACTGAAATTTGTACAATTATGTAGCCTACACATTGTACTGTAAATATTATTTCTGTTATGACTGATGTGTGATTACTGTTCTTTATCAGTCACAATGTTTACTACCTCTATCCGGCCCATTATCTTATCGTATCGCTTAGAACTACGTGTTATTCCTCGCCGGCCTGTAATGGTTTTAATAAAACATATATTGTACATATATCAGATTGGCCCCAATAAGCGGCATTATGGACCGTATAAACAGAGTAATTATCCATGTAAAATCCCGTTCTGTTTTTGTTCATTAAAGAACTGTCCCAAAAAACCGGCTGCCCCAATTAACCAGTGGACCAATTATCCGGAATCAACTGTATTTAAACATAATTCATGTGTATTTTTTAACTTAATAACATTTATACATAAGTTTTTTTGTACTAATAAGAACAAAACACAAGTGTTTGCAGCAGCAAGAGTGGTTTAGACGAGATGGAAAATTTAAAAGTAGGCAACAAAAAAAAACAGGAAGTTGGGGGAATTCTGCAATATACAGAGTAAAATAACAAAGGATGGTAGAAGCACAAGTGATATAAAAAGTAGGATTGCACAAGCTAGAAAAGCCTTTGAAATGAAAAACAGCTTACTGACTACAAACATTGATTTACACATCAGGAAACATTTCTTAAAACACAATATTTAGGGTGTAGCATTACATGAGAGTGACATGTGGGTGAAAGGGTCTGTAGAAAGCAAGAAGCAAGAGGATAGAAATTTTTTTGAAATGTGGTGTTATAGGAAAATGTTAAAGATAGATGGGTGGACAAAATAAATAATTTTGAGGTTCTTAGACGAGTGGATGAAAAAAGAAGTATACGAAAACATCATACCAAAAGAAGGGATAGACTAGTAGGGCATGTCTTAAGACATCCAGGTATTGGTCTATCAATAACGGAGGGTAATATTGAGAGAGTGAATTGTAGGGGGACGGGCAAAAGGTAGAATGTATAAAAGCAAATTACAAAAGATGTAGGGTGTTACAGGTATGTAGATATGAAACGACTCTGGAATGACAAAGACAAAACGACAATGGAAAATTCGCATGGAGCGTTGTAGGGATAGAGAAGGAGTGTAAATTGAAGGAGACATTAAGCGATTATGTATAAAATCTTTTACAACATCAGTCTCGTTATTTAATAGCCACACCTCATATTAAGGAGCCGAACGAACCTGCAATTAAGTGTAAAAATACTTACATGACTAAATGTCGTCTAATCACGAACACGTATGCCCCAAATGGAAGTACGTCTGATTCCGACGGTAGGCCTTGCGGTCGATGAAAATTTGAAACCATTTATTTGTAACTCAGGCGCCGATTTCTCTAGTAATTTTAAATGCGATTCGTGTAGCAGTCCAAATATGTTAAATATTTTTAAAGATGGCTTCTTAACGATCCTGCTGTAAACGATGAAACAAAACAAAAAATTTTAATAGATAGAAAAATCTGGTGTATAACACTCACACAACTTTCACTTGCCAATGTAAATAATAAACCATATAACTTACTATTAGTAATAAAACATTAGAAGTAAACAAATAAACTAACCTAATTTTAATCATGAGTGAATGATGCAAAATGAAAACCAACCTTAGTTTGGTTTAATACGGAAAATCACTCTTTCACACTAAACTAGGCTCTGTAGAGAAAAATGCTTAAATAAAAGTTGTAGAGTTTTAATTTCCTATAAATTTGATTTATACACTTTTGTCGTAAAATGCATACTAAGGCTGAAATCTTAAAAAATCCAATTTTTCACAATTTTCATGAAAGAGAAAAACAGAAAATTATTAATTATTGCTAAACTAAGCGTTATACAAAGAAATGTTTGGAATAAAAGTTGTAGGTTTTTAAACTTTTAACAACTTTGATTATATACATTTTAAGCCTAAAATGCGTATTAAGGCCGCAATCTTAAAAAACCATTTTTTCCTACGAGAGCACAGCCTCCCCAAGAATTTCAGCAAACATGGCGCTAATCATATCTTGTAGAACATAAAAAATGTAGTTGATGAAGCGATTTTTATAAAAATTGTAGGAGCCGTTTTTGAGAAAATTGCACCAGAAAACATATACTTCCGGTTGACCGATTTTGATAAAAATGTTTGTTAGATCCTTGTATAGTACTCAACTTAAGATACAAGTTTCAACTTAGTACGCTATTTTGTACACACACACACACACACACACACAAATTGCTAAAAACATGATACTGTACTATTTTTATGCCGGTCCATCGTTGGTATTTTGCCGGCTGTTGGCGCTGTGATGGGGATGCTGCTGCCGATAGATGGTGCAGTGGTCAAACCCCTCACAGTGCGTGTGCTAGTGGTAAGATGTACATGAGGGACCAGTGAAAGCGATAGTCAGTCCAATCACTCGAGAAGGTCGATACGAAGAAGGAATTAACACTTATCATTGAGTATTTCTTGCTCCACACGCTCATTTTCCCTTCCCGTCCCTTTCGCTTCACCAGCGACTGCTCCTTTTTGTTTAGGCAGTAGTACAGACGACCCCTCTTCACTTCACCGGCAACTGCTCCTCTTTTAGGCAGCGGTAAAAGGTGCTCGCTGCGTCGGCGACTGCTCCCATTCGTTTAGGCAGAGGTACAGACGACCCTCCTTTCGCTTGCCAGCGGCTGCTCCTCTTGAGGTAGCAGCGGAGGCTTCCCCAACCATTTTTTTTACTTTCTCTTGCCTATATGAATATATAGGAAGGAAAGTATTGTTTTCATGTCGATTTTAAGAAATCGAGTTTTCACTGGATCTATACGTTTTCAGACCCCCTGAATCCAAAAAACATGTTTTTAGCGATTGGTCTGTGTGTGTGTGTGTGTGTGTGTGTGTGAACAGAATATCTCAAGAACGGAACACCGTACGAACTTGAAACTTAAGTTACATACCACTACCGGACCCGACACGAACATTTTCATCAAAATCGGTCAACCGGAAGTGGTAGTCTATTCATATAATTTTTCACTTTTTTGCGATTTTCTCAAAAACTGGTCCTACGATTTTTTTTAAAATCGCCTGGTTTACTCAATTTTTTATTCTCTAAAAGATAGGGTAGGCGCAATGTTTGCTGAAATTCTGCGTGAGGGTGTTTTTACGTAAAAACATTTTCTTTTTAAGATTGCGGCTTTAATATGCATTTTAGCGCAAGACGTTATATAATAAAAGTTGTAGAGAATGTAAAATCCTACAACTTTTATTTCAAACATTTTTTTGTATAACGCTTAGTTTAGCGGTAATTAGCAATTTTCTGTTTTTTTCTCACGAAAACGTGTGAAAAATCGATTTTTTTAAGATTTCGGCCTTAGAATGCATTTTACGACAAAAATGTATAAAATAAAATTTATAGGAAATTAAGAGATCTACAATTTTTATTTTAAGCATTTTTTTGTACAGTGCCTAGTTTAGCGTGAATGAGCGATTTTCCGTATTTTTAAGCCAAACTGAGGTCGATTTTAATTTTACGTATTTCACTAATGTTTTTTGGGGTTAGTGTTTTGGTCATTTCTAATGTTTTATTACTAATGTTAGGTTTATTGTTAATTTTTTTCATTGGCAAGAGAAAGTTGTGTGAGTGTTTCACACCAGATTTTTCTTCTTGAACTATGCCGCCGGATGCCCTGCCGCTCCAGTCGGTCCTATGATAACTTTACCGATTGGACTACTACAAGCCGGTGGCGATAAACATATTTTCTTTGGTTTAGTGGGCCTGAAATCGTGTATATCGGTGAAAACTTAATTTCGACAAATCTACAAGAAAACAATGCTCTCCTTCCTTATATTATATTCATGTAAGGGAAGAGAAAGTAGAGAAATATTACTATTAGTATTAAAAATAATACAAAAAAAATAATATAAATATTGTACATACCCATACAAACTAGGTGTAATACCATAACACCTGCTCAACGAAAGCACCGCCAATTTCGGTACATATTTCAACAAATTCGTAACCGTACCTTCCTTCAATTTCATACAATCGCTTAAATCTAATTCAATGATATTGTTACATCGCTTCAAAAGTATTTCTATATGATTATCTGTTAAAGTTTCACAACCGGACACATTCAAAAATTTCAAACCAGTATTAACATATTTACAAACGGTGGCAATCGCTGCAGTCTGAAGTTTCGTCCATTGTAGGTTGAGTTCTTCGAGTTTTTGACAATTTTCTACGATTGATTTCAAGCCGTTTTCGTTTAATTTGTAACAGAGCGATAGGTTTAACGTTTCTAGATTTACATTTTTCGAAATACTTTTACATACGCTTTCGTTGGTGATACAGTGTTCTAGACTTAATTTCCGTAAATCATTGCATTTGCTAAGTAACAACGCCAAATCTGTAAAATCAAAATGAAGAAAAAACATATGAAACATCTTCAAAAATTAATTTTTATAATGCATACTGCAATCAACTCTTGTGTTGTTTAGGTCAACAGCCGAAAGGCTAGTTTGAACCTCTAGAGGTTTTACTAAGTAAAAACGAGGAGTAAGGTGTTTTACCATTGCCTTCCTCACTGAGTTGAAAGAGTATGCTTATCAGCATGCCAGGCCCTCCGAAAAGCACCTACTTTCTACCCTGCAAATGACACTTTCATTTCATTCGCCACAGGGTCTGGCTGTATAGTGAAATTCATTACTCTCAGAGGAGATACATCTGATTAGTGTCTTTTACACCTCAACCTCTTCTGTTCTTAAATGATTCAGTCATTTAGTTGGCTGACCATGTGATAAGAAACACAACTATTTTTTGTAGCCCAGGAAATAGCAGATCGACTGCAAATAAATTCAATTTGTTAAATTGCTTTTTTATAATATTTAAATTTCTTGCTTATAATATGTTATAAAATTTACTGATCTTGGTAAATAATATAACAATAATAACTGATTTTAGTGTTAGTCATGTACAGGTAAATATCTGCTCTGAAGACTGACGGCTTGGTTAATATTGTTGTTTAAAAAAATATAGTTAACATGCGCTGTAGCTGCCGCTACTATTTGAATTGACATTTGTAGTGGATGACGACATATGATTTGTAATTCATTTATATAATTCATTTGATTTGTAATTCATTTGTAAACTTGTTTTTATGGTTTTTTTTTATATATAACCACCGTTTACTTGAGTTTGTGGTTATTTATTCCTAGTAGATAAGATATAATTTTGTATTTGTATAAAGTGGAATAAATAAATATTATTACTATTATTATTAATTGGAGATTATTCATTAATATCTTAATACTTTACCTTCGCTAGTGATAGATGCCATACTGAGATCCAAATATTCTACTTTACAAAGGAACTCATCTGTATCACAGAAATCCTTAAACAGTGGAGTTGACACCTGAACAAAAAAAATACAGACTTCAATAATCCATCCACCTGTTACAATATTACTATAAACAAAAAACAACACAGACTACACTAACATTCTCTAAGATTATTCTTCTTGTAACTACAAAACATTAATGTTGAATCGACGTATCGCATGGCTATTTAACCTTGATCATGAAAGCTAAGGCATATGTAGAAAAATATTGCTACTGTTTTTTACTTCCTTTTATATGAATATACAGTAAACCCTTGGTATCCGCGGGTTTCGGTTATCTGCGGACTTTGTCCGTGGGCCTAAAACCTTAAAATACTTACATTTTCTCACCTTGTGTGTACCGTACTTGGTTGAGAAGTCATACAATTGTATGACTTCTCAACCAAGTACGGTACGGAATGTTTTGGCATTCGTATCATGTTGAGTCACACACACTAGTATGGCGACGGCCCCCATGAGCCAAGCTAGATTTCCGCGTACCGTACGTCGTGAGCCAGTCACCGGGTACCGGACCCCACCAGTAACACCCCACCCTCACCGCCATACATACGCCCAGGCACAATACTGTAATTTCTCCGCATGTTTTCCTCCATGTGTCAGTCTAACTTTTCCGCACGTACGTACGTACAGTTCTTTGTGTGTTCGACGATCCTGCAACGAAGCCAAGCATTTCTTCACAAACCATCCTCAGCATGGCAACGCATTGGGGGACCACGTGTTGGAGACGGATCCCGTCATGGAAAGGGCCCTTCAATTCAAAAGAGGACTCAGGAGCTGATGATACCATATACGAAGAAGTCCACAAGGTGTTTGAAAAGAAGAAGCAAAGAGCCATAACTAACTATTTTAAAACAACTTAAAATTTTTATGCGTACATTACTGTATTTATTAAATATTCATAGATAATAATGGTAAAATGTTTCTAAAACTATTAAACACTTAAAACAACTTCAGGACTTTACCTTTAGAACCTAACCCCACCTTTCCGTTCATATAAGGTATCATTATCCGCGGTTTTACTAACCGCGGTAACCCTCCGGAACGTAACCCCCGCAGATAACGAGGGATTCTTCTTCTTCTTTACAACCAGGGCGTTCAGGCTTCTGCAGCCCCTCCTCACCGCGACCTAAAAGATCTTTTGTGATTGCCCCTATTCCTTATTTATGCAAGACCCACACTTTCAATAAAGCGCAGGATCTGCCTAGGATCTAGTGCACTTACCTGAGAAGGTGTTAACACGTCCTTACCCATCAGCGCTCTTCTTTTACAGCCAACCACTTTGCAACTGCATAAAATATGCTCAGCCTTCTCTTCTGCCTCATGACAGAATCTACACAGGCTCTCTTCAGCAACTCCTATCTTGGATAAATGATACCCAAGATTACAATGACCAGTCATCAGGCCCACTACCCTCCTCAAGTCCTGTCTTCCTAGTCTATTATATATCCCAGCCTTTCTGCTGGAATAGGCAATGAATTTCTTTGCCTGTTCACAGCCTGGCACCTTCTCCCAATAGGAGGTTTTAGCCTCCTCCTCCCAGGCCCTAACTATACCTCTATAATAGCCTTCACCAATTCCACAGAATGGCTCTGGGCCTCTGAAGTGAGAGGCTGCACCTTTCTTTGCTAAGGCATCCGCTATAACGAGGGATTACTCTATAGTATATATTTACGATTGGAGTGTAGCATTACACGGGAGTGAAACGTCGGTGATGGGAGCTGTAGAAAAGAAGAAGATAGAAGCTTCTGAAATGTGGTGTTACAGGAAAATGTTAAAGATTAGATGGGTGGACAAAATAAGTAATTTAGAGGTTCTTGGGCGAGTGGATGAACAAAGAAGTATATGGAAGCATCTTACCAGAAGAGGAATAGGCTAGTGGGGCATATCTTAAGACAACCAGGTATTGGGCTATCAATAATGGAGGGTAATATTGAGGGAGTTTTATACAAGTGACTAAAGATGTACCATCTTCTGTAAATTTTAAATAAATGAGAAAAAAAAAATTTTTAGTTTCAATTTTTCATTTACTCTGATGATGGTGGATCCACCGAAACACGTGTAAGTAGAAATTAAAATAAAGGTGACGCAGTTTAAAAAGAAGGTTAGTGAAATTATTATATTAATTCATTATATGAAATAAAAATATTGAGGGAGTAAATTGTAGGGGGAGACAAAGATTAGAATATGAAAAGCGAATTACAAACGATGTAGGGTGTTACAGGTATGAAGATATGAAATGACTTGCACAAGATAAAACAGCTTGGAGAACTGCATCAAACCAGTCAAGAAACTGACGACAAAAATAAAGTATATATTTGCACTATATATTATATTTTTAGTAATATTTGTATATAAACACATAGAAAGGAAAGTATTATTTTCATATCGATTTTTCACTAGATATACATATTTTCACAGTCACTGAACCCACACAAACATGTTTTTTGGTGATTGGTCTGTGTGTGAGTGTGTAAACAAAATATCTCAAGAACGGAACATCGTACAAAGTTGAAACTTGACACTTACATTAGATACTACTAGAGGACCTGACACAAACATTTTCTTTAAAATCGGTCAACCAGAAGTGGTAGTTTTTCGTGTAATTTTTCCCAATTTTCTCAAAAACGGCACCTACAATTTTTTTTAAAAATCACCTCATTTACTACATTTCTACGCTCTATATGATAGGGTAGATACCAGGTCAGCTGAAATTCTTGGGAAGGCTGTGATCTTGTAAAAAATATTTTTTAAGATTGCAGCCTTAATATGCATTTTAGGGCAAAAGTGTATACAATTAAAGTTGTAGAACATTTAAAAACCTACAACTTTTATTCCAAACACTTCTTTGTATACCGCTTAGTTTAGCAGTAATTAGTGATTTTGTTTTTTTTTTTATGAAAATCTATAAAAATAATAGATTTTTAAGATTTTGGCCTTATTATGTATTTAACGACAAACATGTACATCATCAAATTTATAGGAAATTGAAAGATCTACAACATTTATTTTAAGAATTTTTCTCTACAGAGCCTAGTTTGGCGTGAAATAATTTTTCGTATTATTAAGCCAAACTACGATTGGTTTTCATTTTGCAACATTCACTCATGATTAAAATAAAGTTGTTTTTTGAGGTTAGTTTTTTGTTTATTTCTAATGTTGGTTTATATTGTTCATTATTTGCATTGGCAAGAGACAATTGTGCGAGTGTTTCACACCAGATTTTTATTTTACTTACAGTAGACTGTGCCATTCGTAATATCCGTGGATTACGTGTCAGTACATAACCCATCACATCCGAACGTAATGTCCGTCCAGACAGATCTATCCGTGTCCATAACGATTCGTCGTACGAAATTTGTCTCCATCTTTGACAGACATATGCGCATTCAGTCAACGACCGTTTCGGGAGAAATTTCATTATCATAAGGACAAGTTCATCGGAGAGTTTCGTAAACAAATCGGTTCCTGAAACAAACAAAAAACAAAAATTGAATTAAAGAGTAAAATAAATGGATACTGTTACAGAAATTTGGGTAATGGATCAATCTGTATTATAGATACTGAAGTCACAAGATTGCCTTTTGCGTATAAATGGGCTGTGAAGAAAGGGAAGTGATAATTTGACAGTGCTGCCAACCTCAACAGTGAGAAACTACGCGTACATTTCACTACCGTCCAGTTTCTACATACATTTTTTAAGCAGTGGTTTATTCCGAGAAAATGTTTTCTTTATAAACCTTATAAGAAATAAATGTGACCTGTAATATTGCCTATAGCTTAATTACATGACTAGAAATGTTTGATTTACTGTAATTACCTGCTACCTTATCCATTGAAACAAAATAAGCTACGAATGAATCGCCTTCTTTACTATCCCCAGCGTCTTCACAATCAGTCTCACAGTATCTACCTAACAGTTTTCGTTTTTTACCAGAAGTCAACAAAACTGTTGAAGAATAGCTTCTTCACGTCTTTAATTTCCTTCTTGATTTTTCAAATTGTGGAAAGAGAAACATTCCAGTAGTTAGCCACTCGCTCATAGCTTTTGATAAGAGGCAGGGAAAGTCAATTTTATTTAGCTTCAACTTCACAATATTTTATTACACTGCATATTAGATTTCATTCAGCACTGTAAAATATATGATCTCCCAGTGTTTTTGAGAAACTAACATTTCTGTTTATGGTAAAAAACAGTTATATTCGTACATTTAACGTACAAAAGGTTCTGCGATATACTGTATATGCTCTGGGTGTATAAGTTGTTGTGTTTGTTGCACTGAAATACGCACTGATGCTTTTCCCTCTTTACCCCTTATACTTAAATAAACTTAAATACACATTAGCCCTGTTCACACATTTGATCTAATTTTAGGTGATGCTGAATGGATTGTGGTTGGGGAGATAAAACGTGCTTTTGCAAGGTCAGTATAAATCAGAGACCAGTAAATATTGCTTTTTTCTTGTAGGGAATTCTTTAACACATCTGAGTCTTTTCAGAAATAGAATATCATAAAAGGGAATTTTTTTATTTTCTCTATAGTGCATAGGTAGCATTGATTGTTTGTTTTCAATGGAAGTCCATACAGCTCGTTTGTCAGTCAACGTACATGCATGTTCTTTAGTTCGTGTTGGAAGCTATGTCGATTCTGTTACGGAATTTGCCCTTCATGGTGTTAAGACGAGTTCATTTTACTGTTCAGGAGGGGTTTACCATCACCAAGTCAAAAAATTCAACACTTTACAAGGTTGCACGGGAGTTGTAACAACTTCCCTCATTTGGCACGTACAGAATTGTTCAAAAAACGTTGTTGTACAGAAAAGAAAATTTCCTACACTGATTTGCTTGCAGCTGTAACCAAAATGTAATAATGGGTCTGTGACGTCACCATAAAGAATGTAAAATACCATCCCTTCACCTTCCAAAATGGACTCATTTTGAACATTCTGTAACTTCGTCAAATATTTACGAAAATTTAAATGAAAAATATGCATTAATTCAGTAAACTTTTTTCTAGAAAACATTTTTTATAATTTTTTTTGCTAAACTGAAATTTAAGCCCATTATAGTAAAAAATGTAAAGTAAACAAAAATTTTCACGGATGAAAATTTTGTGTCCCTAACGCAATGAATTTACAGAGACGCAATTTTCATGTTATTATACTCAAAATGGGCATACAATCTACACAAATCAGCAGTATTTTTTTCAGAATTTTTCATCAGTAATGACGTTAGATAAAACAGCTGTTTTGAGAGCACGTTTTGATTTTTGCAATCCTTTTGTTTTACGAGAAGCAGTCTGTTCTGTAAGGGTTAGAGTTGACACACATGTATTCAAAAGTGTATAGGTCAGAACAAGGAGATGTTCTTACAAGTTATTGACAGTGTGAAGCAGAGGTTGAAATAAGTTGTACATTTTCTTATTTCCTACAACTTTTGTCGTTAAAAGCTTACTAAGGACACAATCTTAAAAGATTCCGATTTTGATGACAAAATACAGAAAATCACTAATTGACACTAAACTAAGCGTAGTACAAAAAACCACTTGAAATAAACATTGCAGGTTTTAAGTCCTACAACTTTTGCTCTAAAATACGTATTAACCCTATGGAAATGGACTGTTACTCGTTAAACAGAAGAATTGCAAAATTCAAAACAACTGTTTTATCTAACGTCAATACTGATGACAAATTCTGAAAATATTACAGTTGATTCATATGATACGTACACGCCTTTTGAATATAATTACAACAAAATCGCTTGATAATTCTTTGCGTTTAGGCGAGCGAAATTTTCAACAGTGAAAACTTTTGTGTTTACTTTATATTTTTTACTATAACGGGCTTCAATTTCAGTTTAGCAAAACAATTTATAAAACATGTTTTGTAGACAAGAGTTTACTGGAATAAATGTTAATTTTTATTTAAATTTCCGTAAATATTTGGCAAAGTTACAAAAGTTCAACATGAGTCCATTTTCACATCACAAGGAAGCATGAAGGGATGGTATTTTACATTCTTTACAGTAATGTCAGAGAACCTTTATTATATTTAGGTTACAGCTGTAAGCAAAGCAATGTAGAAAATTCTTTTCCCTACAACCACGTGTATTGAAAAATTCTGTAGAAAATTCAAAGAATTATCAAGCGATATTGTTGTAATTATATTCAAAAGGCGCATACGTATTATATGAATGAACTGTAATATTTGCAGAATTTTTTATCAGTAATGATGTTAGATAAAACAGTTGTTTTGAGAGCGTGTTTTGAATTTTGCAATTCTTCTGATTAACGAGTAACAGTCCGTTTCCAAAGGGTTAAGATATTTTTTTCACACAAGGACCAATTCCTACAAACATGTGTTTTTAGGGTTTGGGGGCCCAAAAACATGCATTTCTGGTGAAAAATCAAAATCCGTAAATATTCATATAGGACAAGAGAAAGTATAAATTTAGTTTCTATTTTCAGTGTTAGATTTTCAGTTACCTTGTTTTTTCCTTGAGACAGATTTCATCGGTGTGAAATCACTTGACATGACAGTTAAGTCTTTTTTAAAATCATTTAAATATTGTTCTGTAGGTATATCATTGTTGTTATTATTCTGAAACAACAAAAACAAAGAATACAAAATTAACTTATCATAAAAAAATCTGGTGTGAAACACTCACACAACTTTCTCTTGCCAATGCAAATAATGAACAATATAACATAACATTAGTAATAAAACATTAGAAACAAACAAAAAAACTAACCTCAATAAACATTTAACGTAATTTTAATCATGAGTGAAAGACGCAAAATGAAAAACAACCTCAGTTTGACTTAAAAATACGGAAAATCACTCTTTCACGTTAAACTAGGCTCTGTAGAAAAAAATGCTCTATACAAAAGTACATCTTTTAATTTCCTATAAATTTAATTATATAAACACTTTTGTCGTAAAATGCATCCTATGGCTGAAATTTTTAAAAATCGATTTTTTACACGTTTTTATGAGAAAAAAACAGAAAAATGCTATCTACCGTTAAACTAGCCTAAGCATTATACAAAAAAAATGTTTGAAATAAAAGTTGTAGCGTTTAAAATTCTCTACAACTTAGATTATATACATTTTTGCGTTAAAATGCATATAAAGCAGCAATCTTAAAAAACAATTTTTTTACGAGAAAACACCCTCCCCAAAAATTTCAGCAGAAATGGCACCTACCCTATCTTGTAGATAATAAAAAATTTAGTAAATGAGATGATTTTAGAAAAAATCGTACAAGCCGTTTTTGAGAAAATCGTAAAAAAGTGAAAAATTACACGAATAAACTACTAATTCTGGTTGACCGATTTTGATGAAAATGTTTGTCGTATCCTCTAGTGGTATCCAACCTAAGTTTCGAGTTAGTACAATTTTCCATTCATGAGATATTCTGTTCACACGCACAGACCAATCGCTAAAAACATGTTTTTTGGGTTCAGGGGGCCTGAAAACGTGTAGATCCAGTGAAAACTCAATTTCGAAAACTTGACATGAAAACAATACTTTCCTTCCTATATATTGATATAGGCGAGAGAAACTAAAAAAGCTTTCGAGAGGAATTAGCAAAACAGCAAGCGGTCATAATGCAAACATCGGTAAGATTAGAATAACTACTGTACACAATATAATGCATTATGTTCAACAAAATCTCGCTAACGTGAATTAACGTTAGTTGAGGACTTTCTGTAATTTGTTTGGTACGTCACCAAAGTTGCATACTATACATCCAGACAGACTTTATCATCTGTTTATAGAGCAGAAGTTTGCTATACAACAGTGGTGTCAAACTCAATTTTGCAGAGGGCCATATATTAAATTTAGAATGTGTAGGCGGGCCAGATTCAAATAACAAAAAATGTACTGAATTATTATAACATTTAATTTATTTAATTGTATAGTATATAATATACGGTTGTTAAAAATCATATCAAAGTTATAAAAGATGGTAATTATTTTGAGCTCGAGGATCCAGATACCTGACTTCTCTTGTTTTTGACAAGCTCATTGATGTCAGGTAGAGATGGCGTTACTGTCTATCTCTCTCGCTTGTCCTAGGCACGCGCTGCCCTTAAAATTACTTATAAATGTAGTGTGCGCATTTTAAAACTTCCGTAGAGAAATCGAGTGAAATCTTAAAGCTCTAAAAAAACATGATTCTTCTTTCTGTGACACATTGCGATCGCGGGCCGTATTGATACAGCCCGGGGGCCGGATGCGGCCCGCGGGCCGTATCTTTGACATGACTGCTATACAATGACAATTAGGATCTTCTCTCCAGCAGCCACACAATTTCCAATAGATAGCTTGGCTTGAGAACCTCTCTTTTCTTTTATTCCCGCCTTCCACTACAAAAGGGTAATGAGCATGAAATAGCTAAGCGAAACGGAGTAAAATAGGTTTGTCCTTCCACTAAAAAGGATTTTTACAGAAAGAGGTATTTGCCTTCCACCGCCAGCAGGTTCGAAACTGGGTAGCGGAGTGAGCTAGGCGAGAAATGAGATGGGTGAAGTTGATGCTTCCATTACCAGCGGTCTGTGAGAGGCACCCAGTTCATCTTTATTATCAAACCAGCCAATCATTGGATCGAGCAAGTCGTGGTTGGTTTCTAGGGTGTTTTCTTATTTGTTCGTTTCTAGTAATAATGTCAGATGACGATTCAAGTGGTGATGACTACACATATACAATAAGTAAATGCTTGTTCAAAAATAAAGTTTAAAGTTCCCTTTAAAGTTATAGGAAGTTAAAAACTCTACAACTTTTATTTCTAACCTTTTCTTCTACAGAGCCTAGTTTAACGTCAATTAATTTTCCTAAATTTTTAAATAGAACAGAGGTTGTTTTTCATTTTAAATAATTGTCTAATGATTAAACATAAATAAATCTTTATAATGCATCCTGCAGTTTGAAATATTTCTATTTCATATAATGAATTAATATAATAATTTCACTAACCTTCTTTTTAAACTGCGTCACCTTTATTTTATTCCTACTTACACGTGTTTCGGTGGATCCACCATCATCAGAGTAAGTGAAAAATTGAAACTAAAAATTTTTTTCATTTATTTAAAATTTACAGAAGATGATAATCTTCAGTCACTTGTATAAAACTGATTTAAAATTAATTTATTTTAATTTATCCCTTCTCATATTTACTGTAGATAGCAGCAGCAGTCAATATCACTTCATCATTCCTAAATTTTATCTGTTCATTCAAAATGTCCTGCTTTTGCTCTTTTAAATATTTATAAATATGGAACATCTCATATTTTTCAATTTTATTTTTATTCTCTATATTACATTGTTCTATTATATTGAAATGTTCATCTATTTTACCAAATTTATGTTTTTCTTCTTTTATATGATTGGTATAGTTAGATATAATGTAGTCACATTTCAGTGCTTTTTTATGTTCATTATACCTCACTTGAAAATTACGACTAGTCATACCAATGTAAAATTTTTTACAATCCTCATTACCACAATCTATTTTATACACACCCTTTTTATTGCTTAGTGTTTCATTTATATTATTTTTAATTATATTTGTGGACAGTAGTTTTTTATTATTACATGTGTATGCGATTTTATAAAATTTATTTAATGTTCTGTATAATTTATTGTTAATAGTTTTATTGTATTTTAATGCAATAAATGGTTTATGTTTTATTTTATTATCTAATATAAGGGTGGTTCTCAAGTTATTTTTAAAATGTAGTTTGTTTTTAATTTTATTTATTACTTTATTTATTTCTTTTTCATGATACCCATTCTTTTGTGCTATGAATTTTATTGTTCTTAATTCATTTTCTAGTAGTTTTTTATCTTTTATATAATTATATGCTCTGTGAATCATACTATGGTAAGCTGCCATTTTATGTGAGTATGGGTGGTTAGATGACTTATTTATATTTGTTACTGGTAATATACTTTTACGAAATACACCTGTTGTTATTTTACTATTACCCTTGATTAATTGTATGTCCATGAAATTTAATTTATTATTATTTTCAAGTTCCATAGTGTGGTGTAATTTATCATCAAATGTATTTAATTTTTTTAAAATAACATCCTCTTCATTTTTATATGTCTTTTCCAATATTACCAGTATGTCATCTACATATCTGTGCCACATTACTACATTATGTGTGTGTTCTATTTGATACACAGTTATTTCTTCAAAATATTGGATTGTATGATTCACAGAGCATATAATTATATAAAAGATAAAAAACTACTAGAAAATGAATTAAGAACAATAAAATTCATAGCACAAAAGAATGGGTATCATGAAAAAGAAATAAATAAAGTAATAAATAAAATTAAAAACAAACTACATTTTAAAAATAACTTGAGAACCACCCTTATATTAGATAATAAAATAAAACATAAACCATTTATTGCATTAAAATACAATAAAACTATTAACAATAAATTATACAGAACATTAAATAAATTTTATAAAATCGCATACACATGTAATAATAAAAAACTACTGTCCACAAATATAATTAAAAATAATATAAATGAAACACTAAGCAATAAAAAGGGTGTGTATAAAATAGATTGTGGTAATGAGGATTGTAAAAAATTTTACATTGGTACGACTAGTCGTAATTTTCAAGTGAGGTATAATGAACATAAAAAAGCACTGAAATGTGACTACATTATATCTAACTATACCAATCATATAAAAGAAGAAAAACATAAATTTGGTAAAATAGATGAACATTTCAATATAATAGAACAATGTAATATAGAGAATAAAAATAAAATTGAAAAATATGAGATGTTCCATATTTATAAATATTTAAAAGAGCAAACGCAGGACATTTTGAATGAACAGATAAAATTTAGGAATGATGAAGTGATATTGACTGCTGCTGCTATCTACAGTAAATATGAGAAGGGATAAATTAAAATAAATTAATTTTAAATCAGTTTTATACAAGTGACTGAAGATGTATCATCTTCTGTAAATTTTAAATAAATGAAAAAAATTTTTAGTTTCAATTTTTCACTTACTCTGATGATGGTGGATCCACCGAAACACGTGTAAGTAGGAATAAAATAAAGGTGACGCAGTTTAAAAAGAAGGTTAGTGAAATTATTATATTAATTCATTATATGAAATATAAATGCTTGTTACTCCATAGTTATCATAAGAAAAATAAGTTAACAAACCAAGATTTTGTATGAGCTACCACATTAGAGAGCCTGTCAAACACGATTTACTACAAATATTCTACGATTTACAAGATGAATATTTTAAATATTATTTCAGAGTCAGTAGAGAACAATTTGAAGAATTACTATCACTTGTATAAGAAGATATAAAGAAATAGGATACGAACTTTAGAAAAGCTATTTCAATAGATAAACTTGCTGTCAAGTGAAAACTGATGGGAAGTGAAGCGGACTCCGTTCCAAACTAGCATTGCAGAGCAAGACACAGTGGCCCCTTTTTGCTTGCTCAGTTCGCTCCGCTTTTTCATCTATTGGTAGAAGCACTTCTATGAGATTTGGTGTTGCGAGTCAAACAGAGTCCGTCCGAAATCCGCTAAACTCTGCAACCTCTTTTGTAACTCTTCCTACTCGTTCAGTCCGCTCCGTTCACTCTTTTCAAAGTGGAAGCACTTACATGACGTTAAACCATTGCAAGTTAAACGGAGTCCGCTCCGCTAACAGTGGAAGGTGGGCTTTAAACATTGGCTATCTTAAACATTAAAAATAATTGAACAATACCATTCATATAAACTGACATGGATTGACCTATAAAGTACCAAGATTTTACCTGTACATTAACACCGCTTACTTCTGTTCGATCCGCAATCGGTAACAAACTAACTCCCATATCACATAATTCTGTCTTCTCAGTTTTTTTCTCTGTGTATGGTTTTTTACCTTTCAAATGTTCAGGAGTAGATTCTTTACCAGCTTTCGCTTCAGCCTTTCGTTTTTTCCTAAAAACAATTTAAAACGTTCAGTAATATCTTATAATTACAGAAATAGTAATATCTTATAATTACAGAAATAACTATTTTATAGGCTACAAAAATTATACGTTATAAAACAATAGTGTTACCAGAAGCGTAATGTGCAATATATATAAGAGAAAAATTTAAAAAATTCGGAATGAAGCGAGAATAATTAAAACTGCAAATACAGATGGAAAATATTGGTTAAGAGATCCCCCAAACAAGGATATACGAGGTGTGGCTATCAAATAACAAGACTGACGTAAATTTTATTTTTATTTTATACATAAGCACTTATTGTCACCTTTAATATACACTCCTTCTCTATCCCTACAATGCTCCATGCGAATTTTCCATTGTTGGAAACAGTGCTGGAAGTCATCTTCAATCCATGCTGGAAGAGCCGAACTTCACCGAGAGCTAAAAAAGCTCGAATAAGCAAGTCAAAATTTAAAGCAATGATGATTGTTTTTTTTTATATCCATGGGATTATGTACCTTCACTGGGTTCCTGAAGGTCAAACAATTAATCAATATTATTACCTTGAGGTACTTTCTAAACTAAGTCAAAGAGTAAGAAAAAACGCCCCGAAATGTGGAATGACAAATCATGGGTTCTCCACCAAGACAATGTGCCAGCTCATCCCGCGTTATCTGTCAAGAGGTTCCTAGCCAAGTACAGCATCTCAGTGTTAGAACATCCACCTTATTCACCAGATCTTGCACCATGTGACTTCTACCCGTTCCCTAAGGTGAAATCTGCATTAAAAGGGACAAGATTTGAGTCGGTGGAAGCTGTAAAAGAGAAAGCGGCACGTGTCCTGAAGGAGCTGACAGAAGATGACTTCCAGCACTGTTTCGAACAATGGAAAATTCGCATGGAACCTTGTAGGGATAGAGGAGTGTATATTGAAGGTGACAATAACTGATTATGTATAAAACATAAATAAAATTTTTTACAATGTCAGTCTCGTTACTTAATAGCCACACCTCGTATATACAAAAATCCACAATATATTGGATTAAATTAAGTTTTACATCCATTTAGTAAAGATTAACCTAGATTACCAGTTCTTTCTTTGGCGCTACTGCCCAATGTATGCCTTGGCCTCAAATGCCAACTTGATGACACAAAGGGCATGCAATCCCCTTTACTGACCTCTATTCCTTGCCATCCCCCCACATATCCTCTCAATAAACTTCTGAGGCCCTCAAGCCATTTAACCCTTTCAGTACCAACATCCGGAAAACAGGACGTCGGTATATTTTATGCAGTGACACCATCCGGTAACCTGGATGTTCGTAAGTTATGCATAAAGTGCCGATGCCCATAAAACCGAAAATTTACAAAAAGAACTTTTTAACAAAAATTAATGGAATAATGTATTTTTAAACCGCCTCCATAGCGTAGTGACTAACGCACTAGCCTGGAAAGTAAAAGATCCCAGGTTCGATTCCCGGTTAGGGTCTGGAAATTTTAACACGATAAAACCACCGTTAAGGTACCAAAATCCAGAGTAGTCATTAATGACAAAGCTGTTGGTACAACTTCAAATAAACTAAAAAAAATGTGGTGTAAAACACTCGCACAACATTCTCTTCCCAATACAAACAATGAACAATATTATCTAACATTAGTAATAAAACATTAGAAATAAACAAAAACTAACCTCAAAAAACATAATATTATTTTAATCGTGAGTGAAAGACATAAAGTGAAAATCAACCTCAGTTTAGCTTAAAAATACGGAAAACCGTTCTTTCATGCTAAACTAGGCTCTGTAGAGAAAAACGCTTTAAATAAAAGTTGTACATCTTTTAATTTCCTATAAATTTGATTATACACACTTTTGTCGTAAAATGCATATTAGGGCCAAAATCTAAAAAAAACCGATTTTTCACATTTTTTTTTGAGAAAAAAAAACAGAAAATCACTAATTACTGCCAAACTAAGCGTTATACAAAACAAATGTTTGAAATAAAAGTTTTAGGTTTTTAAATTGTCCACAACTCTGATTTTATACATTATTGTGCTAAAATGCATATTAAAGCAGCTATCTTAAAAAAACAATTTTTTTACGTGAAAACAGCCTATCTTGTAAAGCATAAAAAATTTAGTAAACATGGCGATTTTTAAAAAATCGTAGGATCAGTTTTTGAGAAAAACGCAAAAAAATTGAAAAATTATACGAATAAATTACTACTTCTAGTTGACCAATTTTGATAAAAATGTTCGTGTCGGGTCCGGTAGTGGTGTCTAACTTAAGTTTCAAGTTTGTACGAGGTTCCGTTCTTGAGATATTCTGTTCACACACACACACACACACACACACAGACCAATTGTGAAAAACATGTTTGTGTGGGTTCAGGGGGTCTAAAAACGTGAAGATCCGGTGAAAACTCGATTTCTTAAAATCGACATGAAAACCATACTTTCATTTTTATATATTCATATAGGCAAGAGAAAGTAAAAAAATCAATATGAAAATGAAATATTATTCTTCAAAATTACTGACACAATATCTAATAAAACCAGCTGTTTGTATCCAAATTTCTTGTTAACTTAATAACCTACATTTTAGGTAAGTGATTTAAATATCTTTCTGTATTTAATTAATCTACTGTATTAAAAATTCGTCATAAAGTAATCTATTCAGTAGTTTTTCAAAGTGAACTTATTGCATGCACTATTCACATACATGTATATAAGTTTTTCGTACAGAAAAATTAGTATTCCAACTTCCCTTCCACCATTAATTACTCGCTCTCTCTATAACGGAACTCTCTTAATAACGGTGGAACCTCATGGGCCCTTCAATTCCGCTAGAGAATTTACTGTAATTGAAAAGATGAAGAACATACTAACAAACCAAGATGGTTTAAAGGAAAAAAACATGTTGACATTTAACATAGATAATGATATAAATGAATGCAGAAAAATAATTGAAAACAATTAAGGATTTCTTATAAGAAAACGTTTAGAAAAATATTATATGTCCACTACAGTGAAGCAAAGACCGAAATGTTTTTGAAACTAATGGAAGAAAGTCAACTCAAGTTCAACTTGTGCAAGAAAATTAAGGGAGTAAACAAGAACAATTTTAAAGACCTATGTTGACTGAAAAATGAAATTTATAAAAAAAAGTACATTAAAATCTCACATTAGTTACAAAGCTGTTAATGTTTCAGAATAAAAATTGCATGAATTTTAAAACTTTTATTTATATTATGTAAATGCTAAATTTTATCAACCCTTTTAGACAAGCAAATTTTATATTTTGCAAGAATATTACACTTCGGAAATCTTTAAAAAAACTTAATTACAGCTAAAAAATTCAACAAAGCAAGATTATTTATATTTAAAAAGTTTTGTAAAATAGTTTTTTTTAATGTAACTAAATTCTTTCAAGGTTTTTTCTAACCAATCCTAACCTATAATAATGGAGGGAAATCTTAATGTGTAAACTAAACTAAAATTCTTAATTGTAATATAAATACAACCTAAAAACATTATCGTTAGTTTAAACTAACAGACAATCCATTAAACATTAATAATTTAGATAATTACCTATAATTATTTTATCACTAAAATGGATACATATTAACAAAGATGACTTCTAGCAGTGACGATTCGTTTTGCTTACATCTAATTACTCAATGCACGAGCGACTAAATATTTACACAATAGTTTATGTTTATCATTAAATACTATTACAAGTTACAACGGGATTACAAAGATACGAAAACCAACTAAAATATATCGTGTACAAATTCCAAAACAAGTTGTATCTACGTCAAAAAGAAAATGTTACATAATGAAACTAATGAATATTTATTAAATACGTTATGTAAAAATTAAAAGTAAAATGTTTAAACGTAATATTAATGAATTAAATAACATGAAATTTAAATTTAAAATTCCACGGTACTTGAATAAAATTAGCCATGTTGGCAGGTTATGTATGCAAGATGGTGCAAGTCAAATTTCTTACAATGTTTGTTACTTTAAAATATCTAAAATATTTAATAATATTCACAAAATTAGTTATAAATAAGTAAAATTTAACATTACCTTTCAACGGAATTAGCAGAATATACTTTTCTGTGGGAATCCATGATCTTAATATAAACTAAACATTCATAACACACATTCCCTCCAGAATTTTCAGTGTAGCAAAATGCGCGCTCGAAACGTTGACAAGTTTTTTCTTGTCATTACTGCCAATATAATGAAAACAAAATTACCTTTCTATCTAATCTTCAGTGTAGCCAAATCAGTGCCAGCAATTTCAGAAAACTGAAAACTGGCAAACCTCAAGAAGCCTCGGACAGGCAATAATGATAATGAATGAATAATGAATGAATAATTCCTTACCCGTGAAAGGAAGAAGAAGAAGAAGATTTATGTCCGTACATTTAAAAATTCTAAGGTCATATATGAACAAACGGTAATATTCCGATTTGTACGCTAACGATAGCGGTCATATAAAATCTGGCTTGGTTACTTTATTTTTTTTGGTCATCATTCTGTTTAACCTTCTTCCGAGTTTATTGGTTCAGGCCCAACACAACTCTTTCATTGCTCCCTTGGCATCGCATCTTTTCTCCAGTTCATCCACAAACGGTATATGAGTAAACGGTTTTGTGCAATGTTAGTATTAATTTTAATGTTAAAATTTATTTTTTAAAAATTGAGTAAAATTTACAGGTTGGTCAGTAGCAATAGGTTGCAATCTTTGAGTATTCTATAAGGTTGCTATGTAAAAGTAGGTAAATTTAACATGAATATTACAGACTTCTTCTTCTAGTGTCTGTTCGTTCCAAATGTCAATCCTCACCCTGTTTGCAGCTACGCAAAATAGCTCTGTCGATGTTCTTCTAAACCACTTTCTGAAACTTTGCAGCCAAAACATGTGAGGCATCCTGGACCTCGTCGTCTGCGAAACAGTTCTGTTAATTTTTTTCCAAACCACTCTAAAATTTTGCAGCCAAGATATATGTGAACGCGCCCCATACCTCGTTATCCTTCTATTACAGGCTAAGGAATTGAAACCGGGGTCTTCCGATTTGTACGCTAACGATAGCGGTCATATAAAATCTGGCTTGGTTACTTTATTTTTTTCGTCATCATTCTGTTTAACCTTCTTCCGAGTTTATTGGTTCAGGCCCAACACAACTCTTTCATTGCTCCCTTGGCATCGCATCTTTTCTCCAGTTCATCCACAACTGAACCATTCCAAATTTACTCTTAATCTTCTTTTTTACATCTCCCAGGACAGCATCCTTTTAGACTGCCTGCCCTTCTCCATCATCCGAACATGTACCAAAAAACGTAGTTTTGTCTGTCCATCCATAACTGCTTTCTAATCTCCTATCATTTGGCATTCTATACCTCATTTTTGAACAATGCATAGGAATCTCTCGATCCCAAAGAGATCAGATACATTATCTCTGATCCCAAAGCTTCTCCACTTTTGAAGAAACCGCTTACTTTCTCCACCCATTTGCTTTAATCTTTTCAGTTTTCCGTCCGTTGAGAAAACAGTAATTATATGATTTTTTTAACTTCTCTAGGCCGGCCGCGTTGGCGATGTTGGTAACGTGCTCGCCTCTCATCACGCGGTCTTGGGTTCGAATCCCACTCGGGCATGGCATTTTTTCATACGTTACAAAAATTCATTTCATCCTTCACCGTCTGCATTAGCAGCAATTTGCAAAACAGTCGGACGTAAAACCAAAAAAAAAAAAAAAAAAAAAAAAAAAAAATAGGGTCATATATATTATTCTATAAACCGATAATATTCAGTAAGGCCGTATCCGTGTCGAAGTGGTTAGCATGCTACCCTACAACGCTTACTATAGGGTGATTCAAAAGGAGCGCCGGTTTTGATATAGGTATCAAATTAAGAGATTTATTTTATTGAAAAACTGAAAATAAATACATCAACAAGTTCATCTTACCTTCCGATTTCATGTATGAAAAATGATGTCATGCATGTGTCCTCCTCAACTGCGCTGGCACGCATCAACTCTGTCCATGAAATTGGATATTACTGCACGACAAGTTTCCACTTCCATTTGCCCGATAACCCGTCGAATTTCCTCCTTCAAGTCATTCATGTTTCGGGATTTATTGGCATACACCAATGACTTCAGATGACCCCAAAGATGAAAGTCACAAGGCGTCAAGTCACACGACCTTGGTGGCCATTGATGGTCGGAATTACGAGAAATGATGCGATCCTGGAACCGTTCACGGAGCAACAACATTGTTTCTCGTGCAGCGTGACAGGTGGCACCATCCTGCTGAAACCACAACTCGTCAATATCCATTCCATCCAAATGACGCCACAAAAACTCCCTAATCATCGTATGGTATCCGTCTCCATTTACTGTCACGGCTTGTCCTTCTTGATTTTCAAAAAAGTAAGGGCCGATGACACCGCCCGACCAAAAGCCGCACCAAACTGTCACTCGCTGTGCATACATTTCCCTTTCATTAACCACGCGAGGGTTTTCTAAACCCCACATACGGCAGTTCTGTTTATTAACAAAACCGTTTAAGTGGAAGTGCGCCTCATCACTGAAAATGATTTTGTTTGCGAAGGTGTCATCATCCTGCCGTTTTCTCAATACCCAGTCAACAAACTGTCGTCTCTTCTGGTGGTCTGCCACTTTCAAATGTTGCGTCAACTGAATTTTATACGGGTGATATTGGAGATCGTACCGAAGAATTCTCCGTACAGAAGAACATCGTAAACCCAATTGTTGAGAACGGCGACGTATTGATTTTGCTGGGCTAACAGCCACACTGTCACGAACCAACGCAACGCTCTGCTCAGTTCGGCCAGAACGACGACGTCCAGAACTTTTAAGGTCGACCGTTGAAATCGTCTCAAAAAACTTTTTCATGAGCCTGCGAACTGTTGATTCATTCGGTGCTTCATTACGTCCTAGAGTACCGCGAAGTCGCCTGACAGTAGCCGCATAACTCTCTCCACTCTGGTAAAATGTTTTGACGATTTACACTGTTTTGACGATGTTGGTAACGTGCTCGCCTCTCATCACGCGGTCTTGGGTTCGAATCCTACTCGGGCATGGCATTTTTTCATACGTTACAAAAAATTCATTTCTTACTTCACCGTCTGCATTAGCAGCAATTTGCAAAACAGTCGGACGTTAAACCAAAAAAAAAAAAAAAAAAAGATTTACACTCGTTGTGCAATAGTAAACTTCTCCATGGTTAGACACAGACTGCGAGAGTACTACACTACGAACAAGAGAAACTACAACTGAATCGTCAATCGGAATGTTCTCCGAAACAGAAATGAGGTCTAACAATGTTGCCAACCGATAAACAAAAATTTACCAGCCGTTTAAAAACCGGCGCTCTTTTTGAATCACCCGTTATGTCCCGGGTTCGATTCTTTGATAGGGTCTGAAAATTATATTATTATTAATATATTATCAATTTTAACCAGTTAAAACTCTTAATACCAGTTCAATAACCCTTAGTAGTCGCTGTTGATGTAACGGTAAATATACTTTAAAAAGAATCAGTAAATTTATTTAATCTATATCAATGAATTTCATTTATGTTAATAAAAATGACTGATGAAGACTTAATGTAATGTAGAAGGCATTGACAACAAGGTATCTTGAAATGGCTGATTGTCGTTTACCGGTAATCTTAGGCTATGTTATTATTTTTAGAAATACTTGAATGAAACATTAATTTTCTTGTTTGAACGTGTATAAATATAGCTATATTTTTCAGTTAAAACATTTTAAAAATGGATCTCCCAAAACCACCCCAAGGTATTTATGTTTATCGGTTTTTTGAATATTTGTACTTAAAGTTTTGCTGTATATGTTTGTATTTTTAGGGTTAATTAGTGTGTTTAGATATTGTATTTCGGTATATGTTGATTTAATTATATAATATACTGAAAATTGATACCGTGTTAAATGTTAACAATTAAAAATATATTTCGTATATTGTTCTTTGGTGAACTTTTAAAGTTTTGGAAAATTTTAAATATAATTGTTATAATTTCAGTTAGCTTTAGAACACTCTGTGTGAATTATATTTTATTTTCATTTAAACAGCTTTACTTTTAAAATATATACTTACCTGCTTGTAAATATTGTATAATAAAATTTATTCTTAGTAAGGTATGGATTACTACTTTTATTTTTAATCAAACATATATAAAACATTACATTATTTTATGAACTAGAAAAGGTACTGCCACTGCATTGTATAGTTTTAACTGGTTTCTAAGCTTGCCTTTCTACTGAGATTCCTTCTAATTGTAATTAAAAGCAACTTAAAAAGGTTAATGTAATTTATTTTATGAAATAAAATTTATTTCAAGCTGCAGGATGCATTATAAGGATTTATATTAATGATTTATGTAAAATCACAACCAAATTTATTAAAACCTGTGAACATGTTCAAGAATTGTAGACCAATATTCTGTCAACTTCCTTCTGAATTCTGTCATCTTTCCTTATAAAACTCTTAATTTTAGTCTTCAAAGTTAATATTTTGCAGTTACAAAGTTCTGAAAACTTACTAAATTTATAATTATAATTTTGCAATCCATCCTTGCTGTTACGTAGGATAATCATGTCATCCACAAACTGTAAACAATTAACGTATGTATTAATGCCCATCTATAGTCACTTGAGTTACGAGTTAGCCTTTGTTTGCAACGAGGGGTAAAGAGGGAAAAGAATCAGTGCGCATGCATGACTGCTTTAATTTCAGTACGACAAACATAACAACTTATACTATACCCAGAGCATAGCGTACACAGTATATCGCGTAATCTTTTGTAGGTTAACTGTACGAATATAACTGTTTGTTACCGTAAACACATATATGTCGGTTTCTCAAAAATGTGGTCGAACTATTCACAGTGTTAAATGAACGTAATGTAATAAAATGTTGTGAAGTTGAAGGTAAATAAAAATGCCTATCCGTGCCTCTTAACATAAGCCGTGAGCAAGCGATTAATTACTGTGATATTTCTCTTTCTACAATTTGAAAAATAAAGAAGGAAATTAAGGACGTGAAGAAGCTATTCATTAACAGTTTTGTTGACACCTGGTAAAAAAAGAAAACAGTTAGGTAGATACTAGAGAGACTGATAATAAAAAACCCCGATGACAGCAATAGTAAAGAAGGCGATTCATTCGTAATTCCAGTAAATCAAACATTTCTAGTCATGTAATTAAGTTATAGGCAATATTACAGGTCATATTTATTTCTTATAAGGTTTATGAAGAAAACATTTTCTCAGAATAAACCACAGCTTACAAAATGTTTCTAAAAACTGCACGGTAGTGAAATGTATGAGTAGTGTATGACTGTTGAAGTTGGCAGCACTGCAAATATTTCACTTCTCTTCCTCACAACCAAACATACGCAAAGGCAATCTCGTGACTTCATTATCTATATCAGAAGTTTATTATTTAGGGTATAGTTTAAATAACTTTGGCTAAGGTCTAAAGGAGAGCAAGGCACGAAAAAAATATGAATTTCTAAATTTTTAGCTTTTATATAGTTTTAAATATCCGCTTCGAAATGGTAGCAAAAAAATGAAAATCAGAGAAGAAGCAGAAATATTTTTATTCATTTATTTTCATGGAAACTAACTTATTCTACTGAAGGCTGTGTTGGAAAGTGCTTAGTATAGTAGGAATTAGGACTAGATCCTGGCAAAAAATTCCGGAAGGTAATGCTGAAGTTAGATTCACAGTGTGTATAAAGAAGTTTAAAAATGTTTGGAAAAATTATGTAAAAAAAATTAAGAGTAATAAGGATCCAGATAGTCCTTCCTATGCGATAAGGGATGAATTTCTTTTTACTTTCTCTTGCCTGTATGAATATATAGGAAGGAAAGTATTGTTTTCATGTCAATTTTAAGTAATCGAGTTTTCACCGGATCTACGTGTTTTCAGACCCACTGAACACAAAAAACATGTGAACAGTATATCTTAAAAACAGAACCTCGTACGAACTTGAAACTTAAAACTTAAGTTATACACTACTACTGGACCCGACTCAAACATTTTCATCAAAATCGGTCAACCGGAAGTAGTAGTTTATTCGTGTAATTTTTCAGTTTTTTCCGATTTTCTCTAAAACGGCTGCTACAATTTTATTTAAAATCGCCTGGTTTACTAAATTCTTTATGCTCCACAAGATGGGGTAGGTGTCATGTCTCCTGAAATTCTTGGAGATGCTGTTTTCATGTAAAAAAATTGTTTTTTCAATATTACGGCTTTAATATGCATTTTAGCGCAAATATTTATATATTAAAAGTTGTAGAAAATTAAAAATCCTACAACTTTTATTACAAACATTTTTTTGTGTAACGCTTAGTTTAGCGGTAATTAGCGATTTTCTGTTTTTTAAGACGCAAAATGAAAATCAACCTCAGTTAAGCTTAAAAATACGGAAAATCTCTCTTTCATGTAAACTAGGCTTCGTAGAAAAAAATTTGTTAAATAAAAATTGTGGATCTTTTAATTTCGTATAAAAATGTGATTATACATATTTGTTGTAAAATGCATAATAAGGCTGAAATCTTAAAAAAATCAATTTTTTACACATTTTCGTGAGAAAAAAACGAAAATTGTTTATTATCGCTAAACTAAGTGTCATACAAATAAATGTTTGAAATAAAATTTTTAGAATTTAAATTCTCTACAACTTTTATTATATACATTTTTGTGCTTAAATGCATATTAAAGTCAAAATCTTAAAAAAACAATTTTTTTACGAGAAAACAGCCTCCCCAAGAATTTCAGCAGACATGATGTTCACCACCAAATAATCTATCTTGTAGAGCATAAAAAATTGTAGGAGCGGTTTTTGAGAAAATCGCTAAAAAGCGAAAAATTACACGAATAAACTACCACTTTCGGTTGACCGATTTTGATGAAAATGTTCGTGTCAGATCTGGTAGTGGTATGTAACTTAAGTTTCAAGTTTGAAGTTCGTATGATGTTCCGTTCTTGAGATATTTTGTACACACACACACACACACACACACAGACAGACACACACACAGACCATTCGCTAAAAACATGTTTTTTGGGTTCAGGGGGTCTGAAAACGTGTAGATCCGGTGAAAACTATTTTGAAAAATCGACTTGAAAACAATACTTCCCTTCCTATATTTTCATACAGACAAGAGAAAGTAAAAAAATGTATAACTTAGCGTGATTCTGAATGTTTTTAATTAATTGTTTTCTGTTGTATTGTTTTAGATATTGAATTAAGAAATATAATCGATAAGTTAGCACAATTTGTCGCACGGAATGGACCCGAATTTGAACAGATGACAAAAAATAAACAAAAAGGGAATCCTAAATTTGGATTTTTATTTGGTGGTGAACATTTCAATTACTATCAGTATAAAGTTACTACGGAACAAGCTAGTAAGTATTGTTTGTTTTCGTTTTTTTTTTCATTTAAACACTCATTCATTCATTTATTTTGCTAGTTGTTTCATGTTTATGTGATTTCCACGTTCAACAACTTGAGTAATTCTTTGTGTAAATGTAGAACAATTTTTCGCAATCAAATGTTTGTCGTTAGCTAGTTGCTTCATGTACGAGGGTTAGTCAAAAAGTAAAGTGAAATTGAATGAATCTATATATTGTTTGTTCTTACATAAATCGTCGGCTGAGAACCAGAGAAACGTATCTGCATTTTACTGGTTTTACAGGAGAGCAAAAATAAGTGCATAAAGGTAGAATTCATCATTTTTTGGGAAACCCGTTATATTTTTTCAAAAACTTTTATCAATAGAAAGTTATTTAAACTCTTTACTAATGCTTCTTAATTAATGTATATTAATTTTTGAAAATGCCCTTGATATTACGATTTTTTTAGTGATTACATAGATACGTTTCTCTGGTTCTGAACTACAAAGTAAGTTAAAGTGAGAATGGTATTCATACGTTTCATCACACATGTTAATCATATGGTTTTTTTTTAAATTCATTAAAAACTTTGTGTTTTTTTTATTTAGCTATAGATGGAATTAACCCAAAAAAGATTTTGAGTATACATTTTTGCTAGATATAATTGTTTACAAAATAACTAAGAATACTTTTAAATACAACAATTTAAAAATTAAGAAATTTCAAAAATATTTACCACACAAGCATAATATCCAGACAAGCGTAAGTGACAGATACGTCTCTCTGGTTTTGAAGCTCGATGCAAGACACGGAACGTATCTACCAATACGTTCCTCTGGTTCTGAGCTAACAAAGTTTTTTCGAAAAACGTAACTACCAAATATCCGTTAAATTAGAAGATAGAGATATGTCATTAACACCATATTGTGCAGCATAAAAAGTTGTGTAGGAATAGTGTAAAAACAAAAAAACCGATTTTGGCAGATACGTTCCTCTGGTCTCAGCCATCGAAATGATACTAGCTTTACTTTTCAACATAATCTCCTCCTACTTCTATGCACTTAGTCCATCTTCTAACAAGCATTTGAATTCCTTCCTGGAAGAAAGTTTTCGGTCTAGTATCCAGAAAAGTGTGCACTGCTTCAATGGCCTCTTCATTAATTCATTCAAAAATAAATCTTTATAATGCATCCTGCAGTTTGAAATTATTTCTATTTCATATAATGAATTAATATAATGATTTCACTAACCTTCTTTTTAAACTGCGTCACCTTTATTGTAATTTCTACTTACACATGTTTCGGTGGATCCACCATCATCAGAGTAAATGAAAAATTGAAACTAAAAATTTTTTTCACATTTATTTAAAATTTACAGAAGATGGTACATCTTCAGTCACTTGTATAAAAGTTTGTATAAAAGCTTGTATATCAGTTTTATACAAGTGACTGAAGATGTACCATCTTCTGTAAATTTTAAATAAATGTGAAAAAAATTTTTAGTTTCAATTTTTCATTTACTCTGATGATGGTGGATCCACCGAAACACGTGTAAGTAGAAATTACAATAAAGGTGACGCAGTTTAAAAAGAAGGTTAGTGAAATCATTATATTAATTCATTATATGAAATAGAAATTCATTAATTCAGTAATGATTCACAGCGAGTTCACACTTTTTGAAGGTTTAAAGAATCATAGATGATTAAATATGCTGAACCATGGTTTACATTCAACTCACTTGCAATGTCATCGACTGTAATTCATCGATTATCAAGAATCATTTGTTTAACACTTTCGCTACCAAGACTACCTGTACCTACTAGTCCAAAGAATACCAAGCAAAACTCCCGTTATTTTACCTGGTAATTTTGAAGTTGTTGAAAATTCCAGAATTGACGCCAGGAGAAAGCTTTTAGTAAACATTTTTTACCTTAAATTCTGCTCTTTCTGCTTATATAAGTAGTAATGGAAAAAAGTTGAAATAGTTTCAATAAATTGGAAGTTTAGAACTATAATTAAAAAAAAAAAAATTTTCTAAAGTGTTGGGAGAAGTCATAATATTTTTTGATTTTTTTTTAATATACAGTAGAATCTCGGTAGTCCGGCACCTCCAGTAATCCGGCCCATAAAATATTATGCCTAAAAGTATGAAACCTCACCCAGGACAGATTTTGGTAAAAGATTTAAATTGAATTAGGGAAATCAACTCGACCCAATTACGGCGGATATAATATAACATGTATGTTTAGGATTTGATTAAAGAAATGAATAAGCAGACCTTAATTATTGTTAAATGGTATAATTTTTGGCCTTTTATCCAATACCCAGAACTGGGTCATACTCTTTACTTCATGCTGAATTGACAACGAAACGTAATTCTCAGAACACGAGCACCCCCACAATGCACTAGGCGATGTCAATAGCAGATAATTATGTTTAGTACAATGACTACAGAAGTACTCAGCAAACCTTTTTTACTGAGTTAATTTAATTTAAAATCACATAGAAATCAATGCATATTCATTTTTTGTTTAAATGTATAATTTATAATTCCAAAATTCCAACGCATCCAGTAATCTGGTATTTTCAGTAATGCGGCACCCTCTCGGTCCCGAACAGGCTGGACTACTTAGATTCTACTGTATATAAAAAAGAAGGGTTTTCTTTTCTTTTAAAACTGTAAAATAACAATAATTATCCGTACCGTACAAACACACCGTAACAAAATCATACAAAAGTCACACTGAGAACAGCTGTAACCAAAGATCAACATATTCGAAATCCTACCACATTGTTGATGTACTTGAAACTTTCAATGTTTTTAAGAATTGAAATCGATATATTCGGCTAATACACTGTACATCGTTAGATAGACACACGTACTACTATCGTTTAAAATATGAACGTGATCTATTGAGAAATATTCAAAATACAGCGCGATATATGAAGAGCCAATGTCATCGACTCGTGGCAGTCTTTCGTAAAAATTCAAATCGGCTTTTTGGTGTTATAAGGGTTAACTGCTTTAATATTGTCATTAGTCTTTGAAGTGGAAGGCCTACTATGTCGCTGTTCATCACACAGAGAAATTCTACCACTTTTAAAGCAATCAATCCATTCATAGATCTTGCTTCCACTCAAATAACTCTCTCCATATTGCTGCTGCATTCACCGTATACTCTCTGCTGGTTTCACACCATCTAAATTGAGGAAATGTATCATCACATTTAACAAGTGGAAGCCTATAATTATCTGGGAACCCGAGCCAATTGCAGTGCAAGCCACCTGCCAGAAATAAAGATCATAATTGAAAAGGCCAGGGCAGCATTCCTAAAAATGAGACCTCTTCTATCAGCCCGCGACTTGAGCCTTAAAACCAGGACCTGCCTCTTGAAGAGCTACGTCAGTCATGTCAAAGATACGGCCCGCGGGCCGCATCCGGCCCCCGGGCTGTATCAATACGGCCCGCGATCGCAATGTGTCACAAAAAGAAGAATCATGTTTTTTTGGAGCTTTAAGACTTCACTCGATTCCTCTACGGAAGTTTTAAAATGCGCACACTACATTTATAAGTAATTTTAAGGGCTGCGCGTGCCTAGGACAAGCGAGAGAGATAGACAGTAACGCCATCTCTACCTGACATCAATGAGCTTGTCAAAAACAAGAGAAGTCAGGTATCTGGATCCTCGAGCTCAAAATAATTACCATCTTTTATAATTTTGATATGATTTTTAACAACCGTATATTATATACTATACAATTAAATAAATAAAATGTTATAATAATTCAGTACATTTTTTGTTATTTGAATCTGGCCCGCCTACACATTCTAAATTTAATATATGGCCCTCTGAAAAATTGAGTTTGACACCACTGTGCTACGTCTTTCCCATCCTCTTGTATGGGGTAGAGGTGTGGACACTCACCAAAGAATGTGAGACCCGTCTACAAGCGTTTGACATGTGGACCTACCGGAGGATGCTTCGAATACCGTGGATGGACAGGGTCACAAATATGGAGGTCCTCAGAAGAATGGGGAAAGAGCTGGAAATCCTGCAGAGCATAAAGATAAGAAAACTGACATACCTTGGACACATCATGAGGGGGCCTAAATATGAGATTCTGCATCTCATAATTCAAGGGAAACTCGTTGGTAAACGCTCGGTGGGACGCAGACGAATATCCTGGTTAAGAAACCTGAGAGAAGCGTTTCACTGCTCGTCGCATGACCATTTCAGAGCAGTAGTAGACAAGGTACGACTGACCATGATTATAGCCAACCTTCGTAATGGGGAAGGCACCTGAAGAAGAAGATCACCACATTTCTTCGTTGGTGCAATCTGACAAAGGAGAACTCATTTTGAATAGACTTTTAAAGACAATCACAAGTAGCTAACAATTAAACAATACTTTCAATGATAAAAGGCGTTATGAGTTAACAGCAGAACAATCAGTACTGCCATATACATGATTCGGAGGGAAATCGAAATTTCCCTTTACTTTTTGACTTGCCCTCATATATATCGTTCTTCCCAGCAAATTTGATGTTAGGGAAATCAACATTTACACTTTGACTGCTAAGGATAAAAAACGTGGACGTTTATAGAATGGTGGCCAATTTTGTCTATATTTGAAATATTGTAAAAATAACATTATAAAGAGTATTAAGATGGTACTAATATGGCTGGAAACATCAAATCTTCTAAAGGGTGATTCAAAAAGAGCGCCGGTTTTTAAACGGCTGGTAAATTTTTGTTTATCGGTTGGCAACATTGTTTGACCTCATTTCTATTTTGGAGAACATTCCGATTGACGATTCAGTTGTAGTTTCTCTTGTTCGCAGTGTAGTACTCTCGCAGTCTGTGTCGAACCATGGAGAAGTTTACTATTGCGCAACGAGTGTTAATCGTCAAAACATTTTACCAGAGTGGAGAGAGTTATGCGGCTACTGTCAGGCGACTTCGCGGTACTCTAGGACGTAATGAAGCACCGAATGAATCAACAGTTCGCAGGCTCATGAAAAAGTTTTTTGAGACGGGTTCAACAGTCGACCTTAAAAGTTCTGGACGTCGTCGTTCTGGCCAAACTGAGCAGAACGTTGCGTTGGTTCGTGACAGTGTGGCTGTTAGCCCAGCAAAATCAATACGTCGCCGTTCTCAACAATTGGGTTTAAGATGTTCTTCTGTACGGAGAATTCTTCGGTACGATCTCCAATATCACCCGTATAAAATTCAGTTGACGCAACATTTAAAAGTGGCAGACCACCAGAAGAGACGACAGTTTGTTGACTGGGTATTGAGAAAACGGCAGGATGATGACACCTTCGCAAACAAAATCATTTTCAGTGATGAGGCACACTTCCACTTAAACGGTTTTGTTAATAAACAGAACATCAATGACTTGAAGGAGGAAATTCGACGGGTTATCGGGCAAATGGAAGTCGAAACTTGTCGTGCAGTAATATCCAATTTCATGGACAGAGTTGATGCGTGCCAGCGCAGTAGAGGAGGACACATGCATGACATCATTTTTCATACATAAAATCGGAAGGAAAGATGAACTTGTTGATGTATTTATTTTCAGTTTTTCAATAAAATAAATCTCTTAATTTGATATATCAAAACCGGCGCTCTTTTTGAATCACCCTATAGTTTTTAATGGTGTATTATCAGTTGTTTAATTGTTTTAATAAAATAATAAAACTGTCACTTTTTCATAGCACATTTTTTTTAAAAAAAACTTAATTGTTCCACTGCATTTCGCTTGTTGTTTAAACAATTTATTTGAACCATTATACAATTTTCTAATCAAAAAAACTATTATACACCTATATACTACTTTATTAACAAAACTGTGTTGTTGTTGTTTAGGTCATCAGCCAATAGGCTGGTTTGAACCTCTAGAGGTTTTACTAAGTAAAACGAGGAGTGAGGTGGTTTACCATTGCCTTCCTCACTGAGTGAAAAAGTACGCTTATCAGCATGCCGAGCCCTCTGAAAAGCACATATTTTCCACTCTGCAAATGACACCTTCACCTCATTCACCACAGGGTCTGGCTGTATAATGAAATTCATTACTTTCAGATAAGATAACTCTGATTAGTGTCACAGTACACCTCTACCTCTTCTGTTCTTAAATGATTCAGTCATTTAATTGGCTGACCATGTCATAAGAAACAGAACTATTTATTTTAGCCCTGCAACTAACAGATCGAGTGTAAATAATTTGACACTCCACCTGTCTGTTATGGGCTGTGTTATTGAATTAAACTGTGTTATTGAATTTAAAAAAAAACAAACTAAACACAAAAATTTCTTTTGTGAAAAACAAAACTCATGTGTATAACCTCACTATTTACTGTTCCAACAGCTGTTTCGTTATAAGGGAATAAAACACTAACGTACTAGCGCTTCAACGGTGTAATTTTGTACTAAAATGTACATAAATTCAGAATAAATGATCGAATTCCGTATAAGAACGTGCTATTACATAGTATAACAGTGTAAATACGAATTCCGTAAAATTATGTGATTCGCAAGTTGTAAACGTATCACCGTTCCGTATAATTACGTGCTTAGCACGCAAAGTGTTAACAATATACTGTCAACATTAATCTTATTATGTGTTGTGTTGTTTTCAGTTTTAAAACAGAAACAAGGTTCTGGTAATGTGGGCACTGGACCTCCAAGTAACATCAGTTCGTTATTAATGAGTGCTCAGCATTCACCTATACAATCTACAACTGCTGGACTACAAGGTAACGTATCTGGTTTTCATTTTTTTTGTTTCGCTTATATTTTAACAGTTTCACCTTGTTGCTGCCATTTGCCTTCTTTAAAAAAACTAGAAAAATACACGTGCATTGGCTTATACATTTGTTAGATGTCATCTTACAATGTATAGTACATTTGTTTTTGGAAGAAGCTTGTAAGTGGAGGGCGAGTAGGTAGAGTAGGGATAGTTTCAATGGGGCAAATGTTGTCTCCTTCTCACTTAATGATCATTCCCTCTCTTTCTAACTATATACTACTCTGTTACAACTACTATGCTAGACTAAAAACTTTATATTATCTGTTGTCTTTTGCCTTTCTCCATCTGAATCCCATATCTTTAATAATTATTTTCCTCAGCGATCATTTACTTCCTTTGAAATTAATTTTCTCCTGCAAAATGGGAAGTAACCAGCCATTCAGCGTTTGTTTTATGAAAATCATATATTGTTCTTCTCACAACACACTTATCAAAATCGTCCACTTCACTCTTTACTTTCCTTCTCATTTTTTTCTTATTTGGTGTTCTGATTAGGACATCAGGGTTTTTTCTTTTTTCTTTCAAAATTCTTTGAACTGTAGGCTACTACGCGAAATCCTAATAGTTCTGGCTACATGATTTTGCACATCGGTCAGTAAAATTGGTCCGTTTTGTTCAGCTTCTTTTTTCATAAAATTGTATACACTGACTATTTACTCCCTAGCCTGACTGCGTATTACCTGCCTTTTCCGTATTACACTAGCACTCATGCTCGAATTTTCACTACTACAACTGGGTTCCATTTTAATAACTAAATAAATAAAAAATAGAAATGAAACAAATAGGTACATAAAACAGTAGGCCTACTACCGAATGCACAAGTTGAAGACTTGTGAAGGGAATGGAACAACAAAAATATAAAATTACAACATACAGTCAATGCTTTTAGGATTTATAGTACACTAAGGCTCTTAACGCTGCTAGCACTATGGAGAGACTGATCATTTCCCTTCGAGGTGCTTTCCTCACCACTAAACAGTACAGCTCAGCGGCACAGAGCGTTGGTGGGAGAGCTTCTAGCTAGAACAAATGACCTGTACCCATGGAGCCGTGGATAATCAAACAATGCTATGTTATTTAGTGTAAAACTCCTTAAAAAGATGTAATTTTTTTTTCCTAATATGTGTACATTGCAATCTGTTCAATTTAGAACAATAAGCAACCCCATGACCCAATGAGATGAGGATGATATGTATGACGTGTAAATGAGGTGTAGTCTTTTACAGACTCGGGCCGACCATTCCTGAGAGAGTATGGTTGATTGAACCCCAACCATCAAAGTACACCGGTAACCACTGTCTAGCATTCAAATCCGTATAAAAGTAACTACCTTTACTAGGATTTGAACCAGGAACCTTCGTCTCCGAAAATCAGCTGTTAAACAGCTGATTTTGGCGACGACTTTACCTCTAGACCAACCCGGTGGGTTAAAAAGGTGTAATTGAGGAGAAAAATTACTAAAATTTCTTTTTACTTACTCTTCCCTTTATTAATTTATAGGAAGTAAAGTATTGTTTTTATGTTGATTTTTTGAAATTAATTTTTCACCGAATATACATGTTTTCTCCGACCACCTGAACCCAAAAAAAATGTTTTTGTGTTGGTGTGTATGTGTATAAGTATACAAAATATCTTAAGAACAGAACATCATACTAAGTTAAAACTTCAAACGTAAGTTAGGTACCACTAGAGGACCCGACACGAACATTTTCATCAAAATCGATCAACCAGAAGTAGTAGTTTATTCGTGTCATTTTTCACTTTTTTGTGAATTTTTCAAAAACGGCTCCTACGATTTTTTTAAAAATTGTCTCATTTACTTCATTTTTATGCTTTACATGGCAGGGTAGGCGCCATGTCTGCTGAATTTTGAATTTTGAAGCTTTCTTTTGAATTTTAAAAACCCTATTTATATTACCTATGCTAGAATTACCCCATACTAAGATACCATAACAGATATGAGACAGAATGAGGCCATAATAAGCTGCCATTAGTAATTTTTTATCATTTAATGTGGCAATTTGTTTTAGTGCAAATACCCCAGATGATATTTTACTACAAACTTGATTGGTATAGAAGTGCCAAGACAAAAATCTATCTAGAGATACTCCTAGGAACTTCACTGTTTCTATGTGCTCTAAACTATTATTATGAACTAGCGGGTCCCGCGTGGCTTCGCCAACGCAAACGTAAACAAAGTATCAGCTGTTTAAGTATACTCTCTGTATTTCTATGGGAAGTTATTTTTGCGAATTCTACCATTTAAAATAAAAATTTTGCAAAAACCTTTCTTAACAACAGTTTAGAAAACTTAAAATGATCTACAAATCAGGATATCTCTTTTTATATAATAGATAGCGCCCCGTCGTGGCTTCGCCCATGCAATGTTAAGGCTGTGATTCTGTATTTTAATTTGCTAATAACTGATTTATAATCTGCTAATAACCTATTTGCTAAGTCACAAATATAATTTTTTTGGAATTACGTATAAAGAACAATTCACACACATCAATCGCGTCACCGTTCCGAAACGGAACCGGCACGGCCACTCGAAGTCAAAAATGATGACAGTATTCACACATGTACGTCAGTTTTCCTTCCGTCAAACTCCATTCAGTCATTTTACAGAGACAAACACGTCCGTAAAAAACAAAATATCGTCGAGAAAAAATATCGTTTTGACGGTTCGGTGACGGCGACAAGACTAAACGCACCGGATTCGGGACGGTGCCGGTGCTCAGTGTAGACAATGCCATTAATTTTTCAAGAAAGAATATTTTTCTGTGACTGATACTTCTCGGAATGACAGAACTGAGACGTGACGTGACGGATGTGTGTGAATCGACCCTTATGGTGAAAAAATGAAAAAGAGAAGGATTAGCATATTTCCTGAATTCACACAAATAACTGTTGTTTTATTTAAACTTAATAAGTTAGATTTAAGAAAATAACTTTATCCTATGCATTTTACTGAATTGGTTGAGACAAATTTTTTTTTAATTAAATTTTAATTGTTCGGTTGCAAAAATCATTTTTACAATGTCAGTCAAATACATTGTGTGACTTAAGCAATAACATTCGTATCTTGCATAATAAGTAATAATACTATAAAGCATAAAAAAAACATAACACTTAATGCTAATTGCAACAATTCTGGAAGTAATTCTGTCTAAAATGTAAATCCAGTGTTAGGTTAAAAGATTAAACACTATGTACAGTATAACATCCGGAGTGACAAAAGTAAAACATAGATTAAAATCGGTGTTGAAGTCAATTCAAGTTCTGGGAAAATAGCTATAGTTTTGTAATTGATCTGCTGTACGATAAGAATGTAATACTGGATGCTATGGAATATGCCTATGGAGGGGGTAAATGTGTGTTGGAGAACCAGCAGTAAGCGTAGCGCTTCGCGTTGATTCTTCATCCTCGCATCAGTGGGGGGAAATTTTTTGCTATTTCTGCCCTTTAAAATCAAAATTTTGAAAAATCCTTTCTTAGTGCGCGCTTACACAACATAAGAAAGCTAACATCCAAATTTCAAGTCTGTAGCGTCAGTAGTTTCGGCTGTGCGTTGATCTA
Organism: Catonia carolina; assembly: GCA_035578175.1. NCBI lineage: Eukaryota > Metazoa > Arthropoda > Insecta > Hemiptera > Achilidae > Catonia > Catonia carolina. The sequence goes on along the minus strand of JAQMRL010000017.1, from coordinate 2,695,882 downwards.
TAAATGAATCACCCTGGACATGGTTGTCCTTTTATATAATAGATAAATACATCCACTTCTCTACTTTCTTTAACGTTATGTAATTGTTTTTGAACTGCAAGTACTGACACTTATTCCTATTAACTGTTAATAACATTTTATTCAAGAACTGTACTACGGACTCTATGTTAATATGTGTATTTACTTCAAGAGCATCTACCAGTAAACTGTTACTAATTACTGAAGTATCATCAGCAAACAAAAAAGCTCTGCCATTAGGTATGACTTCTGTTAGCCTATTAATGTACAATAGAAACAGAATTTGACCTAAAACTGACCCTTGTGGAACGCCTGCTTTGACTTCAAGCTTTCCAGATACAACCTTTGTAAGTTTCCCTCTAACAACTCTAGCTAACTCCACACACTGTAATCTATTAATAAAGTAAGATTGAAACCATTTCAATTCTACATCCCTAACGCCTAATGACTCTAGTGTTTTCAATAAAATTTCATGATAAACACAATCAAAAGCTTTACTCAGATCCAGAAACACTGCCAATGCTTTCTCCCTGGCATCCAATATATCAGCTACTTGCTCCACAAGTGAAACGATTGCAGTTTTAGTTGATCTACCTTTTTGGAAACCATGCTGATCCTCTGAGATGATAAGTTTTTCAGTCAAGAAACTGATTAACCTAATAAATACTACCTTTTCAAAAATTTTACTAATTGTGTTTAAAATACTTATGGGCCTATAGTTTTCAACTAACTGGCTATCTACATTCTTAAAAACAGGCAATATTTTTGCCTCCTTCAGTTTGTTTGGAAATTCACCTGCTTCAAGTGAGAAGTAAATTAAATTAAGGAGAGGATTAATTAAAAAATGTTTACATTCTTTAACAATTATACTAGAATTCTTGGGAAGGCTGTGCTCTCGTAGAAAAAATGTATTTTTAAGATTGTGGTCGTTATATACATTTTAAGGCAAAAGGATATATTATAATAAAAGTTATAGAAAATTTAAAAACCTACAACTTTCATTTCAAACATTTTTTTTGTATAATGCTTAGTTTAGCGATAATTGATGATTTTCATTTTTTCCCATCAAAATCTGTTAAAAAAAATAGATTTCTTAAGATTTCAACCTTAATATGCATTTAACGAAAAAATGTATAATCAAATTTATAGGAAATTATAGGAAAGATCTACAAATTTGATTTTAAGCGTTTTTCTCTACAGAGCCTAGTTTAGCATGAAAGAGTGATTTTCCGTATTTTTAAGCTAAACTGAGGTTGATTTGACTGAGGTTGACATGTCCTATACTCCTTTGGAGTCTCCAGGATGCAAGTAACAAAAAAAAAAAAAAAAAAATTTTCATTTTGCGTCTTCCACTCATGATTAAAATAAGGTTAGTTTTTTGTTTATTTCTAATGTTTTATTACTAGTGTTAGGTTTATTGTTCATTATTTGCACTGGCAATAGAAATTCATGTGAGTGTTTCACACTAGATTTTTGCTTTCTCTTGCCTGTATGAATATGTAGAAAGGAAAGTATTGTTTTCATGTCAATTTTTCAAAATAGAGTTTTCACCGGATCTACTTGTTTTCAGACCCCCTGAACCCAAAAAACATGTTTTTAGCGATTGGTCTGTGTGTGTGTGTGCGTGTGTGTGTGAACAGAATATCTCAAGAACGGAACATCGTACCAACTTGAAACTTAAGTTAGACACCACTATCGGACCTGACACAAACATTTTCATCAAAATCGGTCAATCGGAAGTAGTAGTTTATTCGAGTAATTTTTCACATTTTTGCAATTTTCTCAAAAACTGTTTCTACGATTTTTTTAAAAATCGCCTGGTTTACTAAATTTTTTACGCTCTACAAGATAGGGTAGGCGCCATGTTTGCTGAACTTCTTAGTGAGGGTGTTTTCACATAAAAAAATTGTTTTTTTAAGATTACGAATTTAAAATGCATTTAAGTGCAAAAATTTATATAATAAAAGATGTAGAGAATTAAAAATCCTACAACTTTTATTTCAAACATTTTTTTTGTATAACGCTTAGTTTAGTGGTAATAAGTGATTTTCTGTTTTTTTCTTACAAAAACGTGTGAAAAATCAATTTTTTTAAGATTTTGGCCTTAGTATGCATTTTACGACAATAGTGTATATGAACGAATTTATAAGAAATTAAAAGATCTACAACTTTTATTTAAAGCATTTTTCTCTACAGAGCCTAGTTTAGTGTAAAAGAGTGATGTTCCGTATTTTTAAGCCAAACTGAGGTTGATTTTCATTTTGCATCATTCACTCATGATTAAAATTAGATTATGTTTATTGAGGTTAGTTATTTGTTTTTTTTTTGTAATGTTTTATTACTAATATTAGGTTATATTGTTAATTATTTGCATTGGCAATAGAAAGTTGTGTGTGTGTTTCACACCAGATTTTTTATTTTGTTTTGCTTCTTCTTGTTTAGGATCTCAACTAACTTTAGCTGCAGCAGCTGTGACGGCTGCTCAATGGTTAGTCGCCCAACAGCAGTCTCAGACGTCTACTTCTACGACACTTCCATCTATTCCTCATCAACCAAGTGTCGCTGTTTCAACGCTGGATTCATTGTTGCAGCAACAAGCGACTTTGCATGATCAAATCAGACAGAGCGAATTGAATTTATCTGCGCAACATACGGTACATTTGTTTTTAATTAGTTTTATTCATGTAATACAGGGTGATTCACGAAGATGTACAGAAACTTTGGGAGCTCATTGTACATGTAAAAATAATGAAAAAAGTTTATATAAACATTGGTCCGGAAATGCTTCGTTACCGAGTTACGGCTAGCAAAAGATTTCGCCCGAGATTTCAGCTCACCAGGTGAAATGAGGTCTTCCTGAAATTCTGGTACAGTAGATTAAGGGGCGAATTCAATCGTTTCTTATGGTCTTTGACCTGATAAATTGAATAAAACAGGTCCCTGACCTGTAAGTTAAGTAGTTTTTGAGAAAACAGTGTCAAATCCAAAAATGGAGTGAAAAAAACATATTTTTTCATCTTTGGGCATCAATAACTTTGTTATTTCACCAAGAAACAGATAAAAATATAAACAGAGAAAAAATCATTTAATCAAACATCTATTCACTTTCTGTGTACTTTATTTACACCATTGTTTTGTTCAGAATAAACAAAACGGTGAAAAATTAAAATTTTTTATCTGTTTCTTGGTGAGATAACAAAGTTATTGTTGCCTAGTGATGAAAAAATGTGTTTTTTCACTCCATTTTTTGCATTTGACACTGGTTTTTTCAAAAACTACTTAACTTACAGGTCTGTTGACCTGTTTTATTCAATTTATCAGATCAAAGACCTTAAGAAACGATTGAATTCGCCCCTTAATCTACCTTACCAGAATTTCAGGAAGACCTCTCATTCACCTGGTGAGCTGAAGTCCGGGCAAAATCTTTCGCTAGCCGTAACTCGGTAACAAAGCATTTCCAGACCCATGTTTATGTAAACTTTATTCATATTTTTACATGTACAATGAGCTCCTAAAGTTTCTGCATATCTTCGTAAATCACCCTGTATAATATTTTGGGTACTCTTGTGTGAGAACGTTGAATTTAAATAGGCTTTAGGGTAAGCCCACAGTGAATGCTGGTCGGTTACAAGCAGGAGCCTGCTAGTAGAAATAGGCCATTATATTTTAATCGGACGTCTCACAGTAAACACTGGTGAAGAAAACTGCGCACTGGTCATCTGCCCATATCAGCTCACTGGTTTGTTTTGAATAAACCTGCCTGCTGCTTGCTGGCAGGTTGCTAAATGCACTTGGTGTCTTATAATGCGTATTCATAAATAATAACAATTTGTTATTAATTTTTAACAAAGGTTAATAAAACTAACTTTAAAAGATTATTACTGGCTGTTAGGTTTAACACCTGGTAATGCGTGTATGGTTTTACCAAAAGGAATTTGCCTTGAGTGTGTTTATAGGAGGACCAGTACGCATTTAGAGGGGGTCCGCGTACAAGACCACCGTGGTAGTAAAACATAGGAACACAAATAACATAGGAGAATGACCACTTGAGCAACTAAATTAAGTGTCACAAACATAAACATCCACTTACTTGTTACAAAACGAAATAGCGTCAAGTCCTTTATTGCAGCACGTGCCGAAAGTCCATGATTACAAGTGAAGAACACTTTACTAACAGTTACACATTTACAAAACATACACAAACACAATTTTATACATTAGCTCGTATAAGCACAGTAGCATTTAAAGCATCGATTGGAACACATTAGCAGTTGCCAAGTACCCTGTCAGATACTTAGCCGAATACATAGCCTCAGTCGAAAGATGCGTCTGTCCGTGATGAATTCACGTTGATAAGGAACCCTTATCTACTATAGTTTTTGATTCCTTATCTACCCATGGTAGGCATAGGAAGTTTTAAATTTTGATGTGAAAAAAATTTTTAAAGAATTTTAATTTACTAAAGATGTGTACAAGATACACGAAAGCGCTATAAACATTGATAAGTGTTGTCTGTTACCGTATTCTGGTGATTAGAAACCACTACTTCAATTCTAAATTATCTTGTTTATAATCCTACATAGGATGTTTGATAAAATAAAAATAAACATATTTTATATTTTACATTGTTTACATTGGCAAGAGAAAGTCATGTGAGTGTTTTATACCTAATTTTTTTTTTCTTACAAGAATTTTGTTCCTTTAATCATTAAAGATTCGTTAATACTGAGGTTGATTTTCTGTTGTTGTTGTTTTCAGGTTCTAATGCAACAGCAACAAGCAGCAATCGAAGATGCGATAGAACAAGCAAGAAAAGAAAGTCTTATCGCAGATGCAGCCGATTGCAATCTTAATTTTACCGAATTGGACACGATTTTACAACCGATCATCGATTCTTGTACGAAAGATTCGATATCGAATGGAAAAGCGTGGATTCTTCAAAGGGCGACAACCGATAAAGCTAATCTTGTCATATCTAAATATCTCTTAAGCAAGTAAGTCATAAAAATTTCATTTGCGAGTTGTTTTTCTTCGCTAGGCAGGTTCTTTAAAATATTCTCTAGATCTCCAAGTTAAACAAACAGGTCAGTTCATCACTAACCACAGATGGACGTCCACTTCGATTGCACTGCATTGTATCACTCATCGCATTTGGCCCATAAACGTCACAGATTTGTCGATGAATGTCTATTGGTTTAACGTTTCTCGCATTCAGAAAACAAATCACCGATCGAATTTCACAAATGGGGTGATTTTTAATAAACTCAGCCATTACAAACAAGCGCTACAAAGTGCACACAACAAAATTAGTAAACTCAAAATGATGTCATTTCATTCTGTGTGACAGAGTGACGGCCGCGCATGCGCGGAACTGCGATCGTAGCGCTACCACGGAGAACAATGGAAACTGAACTTACTTTACGAACATACCTCGTATATGCTTTACGCATAGTCAAAGGGTTAAGAAGCAAAATTATACAGTACTGTTGAATGATTAGTGAAGAAGTTCAATTTTCCATGCTGTTTGATTTTTGATATTTTTATATACATGTCGCTTGTTTGGTTCGTTTGTTACAGAGTATTAGAACCAGGGAGAACGTTTTTGCACAAGTTACACGTCATCTATTTAGTCAACGATATCTTGCATCATTGGTAATTATAATAGTCCATGTAATTTCAATAGAAGCTTGCACTGTACACGTTCCCTCTCCCTCTACTTGCCTCCTCCGTTTATTCCGAGTAGTCAGCATATGTACTGGTTGTTAGAAAAGTATGCCTCTAAACTGTTACCAGTGTTTAATACTTTCGTATGAATTTAATTCTTGTAAAGTAATTATACACACTGTAAATAATGTTTTTGGATTGGCTTCGTAAATCACGTTTTTCACTCATCGTTGACCGGTACTGCGTACACGTTAATCTCTTGTGCACTGAACGGAAACTCAAATTGAACCGGTGAATTTATTTGTACTATAATATAATCATATAGATTTATAAAAGGCTATGTATATTTTTATTGAAATATATATTTTCTAATCACCAGAATACGGTAACATAAAACACTTACCAATGTTTATAGCGCTTTCGTGTATCTTGTACACATCTTCAGTAAATTAACATTTATTACAAGTCAAAATTTAAAACTTCCTGCTCCTAACATGGTAGATAAGGAATAGTCGATTCTTATATTTAAAACAGTCTTGCCAACTTAATCAGTTGATTGTCGTATTCAATCTGTGTGTTCATTAATTTCTCCCTGCTATTGTATTTATAAATATAATATTTTTCCAGAATTTTAATTTCATTTTGTTTGTTATTTATTTCTAATATTTCTAGATTATTTTTTATATTCGACATATTGTGTTAATTTTTCCTTATTCCTTATTTTTCCTTATCTACCATGGTAGGAGCAGGAAGTTTTAAATTTTGACTTGTAATAAATGTTAATTTACTGAAGATGTGTACAAGATACACGAAAGCGCTATAAACATTGGTAAGTGTTTTATGTTACCGTATTCTGGTGGTTAGAAAATATATATTTCAATTTTAAATAATACGGCTGTTTAAAAATCCTACATAGGATGTTTAATAAAATAGTATATTTTTATATGTCTTTAAAATAGAAACAGCCTTACATTTTGTGTTGACAGTTATAAAAGCAAACACTGCACAGTATAATACAATCTGTAATTAATTAACTAAAAGAATTTGATATTCTGATTTATAAAGTACAGTATTTATTTTGACATTAAAGTAATATATCAATAAAAGAAAAAATTTAAAATAGGTGGTGATTTGTGCCTATTATTAATTTGTTTATAATCAAGAGTATGGAAGTAGTAGTACGTTTTTCAGCACACTATACAAACTGCTGCAACCACTTTACATGTGTGCGAGTGAAAATACTTATTACGGAAGCTTCTATTGAAATTACATGGACTATAGTAGCATTAAGAATTACTGTTAAGCTGGGAATTCAAATGCCATTAAATTGAAAAGTAGCTTGCACTGAAGATACATTTGCAAGTACAGTCGAACTTCCATTTAACGAGGTTCCATTTTATGTATTTCTCCATTGAACGAAGTTCGGTACCATCCCGTAGATGTTGGTACTTTTTTTGTAGCGTTATTTACTTCTATTTAGCGAATAAATATTTCTATATTACGAACTTCTCAGATATATTACATACGCGACCAAGGACATTTAAAAACAAAACTGATGACTAACACCTAAACAGTTTCGAGAGAATCGTTAACTAGTGGTAACTAATCACCATTCCTAGCAATTTGAGAGAATCGAACATGTTAGTACTTCTCACGATACCTACTCTATATCACTTAAACACATTTGGTTACAGTGTCAGTTCCGATTAAACCTTTGTTTCTATACCAGTGTAGCTTTTTTACACTGTTCCATGTGCACAATAGGAAAAGGTGCTGCTATAAACGTGGAATATTGTGTTTCTTGGAGGTAAAATTTGTTACAAAATTGTTAGGAGAGTACAACAAAAACAACATTTTTAACCCTGATAAGACTGGGCTATTTTTAAATATGTTTACCATACAATACGTTAACCTTAAAAAAAGACAAGTGCTATGGGAGCAAGCTTAGTAAAGAACGCGGTACAATAATGTTAGCTGCTAATACGGCAAGTACCGAAAAATGTACAACTCTTCGTAATTGGGAAGAGTCAACGTCCACAATGGTTAAAAAATGTTAAAACTCTTAATATCAACAAAAAAGGTGTGGATGACATCAGAGACACTGGGAAAATGGCTTTTCCAACTTGATATGAAAATGAGTAGGCAAAATAGAAAATTGTCCAGCACATCCACGTCATTTGACAGAAAAGTTAAAATCTAGTAACGATTTTTTGAAAATTTTACCAAGAATGTTCCCAAATATTGAAGTGATTATCTGATCTTGGGATTTACATTTTTATAGAAAAATAACAAAGTGATGGACAGGAAGAGAAGGAAGGATAAATCATCATTTTTCCTTCAGATATTTTTTGTTTATTTTTGTAGAATCTGAAAAAGTATATTGCACCATTTTAGAAACACCTTGTTTATCTATTGTTAGTGATTTTATTGTCTACCAGTAATGCACATGCAATAAGTGTTAGCTTACGCCATAAGTATAAATATAACCAACTACGGTGGCATGCGGGCCGCACATGTGCAGTAAGTAGCTCCCCCACCACAGCGTCGTAGCCTGATACAGGCTGCCTCTAAAGTAGTACTCACTACTCATTGTGTTCTGTTCATGCGGTAATCGTTTTGACATTGTGTCACTGTTGAAAGCCACACGCCGTCGAAATTAGTTGCGCGCGCACAAAATACGGGGAAAAATCTCTGCGATTCATTTTGGGGTATTAGGCAATGAGTTTTTTCTAAATGATGTACCTACCATAAGTTTTGACAGGCCCGAAAGAGAGGTACGTCATACCCTCATTCATTTATTTACTATACGGTTTTTTTTTTGTTAAGATTTCATACAACTGATATTGCGCATGTGTAGTTGATTTCTAAAAATTGACGTACGTTTGGTATAAAGTTCAAAACTATAAAAACTGATTCAGCTTCTTGGAATACTAACTAAAAGGAGACACCAGTCGCGATGATCTATCTTTAACTTCCCTTCAAAAAGTGATTTTTTTCAAGCTCGTTTATTATTTCTCTTTCTGCCCTACATATATCAAATTACAGATAACATTTTATATTTTATAACAAAATAATAAAACGCGTATTATGTCATCCTGGAAAAGAAGTTATATTAGCCTATGTGATACGCAAAATATCCGATGAGATTCAAACGTCTAACTTTGTACGAGCGTATCTCATATAAATATCAGAGTATAATAATAACATTTATAGTGTAATAAAATATGATTCATTAGGAAGCGAAATTTTTTCAGAATTTTTTGATGAAAAATGAGCTTGGTAGAGTGTAGTGAACAAAACTGGCCTGTAGAGTGCCCTACTGTACCGCGTATTGTCTCTATTGTGCTTGAACACCACACACTGATTGAAATGAGTTGAGGGGAACGGCGGACGCAACACATTCTCTCTCTGTCTCGCTACCCTCCCTACATGCCGCCATAATTGGTGAACAGTATACATGGATTATTCCATATAACGAAGTTTCAATTCAACAAACTTTTTCGGAAGTCCCGTGATGATTCGCTATATGGAAGTTTGACTGTAATTGTCAATGCAAGCTGCTTGCATGCCTGGTCCTTGTGACCTTAGTATGCATTTTACAGCAATAACGTATGTAATAAAGCTGTAGAAAATTAAAAACCTATAACTTTTATTTTAAGCACATTTTTCTTCAGAATGTAGTTTACCCAAGATCTTTTTACTTTCTCTTGCCTATATAAATATATAGGAAGGAAAGTATTGTTTTCACGTCGATTTTAAGAATTCGAGTTTTTACCGGATCTACACATTTTCATACCCCCTGAAGCCAAAAAACATGTTTTTAGCGATTGGTCTTTGTGTGTGTGTGTATGAACATAATATCTCAAGAACGGAACATCGTACGAACTTGAAACTTGAAACTTAAGTTACATACCACCCGACACAAACATTTTCATCAAGATCGGTCAACCGGAAGTAGTAGTTTATTCGTATAATTTTTCACTTTTTTGCAATTTTTCTCAAAAACTAGTCCTACAATTTTTTTTAAATATCGCCTGTATTACTCAATTTTTTATTCTCTACAAGATAAGGGTAGGTGTCATGTTTGGTGAAATTCTTGGTGAGGCCGTTTTCACGTAAAAAAATAGTTTTTTTTATGCATTTTAGCGCAAAAATTTATAAAATAAAAGTTGTAGAGAATTTAAAATTCTACAACTTTTATTTCAAACATTTTTTTGCATAACGCTTAGTTTAGCAGTAATTAGCGATTTTCTCTTTTTTTCTCACAAAAACTTGTGAAAAATCGATGTTTCTTAAGATTTCGGCCTTAGTATGCATTTTACGATAAAAGTGTATGTAGTCAAATTTATAGGAAATTAAAAGATCTACAACTTTTATTTAGAGCATTTTACTCTACTGAGCCTAGTTTATCGTGAAAGAGTGATTTTATGTATTTTTAAGCCAAACTGAGGTTGATTTTCATTTTGCATCTTTCACTCATGATTAAAATAAGGTTATGTTTTGAGGTTAGTTTTTTGTTTATTTCTAATGTTTCGTTAATAATGTTAGGTTTATTGTTAATTATTTGCATTGGCAAGAGAAAGTTGTGTGAGTGTTTCACACCAGATTTTTTTATCTAATATCAGCAGAGGTTGATTTTCATGTAGCATCATCCACTTATGATTAAAATTAGGTCATATTTTTAATTACTTGCACTGGCAAGAGAAAGTTGTGTGAGTGTTTTACCAGACTTTTCTTATTACTTGTGGTTGGAAAGTGTATGAACAAGTTATTTTTGTTTGTGTCGATCGTTTTGTGTAAATTGCTAGTTAATGTTTGTAGTTTTTAAAATTTTATTTAAATTTGTGTTGTTTTTGTTTTTGAACAGTGCACGGAAGAATGTTGATGGTTTAAGGAAATGTTTAGAAAGTGTAGTTGTCCCTATGTTTTCCAACACATCTATGGATACAACAGAGGAACAAAAAGGGAAACTCAATAAGGTATTGTATGAGAGAGTTTTAATGGATTTTTTTTAAATTTTTGAATTTTTATCTTCTAGATGTAACTGAATATGGTATCTTCATTAAAAAATAAATCTTTATTTATTATTACAACACACGGAAAACATAAAATGAAAAAGAAATTATAAATATTACTATCAAATAATCGCACAAGCAAAGCGATCTAGAAGACAAAACAGTACAACATATTATACAACCGAACAATTTACCGATAAAATACGATAGGAAAACAATTATTAGAAAGTAGAAATAACTATATTATTTACAAATATCAAATACAGAATAATTACAAACCTCATATAACTTAAAAAAAATCACGACTAAGTACACATGTATATCAACAGAAACATAACCTCAAACTTGGCTCAATGTTTTCCTACATAGTTCACAAAATATTCGGTAGATTTTGCTGCAAGCATAGAGAATTGAACTAAATGAAATGTAGAATGAATCTATGCAACCAAAGCCCGATATAACCTCGTCTGAATCTTACTACAGAATTTAATGTGGCAGCCCGAGGTATACTCGGGCTTCGGACAACCGCGATTTACGCTCACCCTGAGCTATACTCGGGCTTAGGCTTCAAAGTGTTAATGGGAAAAAGTGTCAGTACTTACAGTTCAAAAGCAAACACAATGTAAGGGAAAACAGAGAAGTGGATGTCTTTATACAAAATAATATCCTAGATCATGTGCAAACAGTGAATTTTCTAGGAGTGTCACTAGATAGGACTTTATCGTGGGATTATTTTACCAATCAAATTTGTGGTAAAATATCATCTGGGGTATTTGCATTAAAACAAATTGCCAAATTAAATGATAAAAAAAAATACTAATAGCAGCTTATCATGGTTTAATTTTATCTTTTGTCAGGTATGCCATATTAGTATAGGGTAATTCATCGCAGTGTAAGAAGGAAAGAGTTTTAAAATATAGAAAAAAGCTGTCAGGTGTATAATGGGAGTTAACCACCTTACCTCATGCAGATCACTATTTTTAAAGAGCTGTAATTTCTCACATTTTCTTCTTTGTACATTTTTGAAGTGATAATGTGTGTAAAACGAAATACCTTTTAGAGAATTTAGATGTTCACAATCACTACACTAGAAACAGAATCGATTGTTATGTTGCTAATCACAACACTAAATTGTTTGAACAAAAATCAACTTATGCAGGTAGAAAATACATCAATAAATTGCCACAAGGTTTAAAAAGTTGTGACAGTTAAAGTAATCTAAAAAAAAAGCTAAAACAATACTTGATTGATGAAACACTTTACAGTGTGCATGAATTCTTTTCTAAATAATTTTGGTTGAAAAGTATTTAACTTCTAATTAAACAAATATTGTGTACTATTTGATACAAAGGGGTTCATGATAAGCCTACTGAGTTAAGCAGTAGCGGAAATAAATTATTAGTAAGTGATGAATTTATAAATTGTGTTTAACTTTTTATTTTTGTGTGTTATTTGATACAAATGGGTTAATGATAAGCCTACTGAAGTAATCAGTAGCAGAAACAAATTTTTCGCGGTAAGTGATGAATTTATCATTGTGATTAACTTTTTGTTTATCAGTTTTATCTTGACATGTTCTATACTCCATTTTGGAGTCTCCTGGATGCAAAAAAAAAATCATAGCCGCCATATTGGATCAGTTTGCATATTTATCGGACGACCTCGTAATTTGGTCATTTGCGATCGTAGGGTTAAGACTTACCAGTTTTTATATTGAAACATTCCTTTTTTGAAGTCTCTTGGAAGCAGTTAAAAAAATGAAACAAATTTTACTTTTGATTTTCTGTTGTATTTAACCTGACGAGAACGGAGATTTTTAACGATCACGCAGACTGTCGTTTTACGCCCAATAAGAACTCTTTTATTTCATTCAGTTTCATTTCAAAAAATTACCATATATTTATAAAGAATTTGTTATTAGAACAACGTTTAAACCAAATGTTTCAGTTTTCATTTACGACCAGAATAAAAATTGAAAATTAAGAAAAAATATTTTCTTTTAGTAATATCAATTTACGTACAGAAAAGTGTTGCATTACTAAAAAATACAAAAACATATGTTTAGCTATATACATAAATAAAGCAATTCATTGCAAAAATAACAACAGTTAGATATTGCAAATTGATAGATGCATTCAAAAGATATCACACTTTTTGTTCAACAAAGTAACGTGCTAGATGAAAAAATCGCCTCAAAATAATGTGGTGTCTTTTCAATTTTTATTTACTCTTCTTCTATGCGAGTTCTATCTCTTTTATGCACATTGTTTTGTGTATTATCCTTTTCTAAACAGGATAGCATAAATCAAAATATGTTATCGTTTATTTTGACGCTAATTGTAAGGTTTAACCGAGGGGTGGACGAGATGGGTAGTGTTAACCTTCTTTGTTTGATTTTAGGGTCATAAAATTTGTTGCCGGCACTTTTAATTTATGGATTTCGATTGTTACATTTCAAGCTAACTGATGATGTCATTCCCAAACAAATACGTTTTTTTGTTGAAAAGTTATGGATAAAAACGTTCAGATTTTAGTACTGGCTGATCAAAAAAAAACATCTTTTTTTCGCGTAACACCACGTCGTCAATTTTCATTGTACAAATATGGAAGATACATCATATGAATGAAGAAAAAAGTCTCTATCTAATAAAACTAAACCCGTTAGAAAATAATGAATAGTTGCGGAGATAATTGAGTTTAAAGAAAGATGATGACGAATTAGTGATATTGGGCCTCCTGGTTTGTAAGGGTTAAATGTGAATTTATTTGTTTTGTACAGTTGTTAAACCTGTGGGAAACGAAGAACCATTATTGCAGTTATGAAACTGTGGCTAAACTGAAACAACCGGCGCAATCTTGGGCGGAATACCAAGCGGAATTAGTCACGGAACATTCTAACCTCTTAACACCGATCACTAATAACACAAAAAACACGTTCCAGAATTATACTTCACAACATCAAGCGTTTGTTAATCATGCATTACAACAGATTCAGGTATGTCGTGTTTTTATTTATTTCTAATTCTACTTTATAAAAAAATATCATTATGAATTGTCTGTTATGTGTACAGTAACTTTAACCTAAAAAATTTTTTTTGAGATCTTAGATTTGATGTGCCGTATAGGGACAAGTATTCTTGTGTTGTTTAATCAGTCGAAAAACTGATTTGAACCTCTAGAGGCTTTATCAAGTAAAGCGAGGCTAGAGGTGATTCACCATTGCCTTCCTCACTGAGTGAAAAAGTATGCTTATCAGCATGGCAGGCTCTCCCAAAAGCATCTACTTTTTTTTCTTGCTTTTGCCTTTATGAATATATAAGAAGGAAAGTATTGTTTTCATGCATTGCACTATTTTCATATGCATTTTAGCGCAATAATTTATTTAATAAAAAATGTAGAGCATTTAAAATCCTACAACTTTTATTTCAAACATTTTTTTGTATAACGCTTAGTTTAGCGGTAATCAGCGATTTTCTGTTTTTTTCTGACGAAAACGGGTGAAAAATCTATTTTTTTAAGATTTCGGTCTTAGTGTACATTTTACGACAAAAGTGTATATAATCAAATTTATGGGAAATTAAAAGATCTACAACTTTTAGTTTGAGCATTTTTCTCTACAGAGCCTAGTTTAGCGTGAAAGAGTGATTTTCTGTATTTTCAAGCCAAACAGGTTGATTTTCATTTTGCGTCTTTTACTCATGATTAAAATTAGGTTATGTTTATTGAGGTTAGTTTTTTGTTTATTTCGAATGTTTTATTACTAATGTTAGGTGTATTTTTAATTATTTGCATTGGCAAGAGAAAGTTGTGTGAGTGTTCGCACCAGATTTTTTGACTTCTATTGAAAGAGTAAATCATAGTAAGATTTTCCGTCGTTTAAATTTCTGCATTTTTTCACATCTGTGCGATAATGGAATCTTCATCTGGCGCCTTATTGTTTTTAAGGGATTTTATAACTTGTGAAATTTCCGCTTTTGTGGGGGGCTCAGAATCTGGGTTCAACCTGATTCATGTGAATTACTCAGGAAAAAAATGAATAATAGATATTGAAATTTTGCTTTTTTACTTTCTCTTGCCTATATGAATATATAGGAAGGAAAGTATTGTTTTCATGTCAATTTTTTGAAATCGAGTTTTCACCGGATCTATACGTTTTCAGACCCCCTGAACCCAAAAAACATGTTTTTAGCGATTGGTCTGTGTGTGTGTGTGTGTGTGTGTGTGTGTGTGTGTGTGTGTGTGTGTGTGTGTGTGTACAAAATATCTCAAGAACGGAACATCGTATGAACTTGAAACTTAAGTTAGGCCTACATACCACTATCGGACCCGACAGGAACATTTTTATCAAAATCGGTCAACCGGAAGTAGTCGTTTATTCGTATAATTTTTCACTTTTTTGCGATTTTCTCAAAAACTGGTCCTACGATTTTTTTTAAAATCGCCTCATTTACTCAATTTTTTATTCTCTAAAAGATAGGGTAGGCGCCATGTTTGCTGAAATTCTTGGTGAGGGTGTTTTTACGTAAAAAAAGTGTTTTTTTAAGATTACGGCTTTAATATTAATTTTTGAGCAAAAATGTATATAATAAAAGTTGTAGAGAATTTGAAAACCTACAACTTTTATTTCAAGCATTTTGTTGTATAACGCTTAGTTTATCGGTAATTAGCGATTTTCTGTTTTTTCTTACGAAAACATGTGAAAAATCAATTTTTGTAAGATTTCAGCCTTAGAATGCACTTTACGACAAAAGTGTATATAATAAAATTTACAGAAAATTAAGAGATCTACAACTTTAATTAGAGAATTTTTCTCTGCAGAGCCTAGTTTAGCGTGAAAGTGTGATTTTCCGTTTTTTTAAGCCAAATTGAGTTCGATTTTCATTTTGCGTCATTCACTCATGATTAAAATAAGGTTATGTTTTTGAGGTTAGTTTTTGTTTATTTCTAATATTTTATTAATAATGTTAGGTTTATTATTAATTATTTGCATTAGCAAGAGAAAGTTGTGTGAGTGTTTCACACCAGATTTTTAAAAATCAAAACAGACGCACATAAAACGTACCTTCTTAACTGCATAAAATATTAACTAATTTATGTAGGTTGAGAGTAACAGCTGATCATTTATCAGTTAAATATTAGTTAATATTTTATGCAGTTAAGAATGTGTGTTTTATGTGCGTCTGTTTTGATTTTAAATAAAGTGAAATTTCAATATCTATTATTCATTTTTTTCCTGAGTAATTCACATGAATCTTTTCAGAATTAAATTTTTTACAAATTTATTTAAGAAAAAATACACCTTTATTTTCCATTTATGAAAGTAATCTTACGTTAAACACAAAAATGTGTTATTTCTTTGCACCAGTTCTTGTGTTTTATGTAAGATATCTCTGAAAGTATTGCATTTACAGCTCTGGAACCAATTTTATTCAATTTTTCAGATAAAAAACCATAAGAAACAATCGTATATGTATCTTTGTAACTACCTTTAACATTTTTATATGGCCTTACTTCAATGAGGGTACAGAGTTCTAGGTGAAATTTTTCGCTAGCCGTAACTCACTAACTAAGCGTTTTCAGGCATATGTTTATATGAACTTTTTTTCTTATTTTTAGCTATAGAATGAGATACCAACAGATTGCCGTTTAGTTTTGAATCACCCTATATAAAAACAGTGAGGTAATATATCTCTCTTACAGCAATATTGTAGTACGCACTGCTACAGTGAGTGTGGTAATGACAGCTGTTATGTTCAAGTTGTCAAATGATTTTTACAGTAGCAAAATTTACTACTGCTTCAAGGTTTGAGAAAAAATATCCGTCGGTTTTCCACACCAATTAATTGTGCTTGGTTTTTTTTACATTAAACATTTATCTCTTTGGTGTTTGTTGTTACAGACGTTAGAACAACAGAAACAAACTCTGGAAGCTCAGAAAATAGCTGCTGCCACTGCTGGAGTTGTACCGCCTTCATCTGGTGCAAATCAGACTGGTAATTTTTGTTATTTTACTTTCTCTTGTCCTGAATATTCTAAACAGTGATGCTGCTTGATGTAATCTATTGACTTGAACCTAGTGCTCTGACTTCTATGAGAGTGTTCTAGACGAAGTTCCAAAACATCAGTGTTTAACAAAGTGTTAAAGAAGTCAGAAAGGATATTTGGAAAATTCAAATAATTTGAGGAAACATGATGAACTGAACCAAGTTCAGATTTTTGATTACTGACTTAAAAAGCTGCCACAAAGAGTAAAAGCAGAACACTGGATGATGCAATAAAGATATCAGCCTAAGGTAAACAATACTGAGGAGTTCATACGTTTCCTCAGTAATGATGTGTCAGTACCAATATTTTTACTTTCTCTTTCCTATATGAATATGTAGGAAGGAAAGTATTGTTTTAATGTCGATTTTTAGAAATCGAGTTTTCGTCAGATATACACGTTTTAGACCCTCTGAACCCAAAAAAAACATGTTTTTAGCGATTGGTCTGTGTATGAGTGTGTGAGTGAACAAAATATGTCAAGAACAGAACATTGTACGAAGTTGAAACTTTAAACTTAAGTTAGGTACTACTAGAGGACCCAACACGTACATTTTCATCAAAATTGGTCTATTGGAAGTGTAATTTTTCACTTTTTTGCGATTTTCTCAAAAACGGCTTCTTCAATTTTTTTAAGAAAATCGCCTCCTTTACTGCATTTTTTACACTTACACGGTAGGGTAGGCACCATATCTGCTGAAATTCTTTAGGAGGCTGTGCTCTCATAGAAAAAAAATGGTTTTTTTTTAAGATTGCGGACTTAGTATGCATTTTAAGGTAAAAATGTATATGATTAAAGTTGTAGAAAATTTAAAAACCTACAACTTTTATTTCAATCATTTGTTTGTACAGGGTCATTCACGGGAACCGGATGTTTTTGAAGTGGGTTGTACTCGAGCGTTCGTGGTGGGAGGGTCACGTGGCTGGTGTCTTGTGTTTCCTTTGTCCATAGCATTTACATTTTAGTCATTGAGATGGAGCTGTGGACGATAGACCAACGCCTGTACGCGTATGACAGTTTAGTGCGAAATGAGGAATCCGTAACTGCTGTTCAGCGAGATTTCCGCCATCATTTTAATACCCATCGTAATGCAAGTGTCCCTTCTCGTAACACAATATTGCGATGGGTAAACAATCTTCGAACAACTGGTTCAATATTGAAGAGAAAACCACCGGGTCCCCGACGAACTGCTAGCACTCCGGAGAACATCGAACGAGTAAGGGAAGCCTTTGTCAGAAGCCCACGCCGCTCTATTCAGAAGCATTCAGCAGCGCTTCAAATGAGCACAAGTACGGTAAGACGAATTCTGCATACAGACCTGCATTTCCATCCTTATAAGATAGCCGTCGTGCAGCAGTTAAACGAGCGAGATTTCCAGCAGCGATTACAATTTTGTCGACAAATGCTTATCACTTTTGCAGAAAATGAAAATTTGATATTGTTAATGAGTGACGAAGCCCATTTTTATTTAAATGGCTACGTCAACAAACAGAATTGCCGGTATTGGGCACAAGATAACCCACATCAGCTTCATGAGAGACCACTTCATAGTCCAAAGGTGACTGTCTGGTGTGCAGTGGGAAAGGTTGGTGTTATTGGACCATATTTTTATGAAGAAAATGACGCTGCCGTAACCGTAACAGCTGATCGTTACATTGCGATGCTGAATACGTTTTTCATCCCGGAGTTACAAAACCGGGGAATCGATTTTCAAAATGTGTTATTCCAGCAGGATGGGGCTACAGCGCACACATCGAGGGCAACGATGGCTGTTCTCCGTAACTTGTTTCCAAGTCGGATCGTTTCCAGGTTTGGCAACATTCCTTGGCCCCCTCGTTCCCTCGACTTGAGTAGTTGTGATTTTTTTCTGTGGGGGTTTCTGAAATCGCGTGTGTACAGCAATAAACCGCGTACATTAGAGGACCTAAAAATTGCAATTCGTCATCACGTCACCCAGATTGATGTAGACATGCTGCAAAGAGTTGAGGCCAGTTTCCGTCAAAGGCTACAAGATTGTATTGCCCAAAATGGACATCATTTACCGGGCATAATTTTTCGTTCGTGAGTAAGTAACAAATGCTATGATTTAACAATTGTTTTTGTACCAATAAAACTTATTTAAAGTAAATATTCAATTTTTTATGATCATTTTAAAAACATCTGGTTCCCGTGAATGACCCTGTATAACGCTTAGTTTAGCGGTAATTAGTGATTTTCTGTTTGTTTGTTTTTCACGAAAATCTGTATAAAAAATGGATGTTTTTAAGATTTCAGCTGTATTATGCATTTTACGACAAAAGTGTACTGTAATCAAATTCAGAGGAAATTAAAAGATCTACAATTTTTGTTAAGCATTTTTCTCTACAGAGCCTAGTTAGCATGAAAGAGTGATTTTCCGTATTTTTAAGGCAAAGTGAGTGTGATTTTCATTTTGCATCATTCACTCATGATAAAAATTAGGTTATGTTTATTGAGGTTAGTTTTTTTGTTTATTTGTAATGTTTTATTACTAATGTTAGGTTATATTGTTTATTATTTGCATTGGGGAGAGAAAGTTGTGTGAATGTTTGACACCAGATTTTTTTATTCTTGAAATCGATTTAATTTTATGTTAAATAAAATTGTATGTTAAACCGCTCTAATAAAATTTTTACAAAAAAATTTGATTCTAGGTGACGCTATACCACCTCCCCCGACTTCAACTAACACAACCATTGCGCCGCCAAATCTTCCGAAACCTGACGATCTTTCTTTCCAACAACAACAAATTCTATTACTACAACAATCCGGTGTTTTAAACCAGTTGCCGCCGCCAGATCTTCAGCAAACGCTTACAGAACCACCTGTAGATTCTGCGCAACAAATTGCGCCGCCAGTTTCCGATAACAGTGGTAATAGTAATGATGTTAGCTTAACAAACGCTAACGATTCGACCACCACTGCCACCATCAGTTTAGATTTACCACCGCCTCCTGATATTTCTAGTCTGTCATTCACGCAACCACCTCCTGGATTTATACCGACATTCCCACCACGTAAGTATTGTTAAAAATATCTAAAGTCCGGCCTCTCTTAGTTTGCTCCTAATGTAAACAAATAATGACGTCACTGAGCATTATATCAAAATGTGTACACGCTGATTAAAAAAATAACAAGAAAATACTTTCAAAAGTATTTAAATACAAAATACTTTTAAAAGTATTTTTATAAATGAAATTGTTAGGCCTACATCATATCATGACTGATGTTTTAAGTACTTATAATTCAAAAAATAGTTAAGTTAATAAGAATACGAGATCCGTAAAGTCGCAGACTCTAGCGTGCACCCTGTAGTAGGTGGCTTTTGTTTGTTGACAGAAGGAGGAGGAGGAGGAGCAAACTAACAATGGCTGAACTGTATATATGTTGTTGTTTATTTCTTCTTAGGAAAGGCTGGTTTGAACCTCTAGAGCAGCGATTCCCAACCGTTGTGTTGCGGCACAGAGGCCTACATAGGTGTGCCTAGAAATTTCACTTAATCTTTAAAATATATAATCTGTGTTTGTAATAAAATGTACTTTTTCATTGTTTTCCTTAATAAGCACACACCATTTCTAATTATTTACTAGTCGTGTCCTGATGTATAAAGATGTTAATATAAATAAAGCACATAATTATAGTGAATTACAAAAATATGTGTTACAAGTGTGCCGTGACTAAATATGGATTTCCGTTAGTGTGCCGCTAGGTGAAGATGATTGGGAATCACTGGTCTAGAGAATTTAGGGCTCGTAAGCATGAGGCGACTAAAGCCGCGTTAATCGCGCGATTGCAAAAAAAGACGTGCATACACATTCAAGCGTAAAATGCGCGGTTGTAAAAGAAAACGGTACACAGCGCAGCTGTCCATTGCTGGGAATTTCGTGTCATTACAAAAATGAAAGTTGAAGAGGTAGCGTGTTAGTGGCTCTGTTACAATAGATATCGACGTCGCAGGCAAAGACAGAGGCAATTTTGGGTGCATCCAGTTTTACGAGATAAACTAACGCATAGTTTATTTATAACACTGTATCCAAAATTACCGAAATTCTTCGATAACTTCCGAATGTCCTCCCAAACCTTTGATGCTTTATTGCAGTTGATAGAAGTTGATATTTCGTCTAGTGTGAACAGTAAAAAATATTATCTTACCTAGAATTTTCTTTTTTCCTTAGAATCGCCATCTTCACTGAACAGTTCTACAATTTCTTCCTAAAATTTTATTTTTTCTCTCTGTTTTTGTATTCTGAACTTTGTACATTCCAGAGAGCTGGCCTTCTCCCTATTTTGTCTATAAAACGTTCTGTATCAAATCGTTCGGTGTTCATTTTGTATTTTGTACAGCGCTTATTTGATGATTATATTTGCAATAACAAAGTAACACCATAGAAACTGAGACAAAAAACAACTACCAGTTTTAAAACGCGTGATCAAATGTACAGAGCAATTTACAACAATGTAATTGAAAGCGGTCGGCCAAATCACGCGTTTGAATGTGTACCCCTCATGCAATTCTGTGTACTTTGCTCATACGCTACTGCAATCTCTTTCATGTGTACGTAGCCTTACTTAGTAAAACGAGAAGTGAGGTGGTTTACAATTGCCTTCCTCACTGAGTAGAAAAGTATGCTTATCAGCATGCTGGGCTCTCTGAAAAGCATTTACTTTCTACCCTGCAAATGACACCATTCACCACGAGGTCTGGCTGTGTAATGATGAAATTCATTACTTTCAGAAGAGAAAACTCTGACTAGTGTCTTTTACATTTCTACCTCTTCTGTTGTTAAATGCTTCAGTCATATAATGGGGTGACAATATGATAAGAAACAGAACTATTTTTGGTAGCTGTAGAACTAGCAGATCAAGTGCAAATAATTTTACACTCCACCTGCTTGTTACGGCCAATATTTATGGTAACAATTAAAAGTAACTTTTTTTTGTCAAACCAGTTCCTTGCTGTAGTCAGACTCTTTTCAACCTGAAAATAGAGCTCAAGTCTCAGCCGTGTTACTCATTACTATATCATTAGCAAACAATGTGACTGCAATTTGTATAATAAGATTCAGCTTAGGTTATTAATTGGCCAGCCTGTTGGCGTAGTGGTTAGTGCAACTGGCTTCAACGCTGGGGTTCCAGGTTCAATTCCCTCAGTCAAGTCTGGTATTTGTTCGTCACTCATCTTTATGTATCATCCTTCTCATTGTCTTTATTGGCAGTACTAATTGCAAAACAGTTTGTTGTAATACAAAAAAAGAAATCATTAATTTATTATGTACATTTTGTGAACAGCTGGGATTGAACTGCCTGATCTCTCTCAACCGCCTCCTGGATTTTGTGTTCCCCCACCACCTCCGCCGCCGCCTGCTACTGACATTTTACCGGATGATTTGTTACCATCATTACCGTATTATGATTTGCCAGCCGGTTTAATGGTTCCTCTTATTAAGGTAAGTACCTTATACCAGTCTAAAACTGGAATTTTATTTTGTACACCAAATTGTTATAAAGAAATTTGGAATTTTTTATTTATAATTTTTATACCCCCCACCGGGTTGTCTAGAGGTAGAATCAGCTGTTTAACAGCTGATTTTTGGAAATGAATGTTCTTGGTTCAAATCCTAATGTCACCAAATGGCGACATTAAGTGGCAAACCTTATTAGTTTGGTGGCCCTGAAAAGGGCCGTTTAAACAGTGGTCGTCTTGGAGAGGCCTTGGTCGTAGTCGTTGTGGCGGTCGAGGAGCTGGGCATCACGGCGTGTCATCGTCCAGCGGAGATGTCATCTTCTTCCCTCGCAGTAGTGTGTCAATGGCTTCTTCGTCAGGTCCGGTGGGCGTAAGGCTCGGTCGAGGGATCGCTGTGGGCATCGCTCGCATCAGCAGGCGATGACGGTCTGGTCAACGGATTATGGTGACGGGTCGGTGAGCGGAAGCATCATCTTCTATCTTGCGGGGTCGTCGATTAGTCTTCGCTGGAGTCCAGCAGCCGTGTGCCGTGGTGGACGTCTTGTCTGCTGCCTGGTGGAAGTGAATCCCTCGGCGTCTTGATCGGAATTGAATCGCTCGGCTCAGTGCAGCGCTCTTTATATAGTCGCCAAGAGTGCTGTGGTAGAGAGCGGCTACTGGCTCGGCCTTGATGACAAAGGCTTCTGTCGGTGGGGAGCTGAAAGGTTTGTCGGTATGCCGTCAAAAAGCCTACCGCGCCGACCAAGGCCGGAAGAAGTATTGCAACTGGCAACACAGTAAATGATTTATTCGAAGGGGTGGCGGTGACACTAGTAAAGGTACTTTTACGTGGATTTGAATACTAAACAGTGGTTATTGGTTTACTTTGATTTTTGGGGTTCAATAAACCATACCTCTCAGCAGGAATGGCCAGCCTGGGTTTCTACAGCTCTGCACCTCATTTACACTTCATATATATCGTCCTCATCTCATTGGGTCATGGGGTTACTTATTCTTCTGAATTGAACAGATTTCAACGTACATACATTAGGGATAAAAAATAATATTTTTTTTGGCTATAAAGTGTAGTTTAGAGAAAAAATGAAAAATATTGTCATTTTTTCTGATAATCTGCTCGAAAGGGAGTCGTTCTTCTGTATTGAAAAAAATTTCAAGTAAGTTAATTAGAACTATAGTTTATCCTGTGGTGATTAACGTTTCTGAAGTTTCTCTTTGACTTGCTATATAATCAAGTCCGGAATTTTCAATATTTTTTTTTGTCATCAATCTCTCAACTGGTTTGATGCAGTTCTCCAAGCTGTTCTATCTTGAGTAAATCATTTCATATCTAGATGCCAGTAACACTTTACATTTTTGTAATTTGCTTTAAATATTCTAACCTTTGCCTCCCCGTACAATTCAATCCCCCAATATTACCCTCCATTATTGATAGACCAATAGCTTGATGTCTTAAGATATGTTTCACTAGCCTATCCCTTCTTCTGGTAAGATGTTTCCATATACTTCTTTTTTCATTTACTCGTTTAAGAACCTCTAAATTACTTATTTTCTCCACCAACCTAATCTTCAACATTTTCCTGTAACACCACATTTCAAAAGCTTCTATCCTCTTCTTTTCTACAGCCCTTATCACCCACCTTTCACTCCCGTATAATGCTACACTCCAAACATAATGTTTTAAGAAATTTTTCCTAATCTGGTAGTCAATGTTTATAGTCGGTAAGCTGTTTTTCATTTCAAAGACTTTTCTAACTTGAGCAATTCTACTTTCGATATCACTTGTGCTTCTACCATCCTTTGTTATTTTACTCCGTAGATAGCGGAATTCCCCAAATTTTTGTATGTTTTTGTTGCGTACTTTTAAATTTTCCATCTCTTGTAAACCACTCTTGCTTCTGTAAGGTTAAAATTTCAATCCGTTACTTTTGAAGGGCATAAACCTTATACCAATATTACAAATATGCTATAGTCAATCTACTGTAAGAGTACTCCGCGCGAGGCAAGCACCTAAAGGTTGTAAATGAAAGCTTTACACTAGTTGGCGCGTATCTACCTCTCCACCTGACAATTGAAGGGGTCGGGGAAAGACAGTGCTAACCCACATCAACATAATTTTACGCAACGTCATTTTAAAAGTTAACTGAAATCTACAAATCATGTTTTTAAATTTTTGTTAAACATTTGTTATTTTCTGTTGATGTAGGTTCTTAAGATCGTAAATATAGTATTCCGTTTAAAACGTGCCGAATATTTAATTTTACAGAATATTTAAGAAAAATATGGAAAATCACTCTTTCTCTCTAAACTAGGCTCTTTAGAGAAAAATGCTCTTAATAAAAGTTGTAGATCTTTTAATTTTTTATAAATTTGGTTATATACACTTTTGTCGTAAAATGCATACTAAGGCCAAAATCTTTAAAAAATCGATTTTTCACACGTTTTCGTGAGAAAAAATCAGAAAATCGCTAATTACTGCTAAACTAAGCGTCATACAAAAAAATGTTTGAAACAGAAGTTGTAGGTTTTTAAATTCTCTACAACTTTTATTATATAAGTTTTTGCGCTAAACTTTATATTAAAGCCGTAATCTTAAAAAAACAACGTTTTTACGTGAAAACAGCCTCACCGAGAATTTCAGCAAACATGGCGCCTACCCTATCTTGTAGAGAATCAAAAATTGAGTAAAATAGGCGATTTTAAAAAAAATCGTAGGACCAGTTTTTGAGAAAATCGCAAAAAACTGAAAAATTATACGAATAAACTAAGTTACTACTACTTCCGGTTGACCGATTTTGATGAAAATGTTCGTGTCGCGTCCGGTAGTGGTATGTAACTTAAGTTTCAAGTTTCAAGTTCGTACGATGTTCCGTTCTTGAGATATTCTGTTCACACACAGACACACACACACACAGACACACACACACACACAGACCAATCGCTAAAAACATGTTTTTTGGGTTCAGGGGGTCTGAAAACGTATAGATCCGGTGAAAACTCGATTTCGAAAAATCGACATGAAAACAATACTTTCCTTCCTATATATTCATATAGGCAAGAGAAAGTAAAAATCATGCTGGAAATTTTGTGGGTTAGCACTTTCTTCCGCCAACCCCTTCAATTATCTTGCACTACGTTCCATCATTAAAATCATCATTATCTACATCCAGCTAAAATAAACATTATCCTTTAAGCGTTTTCAATTATACCGTTCAATTATACAGTAATTGCAGAACAGTCGGACGTTAAAAAAAAAAAAAAAAAAAAAAATTATACCGTTCAGATTACTTGTAATTATTGTAGTTTCATAAAGAGACACCTTAATTAATTATTTTAACCATTACATTTAACAAAACAATTTTTGTCTACTTTTTAATGTTTACCGTTTTATTTTTCAAAAACTCAACACTTTCACTATCACGCATGTTAACAAAACATAGCTTACAAAACTTTTCAACTTCAGTCTACAAAGAAAATCGAAACAAACCGATACAATACCAAAAGATAAATGATGACACTAAAAATGAGTTAAACACGGGCAAGTGCAAACAGTTCTATTAAACTAGTCACAGAGATTAATTTTAATGATACAAAATAAACAATCTGAAATGATAAATAACGAATCGCTGGAATTGTTTACTCTCATGTTATAATTCAAGCGCATTAGTCTTATATTACTTCTTACCAAAAATAAAACTGAGTGTAATAAAAACCCACTAGACATAAATGGTAATGTAAAAATAGTAAATAATGTAACGAAAAATAACAATAGTAAAAGTTTTAGTTATTAATGGTAGGTAAACTAACAGCAGATTTATAAAACATTTTCTAACAAATGAACTGAACGTGTTTTTATTATTTTTATTTTTATATTTTTATTAATCAGTGTTGTATGGAATTTTGTTTTTGATCATGTTGTGCGTATTTTTAATTAATACGCATGCTCACTTGTATTGCTGGTTGCCTACGTCGGAGTACTCTTAGCGGAGGCAGACTCTAGTCTTGCTGTGCATTCTGTTTTTAAATATATCTCTTATATTCAAAAGTAAATCATTATAATGCATCCTGCAGTTTGAAATTATTTCTATTTTATGTAATAATTTCACTAACCTTCTTATTAAACTGCGTCACTTTTATTTTTATTTTTACTTACACGTGTTTCAATGGATTCACCATCATCAGAGTAAATAAAATAATTGAAACTAAAAAAATTTTTATCTCACTTATTTAAAATCTATAAAAGATGATGCATCTTCAGTCATTTGTATAAAACTGATTTAAAATTAATTTATTTTAATTTATCCCCTTCTCATATTTACTGTAGATATCAGCAGCAGTCAATATCACTTCATCATTCCTAAATTTGACCTGTTCATTCAAAATATCCTGTTTTTGCTCTTTTAAATATTTATAAATATGGAACATCTCATATTTTTCAATTTTATTTTTATTTATATACTCTTTTTTACTTTCTCTTGCCTATATGAATATATAGGATGGAAAGTATTGTTCTCATGTCGATTTTTTGAAATCGAGTTTTCACCGGATCTACACGTTTTCAGACCCCCTGAATCCAAAAAACATGTTTTTAGTGATTGGTCTGTGTGTGTGTGCGCGCGCGCGCGTGTGCGTGTGTGTGTGTGTGTATGTGTGTGTGTGTGTGTGTGTGTGTGTACAAAATATCTCAAGAACGGAACATCGTACGAACTTGAAACTTGAAACTTAAGTTATATACCACTACCGGACAAGACACGAACATTTTCATCAAAATCGGTCTACCGGAAGTAGTAGTTTATTCGTGTAATTTTTCACTTTTTTGTGATTTTCTCAAAAACTGGTCCTACAATTTTTTTAAAAATCACCTGGTTTACTCAATTTTGATTCTCTACAAGATAGGGTAGGCGCTATGTTTGCTGAAATTCTTGGTGAGGGTGTTTTTACGTAAAAAAAGTGTTTTTTTAAGATTACGGCTTTAATATGTATTATAGCGCAAAATTTTATATAATAAAAAGTGTAGAGAATTTAAAATTCTACAACTTTTATATCAAACATTTTTTGTATAATGCTTAGTTTAGCGGTAATTAGCGATTTTCTGTTTTTTCTCACGAAAATGTGTGAAAAATCGATTTTTTTAAGATTTTGGCCTTAGTATGCATTTTATGACAAAAGTGTATGTAATCAAATTTATAGAAAATTAATAGATCTACAACTTTTATTTATAGCGTTTTTCTCTACAGAGCCTAGTTTAGCGTGAAAGAGAGATTTTCCGTATTTTTAAGCCGAACTGAGGTTGATTTTCATTATGCGTCTTTCATATATGATTAAAATTAGGTTATGTTTATTGAGTTTAGTATTTTGTTTATTACTAATGTAAGGTTTATTGTTAATTATTTGCACTGGCAAGAGAAAGTTGTGTGAGTGTTTCATACCACATTTTTTTATTATTTTATTATTTTTATTTACTCTGATGATGGTGGATCCACCGAAACACGTTTAAGTAAAAATAAAAATAAAATGACACAGTTTAAAAAGAAGGTTAGTGAAATTATTATATAAATTCATTATATCTCTTATATGTTTTTTTTTTTTTTTAGTTAGAAGACTGTAATTATAAACCGTTAGATCCAGATGAGATTCGATTACCTCCACCTGCAGCTCCAAGCGAAAGATTACTCGCTGCCTTCAAATCTTTCTACGCTCCACCCGGACATTCTCATCCGAGAGACAGTGACGGCTGGGAGAAATTAGGTCTATATGAATATTACAGAGCGAAAAATGCGGCGAAAAAGAAAAAGGATGACGATATTGCTGCTGGTAGAAGAGAATTGTCTAGATCACCTTCACCTATCATCCGTGCAAAATCAAGGAGTAAAACTCCGCCTCCGAAAAAACGTTATAGAAGGTTTGTTTTCATTATTTTATAATTCTGTCTACGTAGGACTTTAATAATCATACATGAGATAACACGTTGAGCTGGGAGGCTAGAATTACAGATTCTTTGCTATGGTGGCCACCATTGCAGTGAAATAAAACGCCTTACGGCTTTAGGCTGTGATTACAGTGGAGTGGCGCAGTTACCAGAGGGGCGTAAACAAACATGTACCTGTTATAGGGTGCGTTTATAATGGAGCTGTGAAGAGAGCAAAAAGGAGAGAGGTGCATGAGAGCAGCGCTGAAAGAAACAAAATTGTTTGTTTTGCTAGCAGTGATAAACGCGCAGACCAGCGCATTCAGACATATTCGGCAGCCTACGAAATTATTTTTTATATTAGTACTGTATACCCATTTCTCGTGATTCATTAGTACAATATATTACTTTCTCTTGCCTTTATGAATGTATAGAAAGGGAAGCATTGTTTTCATGTCGATTTTTAGAAATCGAGTTTTCACCGGATCTACACATTTCAAACCCCCTGAACCCAAAAAACATGTTTTTAGCGATTGGTCTGTGTGTGTGTGTGTGTGTGTGTGTGTGTGTGTGTGTGTGTGTGTGTGTGTGTGTGTGTGTGAACAGAATATCTCAAGAACGGAACATCGTACGAACTTGAAACTTGAAACTTAACTTAGATACCACTAGAGGACTCGACACGAACATTTTCATCAAAATCGGTCTACCGGAAGTAGTAGTTTATTAGTGTAATTTTTCACTATTTTGCGAGTTTGTCAAAAATGGCTTCTATGATTTTTTTTAAAAATCCCTCATTTACTACATTTTTTATGCTCTACAAGAAAGGGTAGGCGCCATGTCTGTTGAAATTCTTGGTGAGTCTGTTTTCTCTTAAAAAAATTGTTTTTTTAAGATTGCGACTTTATTATGCATTTTAGCGCAAAAATGTGTCTAGTTAAAGTTGTAGAGAATTTAAAATTCTACAACTTTTATTTCAAACATTTTTTTTATAACACGGTAATTGGCAATGTTCTGTTTTTTCTCACGAAATCATGTAAAAAAATTGATTTTTAAAAGATTTTTAGCCTTATTATGCATTTTACGACAAAAAAGTATTATCACGTTTATAGGAAATTGAACGATCTAAAACTTTTATTTCGATCATTTTTCTCTACAGAGCTTAGTTTAGCGTGAAAGAGTGATTTTCTGTATTTTTAAGACTAACTGAGGTTGATTTTCACTTTACGTCTTTCACTCATGATGAAAATAAGATTATGTTTATTGAAGTTAGTTTTTTTGTTTATTTTGAATATTTTATTACTAATGTTAGGTTATATTGTTAATTATTTGCATTGGCAAGCGAAAGTTGTGTGAGTGTTTCACACCAGATTTTTTTTGTGTTGTTTTCAGCTACCTGAAAACTAATTCTCGTAACAATTAAAGTAAGATTATTGAAAATAACAAATATTTCTTTTTGAATCTATGTACTCACTGCAAAGTAACAGCTAATTGTTCTTCAGTACTAATTGGATTGCAAATTTCCATTGGCTACATTTGTGAGTTTACTTGATGCAAAATATAGTCAACAAAGCAGATTGACATTCTGAAGTATTGTGTAAACTTATTCGGATATAAACGTAATTTTTGGGCTATTATAGAGGTATAGTTAGGGCCTGGGAAGAGGAGGCTAAAACCTCCTATTGGGAGAAGGTGCCAGGCTGTGAACAGGCAAAGAAATTCATTGCCTATTCCAGCAGAAAGGCTGGGATATATAATAGACTAGGAAGACAGGACTTGAGGAGGGTAGTGGGCCTGATGACTGGTCATTGTAATCTTGGGTATCATTTATCCAAGATAGGAGTTGCTGAAGAGAGCCTGTGTAGATTCTGTCATGAGGCAGAAGAGAAGGCTGAGCATATTTTATGCAGTTCCAAAGTGGTTGGCTGCAAAAGAAGAGCGCTGATGGGTAAGGACGTGTTAACACCTTCTCAGGTAAGTGCACTAGATCCTAGGCAGATCCTGCGCTTTATTGAAAGTGTGGGTCTTGCATAAATAAGGAATAGGGGCAATCACAAAAGATCTTTTAGGTCGCGGTGAGGAGGGGCTGCAGAAGCCTGAACGCCCTGGTTGTAAAGAAGAAGAAGAAGAAACGTAATTTTAAGTACAAAAGATTCAATTCTCTATTTTCTTCTCGATCAGCATTTATTGGATAAACAGACTATCTTCTTAACAGTTGTCTTGGCTTACTAACGATTGTAAAACGCCAATTTATGTTCCTGCGATAAACATAGATATTTTCAGATGTTTCGCCTTCCGCATCGCATTCCTCACTGCTCTACAATATCGTGAGCTTGGTTTGACAAGGTTCTAACTGGCTTGACACTAGTTTTAAGAAAAAGCCATTTAAAGATTTACACTGGTGCGTATGAACAATAATTAAAATCTGGTGTGAAACACTCACACAACTTTCTCTTGCCAGTGAAAATAATTAACAATAAACCTAACATTAGTAATAAAACATAAGAAATAAACAAAAAACTAACCTCAAAAAACATAACCTAATTTTAATCATGAGTGAAAGACGCAAAATGAAAATCAACCTCATTTTGGCTTAGAAATACGGAAAATCACTCTTTCTCTCTAAACTAGGCTCTGTAGAGAAAAATGCTCTAAATAAAAGTTGTAGATCTTTTAATTTTCTATAAATTTAATTATATACACTTTTGTCGTAAAATGCATACTAAGGCCGAAATGTTTAAAAAATCAATTTTTCTCACGTTTTCGTGAGAAAAAAACGGAAAATTGCAAATTACCGCTAAACTAAGCGTTATACAAAAAAATGTTTGAAATAAAAGTTGTAGAATTTTAAATTCTCTACAACTTTTGTTATATAACGTTTTGCGCTAAAATGCATATTAAAGCCGCAATCTTAAATAGAAAATGTTTTTACATAAAAACAGCCTCACGCAGAATTTCAGCAAACATGGCGCCTATCCTATCTTGTAGAGCATAAAAAATGTAGTAAACCAGGCGATTTAAAAAAAAAATCGTAGGACCAGTTTTTGAGAAAATCGCAAAAAAGTGAAAAATTATACGAATAAACTACTACTTCCGGTTGACCGATTTTGATGAAAATGTTCGTGTCGGGTCCGGTAGTGGTATGTAACTTAAGTTTTAAGTTTCAAGTTCGTACGATGTTCCGTTCATGAGATATTCTGTTCACACACAGACCAATCGCTAAAAACATGTTTTTTGGGTTCAGGGGGTCTGAAAACGTATAGATCCGGTGAAAACTCGATTTCGAAAAATCGACATGAAAACAATACTTTCCTTCCTATATATTCATATAGGCAAGGCAAGAGAAAGTAAAAATGAAAAGTTAATAATTAGCAAACTGCTTTATATGGACAATATCTACAAATAATGCATACATTTACTTCCCTTGAATCATATTTGTGCTCAGTGAAGTCACAGCTGATTCTTTGGCAGTTAGTACCTTGTCAAAATTTTGTACTACTTTTTTTGTCTGTAGATACAACCATGTCAAATTTTGAATTCCTTTATTTCTAAAATAGAGTAATTCTGATCAGTGCAAAGTATAGATCACATCATGAGGACAAATAATATGTAAAAATCGTGTTGTGTTTAGGTCATCAGCCTGTAGGCTGGTTTGAACCTGTAGAGGTTTTACTAAGTAAAACGAGGAGTGAGGTGGTTTACCATTGCCACAACTCACTGAGTGAAAAATTACCCTTATCAGCATGCCAGGCCCTCTGAAAAGCATATATTTTCCACTCTGCAAATGAAACCTTCACTCCATTCACCACAGGGTCTGGCTGCATAATGAAATACATTACTTTCAGAGGAGATAACTCTGATTAGTGTCTTTTACACCTCTACCTCTTCTGTTCTTAAATGATTCAGTCATTTAATTGGCTGACCATCTGATAAGAAACAGAACTATTTATTTTAGCCCTGCAACTAACAGATTGAGTGTAAATAATTTGACACTCCACCTGTCTGTTATGGGCAAAAAAAATCGTAATTTTGTTACGGGTAATTAACGTTACGGGTAAAAATCGTAATTTTGTGGAAAATGTTAGTAAGAACCTTGTCAAACCAAGCTAGCGATATGTGCTCACCTCTTTGCAATCTCCTTGCTCTCCTCGCGGCTCCACTATAAACAGGAGTTTATTCGGCCACACGAATGACCTTACTTATTTGTAGTCACGTGTTAATAAATACGTGATAATATTACCTCTTGTTTTTTACTGTAATTTTTAGTCGAAGTCGTTCCCGATCGAAAGGAAGAGAATCGAGAAGTCCACAGTCCAGAAGAAACAACAATACTAGTAATTATAACAACAACAACAATCGCCGAAATAACCGGAATAGAGGCCGAGGTAACAATAATAATGCCAGCAGCGATAGAGGAGGTGGTGGTGATTCAAGAAGATCGCGTTCGAGGTCTCGTTCAAGATCTAGATCTCGATCAAGATCCCCGCATAATATTTCGATGCGACAAGATAAGGATCGCGATAATAGAAGCCCGACTCCACCTTCTTTCCTGTGAGTATTTCTGCTTAAATATAAAAGAAATTATTGAATCAATTGTATTATTGATTGTTTATTACTTTATCTTTGTAATCACCATTTCGGTTGATCCATTTTTGTAGGTGTAACAGTTTTTCTATTCTCATGTCATTGGGGAAGTTGAACGTTATCGTCATTGCTGAAGCATGTTCCGTTTAAATGTTCTTTCAACTTAGGAAACAGATTATAGTCATTGGATTAAAACTCAAAACAAGTGCGGTACTAGTACAACATACAGGTGCATTTATGTCGCCGTATTTTACGGTACCGGGATAGTACCGCATAGTACATACGTATATTCGATGTACATCAGTTTTATCTTAACGAACGAATTATAGTCGTAAGTCGTTTGGAAATGGCTGGACTATATTGTCGCAAAAATGATGAATTAGCAATTCTACAAAAGTACGAGGTAGGGTCAAAAAGTTCCCGGAATTGGTTATTAAAAATTTATTAAAAATATTTATAACATTCTTACATTATTTCCCTTCAAAATACTCTCCTCCTGCATCTACACATTTATTCCACCGTTCATATAATTGTTGGAAACACTCTTGAAAGCCGTTTTTTGAAAGTTCCTTCAGCCGCTCCGTCGCATTTTCAATCACCTCTGACGAATCAGCAAAACAATGTCCCTTCAATGCCATTTTTAACCTTGGAAACAGGTAGAAATCTGGTGGTGCGAGATCGGGAGAATATGGAGGATGTTCCAGAGTGGTAACATTATTCTTGGCAAGGTATTGTTTCACCATTAGGGATCGATGTGCTGGGGCATTGTCGTGCAACAAATACCAGTCATTCTCTGCCCATTTTTCAGGTCGTTTTCGTCGAATTGCATCTCGTAGCCGTTTTAAGATCTCTGTGTACAATTCTTTATTTACTGTTCTCCCTTCAGGAATAAATTCATAATGAATCACTCCACGGTAATCAAAAAACACCTCCAACATCACCTTACCCCAGCTTCTGTCCAAGCGAAATTTTTGTTTTCTTGGTGAAGTTTTTGACTTCCATTCAGCGGACTGCCGTTTTGTCTGAGGGTCGTAAAGAAAGCACCATGTCTCATCACCTGTAACAATTTTGCGCAGGAAGCTGTCATCTGCATCAGCCATTTCAATCAAGTCCCTGGACATGGTCACTCTCATTTCCTTTTGCTCAGGGGATAACATTTTTGGAACAATGTGCAAGCAAACACGGTGCATGTTCAAGTCATTATGAAGAATGCTGTGAACACTCCCATGTGAAATACCAACTTCAGAGGCAATAGTATTGATGGTTGTTCGCCTGTCCGCACGCACAATTTGTCGAACGCGCTCAACATTGTCGTCTGTAGTGGAAGTGGAAGGCCGCCCAGTCCGAACGTCATCTTCAATTGTTGTGCGACCGTCGCGAAAACGCTTATGCCACTCGTAAACTGCTGTTTTCTTCATCGCAGAATTTCCGTATGCTTTTTTTAGCATCTCAAGAGTCTCCGAGGGTGATTTCTCCAGCAACACACAGAATTTAATATTGCCACGCTGCTCTAATGACGACATTGCACAATCCGACGAAAGACAGAAACTACGATCTACAATATTAAACACCGAACGCACGGAACCAACTACAACTGCCTGCTAACCTCAAAAGCACATTCACTACCAGTTATGCCAACCTCACAAACAAAAATTTCCCTTTCAGCTTACAAATACGTGACTGTAAGTGACCATTCCGGGAAATTTTTGACCCTACCTCGTATTACTTTTCAGTAGAAGAAAAACAAGTTTACCAAGTCAGTGTAAAATCAGATTTTAATATAATCTTTTAGGGTTTTGTAGTAAATTGCATTTACATTTTATGTTTTACACAATGATTACGGTTATCAAAATAATGAAAACCACATTGTGAAAGTAGCGTATCCATCGTATTGAATCTGAAATAAGTGTAGAAAGCATAATAATAAATTGCAATAGCATATCTGCAGATTCATTACTCCATCGCAGTGAATTTGAGGACAGTGAACATAACTCGCATTAGCGAATTAACAAATGTTCAAATTCAATGGTTCGCTATTGTGAAACTATTATCTCTTGCATATTCGCTAGAAAACATATGGCATTTCCTTAGATACGGAATTTAATACAGATTCTATACTTCACCACAGTGTATTATATAGATTCAAGCACGGTAAATAGAAGGGACAGTAGGGGTCATGTGCATGATCGGCCGTTATGAGTACATACCGTCACTAGCAAATTACGTCACCAGTGTGGAAAGCACCAGTTTTTCTAACTTCGTTCTTCTACATTAACCCTTTGGAAACGGACTGTTGCGCATTAAACAGAAGAATTGCAAAATTTAAAACGCGCTTTCAAAACAACTGTTTTATCTAACGTCACTACTGATGAAAAATTCTGAAAATATTACAGTTGATTCATATAATACGTACCCGTCTTTTGCATATAATTACAACAAAATCGCTTGATAATTCTTTGCATTTAGGTGAGCTAAATTTTCATCCACGAAAATTTTTGTGTTCATTTTATATTTTTTACTATAACGGGCTTAAATTCCAGTTTAGCAAAAAAAATTTATAAAACATGTTTTGTAGACAAGAGTTTACTGGATTAAATGTTATTTTTTATTTAAATTTCCTTAAATATTTGATGAAGTTACAAAATGTTCAACATGAGTCCATTTTCACATCACAGGGAAGTAGGAAGGAATGGTATTTTACATTCTTTACAGTAATGTCAGAGAACCTTTATTATATTTAGGTTACAGCTGTAAGCAAAGCAATGTAGAAAATTCTTTTCCCTACAACCACGTGTTTTGAAAAATTCTGAAGGTTTGGTTAGAAGGAAGCCGTTATACGTCCTTTGCAACCCGGCAAAGTGTCGAATTTTTTTGCCTCTGTGATTGTAAACCTCCTTCTGAAAAGTAAAATGGACTCATCTTTCCTTTTCAAGGCCAAAAATCGTAACGATAGCTTCAACACAAACTAAAGAACATGCATGTACGTTGACTGACTTACCAGCTACATGGATATCCATTCAAAACAAACAATTCCCAAACCATCAATGCTACCTACACTCTATAGAGGGAATAAAAGTTTTCCCTATTATGATATTCTATTTCTGAAAACATTATCAGATGCGTTAAAAGAATTTCCTACAAGAAAAGTGCAATATTTACCGTTGTTCGATTTATACTGACCTTGCAGAAGCACGTTTTATCGCCCCAACCACAATCCATTCGACATCATTTGAAATTAGATTACCACTGTGAACAGGGTTAAACACTAATATTGAGAAATTATAATTTTGTTTTGTCTACTATAATAATAACAACGAGAATAATAATGATAATAAAGAATTGTAATGAAATTTAAGTAAAATATAATAAATAAGTAAGTAAAATAAGTAAATATAATAAAATATACGAGGGGGTACCCAAAAGTATCCGGAATAGCTCTGCTGTGGGCGGAGCTTGTGCAGTACAAATTCCCGCCACTAGGCTGCTTGTAGCGCTACTCATTGCCAGTTCAATGCCATTTTGTTCGTTGATCTAGCTTGTTCTGCTCTCGTGCAGTGATTGTTCTCGCTAGTGCTGTTTTGTGCTCGTGTCGTTTTTCATGATGGCAAGTTTTAATGAACAACGTGCGGCTGTGAAATTTTGCTTCTTGCTCGGTAAAAACGCCGCGGAAACAGTTGTAATGTTGAACACAGCTTACAAAGACGACGCTATTGGAAAAACCCAAGTGTACGAGTGGTTTTTGCGCTTTAAAAATGGCGACATGTCGATTGAGAACAAACCTCACTCATGATTAAAATAAGGTTATGTTTTTGAGGTTAGTTTTTGTTTATTTCTAATATTTTATTAATAATGTTAGGTTTATTATTAATTATTTGCATTGGCAAGAGAAAGTTGTGTGAGTGTTTCACACCAGATTTTTTTTGTTGTTTTTTATTGAGTGATGATGCCCACATAAGCCTTGGGCTTGTGCGTAGATAATGATAGTAGCCTATCTGGCATAGTACCCAGTTGCGCTGACCACGACACCACGGGCCGTGGTGTCGTGGTGTTGATGATTTAAGTGAACGTATTGTCTGTAGATATTAACATTATGTTTTATCAAACATCCTATGTAGGATTTTAAACAGTTGTATTATTTAAAATACGTATCGTTTTAAATATAAGAACCAACTATTTCTTATTTACCATGGTAGGAGCAGGAAGTTTTAAATTTTGACATAAAAAATTTTAATTTACTGAAGATGTGTACAAGATACACGAAAGCGCTATAAACATTAGTAAGTGTTTTATGTTACCGTATTCTGGTGGTTAGAAATATATATTTCAATTAACATTATGAAATAAAAATGTTTAAAGACGTCTGTAACTGTAATATAAATAAATACATGATATTCTTTAGCGTACTTTTAGGAAAATAAAATGGTTGTGAATATTTAAAAGTTAGGCCTAATGTTATATGTTATTTTCTGCATAAGGATTTTTAAACTCGTATTCAGTGAGCTTTATTTAAATCTTTGTTTTTGGCTTTAATATAAGGTATTTCCCGCAAAAGTTCAGTAATTTTTTTTCTCGCAGACCAAATTTTTGTTTCTCAACGCTGTAAACTCTTCAGATTCTTTTGCGTTGTAGATT
The DNA here is from genome assembly GCA_035578175.1 of Catonia carolina. Lineage (NCBI taxonomy): Eukaryota > Metazoa > Arthropoda > Insecta > Hemiptera > Achilidae > Catonia > Catonia carolina. The sequence continues at coordinate 2,658,542 of JAQMRL010000017.1, read as the reverse complement.
GTGTGTAAAATAGAAGGATTATTTTCATTAGCAATACAAGGTTTGTAACAACCATAATTTTCTCCTTGCGAAACAGGAAGTTTTACTATTTTTTCTTTTTTCACGTCTCAAATTTCTTTAAAATTTTAAACAGTTCCGCGAGTTGGTATCTTATGGAAGTACAGACAATTTTAATTGTCTTTTAGCTTTCAAGTTACAATGTTCAGATTTTAAATCCCGTTTGATGTCGTCGCAGTCTTCAATATCAGCACCACAAACACGTACTGAATCAACCGAAAAATTGTTATTATTAAACTTTTAAACGATTAAATTTTCTACAAATTTATTTAAGAAAAAATACACCTTTATTTACCATTTATGAAAGTAATAATCTTACGTTAAACACAAAAATGTGTTATTTCTTTGCACCAATTCTTGTGTTTTATGTAAGATATCTCTGAAAGTATTGCATTTACAGCTCTGGAACCAATTTTATTCAATTTTTCAGATTAAAAACCATAAGAAACATTCGTATTTGTATCTTTGTAACTACCTTTAACATTTTTATACGGCCTTACTTCACCAAGGGTACAGAGTTCTAGGTGAAATTTTTCGCTAGCCATAACTCGCGAAGCGTTTTCAGGCATATGTTTATATGAACTTTTTTTCTCATTTTTAGCTATAGAATGAGATACCAAGAGATTACCGTATAATTTTGAATCACCCTATAGATAGGTATTCTGAGTTTTAGTTGTATTTGAATTTAATTGTTTGCTTTTTGTTTTCTTTGTGTTGTAGTGGTTCATCGTATGGAAAGATATCTACAGAAAGGCTAGATGAGAGTAATAAAGGTCATCAAATGCTGAGGAAAATGGGCTGGGGAGGTGCTGGGTTAGGTGCAAAGGAACAGGGGATCGAACAACCGATTGAAGGTGGAGAGGTAATTTATCAGTTTACACTTTTTTACTTTCTCTTGCCTATATGAATATATAGGAAGGAAAGTATTATTTTCATGTCGATCACAACAAATACACTCTTCACCAGATCTACACGTTTTCAGACCCCCTGAACCCAAAAAACATGATTTTAGCGATTGGTCTGTGCGTGCGTGCGTGTGTATGTGTACAAAATATCTCAAGAACGGAACATTGTACCAACTTGAAACTTGAAACTTAAGTTGCATACCACTAACGGACCCGACACGAACATTTTCATCAAAATCGGTCAACCGGAAGTAGTAGTTTATTCGTGTAATTTTTCAATTTTTTGAGATTCTCTCAAAAACTGGTCCTACGATTTTTTTTAAAATCGCCTGATTTACTACATTTTTTATGCTCTACAATATAGGGTAGGCGCCATGTTTGCTGAAATTCTTGGTGAGGCTGTTTTCGCGTAAAAGAATTGTGTTTTTAAGATTGCGGCTTTAATATGCATTTCAATGCAAAAATGTATATCATAAAATTTGTAGAGAATTTGAAGTCCTACAAATTTTATTATACAAGTTTATCGGTAATTAGCGATTTTCTGTTTTTTTCTCACGAAAACGTGTGAAAAATCGAATTTTTTAACATTTCGGCCTCAGTACCGGTACTCATTTTACAATTAAAGTGTATATTTTAAAAAAAAATAAGTGTATATAACCAAATTTATAGAAAATTATAAAATCTACAACTTTTATTTAGAGCATTTTCTCTACAGAGCCTAGTTTAGTGTGAAAGAGTGATTTCCCTTATTTTTAAGCCAAACTGAGGTTGATTTTCACTTAACGTCTTTCACTCATGATTAAAATAAGGTTATGTTTTTTGAGGTTAGTTTTTTGTTTATTTGTAATGTTTTATTACTAATGTTAGGTTTATTGTTAACTATTTGCATTGGCAAGAGAAAGTTGTGTGAGTGTTTCACACCAGATTTTTTACTTTCTCTTGCCTATATGAATATACAGGAAGGAAAGTATTATTTTCATGTTGAATTTTTGAAATTGAGTTTTCATCGGATCTACACGTTTTCAGACCCCTTGAACCCAAAAAACATGTTTTAGCGATTATCGTGTGTGTGCGAACAGAATATCTGAAGAACAGAACATCGTATGAACTTGAAACTTAAGTTAGGTACCACTAGAGTACCTGACTCAAACATTTGCGCCAAAATCAGTCAACCAGAAGTAGTAATTTATCCATGTCATTTTTCACTTTTTTGTGATTTTCTCAAAAATGGCTTCTACAATTTTTTTTTAAATCGCCTCATTAACTATTTTTTTTATGCTTAACAAGATAGGGTAGGCGCCATGTCTTAAAATTCTTGGGGAGGCTGTTTTCTCATAAAATATTTGTTTTTTTTTAAGATTGCGGCTTTAGTATGCATTCAAGCGCAAAAATGTATATAATTAAAGTTGTAGAGAATATTAAATTCTACAACTTTTATTTCAAACATTTTTTTGTATAACGCTTAGTTTAGCGGAAATTAGCAATTTTCTGTTTTTTTTCTCACGAAAACGTGTGAAAAATCTATTTTTTTAAGATTTCGGCCTTAGTATGCATTTTACGACAAAAGTGTATATAATATAATTTATAGAAAATTAAAAGATCTACAACTATTATTAAGAGCATTTTTTTGTACAGTGCGTAGTTTAGCGTGAAAGAGGGATTTTCCGTATTTTTAAGCCAAACTGAGGTCGATTTTCATTTTACGTTTTTCACTCATGATGAAAATTAGGTTATGTTTATTAAGGTTAGTTTTTTGTTTATTTCAAATGTTTTATTAATAATGTTAGGATTATTGTTAATTATTTGCCTTGGCAAGAGAAAGTTTGTGAGTGTTTCACACCAGATTTTTTTTTGGTTTATTCCGCTTTTCTCAATATCCTTACAGCAGAATGCTGTAAGGATGAACTTTTCTGCCATTTCTTATACTCCTTTACCAGAGCAAGGATTTCATTCACTGTATCACTTGTCTAGCCTGCACAATCTGGTTAGAGATGTCCTCCCTGAAATTTCCGTCCTGTCACCAAACTTCCTATTTGTCAGTATTCTTCAAAACAGTTTGTTAGTGTTATTTTGGTTAAATCCGAAAGTTTGCCCATAACGAGCTGGTGGAGTGTTAAATTAATTGCACTCTATCTGTTGATTCCAGGGCTACAAAAAATAGTTCTGTTTCTTATCACATGTTCAGCCAATTATATGACTGAACTATTTAAAAACAGAAGAGGTAGAAGTGTAAAAGATACTAGTCAGAGTTATCTCCTCTGAAAGTAATGAATTTGACTATACAGCCAGACCCTGTGGTGAATGAAGTGAGGTGTCATTTGCAGGGTGGAAAGTGGATGCTTTTCGGAGGGTTTGGCATGCTGATAAGCTTACTCTTAGTCAGTGAGGAAGGCTTAGTAAACCATTTCACTCCTCGTTTTTACTTAGTAAAACCTCCAGAGGTTCAAATCAGCCTTTCGGCTGTTGACCTAAACAACAATCCAAAATACTGGTTTGAACCTCTCTTGGAGTGAGGTGGTTTACCTTTGCCTTCCTCACAGAGTGGAAAAGTATGCTTATCAGGATGCCAGGCCCTCTAAAAATCATTTACTTTCCACTCTGCAAATGACACTTTCACTTATTCACTAAAGGTCTGGTTGTGTAATTAAATTCATTACTCTGATTAGTGTCTTTTACACCTCTACCTCTTCTGTTCTGAAATGCTTCAGTCGTATAATTGGCTGACCATGTAATAAAAAAAACAACTATGATTTATAGCCCTGGAACTAGCAGATCAAGTGCAAATAATTTAACACTCCTCTTGCCTGTTATAGGTTGTATTATTTAAAACCATGATCAATGCTATTTTGATAGATTTATGAATGAATTTTTTTTTCAGATCAGAGACAGATCCGATCAGTATAAAGGTGTCGGCGTTAGTCTTAACGATCCTTACGAAAATTTCCGTAAGTCTAAAGGTCAAGCGTTTATTACAAGAATGAAAGCTCGTGCCGAAGAAAGAGTGTAAGTTTCAATAAGTATACAATATATCTGTCGTGTTCTAGGTTGTTGTTGTTTAGGTCATCAGCCGAAAGGCTGGTTTGAACCTGTAGAGGTTTTACTAAGTAAATCGAGGAGTCAGGTGGTTTACCATTGCCACAACTCACTGAGTGGAAAAGTACACTTATCAGCATGCCAGGCCCTCTGAAAAGCATATATTTTCCACTCTGCAAATGACACTTTCACTTCATTCACCACAGGGTCTGGCTGTATAATGAAATCCATTACTTTCAGAGGAGATAACTCTGATTAGTGTCTTTTACACCTCTACCTCTTCCGTTCTTAAATGATTCAGTCATTTAATTGGCTGACCATGTGACAAAAAACAGAACTATTTATTTTAGCCCTGCAACTAACAGATTGTTCTAGGTTAACGTTTTCAAATCTTTATATAAATTTTATTTGGAAGGTTACCTCCAGTAACAGTGGGTTTTTAACACTTTAAGTGCCATGCCCATAATATTACGGTTAGCCTAAATCTACGAAGAATGCCATGCCTGTAATACATATTAGTTTTGACAGTTGATAGCGAGAAATGCCATACTTATCATACGAGTTCTGTTTAAAAAATAACCAAATTTTTGGTTTTAAATCTTTATTATTAATTTTTTTTTTATTGAGTGATGATGCCTACATAAGCCTTGGGCTTGTGCGTAGGTAATGATATGTGGTGATTTACTGATAAAAAAAATGCCAGACCTGACCGGGAATCGAACCCGGGACCCTGGCATAGTAGCCAGTTGCGCTGACCACTACACCACGGGCCAACTGTGTTTTACATATTATTCGTTCTTGTCCCCTTCAAAGTGCTCCCTTCCCCTATTCACACACTTTTCCCAGCGGTTTTCACTTTGCAAAGCAGTCCTGGATAGCATCGTTTCAGATGTGCTTCAAGGTCTGCGACGAGTTTTCTTTAATGTCATCAACAGTCTTGAAACGACGTCCTTTCATCATCAATTTTAATTTCGGAAATAAAATCACCAGAAGCCAGATCTGGGGAGTACGAAGTATGAGGACGACAGTCATCTGATTTTTGGCCCAAAACTGAATGTGCGGGCGCATTGTCGTGATAGAGGAACCATGAGTTGTCTCGCCACAACTCTAGTCGCTTTTTGTGAAGTTTTCATGGCACGATCCAATTGAGATCCAACCTCTTCTGAAAGTTCTCTGACAGTCAGTTGACGATTTGCACGCACCAGATCATGGATTTTCCTAACATGGGAGTTATCAGTTGAAGTAAAAGGCCTTCTTGGTTGAGGGTCATCGTCAATTGACTGGCAACCACTTTTAAATCTAAAAAATCATTCAAAACATTGCGTACAACTCAGAGAATCATCTCCATAAGCTTGTTTCAAAATTGAAATATTTCTGTGAAAGTTTTTCTCAGTTTCACGCAAAATTTCATGTTGCATCTTTGCTCGCGAATATCGCACATTACAAAATATGTCAATAGCACTTAAACATATTGTACTAAACACACAACATCATGAAAAATAAATGAGATATCAACAATCCAAGAACATGTGTTTACAAAAGAAATGACGTAGAACAGTGCGGTGCCAACCGCACATCGCTATAAAATTCCCATTAGTGTGTAATTCAAAAAGTTCAGTTATTTTTTGAACAGACCTCATATTATAGGTGTGACTTTCATTCATGCTACTGACCATTTAATGTTTGGTTGATGTATAGTGCGAGTCCAAGCTGCGTGTAGTTGCGGAGGGGGGGTGAAGGGTACGGGTCAGGTATAATGAATGAGTGATGTATGCTAGGAGAACTATTCTTATATTACTCTGATACAAAACATTCCTGCCCATAACAGACAGGTGGAGTGTCAAATTATTTACACTCAATCTGTTCGTTGCAGGGCTAAAAGAAATAGTTGTGTTTCTTATCACATGGTCAGTCAATTAAATGACTGGACCATTTAAGAACAGAAGAGGTAGAGGTGTAAAAGACACCAATCAGTTATTTCCTCTGAAAGTAATGAATTTCACTATACAGCCAGACCCTGTGGTGAATGAAGTGAAGGTGTCATTTGCAGGGTGGAAAGTGAGTGCTTTTCGGAGGGCCTGGCATGCTGATAAGCATACTCTTTCAACTCAGTGAGGAAGGCAATGGTAAACCACCCAACTCCTCGTTTTTACTTAGTAAAACCTCTAGAGGTTCAAACCAGCCTTTCGGCTGTTGACCTAAACAACACAAAACATTCGTTTTAAAACTTTCCGTATTTAAAATATTTGTTTGTATTTATTACATTAATTTATTTACATATTTTGATATAAAATGGTAAGTTAAATATTATGAATCCGACCAAGTTAATAACCCGGTAGGTATTTGTTAAATTAATGCGCCGGATGATAAGAATATTTTTTTAGTCTAGTTAGTAGACGCGCTACCACTACAAATGCATAATCAGCTGTGAAACACTACTAACACTCATTCATTCTCCCACTACTACTATAACAACGCACGCACTCCATTCCACAACAACTACATGGAGCTGCGACTCAAGCTATACTTTTTTCTTGCAATAGAATTTCTTAATGTAAGTGAGGGTAAGCGTGAACGCTGGTCACAGGTCACTGACAAGCAAGACAAGAGCCTGCTGGTATAGATACTGAAGTCACGAGATTGCCTTTTGTGTATGGATGGGCTGTGAAGAAGGGAACTGAAAATATGACAGTGCTGCCAACCTCAACAGTAAGACACTAATTTGTACATTTCACTACCGTAAAGTTTCTGCATACATTTCGTAAGCTGTGGTTTAATCCGAGAAAGTTTTCTTCATAAACCTTATAAGAAATAAATCTGATCTGTAATACTGCCTATAGCTTAATTACACGACTAGAATTGTTTGATTTACTGTAATTACCAGCTACCTTATTTCATTGGAACAAATTTTCTACGAATGAATCGCCTTCTTTACGATCGCTGTCGTTGGCGTCTTCACTAGTCTACCTAACCGCTTCCTTTTTTTTCCACGTGTCAAAAATGTTGAAGAATAGCTTCTTCACGTCTTTAATTTCCTTTATTTTTGGAATAATTATAGAAAGAGAAACATCACAGTAGTTAGCCACTCGCTCATGGCTTTTGTTAAGAGGCATTGAAAGGCATTTTTGTTTAGTTTCAAGTTCTCAGCATTTTATTACACTGCATATTACATTTCGTTCAGCACTGTGAATAGTCTGCCCACATTTATGAGAAACTAACATTTCTGTTTACGGTAAGAAACAGTTATATTCGTACCGTTAACCTAAAAAAGGTTCCGCGGTATAGTGTATAGGCTATGCTCTGGGTATTGTGTAAGTTTTTATGTTTGTTGTACTGAAATTAAAGCAGTCGCGCTTGCACACTGATGCTGTTCCCCCTTTACCCCTCGTTGCAAACAAGGGCAAACTCAATGGATGACACAAGTGACTATAGAAATAGTCCATTATATTTTAACCCTTTTAGTGCCAGCCCTCCTAGTACTAGTTGTGCTAAGATTGCCAAGCCATTTTTCGCTGTTGTGACATGCAAAAGTATTAAATTACGTTATAAAAAAACCATGCACTGTGGAGATATGAAAATTTACACTTACCATAAAAAGATATGCAGAATTTAGTATCTATAGTTGAATATTTATTTTGATATATACAAATATTAAAAATAAAATGTTTTTTTAATCACAAACTACCACATATAATTATTTTTTTCACTTTCACTCAAGTTTTTGACACTAAAATTACTTAAAAATAGTTTTATTTTATTTCTACCAGAAAGCACATTTAATTTTGATTAATTTGATATAATTTGTATTTACATATGTTAACAATTAGTTTATTTACAAAAAAAAAACAGTTCAGAACCGACACGGTGAAAACTTGGTGGGTTGACTTTGAGTTCCTAAAATTACTTTTTACGCAAATTACTATTTATAATAATAATAATGTAACATTTATTTATTTGTAATAATAATGTAATAACTATTTATAATGCGTAAATTACTTATTTACGCACAAGCGGCAGACGCATGGGTAACATAAACAAACAAAATGGAAGTACACAGCACCGGCCTATTGAATCGCCAACAACTTCGTCGCTGTATATGCTAAGAGGTTAAAATTATATTCATTTTGTACACAAAAAACCACTCTTTCAATCAGTGTTAATACCAACGCTATCTGTTAGAAATTACGAGAACTAGAACCATTCAAACTTTGCGGCCGATTGGATCGGCCATGGCAATCTTCGCAGTAGTACGAATGGCCGATCATATCGGCCGCTGGCACTCTAAGGGTTAATCGGACGTCTCACAGTAAATGCTGGTGGGGAAACCTGCACGCTGGTCATTTCGCATATCAGCTCACGGGTTTGTTTTGCATAAACTGGCTTGCTGCTTCTTGACACGTTGCTAAGTGTACTTAGCGTCATGTAATACGTATTCATAAATAATAACAGATTTTTAACATAGGTTCATAAAAATAACTTTAAAAGATTATTACTGGCTAAACAATGCTTTATAATATTGATTATTGGTAGTGAAAATGTTCAAAATACGTACCTCAAAGTAATCACAAGTCTTTCTTCTGGTAATATTGGTTGCTTGTGCAAGTTGCACCATTGTTTTTGTAAAATAAAGTTCTACTTTTGACAGTATAAAATTAAACGGTTCCAGAGTCACTCTCTTGTATTTAAAAAAACCTGTCTATCTATTTTTAATTGCGGAAAAAGATGATTATGCCGTACAATTTTCCATTCTTATTAATGTTACTGACGGTATCGTCTTTAAATAATAATAATAATTTGGTGTAAACGTTTTCCATTAGAAATAATTCATCATGACTGCTGCTACTGGAACTCATGTTGAATACCGACAACTGAATGAAGGTAAAGCGTGTAGTTACATGCTCCCATTATGCGTGCTCGACAGCATGAATCAGCACCTGCGATCAGCGTTCAGTGTGTGCTTACCCATACTCTTGACAAAATGGTGCCATATCCTGAAGAAAATTTTTTTCTATATTACCATTATACAGAGTGATTATAAATGAAATATACACTTTCGACAGCTTCATAAACATCAAACTGGTGTATTTGAATACAGTAAATGATAAAGGTTTGTAGGGAATTTTTTAAAGTTTATGTTGGTACAACTGTTACTACCATTTTATTGTTGGCTGCTGTTACAACAACCAGTCTAGCAAAATGGCCGCTACTCAAGTGGAGAAAGCTTGTTGTGTTCTTGAATTAGCCAAATAAACTCGGTTACGGTTGTGCAGCGTCATTTCAGAACAAGATACGGTAAACCACCACCAAGGCAATCAATCTATGACTGGTATAAACATTTTGAAAACAGTGGATGTCTGTGTAAAAAGGAAGAGTACTGGAAGACCTTCTGTTACAGAAGAACAAATTGATAGTGTTCGTGATGTTTATGTACCAAGTCCAGGAAAATCAACAAGATCAGCAAGTTTAGAATTGCTAATTCCTCAACCGACTGTGTGGAAAATTCTGCGGAAACGTTTGAAAATGACACCTTACAAACTGCAGTTAGTACAAAGTTTAAATACCAGTGTTAAAGTCGTACGTGAAAATTTTTGTCTGGAGATGCAACATTGTGTTGAAATTGACGACGCATTCTTTAATCGCCTAATTTTCAGTGATGAATGTAATTTTCACATTGGTGGAAAAATTAATAGACATAATGTTAGAATATGGGGCACAGAAAACCCAAAGTTAACTTTAGAGCATACACGCGATTTCCCTAAAGTAAACGTCTTTTGCGCATTATCTCGTGAAAAGGTTTACAAGCCGTTCTTCTTTCACCGTCAGTAACCGGAGTAATTTATCTGGACATGTTAAATGAATGGTTAATGCCTCAACTCCAGGAAGATAGTGATAACTTCATTTTTGACCGAGATGGAGCTCCGTCTCACTGGCACTTACAGGTCAGAAATTATCTTGATGAACGTCTTCCTAGACGATGGATTGGCCATGCAAGTGAGGAAAACATTGTGTTTACACCGTGGCCACCTCGTAGTCCAGACTTAACGCCCTGCAACTTTTTCTTATGGGGTTATGTAAAAGACAAAGTTTTTGTACCACCGCTTCCTGTAGATATCGATGATCTAAAACAACGTATCGCAAATGCTCTTGCCACAGTTGACCGTCATATGCTTAATCGTGTGTGGGAAGAATAATTTAACTACCGTGTTGATATCTGTCGTGTTACAAATGGTGCACACATTGACACCTGTAAATATTTTCAATATAATTTAATGAATTCTTCCCTGGTAATCATGTAATTACCTTAACTTTTCAAAAATAAATTTTCTATAAGCTATCAAAACTGTCTATTTCATTTATAAACACCCTGTACATTGATTGACTTATTTTAATTTTTTCTGTTTTATTTTTTTGTTCTAGGCAAGAGCGGGATAGGACAGCGTGAATAAAAATGTTAGATTAAATAAAATTCCTAACATTTGTAAGCGCGTGCAACTTTGTATATATTAAAACCTGTTGTGTAGAATACTGAATGAATTTATCTTGTTAAGATTATTGTCTAATTTAAAAAGGTAATTTTTTTTTAATTTTAATCTAATAATTGAAGTGAATTGTGAATATTTCATCAAATATGTTTTATTTGAAAAGAATTGGTGTTTTTATTAATATTATATCCTATTGTCGATTTTTTTACAATAGATACCCGAGTTTGGAGCCTTGTTTCTTTAAAATCGCTTGGGCAATTTTAACGTACTATGCTCCAAAATGTAGCTGATTTCAATCTGCATTGTTGCATGTCAGTTTTATATTTTTAGCGTTATATCAAGATGAGAAGAAAAAAAAGAGCTGGTTTTTTTGTTCCTACAACAGATCGCATACTTTTAGAGGCTTAAAACTCAAACACCATTCGACCGATTTGAGATTTTGCTGGAATATAAACCTGTATGTTGTTATTGTATGTACAAAATTTCAAATTTTTAGCGTATTTAAATTTTGAGTTATTAGTGAAATTCTGAACCCCTGTTAACTCCGTAACCGCTCATCAATTCGACAATTCCAAAACATCTTTTTATTCAGTTTAAAAAAATTAATACAAATTCATTAATATTATAAAACAGCAATTGACCAGTTATTTGGTACAATTTTTTAAATATTTAAATGATGGTAGATACTGTTGGGGATGGAAGAAGCTTAACCATGTTGCCACATCTTTTAATCGGTTGTGTTCTTTTCTCTTTCTGCTAAAGTCGCCTTCCGACGTAACATACAAGTAGTTTAGTTGACAATTGTAAGTAAATGATGAATGGGAATTAACATTGGGTTATCATGTTTGCTATGCGTATACTGGAGGGACAGGTTCCAGGTATACTAATAAAAATAGGTAGTAGGCCTACCGATTTACAACGCGGCAACATGGTTAAGGTTCTTCCACCCCCGCAGCATCTACCATTACTTAAATATTTAAAAAATTCTACCAAATAACTAGTCAATCGCTGTTCCACAATATTAATTAATTTGTATTATTTTTTTTATATTGAATATAATGGTTTTTTAAAATTGTCGAATTAATGAGTGGTTACGGATTTAACAGGGATTCAGAATTTTACTAATAACTTAAAATTTAAATATGCTAAATATTTGTAATTTCTTACGTACAATAACAACATACAGGTTAATAAGCCTCTAAATGCATCCAATGTGTAGCAACAAAAAAAAAACTGGCTCTTTTTTCTTCTCATCTTGATATCGGAATATTAATAAACGCAAAAAACATGTAACAACGCAGATTGAAATCAGCTAAATTTTGGTGTATACGAGGTCTGTCCAATAAATACGCGAACTGAGCCCATAAAAACTTTATTTTGCAAAATTTAGTCTACATCAAGTTTGTCCCCTTTAAAGTACTCTCCATTTATTGCTATGCACTTATTCCATTTTCTTTTTCACTGTTTAAAGCACCCTTGGAAGTCCTCAGCAGTTAGGCAAGAACACTAAAGTGTTCTTGTCGTTTCTTGCTTTATTGTGTCCAAATCTTCCCAGTGACCCCTCATCACGTTTTTGCATTTTGGGAATAGGAAAAAGTCGCAGGGGTGATATCTGGTGAATAAGAAGGATGATCAAGGATGGTGATTGAATTTTTTGCCAGAAACTGGTGAACAATCAATGCTGAATGTGCAGGTTCATTGTCGTGGTGAAGGATCCATCAATCACCTTGACAAATGTTCAGTTAAAATAGTGTGCACTGTTGATTTTCCTAGATTCAGTTCATCAGCTATCATTCGGACAGTTTTTCAACGATCAGTATGGACAAGGGACCGCACATGATCAATGTTGTCATCCAACACAGGTGGTTGAAGGTCGTCCCGGCCTTGCATCATCCGTGGCATCTTGTTGGCCATCTTTAAAACGCTTAATCCACGTGAAAACTGATGTTTTCTTCAGAGCATTATCACCGTAAACAGCTGTCAACATTTCAGTAATTTTTTTATAACTTTTACTGCACTTTACCAAAAACTTGATATTGATTCGTTGCTCCATGATTTCGTCAGTTTCCATTTTTGACAACAGTAAAAACAAGGACAACAGAAACTAACATAACTAGCACTAAAGGCACAGTTTGACGATCCGTCAAGCACTGACGGCTCATTGGGAATCAGGCAACTGGCGCCGCTAGTGGGTGGGACTATAGTCCGTGTCATGGGCACTAGCTCGTTAAAATTGAACAAGCGGTTTTGAAGAAACAAGACTCCAAACTCGAGTATCTACAATAAAGAAATCCACAGTAATTCAGTTATTATAAGAAGTGTCCTGTATGTACAGTTAACCTTGTGTGTACCATTGATTTACCTGAATTAAGTTCTTTAATGATTGTTTGCATTGTTTTGCAAACGCCAAAAACTAGGGAACGCGGTTGATTTATTTTTACTTCCTCTTGCCTATATGAATATACAGGAAGGAAAGTATTGTTTTCATACCGATTTTTCACCAGATTTACACGTTTTCAGACCCCCTGAACCCAAAAAACATGTTTTTAGCAATTGGTCTGTGTGTGTGAACAAAATATCTCAAGAATGGAACATCATACAAACTTGAAACTTCAGTTAGATACCACTAGAGGACCCGACTCGAACAATTTCATCAAAATCGGTCAACCGGAAGTAGTAGTTACTCGTGTCATTTTTCACTTATTTGTGATTTTCTCAAAAATGGCTCCTCAGTTTTTTTTTTAAATTGTGTTATTTACTAAATTTTTTTATGCTCTACAAGGTAGGGTAGGCGCCATGTCTGCTGAAATCTTTGGAAAAGCTGTTTTCTCGTAACGAAATTGTTTCTTTAAGATTGCAGCTTTAATATGCATTTTAGCGCAAAAATGTATATAATAAAAGTTGTAGAGAATTTAAAATCCTACAACTTTTATTTGTAACATTTTTTTTTATATAATCCTTAGTTAAGCGGTAATTAGCGATTTTCTGTTTTTTTTCTCATGAAAACGTGTAAAAAATCGATTTTTTTTAAGGTTTCAGCCTTAGCATGCATTTTACAACAAAAGTATATATAATAAAATCTATAGGAGATTTAAAGATCTACAAGTTTTATTTAGAGTATTTTCTTGATTGCTTCAATGTTGTCAAATCGGTGTCCTTTAATGTCTCTTTTCATGCGTGGAACTAAGAAAAAGTCGCACGGAGCCAGGTCAGGTGAGTAAGGTGCAAGGGGCAACGGAACCATGCCATTTTTAGTCAAAAAATCTTTCACTGATCTTTTTTGACAAACACTGTTGTGTTTGACGCTAAATGAAAATCAACTCAGTTTGGCTTAAAAATACAGAAAATCACTCTTTCACGCTAAGCTAGGCTCTGTAGAGAAAAATGCTTTAAATAAAAGTTGTTGATCATTTAATTTCCTATAAATTTGATTTCATACTTTTTTGTTGTAAAATACATTATAAGGCTGAAATCTTTAAAAAATCGATTTTTTTACGTGTTTTTGTGAGAAAAAAACAGAAAATCGCTAATTACCGCTAACAGCCTCACCAAGAATTTCAGCAGATATGGCGCCTACTTTATCTCGTAGAAAATAAAAAGTTAAATAAATGACGCAATTTTTTAAAAAATTGTAGGAAGCGTTTTTGAGAAAATCACAAAAAAGTGAAAAATGACACGAATAAACTACTATTTCCGGTTGGCCGATTTTGATGAAAATGTTAGTTTCGGGTCCTCTAGTGGTATCTAACTTAAGTTTCAAGTTCGTATGATGTTCCGTTCTTGAGATATTCTGTTCACACACACACACCAATCGCTAAAAACATGTTTTTGGATTCAGGGGTCTGAAAACGTGTAGATCCGATGAAAACTCGATTTCTTAAAATCGACATGAAAACAATACTTCCTTCCTATATATTAATGTAGCCAACAAAAAGTAAAATCAGTTTCGTCGAACTCTGTATTTAGGAATTAATAGAATTTCCTTTTAAAATACATTGGAAGCGATTTTGCATTTTAAATAATATATAGATACAAAAATTCAATTAACAAATTTTTAATTATTTGAAATACAAAATACATACATAATTAATTATTCTTACAATTTTTAATGACATTTTAATTATAAGGTTAAGAAAATTCTTTAAATTTTTCTAAAAATTCTACAAATAAACTAATCACTTACCTTAGGCTAATTTTTCAATTTTTCGAATATTTTAAATTTGTAATATTTTTCTAACAAATTATAATAAATAAACTTCAGTTATTCAAACTTCAACAAAGTAAGATACTTTTGCAGATTATTTAACTTTAACCCCTTCAGTGCCAAAACAATATGTAAAAGTTTAATCTTAAGTGCCAATTAATTTTAATAAGGGTGTACAAAAAGTGCCAGCCCTTACTTCGAAAACTTGCAGGCATAAGCCTGACATTGCTGACCAAAATTTCAACGTTACAGAAAAATAAAATTTTGTGTTAAAAATTAATTTTTATTCAGTTCATAAACAAATAAATCATTCTAACACTAAAAATATTTAAAATATTTTTTTAGTT
This sequence comes from Catonia carolina, assembly GCA_035578175.1. Lineage (NCBI taxonomy): Eukaryota > Metazoa > Arthropoda > Insecta > Hemiptera > Achilidae > Catonia > Catonia carolina. The sequence continues at coordinate 2,643,514 of JAQMRL010000017.1, read as the reverse complement.
TATTTAAATTTACATCGACAGCTTGGTCATTAGCAACTACTATGGGTTTTGGTACCTTAATGGTGGTTTTAACGAGTTAAATATTCCAGACCTTAGCCAGGAATCAAACCCAGGACCTATTGCTTTGTAGGCTAGCACGCTAGTCAGTATGCCACGGAGGCGGTTTCAAAATACATTATTCCATTAATTTTTGTTTAAAAGGTTATTTGGAAATGTTCGATTATCCAGACGTTGGCACTTTACGCATAACTTACGAACGTCCATCCGGATGTTATCACTACGTAAAATATATCGATGTCCCGTTTTCCGGATGTTGGCACTGAAAGGGTTAACATAGGGTAATATAGAAATAGCAAGGAAACAAGTATAGCGTGTCAAAACTCAAAGTGGCCTCTCAATGGTGGATGCACAGTAGTCTAGTCTGACCTTGAACTGCCGTGGAGCCGTCCGGTACAGTCTGCACTCCAATTACATGCCAAATATCAGCAGCAACAATGTTATTTAATATATTCCTTCAGCATGAGTAGTTAACTTAGAGTGTCATAAGTTTTACGTCGATATCATCTTAAATATTACTTTGATTTATTATTATTATTATTATTGGCGAATTCTCCTTGGATAGAAGACGTTAAGCATGTGACGAATAAGTTTTTATTAAAAATTTCAGTTCGATGTATATTCGCGCTTTTTAGGTCCTTACGAATTTCGTCCAGCCAAGGTGTTGAAATTTTAAGTTTTGTAATATATTCAATTATTCTTTTTGTTAGCCTATCCTCCTGCAATCTGTTAAGATGTCCAAAGAACTTCAACCGCCTTTTACGCATGTCAATAATCAGCGTTCTAACTTTCGCTAGGGGCGTAGAACCAGGGATTGTGAGTTCCTGGAGCATGTTTACAGCCGCACCTCTTGGTGAACAGACGCTGACCATTAGCTGCTGGATGCCAGTACAGACGCTAATGGATTTATTTGTTTTAAATAAAGCCTAAAACAAGGGCCTGCCTCCTCCACCAGATCCACCGTATCCTGAGGTCGTCCCTCCACTGTCACTGCTGTTGAGGTCTTCACTCGTATCCCTGGGCAGGGGACTGCGCTATACCCCGCAGTACTGGGTCCTCAGTAGAACTTAGTCACCCCTGTTCCACAACAGGATTTATTATTATTATTATTATTATTATTACTAGTCGTAAAACTCCCAAAGTGGAAAACGCTAAGTAAAGATGGTTCAGTTTTGGGGTTTCTTGTTGTTCTTTTTATTTGCCCACCAGTTTTTCATTTCTTGCGAGAATTTAACTTTTCTTTCTTCACTCCATTTTACTCCAGTTCTTGGAGCTTTTGTCTCTGGTTTAACTTCCCATTTCTCAACCTTCCTCCTAAAATTGTTTCTTGGGTCCAAGTCTTCTTTCACAATATTAGCCATTTCCAAGTCTCTTTTAACATTTCGGATCCATTCTCCTCCATTAACGAGGGATGCTACGTATTTTACTATTTTTTTTTGTTAGTCTTGTGATCGGGAAGCCTCATTATATGGCCATAGAATTTAAAGCGTCTTTTCCTCATGTCTGTCTCTACATTAAAATATTCTTTAACTTTAGACGTTTTCTGTAATCTATATCCATTTTCGGTCCATCTCGGTAAATATTAATATTTTTTTCCAAGTAATTTAGTTTTTAGTCCCGCGAATAAAATATATTTTCTGAAACTTAGTTTAAATTTTCAATCAGACTGTACCGAGTGCATCTCAGAGGCTACTTGGTTTGAGTTGGGTTATATTTGGTCGGGTCATGGCCAACATGGGTATATCAAACCCAAACCAAAAATATTAAAGAATGATAAAAATATAACAAAATTTTGGCACTTATTTTACAATTTATTAAAGCCAAAAGCTTGTTTGTTTGGTTCTAGATGTTTTTAAGATTTAAAAATAACACCCAATTTAAACTAATACCAAAAATATCAAAAAATCTCGAAAAATTTATACACTAAACTAAAATTTGGCACTTAAAAGTTATAAGTCGTAATAATAATAATGTGGTCTGGATTGACTCTTCATGAAAAAACAGAAATTATTTAAAAAGTATTTCTTGTATTTTTTACATACACATTTACACTGGTATTTTTTTTTCAGTTATTGCTCTCTGATATCTAAAATTTTACTAGCAAAAGCATTTCAATTTATGTCATTATTAATATTTTTTTTAATACAAGGGTTAATAAAATATAAATGGTAATTTTGCTGTTCTACACAGTAAGCAGTTCTGAGCTGGATAGTGCAGTTGAGGTTTTCATGTCCGGTTTTTATACTCTGTTTCATGTTCAGAATGCAGTACATCTCTTATGAGAATCTGATGTGTTATCAGGCACAGCCAATAAAATAACCCTCCTCCAACAGTAACATCCGAAGGTCTTTGACAAAAATATTTAGAGTTTCGCTTACCACGCTCTAACAAGCTAATTTCTAATCAAAAAATTACTTTCGCTTCCTAATGAATTTTATTTTATTACGCTATAAATGTTATTATTATACTCTAATAACGGGTGTTTCAAAAAGGACGCACTTCGAAGTTTGAGAACGCTAATTTATTACATTAAGTAATTACAAATTATACGGTATAAAATTATTACCTTTATAACATTCAGATTACCTTTAAAACTTCACAATAAATGTTCAAAATGACTTCCTCCGCTTGTAATGCAAGTTCGGACACATTTCATAACATTTGCAGCCACTTTTCGTAGCGTTTCCTCATTAATGTTTGTAATCTCACTTTCAATATTAGCCTTAAATTCTTCAATTGTATGAAGATTGTTTTTAAAAACCTTACTCTTTAAATTCCCCCAAAGAAAAAATCCGCAGGAGTAAGATCTGGGGATCTTGGTGGCCACAACCCTTTTGATATCACACGATGGCCAAAAAATTCTCGTAACATATTCAGCGTTTCAGTTGAAGTATGGCACATTGCGTTATCCTGCTGAAACCAACAATCTCGATCGTGTAATTCTAACAACGCTATAAATTGCGTTGTTAGAATAAATGTTCAGAACTTCACAATAAATGTTCAAAATGACTTTCTCCGCTTGTAATGCAAGTTCGGACACATTTCATAACATTTGCAGCCACTTTTCGTAGTGTTTCCTCATTAATGTTTGTAATCTCACTTTCAATATTAGCCTTAAATTCTTCAATTGTATAAAGATTGTTTTTAAAAACCTTACTCTTTAAATTCCCCCAAAGAAAAAATCTGCAGGAGTAAGATCTGGGGATCTTGGTGGCCACAATCCTTTTGATATCACACGATGGCCAAAAAATTCTCGTAACATATTCAGCGTTTCAGTTGAAGTATGGCACATTGCGTTATCCTGCTGAAACTAACAATCTCGATCATGTAATTCTAACAACGCTATAAATTGTTCAGTTAAGTTGTGGTACACCACACCATCTACAGATTTGTCAAAAAATAAAGGCCCAACAATACGACACTGGGAGATTGCACACCAAACACCAATTTTACGTGCGTGTAGTGGACGTTCATGAAATGTGTGAGGATTATGAGCGCTCCATATTCGGCAGTTTTGGCTGTTGATGTAACCATCCAAGTGGAACCATGCTTCGTCACTGAAATAAAAACGATCCAATATTTCAACACCGTTGTCATTAACAAGAGAACGTATCCAACGACAATACTGTATACGTTTCCCATGGTCAACTTCTTTCAGTTCATGAATGACATCGATACGGTAAGGATGCAGATTTAATTTTTTTGTAGCCCTTAAAGCGGAAGATAGTGATAATCCAGCCTGTAAAGATAACTTTCTAAGTGATTTGCCGGGTGAGGTAGTCAAACGTTGTTTCACATCGTCCAAAACTTGTTCTGTTAACACTGATGGTCGACCTGTGTTTTTCCGATCCTGTACACTGCCAGTCTCACGAAATTTATTAATCAGACGCGATATTGTGGTGTTATTAGGCACTTCAGAATTGGGAAATTTTAACTGGAACTCGTCTTTCACTCGTTTGTAAGATTTATATGCGCAATAACTTTCAATAATAAAAACACGTTCATCCTTTGAAAAAACCATGTTTGAACTTATACAGACACAAATGAATACTGGGATAGCACTAGTACATGTCAGTAATACACAATGGGTCAACAATGAGTACGGTAGTGCCAACTGTTATTTGAGGGAAAAAATATTCCCTATGCAGAAAATATTAACCCTTAAACTTCGAAGTGCGTCCTTTTTGAAACACCCGTTATTTAGATATGATATGCCCATACAAAATTAGACGTTTAAATCTTGACACATTTTTTGCGTTTCACATTAAATAACTCTTTTTTTTCCCATGACAATATAAGTGTTACAATACATACAGAAATACCGACAATTGAAATGAATACATCACAATTATTTGGAGAACAGTATATTTTCATCCCAATATTTATTGACATCAGTTTAAACAATAACAATTTTTTACTTTAGAATAATTTAAAAAGACAATAAAATTGGTAAACATTCCATTACTGTAATATTTGTCTGTATCTGATCTTTATAACTATACAAATATTAAGTATGTTTCGTATTACGTTATTCAATAGGAGTTTGCAAATGAGAAGGTTATGTGTGGCGCGGAGTCGATATTTTTAGTTAATGTAGTAACGCTCAAACTCCCATATGAAATACATTGCTTATGGACTTTCCGTACTACATTCTGATCATGAAATCGACTGTAGAGAGAGAGAGAGAGGGGGGGGAGGGAGAGAGATAGAGGGAGGGAGGGGGAGAGAGACAACCAGCTCAATTGGCTGCTCAGCTCTGTTCTGACCTAACCACGACCACGAGTGAACAAGAGGTGTTTTTGTCTCTTGCACAACATATTATCGTTGCTGTTCTTTACAAACTAACAAACTTAATGTTTTTGGTTCTTCCTTTACCTCTTAGGTACAGAAATGTATTTTAAAAAATCTGGTGTGAAACACTCACACAACTTTCTCTTGCCAATGCAAATGATTAATAATAAACCTAACATTATTAATAAAATATTAGAAATAAACAAAAACTAACCTCAAAAACATAACCTTATTTTAATCATGAGTGAATGACGCAAAATGACAATCGAACTCAGTTTGGCTTAAAAATACGGAAAATCACGCTTTCACGCTAAACTAGGCTCTGTAGAGAAAAATGCTCTAAACAAAAGTTGTAGATCTTTTAATTTTCTATAACTTTTATTATATACACTTTTGTCGTAAAATGCATACTAAGAACGAAATGTTAAAAAAATCGATTTTTCTCACGTTTTCGTGAGAAAAAAAACAGAAAATCGCAAATTACCGCTAAACTAAGCGTTATACAAAAAAATGTTTGAAACAGAAGTTGTAGGTTTTTAAATTCTCTACAACTTTTATTATATAAGTTTTTGCGCTAAAATTTATATTAAAGCCGTAATCTTAAAAAAACAACGTTTTTACGTGAAAACAGCCTCACCGAGAATTTCAGCAAACATGGCGCCTACCCTATCTTGTAGAGAATAAAAAATTGAGTAAAATAGGCGATTTTAAAAAAAATCGTAGGACCAGTTTTTGAGAAAATCGCAAAAAACTGAAAAATTATACGAATAAACTACTACTTCCGGTTGACCGATTTTGATGAAAATGTTCGTGTCGCGTCCGGTAGTGGTATGTAACTTAAGTTTCAAGTTTCAAGTTCGTACGATGTTCCGTTCTTGAGATATTCTGTTCACACACACACACAGACCAATCGCTAAAAACATGTTTTTTGGGTTCAGGGGGTCTGAAAACGTATAGATCCGGTGAAAACTCGATTTCGAAAAATCGACATGAAAACAATACTTTCCTTCCTATATATTCATATAGGCAAGAGAAAGTAAAAATTACCGATTATACTTGATTCACCCTAGTACATTACACAGCTAACCTGAGGTCACTCTCACAATCATCAAATTTAAAAATAATCAACTATTTTTTTTGTTTATAATATTAGGCGCCTAACGTTTGGGCCCAATTTCGCAAATTTTATTTTGTTGGTAAATTACAATATAAATATGATTGAATGAATTTAACGGTTTAACAATTAACAGTAGAATAACCAGGAATATTAATATAACCGGTTTGAAAAACGGTTCTATCTGGTGCTTGATTGAAATGAAGAGCGAGTAATTTTTCGGCAGCGAGCGGATGCCAAACGCCAAACGTACACGATTCATCTTCTGGCGTGTCGAAATAATGACATCTTGAAGTTAAACGCATCGATGGAATGTACTCGAACATGTTTACGTAAGAACAGTGCGGTAGTAACAAAGCGAGGCCTGCAACAGATTTTAAAAAGATATAGAATTAAAAATAAATGCTTACCACCTCCAATCGATGTTTTGAATTCAGAAATATTTTTTTATATTTATGGGATAAAATAATACAAGGGCTGTCCAGAAAGTAACAGACGTTTTGAAATAAAAAATAAACTAAGTAAAAAAACCTTTTTTATTGCGTAAATTTTGAAAGTTAACTCAGGCTATTTTTCTACGTAATCGCCAAGCAAATTAAGGCATTTATTGTAACATGGTACAAGCTTTTCAATGCCCTCTTTGTAGTAATCTGCCGCCTGCGAGTTCAACCACTGGTTTACACCGGCATGGAGTTCAGCGTCAGTGTCGAAGCGTTGCGTAGCGAGCCATGTCTTCATCGCTGGGAACAGATGGTAATCGCTCAACGCCAAATCCGGGCTGGACGGCGGATGATTAAAAACTTCCCATCCAAAACCTTCCAAGAGCTCTTGAGTACGTTTGGCCGTGTGTGGACGGGCGTTGTCGTGGAAAAACTAAACTTTCCCACTAAGTTTTCCCCGATGCTTGTTTTGTACCGCGCGTTTTAATTTTCTGAGTGTTTCGCAATACCTCTCTGAATTGATTGTTTGGCCTCGTTCAAGAAAATCAACGAAAATCACTTCATGAGCGTCCCAAAACATGGTAGCCATGATTTTTCTTGCTGATAGCGTCTGCAGACACTTCCTCGGTTTCTTGGGCGAATGTGTATGACCCCACACCATCGACTGCCATTTTGTTTCACAGTTTTCACAGACTTTTTCTTATTACCATGTATGAAAAGACATGAAAGGACACTGATTTGACAACATTGAAGAGGTCAAGAAAAAACGAGGGAGGAGCTGTCAGCCATTTCTAAACCGACAACAAAAAATGTTTCCAACAGTGGAACCACCGGTAGGACAAATGTACTAGTTTGTCGCCGACCGGGGCCAACGACATGTGGCAAAACCTTGTTTGTAAATTGGTGGCCCTGAAAAGGGTCGTTGTTGGCTGTCGGAAGCGGCGAGCCAGCATGATGGAAGCGGAGCCTGAAGAGTAACGGCTCGGCTACCGGGTTCAGGCCTAGCCTTCCCTCAGCGGCAGTTGGGTCCCCACTGCAGTGTGGCAGTGGTGGCCCCCAGAACCCGCAGTGTCGGGTCAGCGTAGGCCATCTGCCGATAGTGCGGCCGAGGCGGCTCTCTCCGGGTCGGCGAAGGCTGACCGGTGCGGGAATGTAGCCTCCGCCACCAGTAGCGTAGACCAGGGATGGTACGTCCAGTCTCGTCTTCTTCTGGCTGGAGCTCTTCTTTCTTGGTTCTTCTCCTCTTGCGAGTTGAGTGAAGAGTGACTCTCACGGCCGAGGGCCCTCTCTTAAATACCTCTCTGTCGAGTCAACAAGGTGGTGCGGAGCAGCTGTAGGCTCTCCGCGTCCGTCTGCAGGCGCTATGTTGGTAGCGGGAGTCGGTGACAAGTTGTAATGGGGAGTATTTTGAAGGGGATAAGGTTGTTTTGTAAAAAATTTGAAAATAAATAGCTTTTAAAAACTAATTTCGGTTTCTTTTGAGTACCCCATCATATATACAACCATTTTAATAACCAAGAATTATACTAAAAAAACAGAAAAAACATTACCGAGAAATCCAGAAGACGGTGGATTTTTCCTGATCCGTACCAAAGTGTGCTCTTGTAAGAAATCCCACAATTTCCATAAATCTCTCGGATCGGTCAGATGAAAATTAGTTTCAGGGTTTAATTCCCGATGCTTTATGTAAGGTGTAAATACATCGAAATCGGGATCTTTCAACCACTGTGCAAAAATAATAAATAACAAAATAAAGTTTAAAATTTTTTTATACACTTAAACTAACTTCTTGAGTAATCAAGAAGTTTGGCACAATATGAATACAAATGAATTAGTTTCATTTGAGTATGTAGAGTTTATTTATGATTTTTTCGTTAATATGAATAAGTTTATCAGATTTCATGAAGCTCTTTTTCTTGAGACATACATTTCTTTTATAACGACAAAAGACGACAGATTGTTGGCAAAAAGGTATTTCAGAATTTTGTTTATCCAAATATGTCTTATCTTACCAATCACCCTCCTTCAAGTCTCTAATTCTTGACTACTCAACTGACAATTTAAAAAAACCCAAAAAAAAAAAAAACAAAAAAAAAAAACAACTGGTGTAACACATACACACGACTTTCTCTTGCCACTGTAAATACTGAAACTTACAACACCTGTTTGATCATTCGTAAAAAATGAAAGACATAACCTAATTTTAATCATGACTGGATGACGGTAAATGAAAATCAACCTCAGTAAAACTTAAAAAAAAAATCTAGTGTGACACTCACACGACTTTCTCTGGCCAACGCAAATTATTAACAATATAACCTAAGTAATAAAAAATTAGAAATAAATGAAAAACTAACCTCAAGAAACCTAACCTAATTTTAATCATGAGTGAAAGATGCAAAATGAAAATCAACCTCAGTTTGACCTTGAAATACGGAAAATCACTCTTTCACCCTAAACTATGCTCTGTAGAGAAAAATGCTTTGAATTAAAGTTGTAGATCTTTTAATTTCCTAAAAATTTGATTATATACACTTTTGTCGTAAAATGCATACTAAGGCCAAACTCTTTAAAAAAAATCGATTTTTTTTTACATGGTATCGTGATTAAAAAAACAGAAAATTGCTAATTACCGCTAAACTAAACGTTATACAAAAAAAATTTAGAAATAAAAGTTGTAGGATTTTAAATTCTCTACAACTTTTACTTTATAATTTTTTGCGCTAAAATGCATATTAAAGCCACAATCTTAAAAAAATAATTTTTTTACGTGAAAACAGCCTCCCAAGAATTTCAGCAAACATGGCGCCTACCCTACTTGTAGAGCATTAAAAATTTAGTAAAAAAGCCGATTTTTAAAAAAAATCGTTTAAAATAAAATGGTCGAGCAGTGTTTGAGTTATAAGCCTATAAATATATCCGATCAGCAGCAACAAAAAAACTGGCTCTTTTTTTCTTCTCATCCAGATATCGCAATATAAAAAAACGTTAAAAATGTTAAATGGACATGGAACAACGCAGATTGAAATTAACAAAATTTTGGTGTATTGTACGTTAAAATGGAACAAGCGGTTTTGACGAAACAAGGCTCCAAACTCGGGTATCTATAATAAAGAAATCGACAGTAGTTCATCTCCTTTGAGAATAATGAATTTCATTATACAGCCAGACCCTGTGGTGAATGAAGTGAAGGTGTTGTTTGCAGGGTGGAAAGTAGATACTTTTCAGAGAGCCTGTCATGTTGATAAGCATACTTTTTCACTAAGTAAGGAAGGCGATTGTAAACTGTTGCCACCGGCTTGTTGTAGTCCAATCGGTAGAGTCATCGTAGGACCAGCCGGAGCAGCAGGGCATCCGGCGGCGTAGTTCAAAAGGAAGAAAAAAATTGTTGGGGAAGCCTTCGCCGCTACCTCAAGAGAAGCAGCCGCTGGAAAGCGAAAAGAGGGTCGTCTGTACCGGTGTCTAACTGATTAGGAGCAGTCGCCAATACAACGAGCACCTTTTACCACTGTCTACAAAAGGAGCAGTCGCTGGTGAAGCAAGGGACAGGGAAGGGAAGTGTGTGGAGCAAGAAAAAACTCAATGTTGAGCAATAATTCTTCCTCCGTATTGACCTTCTCTAGTGATGAAATCGATACTGTCTGATCACCTTCAACTATTGCTTTTGCCGGTACCACGTGGCACACGCACTGCGAGAGGTTTGACCGCTGTGTTGTCTATCGGCAGCAGCAACCCCCTCACAGCGCCAAAAGCAGGCAAAATATGAACGACGGACCGGCGTAAAAATAGTACAGTATCAAAACCACAAGATGTCTCGTTTTACTTAGCAAAACTTCTAGAGGTTCAAACCAGCCTTTCAGCTGATACCCTAAAAAACAACAAAGGACAAATAAATATAATACACAAACAAACCTGTTTAAGAGTGGATGTATAATTGGCAGGATCCCATGCGATTAATTTAATATTTTTGTACAGTTCTGAATTTAAAAAATCAAATTCCGGTTTCGACAGTACTTGTGAATTTAGAATGCGTATAGTCGTTCTTGAGCCAACATCTTGTTCGTAGCCATCGGTTGGAGCATGATTAAACCGTAGAACCAGATCATGAGAATCTGCCAAACAAAAAAATTTCTACATTATAATAAGCACAATAAATTTAAACCGGTGGGAGTTTGGTGTGTACTTCTCCACTTCCTCACCTCGCCACTCCCACCAGTCGGGCAATTGCTCCTTTCTTACTGTTCCTATTGACTTGAAACTTGTACCTTATTTTAAAGTTTACTTCGCCCTTCATGCTCAAAAAATGTACTCCCCCTATAATATCTAAAACACATCAAGTGATAAATTTATTATATATTTGCGATGTATGCGTTCAAAAAAAATCTGGTGTGAAACACTCACACACCTTTCTCTTGCCGGTGCATATCATTAACAATATAAACTAACATTAGTAATAAAACATTAGATTTAAACAAAAAAATAACCCCAAAAAATATAATCTTATTTTAATCACGAGTGATTGACAAAGTAAAAATGAACCTCAGTATAGCTTAAAAATACAGAAAATCACTCTTTTCACGCTAAAACTAGGCTCCAAAGAGAAAAATGTTATAAATAAAAGTTATAGATCTTTTAATTTCCTATAAACTTGATTATATATACTTTTGTCGTAAAATGCATACTAGGGCCGAAATCTTAAAAAAAATCAATTTTTCACACGTTTTCATGAGAAAAAACAGATAATTGCTAATTACCGCTAAACTAAGCGTTATACAAAAATATGTTTAAAATAAAAGTTGTAGGATTTAAAATTTTCTACAACTTTTATTGTATAAATTTTTGCGCTAAAATGCATATCAAAGCCGTAATCTTAAAAAAACATTTTTTTTACGTGAAAACAGCCTCTCCAAGAATTTCAGCAGACATGACGCCTACCCTATCTGTAAAGCGTAAAAAATTTAGTAAATCCCACGATTTTAAAAAAAACGTAGGACCCGTTTTTGAGAATATCGCAAAAAAGTGAAAAATTACACGGATATACTACTACTTCCAGTTGACTGATTTTGATGAAAATGTCCGTGTCTGGTCCAGTAGTAGTTTTTTAACTGAAGTTTCAAGTCCATACGATGTTTTGTTCTTGAAATATTTCGTTCACACACACACTTGCTAAAAACATGTTTTTTGGGTTCAGGGGGTCTGAAAATGTGTAGATCCGGTGAAAACTCGATTTTGAAAAATCGACATGAAAACAATACTTTTCTTTGTATATATTCATATAGGCAAGAGAAAGTAATAAATACAGTTAAATGAAAAAGTACAGTGCATAAACTACTTTTATTAAATGTAACATGTAAAAAGAGTGTACTTGTAACAGTGCAAAGAGCGTAAGGGGAGTACAATGAGTACATAGGAGGTTGTGGAAGGGATACACAAGCGAGAACTCAACCCACCTAAATCTTTTGTTCTTAGAAAAGGGAATAACCCTAATGTAAAAATTTTTAATTTTTTATGGACCTTTTACAGCTGCTGTATCACTTAGTTTCTCTTACCTTTTTCCATAAAATCCTACTTTCTACAATTAGGAAAGTTCCAGGAACTGATAAACAATTTTTTTTATCTCTACAATTTGCCCAAAACAGGCAGGTGGAGTGTTAAATTATTTGCACTCAATCTGCTAGTTCCAAGGCTACAAAAAATAGTTCCCTCTCTTATCATATGGTCAGCCAAATAAAAGACTGAAGCATTTAACAAACAACGTAAGAGGTAAAGGTGTAAAAGACACTGATCACAGTTATCTCCTCTGAGAGTTTAGTAGGCCCTCACATTACAATCGTAATTCGTTCCGGAAGAACGATCGTAAAGCAAAAATATCGTATTGTGAGACTGCATTCTTGCCCAATCATTAGACCATATATACAATTCCATAAGAAATTTACATTAGCCTGTACATACAGATAACCCTATACATTCTTCAAATAGCGCTGATTTTAGTACAAATGATTTGATAATAGGTACAATTATAAAAAAAGCCTTTTTGAATTGTGTTGGATCTATCAGACACTTCAACATCTTTTAAAACTGACTTTTGCTTTACAATCGTGGAAATTGTAGACTGGGAGTAACCATACTGGTGAACCAATTCGTTTATTCTAGTCCCTTCATCATGTTTTTCTATAATGTCTTGCTTTACTTTTGTAGAAATTTTACTTTTATGCGTAATTTAGGACCCATTTTCACTATAACTATAGTAATGTAACAGGAAACATGAAACATGGTACCAAAACTAACGGGTGATTCAAAAAGAGCGCCGGTTTTTAAACGGCTGGTAAATTTTTGTTTATCGGTTGGCAACATTGTTAGACCTCATTTCTATTTCGGAGAACATTCCGATTGACGATTCAGTTGTAGTTTCTCTTGTTCGCAGTGTAGTACTCTCGCAGTCTGTGTCTAACCATGGAGAAGTTTACTATTGCACAACGAGTGTTAATCGTCAAAACATTTTACCAGAGTGGAGAGAGTTATGCGGCTACTGTCAGGCGACTTCGCGGTACTCTGGGACGTAATGAAGCACCGAATGAATCAACAGTTCGCAGGCTCATGAAAAAGTTTTTTGAGACGGGTTCAACAGTCGACCTTAAAAGTTCTGGACGTCGTCGTTCTGGCCGAACTGAGCAGAACGTTGCGTTGGATCGTGACAGTGTGGCTGTTAGCCCAGCAAAATCAATACGTCGCCGTTCTCAACAATTGGGTTTACGATGTTCTTCTGTACGGAGAATTCTTCGGTACGATCTCCAATATCACCCGTATAAAATTCAGTTTCTGCACGAGAAACAATGTTGTTGCTCCATGAACGGTTCCAGGATCGCATCATTTCTCGTAATTCCGACCATCAATGGCCACCAAGGTCGTGTGACTTGACGCCTTGTGACTTTCATCTTTGGGGTCATCGGTGTATGCCGATGATGTATACCAAGTCATTGGTGTATGCCAATAAACCCCGAAACATCAATGATTTTAAGGAGGAAATTCGACGGGTTATCGGGCAAATGGAAGTCGAAACTTGTCTTGCAGTAATATCCAATTTCATGGACAGAGTTGATGCGTGCCAGCGCAGTAGAGGAGGACACATGCATGACATCATTTTTCATACATGAAATCGGAAGGTAAGATGAACTTGTTGATGTATTTATTTTCAGTTTTTCAATAAAATAAATCTCTTAATTTGATATATCAAAACCGGCGCTCTTTTTGAATCACCCCATATAATAACGACAGACACTACGGCACAGATGCTAAACCAATAACCAAGGCGATACGCGTAACACTACTAAATAGTATGCGTGCTGTGACAAAACTGAAAAACAGAAACAACCTTGAGCTGATGATGAGAGGGTGCGGGCAGCATGGTCGAGGGTATCTTGACAAGAGGGTGGGAGGGAGTACATTCGATCAGAACTTCTTACTGTAGGGGTTGACGATTGGCGGGTCAGGTGCACGTGCGACTTTAAGAATATAACACATCGTAAAGGGAAATATCATAATGTGAGTGGATCGTAATGTGAACGTCCACTGTGATGAATTTCATTATACAGCCAGACCTTGTGGTGAATGAAGTGAAGGTGTCATTGCAGAGTAGAAAGTAGATGCTTTTAAGAAGGTACGGAATGCTGATAAACATACTATTCCACTCAGTAATGAAGGCAATGGTAAACCATCTCACTTCTTATTTTTCTTAGTAAAGCCTCTAGAGGTTCAAACCAGCCTTTTGGCTGATAACCTATGAAACAATCTCTAAAATTATTACAATTAAAATTAACCTTATCGTAATAAAATTCCAATTAAAAAATACAACACAGACTTACCAATAAATGAACCAAGATTTGAATCTTTAAATGCGCCGGAATTGCTAATAATAGCACAATTGTTATACCTTTCATCGGGTGAAAACAACGGCGTATTTGGTATTTTGTTACTTAATTCACTACCGATGAATGGTTCTTTTTTACCATTGATGGTTCTAATAGTTGGCACTACTTTTGACAGTTTACAAACTAGTTCTTGTGCCGAACCTGAGAAGGAAAATTTATCGCAACAATTATTATCAAGTATAATATGTTTTCATACGTATAAATCAAGGATGATCTAAAAATACGAGGTGTGGCTATTAAATAACGAGACTGACGTTGTTAAAAATTTTATTTTTATTTTATACAAAATCACTTATTGTCCCCCTTCAATGTACACTCCTTCTCTATCCCTACAACGCTCCATGCGAATTTTCCATTGTTGGAAACAGTGCTGGAAGTCATCTTCTGTCAGCTCCTTCAGGACACATGCCACTTTCTCTATTACAGCTTCCACAGACTCAAATCTTGTCCCTTTTAATGCAGATTTCACCTTAGCAAACAGGTAGAAGTCACATGGTGCAAGATCTGGTGAATAAGGTGGATGTTCTAACACTGAGATGCTGTACTTGGCTAGGAACCTCTTGACAGATAATGCGGAATGAGCTGGTGCATTGTCTTGGTGGAGAACCCATTATTTGTCCTTCCACATTTCGGGGCATTTTTTCCTTACTCTTTGATGTAGTTTAGAAAGTACCTCAAGGTAGTAATATTGATAAATTGTTTGACCTTCAGGAACCCAGCGAAGGTACACAATCCCATGGATATAAAAAAAAAACAATCATTGCTTTATTTTGACTAGCTCATTCGAGTTTTTTTGGCCCTCGGTGAAGTTTGGCTCTTCCAGTTCATGGATTGGCACTTCATTTCTGGATCATAAGTAAAAAAACCACGTTTCATCACATGTTATTATCTTCTACCCGTTCCCTAAGGTGAAATGTGACTTAAAAGGACAAGATTTGAGTCTGTGGAAGCTGTAAAAGAGAAAGCGGCACGTGTCCTGAAGGAGCTGACAGAAGATGACTTCCAGCACTGTTTCCAAAAATGGAAAATTCACATGGAGCGTTTTAGGGATAGAGAAGGAGTGTATATTGAAGGTGACAATAAGTGATTATGTATAAAAAAAAAATAAAATTTTTTACAACGTCAGTCTCGTTATTTAATAGCCATACCTCGTACATATGAAACAAATTTTACTAATCATCAAAGTAGGCAAAATAATATAAAATAAAAACATTAAAAAATAAATGAAAAAAAATAAACATGAAAAATAAATTTAATGTAAATATTTACCTCAAAATCATAAAAGAAAACTAAAAAATAAAACGAACAAACTTCCTTCAAAATAAACAGCCTTTACAAAATCCAAGTGACGAAGCTCATAACAAATACAAAATCTACAACAAAAATAAAAATACAATCTAAATTTTAATCTACAAAATTTATAACTACATAAAATATAAGTCATTAAATACAAATACTAATTTTGTGTAGTACTTTAAGAATTTAATAACAGTAAAAACTTGTACAGTCAACTCTCCACATTAATGGATTTCATATTCACGGTTTCAATTTTCAAACCATTTTCCGTATTTGTGGTGAGCTAAATTCATACTCGTGGTTTGTTCCGAATGAAAAAGAATTTGGAAAACGATGATAAAATGTATGATAAAGATTATTATATGCATAAAATGTTCTGTACATCATTCCTGAATAACGTGCTTTTATTACAGCAGCTACGAAACATCGAGTTGCTGGTTTTAAAACTAGTAAGTTATGTATGTATGTTTATATAAATAACATATTAATACATAGGCCTACATATAAAAGATTATATAAACTTTTTCGTAAAATGGATACTAAGGCTGAAATCTTAAAAAATCGATTTTCTTACACATTTTCATAAGAAATAAAAACAGAAAATCGCTAATTACCGCTAAACTAAGCATTATACAAAAAATGTTTAAAATAAAAGTGGTAGGATTTTAAATTCTCTACTACTTTTATGAAATAACATTTTTGCGCTAAAATGCATATTAAAGCCGCAATCTTAAAAACCAATTTTTTTACGAGAAAACAGCTTCCCTTAGAATTTCAGCAGACATGGCGCCTACCATATCTTGTAGAGTTGTAAATGAGGCGATTTTGAGAAAATCACAGAAAAGTGAAAAATGAGATGAATAAACTACTATTTCCGGTTGACCGATTTGGATGAAAATGTTCGTGTCGGGTCCTCTAGTAGTATCTAACTTAAGTTTCAAGTTTGTACGATGTTCCATTCTTGAGATATTCTGTTTATACACACACACACACAGACCAATCGCTAAAAACATGTTTTTTTGGGTTCAGGGGGTTTGAAAACATGTAGATCCGGTGAAAACTAGACTTTGAAAGATCTACATGAAAACAATACTTTCTTTCTTATATATTCATATAGGCAAGAGAAAGTATACCTTGAGCAATTGGCACAAGCAGCTTCTGTCTTTATCTACTCCTCCACTCTTCGCCCCTCGCCATGCAACAATGGTACAGTCACAAAAGTATAGAATCGCTACTGTAATTTGCGACTCACGCACACGGTCACTACGCTTTGTTTTCACTGTTGTTTTTAATAATCTGTCAGGCATATGATGTGACTAATTTGTTTTCTTATATGATTTTCTCTTCATTATATCTGTCTGAATATATATTCAGACCAATTTGTTTAGTTAGTTGCGTTCGTCTGTAGAGTATAGTTTAGTGAGATTTTGCATTTTAGTTCTTGTAATTATTTATAATTTAAATTTTTACTGGGAAAAAATTAAATACATATTTTAAAATGAATTAATTGTACATATGTTTGTAAATTGAAATAAGGTTGTAGGCATTTACATAAGAAATTCATTGCCTATTCCAGCAGGAAGGCTGGGATATATAATAGACTAGGAAGACAGGACTTGAGGAGGGTAGTGGGCCTGATGACTGGTCATTGTAATCTTGGGTATCATTTATCCAAGATAGGAGTTGCTGAAGAGAGCCTGTGTAGATTCTGTCATGAGGCAGAAGAGAAGGCTGAGCATATTTTATGCAGTTGCAAAGTGGTTGCCTGCAAAAGAAGAGCGCTGATGGGTAAGGACGTGTTAACACCTTCTCAGGTAAGTGCACTAGATCCTAGGCAGATCCTGCGCTTTATTGAAAGTGTGGGTCTTGCATAAATAAGGAATAGGGGCAATCATAAAAGATCTTTTAGGTCGCGGTGAGGAGGGGCTGCAGAAGCCTGAACGCCCTGGTTGTAAAGAAGAAGAAGAAGAAGAAGTAGGCATTTGCGTACATTAAAATTTGTAGACGTTGTTGAAAGAATAGGTTATGGACATACTTTATGCGGAACTGTGTGTACGTACACATAGAGCAAGAGTTGTGCCAGTTCGAATTTTCCACAGTATAAAAAAGAATTTCACTTACAAGAATGAAAGAACACTTCTTACTGTACGAAAGAGCACTTCAAATAGTTTTTTTCCACATATTCTGGGCAGTTAGTTGACTGTTTGCCCGCTAGGCGCAGACAGTAGAGAAAATGGCTGCCACAGGAAGCGAGAAGTCGTTTTGTGTGTTAGAATTTCACGTGTCAGTCAGCAATTACTGTGCAACCTGCATTTCGGTTGAAATTTAATAAGGATCCACCAGTGACTATTCAATTCGTGCTTGGTATAAACAATTCAGTGAAACTGGTTGCTTGTAGAAACATTTCCTGAAAGTAAACGTTTTCGTGTGATCTCTTGTGAGGCAGTATATGGGCTGTTCTTTTTTATGGAAACGACAGTAACTGGCATAATTTACCTGGATATGTAACAATTACGGCTTATACCTCAGCTACTCAACAACTTCATTTTCCAGCAAGATGGTTGTCCTGCCCATTTTCATAACGAGGTTCAACCGTAGCTTAACACAACATTGCCGCAGCGCTGGATAGAACATGTGTCTGAAGAAGACCAACACATTATGCTGTGACCACCAAGATCACCAGACCTCACGCCATGTGACTTCTTGTGAAAGACAAGGTGTTCATCTCACAAATGCCAAATGATATCGCTGAGCTGAAGGATCGCATAATCAATGCAAACAACTCTATCGAAAGGGACATGTTAGAACGTGTTTGGTAAGAGCTAGACTTTCGTGTTGATGTGTGCCATGTCACCAAAGGAGCACACATTGAATATTTATAGATGTTTAACTATTTGAGTCACTGCATCGCCCCGTACAAAGTTAAGTGAAATAGTTTTTTTTGTACTGACTTTTCGCAACCCTGAAGAACATTATGAAACGCCCTGAATTTATTTTTCGTGCATTGGTGCAAATAATATTAATAATAATAACAAAAAGCAGTGAATATGTGTTAAGTTAACTTTTTGAGTACCCAATCTAACATACCAATAGTTGTGGACCTGATTCCTTTGTAATAGACGTTGTACGGATTGTCATTTTTCGATTTAAATACGCTGCTTTCATCATGCATTACCTGACGAAGCCTAACAATTAATTTATTTTTAAACGCCGCCAATCTGAAACAGTGAAAAAATCAGAATTTTCCTTGTATTACTTGATTAGACATGAAAATGTATTTAAGGATTATGATGCAGCCAATGTAAGTGGTATCCAAAATGTAATTTCTGTATCAGATTTCTGAGGAGAGAGATTGAGCACACACACACATATACAACAACCACTATAATAAAAGCCATGTCGATAGAGATTTTTATTAAACGAGCGTTATCTGAAAGGTTCCAACCTCAACATGAAGATGGCAGCACTTGTCAATATAGTTCAGGAACGTGTTCACGCATGCGTTGATATGTACTCACAAAAATTTCAGCCATTTTGGACGCTCAGTTTTCGTTTGACAATCGTTTTAATGAGTCGATGTGGGTGTTGCTGTGAAAATGGACAAAATTGAGTATCGAGTTGTCATTATTTCTTTTTGAAAAGCAATACGCCTATCCAATTTAAAGATGAGTTGCAAAACGATTACCATTTGGAATGACACACAACTGCTACCACTGACGATAACATCACGCAAGTTCACCAAATGGTGTTAGATTTTCTCTAACCTTAATTCGATGGTTTCTAGCAACATTTGGTGAACCTGGGCGATGTTATCATCAGTCATTGCAATTTTTGGCTGTCCCAAACGTTCATCGTTACTCAAGCCAGTACAGCCACAATTAAATTCAACTACCCAAAATTTGTGGTAAATTATGGTGCAGAGTCCCCAAACACAGCGTCCGACTTGTCTATAATTAGCATACGCATTTAATGCCTTTCAAAAACAAATATCTAATCACAACTTGATACTCCATGTACTTTTGTCGTAAAATGCATACTAAGGCTGAAATCTTTAAAAAATCGATTTTTTACACCTTTTCGTGAGAAAAAAACATAAAATCGCTAATTACCGCTAAACTAAGCGTTATACAAAAAAATGTTTGAAATAAATGTTGTAGGATTTTAAATTGTCTACAACTTTTATTATATACATTTTTGCGTTAAAATGGCAGTCGTAACCTTAAAAAACAATTTTTTTATGAAAAAACCCTCTCCAAGAATTTCAGCAGAAATGGCGCCTACCCTATCTTGTATAGCATCAAAAATGTAGTTAATGAAGCGATTTTTAAAAAAGTCGTAGGAGCCGTTTTTGAGAAAATTGCAAAAAAGTGAAAAATGACACAAATAAACTACTACTTTCGGTTGACCGATTTTGATGAAAATGTTTGTGTCGTGTCCGGTAGTGGTACCTAACTTAAGTTTCAAGTTTCAAGTTTCAAGTTTGTACGATGTTCCGTTCTTGATATATTCTGTTCACACACACACACACACACACACACACACACACACACACACAGACCAATTGCTAAAAACATGTTTTTTTGGTTTCAGGGGGTCTGAAAACATGTAGATCCGGTGAAAACTTTTATTTTGAAAAATCGACATGAAAACAATACTTTCCTTCCTATATTCATATAGGTAAGTGAAAGTAAATATCTGAACTTACTTTCCAAAATAACCCTTGCACTTTACTTTTTATATAATAATAGAACCACTATCTTAAATTTGCAATTAAAAAGATTTGAGTGCATCATTTTAAGTGCATCATTTTGAGTGTATCATTTTTGTTTGTTTGGTAACCACACTCACTCGCCATTGTGCTTCATGTCTACTTGGAACATTCGCTCGCTAATAAAAATGTATTGCTTTTACGTGCACCCGGAAACCGCATGCAGACAAGGCACAACAGAAGAAATCGCTCCTTGAAAGACGACAGCACTTGGCACAGTGGGTATTGTTATCCCGATATTCCCGTCTTTCCCTTTTTACCACTTATCACAAGTAATCACGTTGTGAAAGGAGGAATGAGACAACATTTTACGTATTTTTTCATGCTGCATTTTGGAGTAGGCCAAATTAAGTTATAGTTATAATTAAAATAGTTAAGTTATAAAAAAAATGTATTCCTAAATTCGAATTTTTGTTCCACGGCTCCTGTTCTGATATTTTTTTTTCTTTTATTTTATTTTTTCTTTCTATCTTTAATATTTTTTTTCTTTTCTTTCCAAATTATACTGTAATTTATTTGTAAGTATATACAGTAAATGCTTCTTTTAAATTTTTATGTTTGTTTGAGTGTATTATATTCAATTTTATATCATTATATTATTACATAATTATATTATATACTATCATATTAAAATATTATATTCATCATGGTCATATTTTATATTCTTCATATTCATTATATTATTCATATTATTATTATATTATTCATATGTTATAATCATTAGTAAATTCGTTATTATATTGTAGGTTATGAATATAAGGTTATAATATTGTAGGTTATAAGCATCATTATTGTATATATTATAAGCTAATAAAATTACGATTGTATTGTTATATATGTTTTAAGAGAGCAGTATTGGGTTTTACCTGTTGCTCTCACATGTAAAACTTTATTAAATAAATAAATAAATGAATAGAAAATACTACAAGACGCTAATTAGCAGGCCACGCATACAAACCACAGCTCAGAAGGAGGGTCCCGTGGGATCTTTCCTCAATTGGTTTTTGTCTCCACTCAGGAACAAACGCACTAACTCATAATTTTTATAAAATGTTTTACAATTTAAGCTGTTCATCCACACAACAACAATGCCAACTTACTGAGAATCTGTGGTGGTTGACTCGGAACCACAATTTTCACCACAATTATTAGGTGGATAAGTTGCGACAGTATTCTGTTGAGGGAAATCAATGTAATGTAAGTTAACAAAACGAGGTCGACTGTTCCTTTTAATTGGTGCCGATTTCTGGTGCCTCCATTCCACATCATGCATATCCACTGGCGCCAAATCCTGAAATAACACAAAATACAAAAAAAGATAATCATTAGAGAACACCATTTCTTGCAATCTTCCCAGAATTTTATTTCCCGTCAATTTTCAGAAAAAGAATATCATAAAAGGGAAATTTTTTATTCTCTTTTAAGTGTGTTGGTGGCATTGATGGGTTTTTTTTTTTGGTTTAACGTCCGACTGTTCTGCAATTCTGCTAATGCAGATGGTGAAGGATGAAATGATTTTTTTGTAATATATGAAAATATGCCGAGCCTGAATGGGATTCAAACCCAAGACCACATGATGAGAGGTGAGCATGTTACCAACTACGCCAATGTGGCCGGCTTGATTGATGGTTAGGAAATTAGTATGTTGTGATAGAAGTGCGTGCAGCTTGTGTGTAAATCAACGTACATTCAATATCTTTAGTTTGTGTTGAAGCTGTGTATTTTCTATGACAAAATTTGCCCTTGATGTGAATTGACGAGTTCATTTTACTGTTTGGGAGGACTGTTTTCATACATTCCTCACTCAGGTCAAAAATACAGCTCTTTGTAACGTTGCAAGGAAAATTAACAGCTTCCCTCTCATACAGCCTACAGCATTGTTCGAACCAACGGTTGCTTACAGCTTTAGCCTGAGTATGATAGTGGCTCTGTGATGTCACCGAAAAAGAATGTAAATATTACCCCTCGCTTTCTGCCGCCTGTATGATAATTATCTACATTTTTCGCTTTGTTCGACCCAGCTTTCTTTGAATCACAAAGCAGTTAGGCTTGCTTCTTCACTGTACTAACTTTTATTTATTATTTTAAATTTTTTGTCGGAAAATAGCTTGTATAAAAAATATTTTAAGTCACTTGGTTCACTTATAGTTTATATGAGATAGGAAAATTAAGACTAATTTTGAAAATTTTATAATTCCGTCAAATATTCAAGGAAACCTAAATGAAAAATATACATTTATTCAGTCAACTCTTGTCTACAAAGCATGTTTTATAAATTTTTTGCTAAACTAAAATCTAAGCCCGTTATAGTAAAAAATCTTAAGTAAACACAAAAATTTTGCTTGCCTAAACGCAAAGAATTATGAAGCTATTTTCTTGTAATTATATTCAAAAGGGGCGTACGTATTATATGAATCAACTGTATTTTTTCAGAATTTTTTATGAGTAATGACGTAAAATAAAACAGTTGTTTTGAGAGTGCATTTTGATTTTTGCAATTCTTCTGTTTAACGAGAAACAGTCCGTTTCATAAGGGTTAAAATAGATAAAACATGAAATAAGACTTACCTGAAAATAATCGACTAAAGGTTTTTTCTCCAATTTTGTGGCAGGTTCATCGACATTCAATTTCTGCTGTTTTGTTACGTAGTGCCAATATTGTGACCACAACAGATAAATGTAACCGCACATTCCAAAACAAACTAAGTTTATGAAAATCCATACGGAAAATGCTATTGCTTTCATGTTTATTAATCGGATGTGAAATTTTTAATATTTTATCGCAATTTTCCAGCATTAAAGTAACAGTATTGTTAAGACGTTCCTGTAACAATAGTACATAAAAAGTTTTAGTCATGACATTGACAATTTTTACTGAGCGTTTCATTCGTTGGTTTGGCTTAAGTAGTTGATAATTTTTGCAGTCAAAACCAGTATTATTTGTAAATAAACTGTGCCCACTAATAAGCCTATTACTGTAGAGTCTGTCTACGCTAAGAGTACTCCGACACATGCAACCAGCAACACAAGTAAGCATGCGCATTAATCAAAAATACGCACAGCATGATCAAAAACAAAATTCCATACAACACTAATTCGCTCTAAGCTTAATATTATAACAAAAACATGTTCAATTCATCTGTTAGAAAATGTTTTATAAATTGAACATTAGTTTACCATTAATAACTAAAACTTTTACTATTGTTACTCTTACATTGTTATTTTCTGTTACATTATTTACTATTATTACATTATTATTTATGATAAGTAGGTTTTTAATAAAGACTCAGTTTTATTTTTGGCTACAAGTAATAAAATAAGACTAATGCACTTTAATTATAACAGGAGAGTAAACGATTCCAGTGATTCGTTGTTTATCATTTCAGAGTGTTTACTTCATATCATTAAAATTAATGTCTGTGACTAGTTTAATACAACTGTTGCACTTGCCCATCTTTAACTCATTTTTAGTTTCATCAGTTATCTTTTGGAATTGTATCGGTTCGTTTCGATTTGTTTTGTAACTGAAGTTGAAAAGTTTTTTAAGCTGTGTTTTGTTAACATGCGTAATAGTGAATGTATTGAGTTTTTGAAACATGAAAGTGTTGTTTGTTGTTTAGGTCATCAGCCAAAAGGCTGGTTTGAACCTGTAGAGGTTTTACTAAGTAAACCGAGGAGTGAGGTGGTTTACCGTTGCCTTCCTCACCGAGTGGAAAAGTACGCTTATCAGCATGCTGGGCCCTCTGAAAAGCACATATTTTCCACTCTGCAAATGACACCTTCACTTTATTCACCACAGGGTCTGGCTGTATAATGAAATTCATTACTTTCAGAGGAGACAACTCTGATTAGTGTCTTTTACACCTCTACCTCTTCTGCTCTTAAATGATTCAGTCATTTAATTGGCTGACCATGTGATAAGAAACAGAACTATTTATTTTAGCCCTGCAACGAACAGATTGAGTGTAAAAAATTTGACACGCCACCTGTCTGTTATGGGCAGTTGTTACTCTTACATTGTTATTTTCTGTTACATTATTTACTATTATTACATTATTATTTATGATAAGTAGGTTTTTAATAAAGACTCAGTTTTATTTTTGGCTACAAGTAATAAAATAAGACTAATGCAGTTGAATTATAACAGGAGAGTAAACGATTCCAGTGATTCGTTGTTTATCATTTCAGAGTGTTTACTTCATATCATTAAAATTAATGTCTGTGACTAGTTTAATACAACTGTTGCACTTGCCCATCTTTAACTCATTTTTAGTTTCATCAGTTATCTTTTGGAATTTTATCGGTTCGTTTCGATTTGTTTTGTAACTGAAGTTGAAAAGTTTTTTAAGCTGTGTTTTGTTAACATGCGAAATAGTGAATGTATTGAGTTTTTGAAACATGAAAGTGGTAAACATTAAAAAGGAGACAAAAATTGTTTTGTTAAAATATGTAATGGTTAAAATAATTAATCAAGGAGTCTCTTTATGAAACTATAATAATTATAAGTAATCTGAATGGTATAATAGAAAAAGCTTAAACGATAATGTTTATTTTAGCTGGATGTATAGTCTATTCCAGTTAAGTTGGCAGTGCCTACAAAACAAATTCCGATTCACAGGCGGTGCACGAAGGAACAGTTCAAACCGCATTTTGATAGAGATCTACCCATACGTAGAGGTAAAACTTGAAGTAACTTTAAAAGAAACTTTAAAAATGAAAATAATTAAATGAAATTTTTGTTGCTTCGTCCAGCGAATTACTAATCGTGTTAACTCTGTTTCGCTTTTTAGTTTGAGATTCGACTCGACCAGTGATTTTCTTTTCCTTAATTATTCTGTAAACTGATCGTTCAGAGATGCCTACCATTGCTGAAGTTTTTGCTACAATTTCACTTATTGTTATATTAGCATGTTCAGTTTTAAAAGATTTCAAAGCATTTATCCTAATTAATAGTTTTTGTTTAGAATTTAATGGCTTGTCCGCGCTTGTTTCGTTTAACCGGAGATTTAAGAGAATGTAACTACCAACTAATAGTACTACTTATTGAAATTAAAACAACACAATAACAACAAATATTAGTATAATACGTTTAAAAATATCACAAACACTATTATAATAAGAATTAACACGACTCTGGATATGTAATAGGTAACTACACTATTCGAATGCAGAAGCAAAACTGATATAATTGCATGTATAGGCGTACGTGACTCAGCAGCAGGCTACAAGTGAAACGGTTGTTGTGTTCAACAGAAACAACCAATGAGCAGTTGCCGTTCCACATTCCACACCAATCAATCTACTGACAACTTAACTGGAATGAACTATAGATAATGATGATTTTAATGATGGAACATAGTGCAAGATAAATTGTCAGGCGGAGAGGTAGATACGCGCTAACTAGTGTAAAACTTTTGTTTACAACCTGTAGGCGCTTGCCTCGCGCGGAGTACTCTTACAGTAGATAAGACTATATAATAATAGTAATAACTGATGATTAAATTATAATACATTACATCACTCCCCATTCGCTCTGTACTGTATTTATAATAAACGTACTTTACTATGAAATGTAGAAAAATATATAATTAGTTTTGTAAACAGTCTACAAGGGCTGTTCAAAAAGTATCGGACTATTGTTAATTAAAAGTGCATTTATTGAACTAGAGCTACAAACTTCTAATCCCCTTCAAAGAAGTCTCCTTGGTGATGCACACACTTCTCCCAGCGCTTCTGCCACTGTTCAAAACATTTCTGGAAGGCATCTTTGGAATGCTATTAAGCTTGGCTGTCGTATTCTGTTTAATGTCTTCTCTTTCTTGAAATCAAGTTCCTTTCAGGGGCATTTTCAGCTTAGGAAATAGCCAGAAGTCGCAGGGAGCCATGTCGGGGGAGTATGGAGCTTGGCGAACCAGAGGAGTGTTGTTTTTAGCGACGAAAACTCTGAATTAGATGTGCAGAGTGGGCAGATGCACTGTCGTGATGGAGCTGCCAAGTTTTTGTTGCCCAGATTCGGTTATTTGCACCCCGCAGCATCACGTAGGCGACGAAGAACCTCAAGATAGTATTCTTTTGGTCCTCGGTAAATAAAGTTCACACTTGTTCAATAACATTCTCATTACGGCTTGTCGATGGTCTGCCTGAACGCGATTCACTTTCCACTGACGTTTGACCATTTTAGAATCGATTCTACCACTCTTTTATTCGAGTACAGCTCATGGCAGACTCCCCAAAAGCCTGTTGAATCTTGCGAATTGTTTCCACTTGCGAATCGTCAAGCTTTTGGCAAAATTTAATGCAGTAACGCTGCTCAAGTTTTTCTGTCATTTTATAACTTGATAAAAATCGCCAAACACAACAGAGAGGTCTACACTACTAGGCTGACTGCCGGCGATGGAAGCATTGTCATGACACGAAACAGTGCATGCGCACGCATGACAGTCTCCTCCACATCCCCACTAAGCTTGGCCGCCAGCTCTTAATTTGTTTCAATACTTTTTGAACAGCCCTCGTATAACAATAGACGAGGGCCGGGTGGATGTAGTATATGTAAGCTGATTCATTTGAAGCCTCGACGCACCAGATGACATGCCTTTACTTATATATATTTCAGGAGAAGCTACAAACATCTTTTTAAAATGGATGACAAAACAAATTTTAAACAATTTATTAAACATGCTAAACAATTAGTTCAAAGAAGTCAGGAAGAACATAAATAAATAAAATAAACAAAGAAAATACAATGGACTGTGAACCAAAAAATCCTACAGTGAAAGAATGCATAAGTTCTATGGTGCAATAATAAATAAATAATTTAATGCTTTCAAAAATGGCGCTAAACGACTATCAAAACATACAATTCTAATCTTCCCAGATTTTTTACTTAAAGTTAAATTATTACTTTCAATTTACCAAACTTTTACAATAACCGATATTAGTATCCTTCCATTATTCCTCTAAATTCAGGATTGACAGGACTGTCAATAAAATTAAATTAGCAATTAATATTGACAACTGGGTCCATACAGCACAATGAAATCCAGGATTAATCCGGGTTAGAAGAAAAAATGCGTAATAATTCACTTGCTGAACACACGTCTACTGAACATGCTAAAATGAAGCATATTGCGTTAACAAAATACCTAAAGAAACTTGACACATCTAAATTTCTATTTATTGTTAAAATAAATAAAATAAAAATGTTTATCAATACAATTAATTGATAAACGAATTGATGAAAACAAAACAGAAAAGTAAATAGTGTAGACACTAATTGAATAATTACCTAATTTAATTTATATAGAAGGCAAACTTCATATCTTTTAAAATCAATTTATAAATTCAAATTAACGACAAAGTTCTAAGGTTAACCAACTGAATACAAAATTTTAAGCACAAATACCTACGAAAGAAGCCTTTTAATAAAATATCGTCATAATGCAGCGGCCATTGTAACGTAATTACAAGAAAAGACTTACAGATATAATTGAAAGTGTGTTTCAAATTATAGTAATTTAATTTTTTATATCTAGAATACAGTGTTTTGCACCCTACTATGTTTTTCTGTTATCTTGACATCAGCCGCTATGATATAAACGTCATCGAACACTTCAAGCAAAATTGTTGTCTAGGAAGCACCATTTAAAAGAGTACATGTGCATTTGTGAATTGATAATAAAACCCATACGGTTTTTATGTTGTCCGATTTAACAAATCCCACATAATTTTATATTTTCAAGAATTCATAATTTAATGTTTTTACTGGTTTAATTTTAATTCATCATAATTATTAAATAAATATTAATGGAGTTCCGTATTTTTAAATTATTAATCATTATATAAAAAGAGACTCGTAATGGTCAAATATGTGTTATTATTAAAAAGTACAAAATAAAGCCAAGATTTCACATAAAATATTCTATGCAACATAATGAACTTGTAATAAATAACGGAATTCTTTTTACGGATCCTTCTAGTCTTCTTCTACAACATCCATATAGTAATAATAATAAACCTTCTTTAAATTCTTTATTACTCTATGACAACATCCCAAAAACGTACACCATTACGACCGGCTTTATGTTGCATTCCATTATTCGTTGGACTGTTTTAAAAACAAACAATTTTGTAACCTATTGTGTATAGAATTTTACGGAGTTTGTACCTTGGTAATTAAATACTATTTTGTATCTACACATTAAACCTGGTAAAGTCTAAAAATTACTTACATACAATAAATCTTTTGATAATTAACGTATTTTTTAACAGTCCCATGTAGTTTTAGTTATAACCTAAAATAATATAGTTATTGGATACTTTATTTAAAGTATTAAATTATTTAAAGTTTTGTTATTTAAAGTTTAAAGCGCTTCCAAAATCGTGTACCGTAATAAACTATAAAACCCAAAATATTTTTTATTTCATTATAAAAAATACCAATATTTGATATTAACTGTACGGTAGAGATTACCATATTGACAAAATATTATGTCATAAATTTCATAAATTTGTTTGCGTAAATTTCCACTTTCTTACAAATTTAGTTGTTTGTGAATTAAATTAACGAGTGTACTATATTGTTGCGTAAAATAATACATTCGAAATTATGTAGGATTATGACTTGTTAAATTTTGGATAGAGTGTGAAAAGGTACTGCACAGAACACAATGTAGAAATTGATGAAAAATTTCTCTTTTTGTTCACTCTTCAAAATACTTTTAACATTTCTTACTCTTCTGTCCATTTAATTTTCTCCGATTGGCTTGGTAACTGTATTTTATAAGCTTTAGTCTTCGTATTTCCCATTTTTTATTCTATTTAGGTATTGCATACATTTATCACAACCAAAAAATTATTTATCCAAGCACATATTTATTCTCCTATCTTTTTCTATGATGGCACATTTCCTGGTTGGCTGATAAGCTAGTCAAAGCCTTAATGCAGCTTTATCATTCTGTAGTGATTTTTTTTTAAATTTGACGTTTTTGCACATAAATGCTAATGCAGATCATGTAAGATAATACGACATGAAATTATGTTATTGAAAATATCGGACCTAACCAGGAATTGAACCCAGGACCCTACTATTGTGATATATTGTGTGATCTGTAGCTTTTACTATTGAGTTATAATTCTGATCTATTTCATTCAATCTTGTATAAAAAAAAGCTGTCTGTTTGTGTAGTGATTAGTGTAATAGGCTTTTAAACCCGGAGTTCTGGGTTCAATTTCTGGTAATCTGGTCAAGCATTTTTTCAATTAGCACCCCTTCATCTGCTTTAGCCAATATGCATAATAGTCAAACTTAAATAAAATATAATATTGTAAATAAAAGAAATACGAGGTGTGGCTATTAAGTAACGAGACTGACGTAAAAAATTTTATTTTTATTTTATACATAATCACTTATTGTCACCTTCAATATACACTCCTTCTCTATCCCTACAACGCTCCATGCAAATTTTCCATTGTTGGAAACAGTGGTGGAAGTCATCTTCTGTCAGCTCCTTCAGGACACGTACCGCTTTCTCTTTTACAGCTTCCAGACTGAAATCTTGTCCCTTTTAATGCAAATTTCACCTCAGGGAACAGGTAGAAGTCACATGGTGCAAGATCTGGTGAATAAGGTGGATGTTCTAATACTGAGATGCTATACTTGGCTAGGAACCTTTTGACAGATAACGCGAAATGAGCTGGTGCATTGTCTTGGTAGAGAACCCATGATTTCTCCTTCCTACATTTCGGGGTGATTTTGCCTTACTCTTTGATGTAGTTTAGAATGTACCTCAAGGTAGTAATATTGATTAATTGTTTGACCTTCAGGAACCCAGTTAAGGTACACAATCCCATGGATATAAAAAAGAAAAATCATCATTGCTTTAAATTTTGACTTTCTCATTCGAGCTTTTTTGGCTCTCGGTGAAGTTTGGCTCTTCCAGTGCATAAATTGCCGCTTCGTTTCCGGATCATAAGTAAAAAACCACGTTTCATCATGTTGTTATCTTTTACCTGTTCCCTATGGTGAAATCTGCATTAAAAGGGACAAGATTTGAGTCAGTGGAAGCTGTAAAAGAGAAAGCGGCACGTGCCCTGAAGGAACTGACAGAATATGACTTCCAGCACTGTTTCCAAACAATGGAAAATTCGCATGGAGCGTTGTAGGGATAGAGAAGGAGTGTATATTGAAGGTGACAATAAGTGATTATATATAAAATAAAAATACATTTTTTTATATCAGTCTCGTTATTTAATAGCCACACCTTGTACATACATAAAAATCATAAAATAGAGCACTTCCATGTTTAAATTTTCATAGGTCGTGCCTCGTCTTCAGAAATTGAAGTTAGACTATTTTATGTCTTTATTGTTAAATAAGACGTGGGTTTATGGTGGGAAAATATCTTTAGTAGGCGAAATGTGGTAATTTGAAATTATAAATGATAAATTTTAATAATAACAGTGATTCTAATGTTATTGGACTACTGTATAGACCTGAGGTAGAATTAGAGTACCCAGGGTTTTAATGTAAGCAGTTTCTCTCACTCGAATCTGGAAGGGTGTCTATGATTTCTACGTAATTTATCTCATTAAATTTTCTATTGTGAGTTCAGATATGGGGTAAGGGGTAGTTTTATTTGGTGCCCCTAGAATTTCTATGGTTTTTTATCAAATAATTGAGGGTTATAGTTGTTTCACTCGCATAAAAGGTTACCCAAAGTGTGCTGATAAAAAGGTATATGCAGTTTTTCGGTGTAAAATTACTGTTTAGACGGATTTGGTGGATAAACTTGATTACTGGGCTTGAAAATGTTGTCGCAGAATTTATTATAGGAGAGGTTTTGCATCTGGGATGGTTGCAGGCAGCATTGATTACCTGGAAATGATATTCTGGGTTTCATTTTGCCAAGGCGTACTTGTTTTTACTTTCTCTTGCCTATATGAATATATGAGAAGGATTGTTTTCATGTCTATTTTTAGAAATTGAGTTTTCACTGGATCTACACGTTTTCAGACCCCCTGAACCCAAAAAATATGTTTTTAGCGATTGATCTGTGTGTGTGTGTGTGTGCATGTGCGTGCGTATGAACTAAATATTTCAAGAACGGAACATCGTACGAACTTGAAACTGAAGTTAGATACCACTAGAGGACCTGACACGAACATTTCAAATCATTCAACCAGAAGTAGCAGTTTATTCATGTCATTTTTCACTTTTTTGTGATTTTCTCAAAAACTGCTCCTACAATTTTTTTTTAAATCACCTCGTTTACTAAAATTTTTTTATGCTCTTCAAGATAGGGTAGGCGCCCATGTCTGTTGAAATTCTTGGGAAGGTTATTTTCTCGTAAAATATAGTTTTTTTAAGATTGTGACTTTAATATGCATTTTAGTGCAAAAATGTATATAATAAAAGTTGTAGAGAATTTAAATCCTACACTTTTATTTCAAACATTTTTTTTGTATAACGATTAGTTTAGCGGTAATTACTGATAAAAAAATCTAATTTCTAAGATTTCAGCCTTAGTATGCATTTTATGACAAAAGTGTATATAATAAAATTTATGGGAAATTCAAAGATCTACAACTTTTGTATAGAGCATTTTTCTCTACAGAGCCTAGTTTAGTGTGAAAGAGTGATTTCCCGTATTTTTAAGCCAAACTGAGGTTGATTTTCATTTTGCATCATTCACTCACGATTAAAATTAGGTTATGTTTATTGAGGTTAGTTTTTTTGTTTATTTCTAGTGGTTTATTACTAATGTTAGGTTATAATGTTCATTATTTGCATTGGCAAGAAAAAGTCATACGAGTGTTTCACACCAGATATTTTTTTTAAATTTGTGTAAATTAAAGAGACTTTATTAGTTTGTGTTTGAGGTGTGTTATTGTTTAGGTCAATCAACCGAAAGGCTGGTTTGAACCTGTAGAGGTTTTACTAAAGTAAAAAGAGGAGTGAGGCTGTTTACCATGCCTTCCTCATGAACGTAAAAGTACGCTTATCAGCATGCCGAGCTGAAAAGCACATATTTCCACTGTGCAAATGACACCTTCACTTCATTCACCACAGGGTCTGGCTGTATAATGAAATTCATTACTTTCAGAGGAGATAACTCTAATTAGTGTCTTTTACACCTCTGCCTCTTCTGTTCTTAAATGATTCGGTAATTTAATTGGCTGATCATGTGATAAGAAACAGAATTATTTATTTTAGCTCTGCAACGAACAGATTGAGTGTAAATAATTTGATAATTAATTAATTTAATAAGATAATTAATTAATTTAATTTGACAATTTGACCTGTCTGTTATGGGCAGATGGGGAAAGTATGAGATATATAAAATGTGTAGAAACCATTCTGATTGTAAATTTTTTTTGTACTTTCTTTTTTAGCTGGTGGTTTACATAACATTAACAGTATGTCGACAGATAATCATAAATCTGTACAAGATGAAACATACATTATTGTAGTCGGTGATCAAAAGGATAACGATAGATTAATCGACATGAAATTCATGGAAGACAACGATAATGATGGCGTTGACGGAGATGACGACACTAATAACGAAAATAAGCAAAGTAATGAAAATACAAAGAATGGTAAATCGACGATAAATAAACCGGGAAGAAAAAGTAAAAAACCGTTGTCCGTTTCTGCGACAAATAAAAAGACATGTTGTCGATTATGTCTGTCGTATAATTGTAGCAAAATGATTCCATTATTCGGTGGGACCCAGTTAAGGTTTATGAACATTAATATTGTTACTGTTATCGAGTCATGTATTGGATTAAATGTAAGTAATCAAATGTAAATACGAGGCGTATTTTTAAAGTAAGTACCGTTTGAAAATAAAAAAAAAATAAAAGGAAATTTGCAAAAACTAATTTTATTTTCGGAATCTACATACTTTTATCTATTTTTCTACATAGTTTCCAAGTTTTTGTAAACACTTATCATATCGCACAACTAAATTTTGGAAACCTTCTTTATAAAAACTTGCCGCCTGCTGTGATAACCAAGAATTCACAGCCGTTTTCAATTCGTCGTCATCGTCATAACGGCTGCCGCCCAAGTGATGTTTTAGATGACGGAAGAGATGAAAGTTGCTCGGCGCAAGGTCAGGGTTGTAGGGTGGGTGGTCCAAAACTTCCCAGCCAAAAGAGTCCAATGCAGCTCGGGTCTGAGCGGCAGTGTGAGGGCTTGCATTATCGTGCAGAAACAAAATTCCTTTTGTGAGCATGCCACGTCTCTTGTTTTGAATTGCTCTGCGCAGCTTCCTCAGGATTTGGCAGTAGGCTTCTGCATTTATTGTCGTTCCTCGTTCCATAAAGTCGACCAGCAAAACACCATGCCTATCCCAAAACACGGACGCCATGATCTTGCGCTGTGACAAAGTCTGTTAGGCTTTGACCTTTACGGGAGAGTGCGTGTGTCTCCATTCCATGCTTTGTTGTTTCGATTCGGGAGTGAAATGCGAAATCCACGTTTCGTCTCCAGTTACGATCCGACTCAGGATGTCGTCACCATTTTCGTCATAACGTGTCAGAAAATTCAAGGAACTCTCGAGTCTTTTGTGTTTGTGGTCCTCCGTCAGGAGTTTAGGGACCCAACGCGAGCACAGTTTCTTAAAGTTTAATTTTTCATTAACAATTTTGTAAATCACAGACCTCGAAACGTCGGGAAATTCGTCATCTGAAACATCACTTGGGCGGCAACCGTTATGACGATGACGACGATTTGAAAACGGCCGTGAATTCTTGGTTATCACAGCAGGCGGCAAGTTTTTATGAAGAAGGTTTCCAAAATTTAGTTGTGCGATATGATAAGTGTTTACAAAAACTTGGAAACTATGTAGAAAAATAGATAAAAGTATGTAGATTCCGAAAATAAAATAAGTTTTTGCAAATTTCCTTTTATTTTTTTTTAATTTTCAAACGGTACTTACTTTAAAAATACGCCTCGTAATTTTTTATTGTAATTAACCCTGTTCAAACTGTTGATCTAATTTTAGGCTATGCACAAATTGATGGTGGGGGAGGTGACCAAACGTGCTGCTGCTAATTATGTATCAGTCAAAAATTAGTAAATATTGTACTTTTCTAGTAGGGAATTCTTTAACACATCTAATAGTGTTTACAGAAATAGAATATCATAAAAGGGAAAATTTTTATTCCCTCTATAGTGTGTAGGTAGCATTGATGGTTGAATCCTGAATCCTGGTTGAGAGGGCTAAGAAGCCCTATGATGGCGACATCGTGTTAAGGAACACCTGGTCGCTCGGGGAACAATATAACAGAATAATTGCAACCTCAAGAAATTTAGGGGGAATTTTATAGTTTAAATAGGAAATAGGATTCTGGTTCGTGGGACATTGGAACTGGGACTTGAAAGGAGGTAATTTATTTTTAGAAGTTATTTGTGGAAAATTTAAATTAAGGGACAAGTGGGTTTAAGAGCGGCTCTTTTATTTTATTTTATTTTTCAGTGGCCTTTTTTCAGTTTTGTGGGAGGCCTATTATCTTGGGGGGGCATGCATTTTACTGAACGTGGACTAAAGGTATAATTTAAGGTAGGGGTTAGTTTATGATTTCAGGGGAGACGGAAAGGGTAGAGTTTGGCATAATCACCGGCCTTTTTATCTTCTGAGTGTTTATTAATTTAAAATGGCGGCTCTTCTCACCGTAGTGGAGTGATTATGCATAGGAACATGGGGACAACTACCAACTGGGGGGAGTGAGTCATACAAGTAGGAGGGGCATGGGCAAATAAGAGGAATACAGGGCAGAATAAAAATGTGGCAACTCTAAATTTTGTTAAGTGGGTCATACTAAAATTTAGATGATTTGATGGTTTGGGAATTGTTTGTTTTGAATGGAAATTTGTCCAGCGCGTGTGTAAGTCAACGTACATACATGTTCTTTAGTTTGTGTTGAAGTTATGACATTTCTATAACAGTATTTGCCCTTGAAAAGGGAAGACGAGTCCATTTTACTGTTCAGGAGGCGGTTTACCATCACAGCGGCAAAACATTTGTCACTTTGCACTGTTGCAGAGGATGTGTAACGGCTTCCTTCTAACCACACCTACAGAGTTTTTCAAGGCACGTGGTTGTAGGGAATAAAATTTCCTACATTGCTTTGCTTACAGCTATAACCTAAATATAATAGTGGCTCTGTGACATCACTGTAAAGAATGTAAAATACCATATCAATTTGTTCTTCTGTAACAGAAGGTCTTCCGGTACTCTTCCTTTTACACAGACATCTACTGTTTTCAAAATGTTTATACCAATCATAGATTGATTACCTTGTTGGTGGTGGTTTACCGTTTATTGTTTTCAAATGACGTTGCAAAAACGTAACCGAGTTTGTTTTGGCTAATTCAAAAACACAATAAGCTTTCCCCACTTGAGTAGTGGCCGCCATTTTGCTAGACTGGTCGTTGTAACAGCAGCCAACAATAAAATGCTAGCAACAGTTGTACCAACATAAACTTTAAAATATTCCCTACAAACCTTTATCATTTACTGTATTCAAATAGACCAGTTTGATGTTTAAGAAGCTGTCGAAAGTGTCTATTTCATTTATAATCACCCTGTATTTCTCACAGCAGCTGCCGTTACCATCTAGAGTCTGTCTACGTTAAGAGTACTCCGACGTAGGCAACCAGCAATACAACTGAGCATGCGTATTAATTAAAAATACCTACAGCATGATCAAAAACAAAATTCCACACGACACTGATTCGCTCTGAGCTTAGTATAATAAAAACACGTTCAATTCATTTGTTAGAAAATGTTTTATAGAACATTAGTATACTATTAAAAACTGAAATTTTATTATTGGTACTCTTACATTGTTATTTTCCGTTACATTATTTACTATTATTACATTATTTATGATTAGTAGGTTTTTATTATAGACTTGGTTTTATTTTATTTTTGGTCACAAGTAATATAAGACTAACGTGCTTGAATTATGACAGGAGAGTAAACGATTCCAGTGATTCGTTGTTTATCACTTCAGATTATAATTTCGTATCATTAAAATAAATTAATGTCTGACAAGTTTAATACAACTGTTTGCACTTGCCCGTGTTTAACTTATTTTTAGTTTCATCAGTTATATTTTGGAATTGTATTGGTTCGTTTCGATTTTCTTCGTAGACTGAAGTTGAAAAGTTTTGTAAGCAGTGTTTTGTTAACAAGCGTGCGTGATAGTGAATGTGTTTATTTTTGAAACATAAAAGCGGTGAACATTAAAAAGTAGAAAAAAATTGTTTTGTTAAATGTAATGGTTAAAATAATTAATTAAGGAGTTTTTATGTAACTGCAATAATTACAAGTAATCAGAATGGTATGATTGAAAACGCTTAAAGGATAATGTTTATTTTAGCAGGATGTAGATATTTTAATGATGGAATGTAGTGCTAGATAATTGTTAGGCGGAGAGGTAGATACGCGCCAACTAGTGTAAATTTTTCATTTACAGCCTATTGGCGCTTGCCTCGCGCGGAGTACTCTTACAGTAGATCGACTATAGTATAGTAACTGTGGATCTAAACCAGCTTTCACGCTTCTCTCAATAAGACTATTGTTCTACAAATCCTCATGACAGGCTATCTGCAGGACTGTGTCTTAGATTGTTTTCAGTGAGTGATTATCCGTAAATTTACGTTTATAGAACGATTTTTGATAAGTTTTTGTTTTGTTTCCTTTGACAGGTATCAGAAGATGACGATTTACCAAATAGTATTTGTAATGTCTGCCTTTCAAGACTGGAAAATTGTTGGGCGTTTCGTCAACAATGCCACAAATCAGACACGTTAATGCACGAAATAAATCAGGTACTTGACAAAAATATAACTTTTTTTCTTCTGATAATGTACGAAAAAGATGTAAATTTGTTAAGTTATTTTTAACTCGTTTTTTGCTTTTGGTTACGTCATCAGCCGAAAGGATGGTTTGAACCTATAGAGGTTTTACTAAGTAAAACAAGGAATGAGGTGGTTTACAATTGCCTTCTTCACTGAATGGAAGAGTATGCTTATCAGCATGTCAGGTATCCTGAAAAGCATCTACTTTCCACTCTGCAAATAACATTTTCACTTCATTCACCATAGGATCTGGCTCTAAAATGATAAAATTTATTATTCTCAGAGGAGTTAACTCTGACTGTAGTATATTTTTTTAAGCCGAGACTGAAAACAACATTTTACGAAGTAAGGTTGGATCTGTTGTGTTTACACTCTGTGTAACTGGATGGCTGGAATTCGTCGCCCATTTTCATTTTTATATTTGGCTTGTAACATGTGTATAATCCTACAGAGTTAAAATGTGAGCTCAGGTGAAGGATTATCGCTCATTTGTTTTAACCCGACGAGAACTGCGATTTCAACGATCACGCTGGACTCATTTACACCTAATAAAAACTCTTTTATTTCATTCAATTTCATTCCTAAAAATTTCAAAGAATTACCATTTATTTATAAAGAATTTGTTATTAGAACAACGTTTGAACCAAATTTTTGCGTTTTCATTTACAACCAGAATAAAAATTGAAAATTAAGAAAAAATATTTTCTTTTTAGAAATATCAATTTACGTAGTAAAAAGTGTCACTTAATCACTAAAAAATACAAAAAAATATGTTTAGCTGTATACATAAAAAAAGCTATTCATTGTAAAAATAACAATGTTTATTGCAAATTGATAGACGCGTTCAAAAGATATCACACTTTATTGTTGAGCAAAGTAACGTGCTGAATGGAAAAAATCTCCTAAAATAATGTCGTCTCTTTTCAATTTTTATTTACTCTTCTTCTATAAAAGTTTCTTTCTCTTTAACACACGTTGTTTTGTGTATAATCCATTTCTAAACATGATAGCATAAATTAAAATATTTTATCATTTATTTTTACGCTAATATGAAGGTTTAACCAAGGACTGGGTGAGACAGGTAGTGTTAACCTTTTTTGTTCGATTTTAGAGCCATAAAATTTGTCACCGGCACTTCTAATTTATTGATTTCGATTGTAACATTTAAAGCTAACTGATGATGTCATTTCCAAACAAATACCTTTTTTGTTGAAAAGTTATGGACGAAAACATTCAAATTTTAGTACTGGCTCATCAAAAAAAAATCTTTTTTTTTGCATAATACCATGTCGTCAATTTTCATTGTACAAATATGCAAGATACATCATATGAAAGAGGAGAAAATTCTCTATCCAATAAAACTAAACCCATTGGAAAATAATGAAAAGTTGCGTAGAAAATTGAGTTAAAACAAAGGTGATGATGAATGCGTAATTTCTGGCTTCCAGGGTAGCAAGGGTTAAAACAAAAGTTTATAAAACGTGTTTTACAGTGTAAACTGTGCTTGACTTTTGCCGTTCTTGCACAAATTAAAATATCGAAAAAATCCTGAAATAGAATTAGATGATGTTTGGATATTCAACGCTCTATTGTATATATTTTTCTGCTTCAGTCTGATTATTTTCTAGCAAAACCTCACATGTATTATTTTTTAATAACTATACAAATTTGATTTTGTTTTTCAGGCAAAGAAACAGTTTTGTGAATTAAGTAAAAATAGTTCATCGAAATCGACCAGTTTGAAGAGGAACTCACAGTCTATGAATAAAGGTACAGATTATTATGTATAAATAAAATTGTGAGTTTCTTTGTGCAATTTTTTTTCATGCCCCAAATTTAGTTTCTGCATTGTATCTGCCGAATAAACTTTAAAAATCTGGTGTGAAACACTCACACACATTTCTCTTGCCAATGCAAATAATGAACAATATAATCTAACATTAGAAATAAACAAAAAACTAACCTCAATAATCATAACCTTATTTTAATAATAAGTGAAAGACGCAAAATTAAAATCGACCTCAGTTTGGCTTAAAAATACAGAAAATTACTCTTTATGCCAAACTAGGCTCTGTAGAGAAAAAAGTTCTAAATAAAAGTTTTAGATCTTTTAATTAATTTCCTATACACTTGTCGTTAAATGCATACTAAGGCTGAAATCATAAAAAATCAATTTTTTACACGTTTTCGTGAGAAAAAAACAGAAAGTGGCTAATTACTGCTAAACTAGTCGTTACACAAAAAATGTTTGAAATGAAAGTTGACAAATTTTAAATTCTCTACAACTTTAATTATGTACATTTTTGCGCTAAAATCTATATTAAAGTCGCAATCTTAAAAAAAAACAATTTTTTTATGTGAAAACAGCCTCTCCAAGAATTTCAGCAGACATGGCACCTACCCTGGCTTGTAGAGTATAAAAAATCTAGTAAAGGAGGCGATTTTTAAAAAAATCGTTGGAGCTGT
Organism: Catonia carolina; assembly: GCA_035578175.1. Lineage (NCBI taxonomy): Eukaryota > Metazoa > Arthropoda > Insecta > Hemiptera > Achilidae > Catonia > Catonia carolina. The sequence continues at coordinate 2,603,781 of JAQMRL010000017.1, read as the reverse complement.
TTTTGAGAAAATCACAAAACGGTGAAAAATGACATGAATAAACTACTACTTCCGGTTGACCGATTTTGATGAAAATGATCGTGTCGGGTCGTCTAGTGTTATCTAACTTAAGTTTCAAGTTTGTACGATGTTCTGTTCTTGATTTATTGTGTTCACACATACACAGACCCACCGCTAAAACCATGTTTTTTGGGTTCAGGGGGTCTGAAAACGTGTAGATCCAGTGAAAACTCTTATTTTGAAAAATCGACATGAAAACAATACTTTCCTTCCTATATATTCATGTAGGCAAGAGAAAAAAGTAAAAATATGTTCAGCCGAATGTTCGTCTTTATTGGCTTCATGCTAACTACACTGAACTGATTCAACGATATCAGTATTTAGGTTAAAGATAAATGATAGCATTGAACATAGCCTATACATTTTTTTAATATCGCCGAGTGGTGTTGGATTCAAAGAGAGGAGGAAATCATTCCATCTCAAATGGGCCGAAGAGTGATAGCTGGAATTTTTTCAAGTAGTACTTTCTCTTGCCTATATGAATATATAGGAAGAAAGAAGAAGACAGAAGAAGTATTGTTTTCATGTCGATTTTTCAAAATTGAGTTTTCATCGGATATACAAATTTTCAGACCCCTGAACCCAAAAAACAGTTTTTAGTGATTGATCTGTGTGAACCGAATATCTCAAGAATGGAACATTGTATGAACTTTAACTTGAAATTTAAATTAGATACTACTACCGGACCCAACACAAACATTTTCATCGAAATCAGTCAACTGGAAGTAGAAGTTTATTTGTGTCATTTTTCACTTTTTTATGATTTTCTCAATAACGGCTTCTATGATTTTTTTAAAAATTGCCTCATTTATTAAACTTTTTGTACTCTACAAGATAGGGTAGGCACCATGTCTGCTGAAATCTTGGAAAGGCTGTTTTCTCGTAAAAAGTTGTTTTTTTTAAGATTGCGACTTAAATATGCATTTTAGTGCAAAAATGTATGTAATAAATGTTGTAGTGAATTTTAAATCCTTCAACTTTTATTTAAACTTTTTTTTGTGTAATGCTTAGTGTAGCGGTAAAAAGCGATTTTTCTGGTTTTTTTTCACAACAATGTTAAAAAGATAATTTTTTTAAAATTACAGCCTTTGTATGCATTTTACCACAAAAGTGTGTATAATCAAATTAATAGGAAATTAAAAGATCTACAACTTTTATTTTAAGCATTTTTCTCTACAGAGCCTAGTTTAGCGTAAAAGAGTGATTTTCTGTATTTTTAAGCCAAACTGAGGTTGATTTTCATTTTGCGTCTTTCACTCATGATTAAAATTAGATTACATTTTTTGAGGTTAGTTCTTTTGTTTATTTCTAATGTTTTATTACTAATGTTAGGTTATATTTTTAATTATTTGCATTGGCAAGAGAAATTTGTGTGAGTGTTTCACATCAGAGTTTTATAATATTGCTGAGTAGTGTTGGGTTCAGAGAGAGAGGAGGAAATCATTCCACCTTAAATGAGCCTAAGAGTGATTGGTGGACTTTTTTTTGATGTATTTTTAAAATGTTGTGGTTTTTCTACCACATAGCAGTAACAAACCACCTTTATTTATTACTTTTTTTTGCCCTGTATGATTATATAGGGTGATTCAAAAAGAGCGCCGGTTTTGATATATCAAATTAAGAGATTTATTTTATTGAAAAACTGAAAATAAATACATCAACAAGTTCATCTTACCTTCCGATTTCATGTATGAAAAATGATGTCATGCATGTGTCCTCCTCTACTGCGCTGGCACGCATCAACTCTGTCCATGAAATTGGATATTACTGCACAACAAGTTTCGACTTCCATTTGCCCGATAACCCGTCGAATTTCCTCCTTCAAGTCATTGATGTTTCGGGGTTTATTGGCATACACCAATGACTTCAGATGACCCCAAAGATGAAAGTCACAAGGCGTCAAGTCACACGACCTTGGTGGCCATTGATGGTCGGAATTACGAGAAATGATGCGATCCTGGAACCGTTCACGGAGCAACAACATTGTTTCTCGTGCAGCGTGACAGGTGGCACCATCCTGCTGAAACCACAACTCGTCAATGTTCTTTCCATCCAAATGACGCCACAAAAACTCCCTAATAATCGTACGGTATCGGTCTCCATTTACTGTCACGGCTTGTCCTTCTTGATTTTCAAAAAAGTAAGGGCCGATGACACCGCCCGACCAAAAGCCGCACCAAACTGTCACTTGCTGTGCATACAAGAGAAACTACAACTCAATTGTCAATCGGAATGTTTTCCAAAATAGAAATGAGGTCAAACAATGTTGCCAACCGATAAACAAAAATTTACCAGCCGTTTAAAAACCGGCGCTCTTTTTGAATCACCCTTTATAAAGAAGGAAAGTATTATTTTCATGTCGGGTTTTCGCCATATCTACACGTTTTCAGGGCGCCCTGAACCTAAAAAAAGGTTTTTTTAGCGATTGGTCTGTGTTTATGTGTGTGTGTGTGTGTGTGTGTGTGCGCGCATGCATGCGTGTGTGAACAAAATATTGAAACTTGGTATCTTCTAGTACAATTAACCAGTGCATCGTGAATGTATATTTTGAATAAATATTTTTGAAACAATTTACTGAGTTGGTTTTTGCATATTTTAAACTGTGCCTTGTTTTATGACAGTGATACAAATTTGAATGTATTTTAATACAGAATTTCCCTTAGTTATCACATATTTTCCCTCGCTTATTTCAGAGTTCAATGGGTCATGAAACGTGAAGGTCAGTTGAAGTCTTGAGTCGAGTTCAAAATTCTGTATCACGTGAAAGTAAAAAACATTTTTCCGACAATTATGATCGATTATTTAGTTAGTGTAACGATTAATCTTGTTAAATTATTTTCGTCGTCCATTCTTTGCAGATATTCCTAGAATTTTTTAACACAATTTGAACCCGAGTAATATCTTAAGGCGACAAATCGAGTTTGCTCCTAGGGCCGACTGCCGTCTTAAGGCGTCATATACGCTACTACGTTTCTATAGCTTTCGTTTAATTGCCGGCATGCGGGCAGTGTTAGTAAATGTTGTTCAGGCATTCAGATCAATCCGATAAATGCTACAATCAAGATCATTGTTTGTTGTATACTGCTGGGAATTTTCAAATGAATTTTAAAAGTGTATTCAGTTCGGACCTCCCGGTGTGGGGCAATTATATCGTTATAATTAATTAATTAATTATTTCATTTATTCCAAGAATCTCTTCGTGTCTAGTGACTTCTTTTTACCAAGATAATTGTTTAATTATTACTCAGAAGTGATTTCTGTTACTTCGAGAACTCACGATTTCTATGTACTGTATTTCGTGTGTACTGAACGTTATAAAATAATAAATATATGTACTTTATAATTACACAACAAACGAAAAAACTGCGCAGAATACCTTACTTTATTTACTTTATGAATTTTTTTTTTTTTTTTGTTAAACGTCCGACTCTTCTGCAAATACTGCTAATGCAGACGGTGAAGGATGAATTGATTGTTTTGTAACGTATGAAATGCCATGCCTGAATAGGATTCGAACCCAAGACCGCATGAATAGATGAACAAATAAGTAAGATCATTTGCGTGGCATTTTGTGCCGCTTTGAGGCATCTTGGCATTTGTCACAGCAATGGTGCGTTGGCATAGTAGCACATCCGTGATTCTAGCCTCCCCGGGCTCAACGTGTTAATTTCTAAACTGTACTTTACATTCCGGTAACACTTATTGTAGACTGACAGTTCTCGCGTCAACGTAAATATCATATCCTGCTAGACTCCAGAGAGGAATATTTCAGGTTCGATTCCTGGTTGGGGTCTGGAAAATTATATTATGTTTATTTTTTTAATAAAAAAATACAGGTGATTGTTTATAAATAAAATATACACTTTTTTGATATCTTATAAAAATTTATTCTCTACTGGTTAGAATGATTACATGGAAGCTTTAAGTTTTATATAATTCTGTTTAATGTGTACATTATTTGTAACATGTTATTCATTAATACGGCAGTCAAATTCGTCGTAAACATGTGCTTGCTAATAATTTTTTGATATTACCGTCTTCATACACACACAAGTTTAATTTTTACTTTCTCTTGCCCTATTTATGTAAAATATAGATAAGAAACGTGAGATTTTCTTATTGATTTTTCGAATTCATTTCACCAGAAATACTCATTTTTATGGCGTATGAGCTAAACAGTAAAAAAACAAGTTTTTACTGTTTCGCAATTTTCTCATTAATGGTTCATGATTGTGTTTAAATAATCTTATTTATTACGTTGTTGAACTCTTCAAGATGGAGTAAGCGCATGGCTGCTGCGATTCGGGGGTGCTGTGCTGTGATTCAGGGGGGTTGTGTGAAAAAAATGGGTATCTTTACTTTCTCTTGCCTATATGAATATTTAGGAAGGAAAGTATTGTTTTCATGTCGATTTTTTGAAATCGAGTTTTCATCGGATCTACTCGTTTTCAGACCCCTTGAACCCACATAAACATGTTTTTAGCGATTGGTCTGTGTGTATGTGCGTGCACCTGTGTGTGTGCGTGTGTGTACAGAATATCTCAAGAACGGAACATCGTACAAACTTGAAACTTGAAGCTTGAAACTTAAGTTACATACCACTACCGGACCCAACACGAACATTTTCATGAAAATCGGTCAACCGGAAGTAGTAGTTTATTCGTGTAATTTTTCACTTGCAATTTTCTCAAAAACTGATCCTACGATTTTTTTAAAATCGCTTGGTTTACTAAATTTTTTTATGCTGTACTAGATAGGGTAGGCGCCATGTTTAACGAAATTCTTGGTGAGGCTTTTTTCGTAAAAAAAATATTCTTTTAAGATTGCGACTTTAGTGTGCATTTTAGCACAAAAATTTATACAATATAAATGTATGTATAATTAAACTTTTAGAGAATTTAAAATCCTATAACTTTTATTTCAAACATTTTTTTTGTATAATGCTTAGTTTAGCAGTAATTAGCAATTTTCTGTTTTTTTCTCACGAAAACTTATGAAAATCGATTTTTTTAAGATTTCTGCCTTAGTATGCATTTTATGACAAAAGTGTATGTAATAAAATTTATAGGTAATTAAAAGATCTGTAACTTTTTTATTTAGAGAATTTTTCTCTACAGAGCCTGTAGACAGAGTCTACAGAGCGTGAAAGAGTGATTTTCCGTATTCTTAATCCAAACTGAGGTTGATTTTCATTTTGCATCTTTCACTCATGATTAAAATTAGGTTATGTTTATTGAGGTTAGTTTTTTGTTTAAATCTAATGTTTTATTACTTAAGTTTTACTAATGATTGTAGGCTATATTGTTCATAATTTGCATTGGCAACAGAAAGTTGTGTGAGTGTTTTACACCAGATTTTTTTCATTATTCACATTGGCAATAGAAAAGTTATGTGAATGTTTCACATAAGATATTTTATAAGGTATCAAAAGTGTATATTTCATTTTTAATCACCCGTGCAAGTAAAATTTAATAGTAATACAGATTACGTTTTGACAGAAACGTTGTCGAGGAATAAAAAGAAGCTGAAGACGATGACGTCGAAGAAAACAGACGATACGTCGTCGAACATCGAAACGACAGCGATAAAAAAATCAGAAGATGAGAATAATGAGGAAGAAAAAGAAGAAGAAGACGATGATATCATGCATGTTAAAGCTCTGATCGAACTTCTTGAAGAGGCGAACAAGAAATTTCCACCGCCGAAACCAGAAGATGAACATTTAGCATTTTTCAAATCGTTATTACCGACAGTCAGATTGTTGAAGATCAATACCAATATTAATTTCCGTATCCATGTCATGCAAGCGTTGCAGGATTTTAAACGGCAAAGCGATTGCTCGACGGATGATCCGCTTTCATTGTGCGAACCGAAAACGGAGTGGATCGATAACGATGAAAAATACTTGCCCGATTAAATTTTTTAATCGTGACTTGTGTATTATAACGAAAAGGTATTGTTATTTGTTAAAAATTGGATACGTTTAATATCAAAGAACTGATCGTCACACGTTTCATGACCCTTCCGAAACAAACCTTGTTTTGAACACGTACAGAATTTTTTTCTTTAACCCTTTATTGGGCAATAACATTTTTCTAAACTGGCGGGGAAGTTTTAGCAGGCATGTCACTGAATCGTAAAGATCATTAAAAATTTGCTGTTGTTGTTTAGGTCAACAGCCGAAAGGCTGGTTTGAACCTCTAGAGGTTTTACTAAGTAAAACGAGGAGTGAAGTGGTTTACAACTGCCTTCCTCATTGAGTACAAAAGTAGCCTATGCCCAGGCCCTCCGAAAAGCATCTACTTTGCACCCTGTAAATGACACCTTCACTTCATTCACCACAGGGTCTGGCTGTATAATGAATTTCATTACTTTCAGAGGAGAAACTCAGATTAGTGTCTTTTACACCTTTACCTCTTCTGTTCTTAAATGTTTCAGTCATATAATTGGCTGATCATGTGATAAGAAACAGAACTATTTTTTGTAGCTGTGGAACTAGCAGATCGAGTGCAAATAATTTAACACTTAAAAAAAAATTAATTAAATTTAAAAATTTGCTGTTCAACACAAACCTTCATATTTACACATCAAAATGACAAGCAAACTTAGGAGAATAAAATATATATTTTTATTTAAATTGTTACGTGACGCTTGGGGATGCTGAAGCTATTTGAAGAAATTTTTTTTTAAATTTTCAGGTGACATTATTGTTTAAAACATTCTTATGCTGTTCTTTTAAAATTCATTCTGTACAAATCCTTGCTCATTATGTTTACTTTAAAGCTTTAAATTTCATGAAAGTCCGTAATTAGTTGTCTGAATCTGGTTCTGTTGATTAAATTTTTCAGTTTTTCCGATTTTCTCAATATTTTTTTTGATTTTTTTAAATCTGACACCTTAGATCTATTTTTTAGTGTTTTAAAAATTTGTTTTGTTAATCGGTTGTCATCTTTTCTTTTTTAACATGGTAAAGATTTTAAATGTTCACCAGCTGGACGGGCAATTATATAAAAGGTAAAAACTGTTATAAAAGGTTAAAAAGATTATAAAAGGTTAAAACTGTCTGTATTAATAACAGCTGGAAAAAATTAAATAAATGGTCAATGCACAGCTAGATGTAACAATCTGTATTATTTATATTTATATTCATTGCGAGGATTTACAGCCCCAGCTGCATCTCGCTTTCTATGCACCACATCTGTTTGTTTTGTCAGTCGCCATCGGAAACCCACTACAAAGACATTGCCTTCTGCACATTATCCAACCCCATCGCCTCGGGCGTACCCCTCCGGCTATTGGCCTGGCGTCCTCTCCCGTACCCTCTTTGGCCACGTGCCATCCTCCATCCTCTGCAAATGGCCAAACCATTTTAATTGCTTCCGGGATATATTCATGATATTTTTTCCTTGAATCCCAATTTTTCTCCTAATTTTGCAATTTGATCGATGCGTGATACACCACAGCTCTGCCTCCAGAAATCCGTCCCCACCACTTTTAGGTGATCCTTCTGCCTCTTAGTCAATAACCACGCTTCCGCACCATACAGTAGCGTGCAAATTAATCCGAACACAGATGTTATGTAATGAAAAGTTACTTTATTTTTTCAAAAATATATTTACATTCTATTTGTTCATGTTTAATAACTAATTTGGCCACCTTCATTGTTTATCGCTTCAAGTTGGCGATTTGGCATAGATTCAATTAGTGTACTGCACATTTTTTTTAATTTCTTTGTCACAAAACCATACCGATATTATTGCTGCGATGAGGTTATTTTTTGTAGTACAATCCATTTTTGAGAGTCTTTTTTTCACTATTGCCCAAAGATTTTCAATCTGGGTAATATCTGGGGAATTACCTGGCCATGTCAACACTTAACGTTTTCTTGTTTGAAAAATGCTTTCACTTTTTTGGCAGTATGGCATGGCGCTAAATCTTGTTGAAACACTCCATTGCCTTGTAGAAATTTTGTTTGCAGCTGTGGCACAACCTTTAACTTAAGAATTTGGATATATTCATCGCTTTTTAACATACCATTTACTGGGACTAATGAACAAGGACCTTCAAATGTGAAACAACCCCAAAACATTTTTTTCTGGGGATGTTCAACTGATTGCTGGATATGAGCTGGTGATGTTCTTTCGTCTGCTGATTTCCGAACGTAAGAAACCTTTTGCCCCTAAACATAAAAATGGGATTCATCGGAAAACATTACATTTTTCCAGTCTGCAACAGTCCACTTAGCATGTGCTTTGGCCCACAATAACCATTTTTTGCACATTGCTTGGGTCAAAAGTTGTTTTTTAGCCGGTCGACGAGCTTTCTGTCCAGCATCAAAAAGTCTGCATTTAACAGTTGTCATATGCAAATTCGTTCCACTGGCTGCAAGCTGTCGATTTAAGCCCAAAGCACTTAATTTTGGATTCACTTACTTGTTCTCACTAATAACCGATCCTGAGTCGCAGTGGTTTTTCTTTCACGACCACATTTTTCCTTTTCTTAGAGGTGAAAAGGAACGAGTTTCTTGAAATTGTTTTACTATAGCATTCACTGTCCGTAGTCCAATGCCACACTCTGAAGCTACTTGTCGTTGTGTCATACTGGTACACTTGGAGAGAGAAACAATTTTTGAACGTTTTCTTGTAGCTACATCCATTGTTACAATATATTACACAGACACAAAAACAATATGTGAATTTGTCATAAAAAAATGAAATACACTTATATAAACCACTACTCATGTCACGAAATTGCTATAAGAGACAAAAAACAACAACTTCACACTGGACAGACAGCTTACAGAATGTTTATGGTTAGCAGTGTAGCCACTACGTAGAAAAAACAAAAAAAATCCCTGTGTTCGGATTAATTTTCACGCTACTGTACCATCCTCCATCCTCTGCAAATGGCCAAACCATTTTAATTGCTTCCGGGATATATCCATGATATTTCCTTGAATCTCAATTTTTCTCCTAATTTTGCAATTTGATCGATGCATGATACACGACAGCTCTGCCTCCAGAAATCTGTCTCCACCACTTTTCAGTGATCCTTTTGCCTCTTAATCAATACCCACACCTCGGCACCATAGGTGCGCACACTCTCCAGGATAGCATGATAAATATTAATCTTAATTTCCTTCCGTACTTTATCATTCCAAAGGACAGAATTTATCCGCCCTATTACCATTCACCATTCCATTATTTCTTCCATACTGTAATTTAAAGTGACTATATTTTTTAATTATTACAAATTTATATCATGTTTGATATTATGGTATCAATTTTTTACTATTACAATACTCTTTCGTTTCATAATATTCAAACAAAATTATAAGAATGAAATTTATTTTGAAAATTGTACCTTTGGTAAATTTTAAAAAGGATATTTGTTTTTACTTTTTGTACAATTTAAATTTTATATCAGTTTTATTTTTTTGTCGTTGAAGATAATTATGGCAGTATGTTTGAGGATAATAATGAGGATTACGATGAATTGAAAAAGATGAAAGCTTTTCTTGAGGGTAATAACTTCAAAAGTGAATTTGGCAAACGATTCAAGAGGGAACGTATTTCTGGAATTTCCAGTAAGTATGATTATGTAGCTTACTGTTTCTTAAATTTTTTTTTATGGTGTATTTTTGTTTTCTCTTGCCTGTATGAATATTTAGGAAGGAAAGTATTGTTTTCATGTCGATTTTTCAAAATCGAGTTTTCACCGGATATACATGTTATAAGACCTTCTGAACCCAAAAAACATGTATTTAGCGATTAGGGTGTGTGTGTGAACAGAATATTTGAAGAACGGAACATCGTACGAACTTGAAACTTAAAACATAAGTTACACACCACTACCGGACCCAACCCGAACATTTTTATCAAAATCGATCAACCGGTAGTAGTTTATTCATGTAATTTTTCACTTTTTTGCGATTTTCTCAAAAACAGGTAAGATTTTTTTAAAAATTGCCTCATTTATTAAATTTTTTATGCTATAAGATAGGGTAGGCGTCATGTCTGCTGAAAATCTTGGAGAGGCTGTTTTCACGTAAAAAAGTTGTTTTTTTTTTAAATTGCGGCTTTAATATGCTTTTAAGCACAAAAATGTGTATAATAAAAGTTGTAGAGAATTTAAAATCCTACAACTTTTAGTTCAAACATTGTTTTGTATAATGCTTAGTTTAGTGGTAATTAGCGATTTCCTGTTGTGTCCCTTGAAATAGTGTAAAAAAAATATATTTTTTAAGATTTCAGCCTTAGTATGCATTTAATCAAATTTATAGGAAATTAAAAGATCTACAACTTTTATTTAAAGTACTTTTCTCTACAGAGCTGAGCTTAACGTGAAAGAGTGATTTTCCGTATTTTTAAGCCAAACTGAGGTTGATTTTTATTTAGTGTCTTTCACTCATGATTAAAATTAGGTTATGTTTATTGAGGTTAGTTTTTCTGTTTAAATCTAATGTTTTATTACTAATGTTAGGCTATATTGTTCATAATTTGAATTGGCAAGAGAAAGTTGTGTGAGTGTTTCACACCAGATTTTTTTTTACTTTCTCTTCCCTATAATAGTATTTAGGAAGGTAAGTATTTGTTTTCTTGTCAATTTTTCAAAATCGAGTTTTCACCAGTTATACATGTTTTCAGACCTCCTGAACCCGAAAAAAACATGTTTTTAGCGATTTTTATGTGTGTGTGAACAAAATATCTCAAGAACTGAACATTGTATAAAGTTGAAACTTGAAACTTAAGTTAGATATTTCTAAAAAACCTGACAAACATTTTCATCAAAATTGGTCAACGGGAAGTAGTAGTTTATTCGAGTAATTTATCACTTTTTTATGATTTTCTCAAAAACAGCTCCTATGATTTTTTTAAAAATCACCTCATTTACTCAATGTTTTATGCTCTACAAGATAAAGTAGGCGCCATGTCTGCTGAAATTCTTGGAGAGTCTGTTCTCTTGTAGAAAAAAATAGTTTTTTTAAGATTGCGGCCTTAATATGCACTTTAGCACAGAAGTATATATAATAAAAATTGTAGACAATTTAAAAATCTTAAATTATCTTAGATTATCGCTTAGTTTAGCGGTAATTAGTGATTTTCTGTTGTTTTTTTTTTTTACATGAAAATCTGTAAAAAAATTTGATTTTTTAAGATTTCAGCCGTAGTATCCATTTTACGATAAAAATGCATACAATTAAATTTATAGGAAATTAAAACATCTACAATTTTTATTTGAAGCATTTTTCTCTAGAGCCTAGTTTAGGATGAAAGAGTGATTTTCTGTGTTATTAAGCCAAACTAAGGTTGGTTCTCGTTTTGTATCATTCACTTACGATTAAAGTTAGGTTCTGTTTTTTGAGGTTGTTTTTTTGTTTATTTCTTATGTTTTATTACTAATGTTAGGTTATATTGGTCATTATTTGTATTGGCAAGAGAAAGTTGTGTGAGTGTTTTACACCAGATTTTTTTAAATACCAAATGACCCTTACTTTAAGAATATGCCTCATATTCTCAGATTCTTACTGCCACCATGATCCACCGATTCATGGGTTAATAACCTGTACTCAGTATTTAGCTGTAAATGAGTATTTGAATCCTTCAGGAATTCATCCTACTGTCAAATAAAAATCTGGTGTGAAACACTCACACAACTTTCTCTTGCCAATGCAAATAATTAACAATAAACCTAACATTAATAATAAAACATTAGAAATAAACAAAAAACTAACCTCAATAAACATCACCTAATTTTAATCATATATATAATATGAAAGACGCAAAATGAAAATCGATCTCAGTTTGCCTTAAAAATACGGAAAATCACTTTTACGCTAAACTAGGCTCTGTAGAGAAAAATGCTCTAAATAAAAGTTGTAGATCTTTTAATTTTCTATAAATTCGATTATATACACTTTTGTCATAAAATGCATATACTAAGGCCGAAATCTTAAAAAAATCGATTTTTCACACGTTTTCGTGAGAAAAAATAGAAAATTGCTAATTACCGCTAAACTAAGCGTTATACAGAAAAATGTTTGAAATAAAAGTTGTAGGATTTTAAATTCTCTACATTTTTTATTATATAAATTTTTGCGCTATAATACATATTAAAGCCGTAATCGTAAAGAACACTTTTTTTACATGAAAACAGCCTCACTAAGAATTTTAACAAACATGGCACCTACCCTATCTTGTAGAGAATAAAAAATTGAGTAAACCAGGCGATTTTTAAAAAAATCTTAGGACCAGTTTTTGAGAAAATCGCAAAAAAGTGAAAAATTATACGAATAAATTACTACTTCCGGTTGACCGATTTTGATGAAAATGTTTGAGTCGGGTCCGGTAGTGGTATGTAACTTAAGTTTCAAGTTTTAAGTTCGTACGATGTTCCGTTCTTGAGATATATTGTATACACACACACACAGACCAATCGCTAAAAACATGTTTTTTGGGTTCAGGGGGTCTGAAAACGTATAGATCCGGTAAAAACTCGATTTCTTAAAATCGACATGAAAACAGTACTTTCCTTTCTATATATTCGTGAAGGCAAGAGAAAGTAAAAATTAAAACATTATTGTGGTAGCGGAGATTGATAATGCTCTTAAAAATTTTAAAGTTGTGAATGTAGAGCTGTCGGTTATAACTTCTAGCTCAAGAACATGATTCTTCTGTCAGTCAAACTAAAAATTGTTTAGCAGTTCTTTTACTTTTAGTAAACCATTAACTGGATATAGCTGAGAGTTTGTGATATCTGTTTTGAGTCATGATAACGAGTTATTCTTCTCAAGGCTTAGAATATTTTTATAAACTCCAAACGTTTTGAACAGGCAACTAGTTTTGGAGAGCCGAATTCAACTGGTGTTGGATCACAACTCTTGGAGCAACTTCTATTGTTAACACTTTGAAGCCTAAGCCCGAGTATAGCTCGGGGTGAGCGTAAATCGCGGTTGTCCGAAGCCCGAATATACCTCGGGCCGCCACATTAAATTCGGTAGTAAGATTCAGACGATGTTATACCGGGCTTCAGTAGCACAGATTCATTCTATATTTTATTTAGTTTAATTTTCTATGCTTGCAGCGAAATCAACCGAATATTCTGTGAACTGTGTAGAAAAACATTGAGCCGTGTTTGAGGTTATGTTTTTGTTGATGTACATGTGTACTTTGTCGTTATTTTTCGTAGTTATTCTGTATTTGATATTTGTAAATAATATAGTTATTTCTACTTTGTAATAACTGTTTTCCTTTCGTATTTTGTCAGTAATCGTTTTCGCTCGGTAAATTGTTTGCTTGTATATGTTGTACTGTTTTGTCTTCTAGATCGCTTTGTTTGTGCGGTTATTTGATAGTAATATTTATAATTTCTTTTTCATTTTATGTTTTGCGTGTGTTGCTGTAAAGTTTGCTCAGAAAAGAGCAAAACTGCAACTGAAAAGGCTGGATTGAAAGAAACTACCTGGTACTGCCCTGACTGTAATGGTGCATTGTGCTTACCGATGTGTTTCATACGAAGGCTAATTATGTGTAAAATTTATTAAATTTTAGTACTCAAACATGTTTAGTGTGTAGTTTATTTCATTGCCTTTTTGTAGAATTTATATAAACTTTTTTTTAGTAGTGTTTAGGATTGTAAAACTTTAAAATTAGGTAGTGTGTAGCACGTAACAATTTCGTTTTTAATAATTTTTTGGTGTATATTTAAATAACTCTCATAAATTTAGTAAGTGTAATAATTTCAATGTAAATTAATGGTAATAAACTTTATGATTTTTTTAATCAAATTGATGCCAAAATCATTAAGATATGATGGAAATTAAATCTTTTAGAATTTTTTGAAGTTTACTCTATAACCCCCAGGATACCGTGACATACCATGTTGTTATAGCTCAGACTTCAAAGTGTTAATATCTTAGTACTATAGTCCATCTACTGTAAGAGTACTCCGCGCGAGGCAAGCGCCTCCTATAGGTTGTAAACGAAAGTTTACTGTATATCTTGCACTACGTTCCATCATAAAAATATCTACATCCAGCTAAAATAAACATTACATTTTAAGCGTTTTCAATTATACCGTTCTGATTACTTATAATTATTGTAGTTTCATAAAGGCTTCTTAATTAATTATTTTAACCATTACATTTAACAAAACAATTTTTTTCTACTTAATGTTTACCGCTTTAATTTTTCAAAAATCAACACATTCACTATCACGCATGTTAACAAAACACAGCTTACAAAACTTTTCGACTTCAGTCTACGAAGAAAATCGAAACAAACCGATACAATTACAAAAAATAAACGATGAAACTAAAAATGAGTTAAACACGGGCAAGTGCAAACAGTTATATTAAACTAATCACAGACATTAATTATTTTAGTGATATGAAATAAATAATCTGAAATGAAAAACAATGAATCACTGGAATTGTTTACTCTCCTGTCATATTCAAGCGCATTAGTCTTATATTACTTGTGACCAAAAATAAAATAAAACTGAGTCTATAATAAAAACCTACTAATCATTAATAATAATGTAATAATAGCAAATAATGTAACGAAAAATAACAGTGTAAGAGTAACAACAGTAAAATTTTAGTTATTAATGGTAAACTAATGTTCAATTTATGAAACATTTTCTAACAAATGAATTGAACGTGTTTTTATTGTATTAAGTTTAGAGCGAATAATTAGTTTTGTAGGGAATTTTGTTTTTGATCATGCTGTGCGTATTTTTACTTAATACGCATGCTCACTTGTATTGCTGGTTGCCCATGTTGGACTACTCTTAGCGTAGACAGACTCTATAATATTACACTAAACTATAAAAAGCTACAACGCGGGTAGAGTATAAGGCCTGACATGGTAGAACAGTGGTTCCCAACCTTTCATGCACTGTGCTCCCCTTTGAACACTGATGTCAGGTCACGCCCCCCCCCCCCCCCAAACCAGTGTAATTGGTCAAAACAAGTAGTATCATACAATCGGAATATGAAAGAGAAGCATGATGACTTTGTTGCCAGAGTACAACAATTGCAATAATCGAATGCTAGACTCGGCTAGAGTACAATGTAAAAAAAGTACGATAATTTTAAAAATATACATCTTCTTCTGCCTTTCAAGGATTAGGCATCTCTGCCTGTTCCAAACCTCTCAAATCTGCCCATCTCTTTCTCGGGCGTCCTTGTTCTCTCCTGCCCTCCGGCTTATAGCCCAGTATCTGCTTATAGTTCAGCCATTGTTAGTTTGCTCCTACTGTCAACAAACAAAAGCCACCTACTACAGGGTGCACGCTAGAGTCCGCAACTTTACGGATGTCGTATTCCTATTAAGTTAACTATTTTTTAAATTATAAGTACTTAAAGTACTAAAAACATCAGTCATGATATATGATGTAGGCCTAACAATTTCATTTAGAAAAATACTTTTTAAAAGTATTTTATATTTAAATACTTTTGAAAGTATTTTGTTGTTACTTTTTAATCAGCGTGTACACATTTTGATATAATGCGCATGCTCAGTGACGTCATTATTTGTTTACATTAGGAGCAAACTAAGAGAGACTGGACTGTAGGTATCCTACCCTCCTGCATTCTGTTTACATGCTCTAACCACTGCATTCTGTTCTGGGATACGTTGTTGTTTATAGAGAAGATGTTTAGTTTTTCCTTATCTCGGTATTCGTGTAACGATCTTCTCTACTACACCCATACGCATGTCAAAGAAATTTCATTTCAGATGCTTACAATCTACTCTCCTCTCGCTTTGATAGCACCCAAGTTTCACTGCCATTGTTAAGGGTCGGCACTGCTAATGTTTTATAAAATCTCACCCTCGTGTTTTTGCTGGTGCAATTTTTTAAAGTGCAGTGGATAGTATTGCATATTTGCTGAAATCTATGCATCTTATTGTAAGCATCTTTATCCTGTTGGTATGTAATGTTGCAACTGAGATACTGAAAGTGGGAGATCTGTTCCAAAATATTATTCTTTATAACAATTTTGCTTCTGACTGGCTCCATACCCCTGAATGCCATTAACTTTGTATGACAAAGACAAAGACAAAGACAAAAATATACAAGCGATTACAAAAATTAGTAAATTATAGTTTTCCATTTTCATTTTTTTAAATACATCACACCTCCCTTGAAATTCTTCTACACCCCCATTCACCAGGTTAAGAACTCTACTGTTGTACAGTAAAAAGTTTTGTTTTTTATTTTTCTACATGAGGAAGACAACCCCTCCTTCATTCCCGTATAGATTCTCTTCTTTTCTACCGCTTAAGGATTAAGCGCTACGCCTGTTCCAGCCTCAAACCACCTTTTCCATGGTCTACCCAAGCTTCTTCTTCCAGTTGGACAATATTGCAATGCTTGGACTGTAAGTCTTTCATTTGTGATTCTTGTGACATGATTTTTCCATCAAGGCCTGTATCTGCTCATTTGCTCTAGGATTGTTTCGTCTCTACCCAGTTCTCCCCTGATGTCTCTACTACGAATCTGATCTTGCAGGGTGCATCTCTTCACCAAACCATTTTAGATTTTATTTTTTTAGTTTATTTAAAATTGCATTAACAGTTCAGTTGCTAGTAACTACAGCGGGTTTTAACTTGTGAAATTTTCTAGACCCTAACCGGGAATTGAACCTGTGACCTCCACATTTTGTAGGTTACCTCGCTACCACTGCACTACAAAGGCAGCCAGATTTGGTTTTGTTATTCGCTGTAAGTTCACAGAACATAACCACTACGATTAGTGAGGAATTCATGTCTTATGGTGTGCATTATTTCTTTAAAAGTATGAACAAAAATTCCTTACATCTCATTTAATCCTATGTCCAAGTTGTCCAAAATGAGGTTTGCTAAAATTAATTTATAAAATACTTGTTAGTCTTTGTTTACTTCACTACTTTTGTACTTTTTCGATCATGTTTTCCAATATTTCCGTATTTTATCTCATTCTGTATTGTGTTTTTTTTTGTTTGTTATTTGTATAGACAAGTCAAAAGATAATGAAAGCACGGTTGATCAGAATTATATTTCTGAAGATTTTGAAGAACTAAAGGATGAAGAAAATGCCGAAGAAGAATTGTTTGGTGATTTCGCTGAGGACTCGGAAGATGTGAACAATACGGTGACCAATTATAAACGAAGCAAAAGTTCGTCGTTCAAATGTTGCGATATTTGCGGCAAAAATTTGAAAACGGATCAACAAGTACTTGAACATAAACAGTTATACCATTTCAATGAATATCCATACAAATGTATGTTGTGTTATAGATTATTTAAAACGGAGAGCAGTTTGTCGATACATGTAAGACATTATCATTCTAAAGATATCGCGCATTGTAGTAAAACTGTTGAATGTTATTTTTGTAAATGTTTCGTCAAGAAAACCATGATTTCCGATCATGTTTTGCAACACTTAGGTAACATAAAAGATGATTTTATTACCTAACTAGTATACCCTGCTCGGCTTCACGTGAAATGTGCATAATTAATTTTGTTTTTTAATAAATATGTAACAGAAATTGTGTAACTGCAGTCGACTGTGTAACCTCATGTACACATGCGCGCATACACGCACACACAACATTTTGATAAATTCCCCTGCGAACGTTTCTCTGTAGTCTTTATACATATACACTGTACTTCAACAATAGTACACACACACACACACAAAACTACATTTTGAAATTTCCCCCGCATACATCTCTCGCCTTCTTCAAACCCCATCATCTACTGTCTGTCTAAAACTTGATCACCTCCAGCAGAGGTGAGCAGTATGCAAATAATTGTAAAACCATTTTAGAAAACATTTTTATTTTATTTTAAGTTACTGAAACTTGTCGGAAATGACGTAGTTTTGTAAAACAAGAATTTCAACAAACATGGCACCCGCCCTATCTTGTAGAGAATAAAAAATTGAGTAAATGAGGCAATTTTTAAAAAAATCGTGGGACCAGTTTTTGAGAAAATAGCAAAAAAGTGAAAAATTATACGAATAAACTACTACTTCCGGTTAATCGATTTTGATGAAAATGTTCGTGTCGGGTCCGGTAAGGGTATGTAACTTCAGTAAGTAAGTAAGTAACAAGTTCGTACGATATTCCGTTTTTGAGATATTTTGTATACAGACACACACACACACACACAGACCAATCGCTAAAAACATGTTTTTTGGGTTCAGGGGGTCTGAAAACGTATAGATCTGGTGAAAACTCGATTTCGAAAAATCGACATAAAACAATACTTTCCTTCCTATATATTCATATAGGCAAGAGAAAGTAAAAAGTATTTCGCAAGTTTTTTGTTCTATAAATTTTTTTTATAAAACACACGCTTATGAGATAATATTTAATTTAGTAAACGTTTTGTTTTTGAAGAAAAAACCCGTATTTTTTCAAATACATTGTCATTGTTCAACAACTATTTGACGGATTAACATAATGTGTAAAAGGTTTGTCGTGTAATAATTATGGAAAATGATGATCCAATAAAATTTAACAGAAAATTATTACTTTTCAAGTTACAAGGACAGTTTTTTCTTCAATAAAAAATATTTCACTACATTATACATTATCTCCTGCCCATAACAGACAGGTGGAGTGTCAAATTATTTACACTCAATCTGTTCGTTGCAGGGCTAAAATAAATAGTTCTGTTTCTTATCACATGGTCAGCCAATTAAATGACTGAATCATTTAGGAACAGAAGAGGTAGAGGTGTAAAAGACACTAATCAGTGTTATCTCCTCTGAAAGTAATGAATTTCATTGTACAGCCAGACCCTGTGGTGAATGAAGTGAAGGTGTCATTTACAGAGTGGAAAATATGTGCTTTTCGGAGGGCCCGGCATGCTGATAAGCATACTTTTCCGCTCAGTGAGGAAGGCAATGGTAAACCACCTCACTCCTCGATTTACTTAGTAAAACCTCTACAGGTTCAAACCAGCCTTTCGGCTGCTGACCACCTAAACAACATACATTATCTCATTAAGCGTATGTTTTTCAAAATAATGTGATTGAACAAAAAAAATGCGAAATACCTTGTTTTATAAAATATGTCATTTCGGGAAGTTTTAGTTACTTAAAAATATTGAAATGGTTTTGCAATCTTCATATTGCTTCTCTCTGCCGAGACCATCACGTTATAGACTGACAGTACTTCTTTAGTAATGCTTATTCACTTGTACACACACAGATACATATTTATGAAAATCATTATAAGGCCCATAAAGTTTTAATTTTTTTAAATTTTAAAATAAAATGTTGCTGTGAATATAAATACAAATATGCTGACAAAATTTCATGAAAATCCGTACAGTAGTTTCGTGTAAAGATGGATTTTATAAATAAATTAACACTTATATGGAAACATCGGTCTCACAGGCACTAAGGGTGATTTGTTTACATAATACTGGGTTCCCTGAGCTAGGGTTGGTGCTGACCGTCATAATAGCTTCCTCCCTCATTCCTATCTACTTGATAGTGAAATATGGTTCAGTTCACGTGAATCGTTTCGGAAGTGTAAATGGTTCTTAAAAATCATACCGGTCTGTGATACCGCGTGTTTCTTTTTGTGTATTTCATGTAGCGGTCTGTGGAACCGTGTGTTTCCCTTACTGTATTTAACGGTCTGTAAGACGGGTGTTTCCTTTACGGGTTTATATTTTTATTATTTGTATATATTTTAATTATTTTTTTTATTATTTAATTGTAAATTTCTGAAATGGCTCAGTACAAGCGATCCCGACTATGGTGACAGAATTCGTAGATTATTGGAAAATGATGACAGTGACTCGGAAGGTTCTATTTGTGATGAAATTAATGACTCGGATGTATCACTTGCAAGAAAGCTATTTGCCTAGAATGCAGTAGAAAACTGTGTTTTGATTGTACAAAAAACAAATGTCAGTAAAAAAAAACCCCTAATATGTAAGTAGTCACTTTTGAGTTATGTTTCTTTTATACAAATTTTTGCTCTTTTAAATTTAAGTAGCCTATGTGATTAAATATGTATTAAAATAATACATTTAACCTGAGTGAAAAAAACATAAGTATTTTATCAATTCTAAAAATTAAGTCGTTAATACCATAAATAATTTGGCTTTTTTCATTTATTCAAACAATTGTTTTTGCGATAACCAGATCTTATACCAATGACAATTCAATCATTATTCTATAGTAAAATAAAATAATTTTTGTTTAACAGATCTAGTTGAGTTTCTTTGCCTTTGATTCCCAAATAAATTGCCATAAATGAAATGGCGGTCTGTCAGACCGGGTGTTTCTATTAACGTTATAAAAAACATGTTTCCATATAACTGTTAATGAAATAAACGAGTGAATGATAACACAAGATAAATGAAATAATATAAGATATATTTTGATCCTAACAAATATTAACAATAAATTGTACTTTACATTTAAATAGAAATTGTTTTATTAAATTTATTGAATTTATTGATGACACTATTGTTACACTTTTAATTATTCTAATTGAATTTACTTTGATAAATATATTGCAATTTGTTATTCTGAAAATCTTTAAGTTTATTTAATGATATTTAATGAGCTCAGTTATTAAAGAATAAATAATTACGAATTGTTCTGGATTGCTTGCAGTCCTCTGGTTCCTTCTTGTCCATCCATCGATCGGGAATCAAATGGGGCGTCGATGCATTGTTACACTTGGTTTTATAATTTTTGACAAATTTTCTAAATTTTATCTACATATTATAAAATAATCAAACTTGTTTCAGTTGGTTCCATAATTAAATTAAATCTTGATATTCTTGTAATTTCTTTTAAATCTTTTCTAACTGGTTCAAATTTTTAATTTAAAATTATACTATCTTTTGTTTTCTTGTTTCAAATTTAGATATTTAGCTTCTGGATTATTATTTAAAATTAAATATTTTCTTCTTATAATTTATTTTGATATAATAGTTTTGATTCAGAATAATTTTAATTTTAATTAGAAATTGTTTATATTTGATTATTATTTGAAATTATTTCTTTTTAAAAAAAATGCAACAATTGAATATTAACTACGATGTTATGTAGAATAGACTGCTATTCTACATTCAGAAATTAGCCTGCATAAAAAAATCACGCTTTGTCTATTATATAAGTATCAATTATGTGGTAATTTTTTTATTTGAAAAGGGAATTTTTGTACTTAACAGGAGAATTGACGTAAAAAAAGAAAAATTCTTTTAGCAGATTTTGATTTTTGGCTAAATACAAGGTGTGGCAATAATGTTCCAAGAATTTAGTTATTATTTATTTAGCGTATGGCTTTTCAAGACATTTAAAAAATCAGCATCATAATTGTTATATATTGGGATCAAATATGACCCTCTGTCTAATCTATCTGTCTAAATATGTACATACAGTACGTAATTCTAAAAACATGCTTAAGTCTATATACAGACATCCAGTCTGTCCAAGTAGGCTATTGATTCTGGAGTTGCCATCAGGAAATCCGCTCTTGTCCCTCCTCTAAAGGCAGTTATTCTGCACTCTTTCACTATGTGATCAATAGTTTGTCTTTGACCACACTCACATAAAGGCGATGGTATTTTGCCCCATTTAAACAATAAATCAGCACACCTACCGTGTTTTGTTCTTATTCTATTTAGAGCTGACCATTTTCTACGAGGTAGTCCAAAACCTGGCGGTTTTTGTGAAAACCATGGGATTTGTTCTTGCTGCTTTGATGCCCATTCTTGCTGCCATGCACTGGGTATGTTAAATGCTTCCTCTTTGGCAGTAATTGCAGTTTTTGTAGGTGGCTTTCTTGATCGCAGACGAGTTTTATTTGCGTTTTCAATATCCTCATGAGTTCTCAGGTCTTGATTGTCGACAATCTTATCATACTCTCTAATGAGGGCATTCTTGCGGCGCAGGTTTGGGGGTGGTATGTGGCTCAATACTGGAAGCCATTCAGTAGGTGTTGATCTGATAGCGCCAGTGATCATTCTCATGGTATTATTGAGTTGGGCGTCTACTCTATGAGTGTGAGGGCTGTTTAGCCAGACAGGTGCACAGTATTCAGCAAATTTAGTTATAATTTGGATCAACAATACTGAATCGTTTATAAACATATGACTGGAATTTGAAGACTTTTATTTTATAACAGTCGAAGTTTAACCCTTACAATGCCGGGAAAATATTGTGAGTTCCTATTGAAAATGCCAGCCTACTTTTGTACGATTTGTAGCATTTTATATATCTATCCATAACAGGGCTATTTTTCAAGGTACCTATCTTAATGACTTTTTTGTTAGGTTCATAATGAATTGATCTTGTATGACATTTAACTTAGAAAACGTTTCTTACTATTTAAAAATAAAATGTACGTTGTCATTTTTTGTGGAAATTTCCTTTTTAATTTAAAAAAATCACCCTAAAAAATTATTTTGCTCAATTTCGCTTACATCATTTTAAAGACAATTTAATTATGCAAAAATTACAAAAAATTATTTATGTATTGTAAAAAATAAAAATACTGCAATTAAAGTTTTTAAAATCCAATTTTCAGTTTTTTTTAATCAATATTAACCATAATCAATTACATTCATAAAAAATTCTATATACGTATTTTTTTAATCTACATTTCTTACCGATTATTTTCATATGATGTTTTTAGAAATTGAGTGAAAAATAAATATTCTATTAATTTTTTAGTCTACGTACTATTAAAAGGACGACGCTGGAATTTTTTGGTAAAACTGCTGACGTCCTAATAATA
This sequence comes from Catonia carolina, assembly GCA_035578175.1. Lineage (NCBI taxonomy): Eukaryota > Metazoa > Arthropoda > Insecta > Hemiptera > Achilidae > Catonia > Catonia carolina. The sequence continues at coordinate 2,580,962 of JAQMRL010000017.1, read as the reverse complement.
GGATGCTGGCACTGTAAGGGTTAAAGTCGATAGCACGTTGGTTTGTGTGTTTCGAAAATAACTTTTTTAGTAGCATCGTGAAAATGAGTGACTTACATTACCAGCAAGGTTAGCGAGGATTTGTTGTCCCGCATTCGGAGCGATGGCAAAGATTGGATGAGTCGGGTAGTCATTGGAGATGAGACTTGGATATTTGAATTTGATCCCAAAACCCATAAACAAAGTTAGCAGTGGGTGGAAAAGGGTGGGGATCGACCAATGAAAGCGAGGTTGTCCAAGTTGCGACTGAAGGCAATGTTTTGATGGTTTTTTTTTTATAACCGCGGAATTATTCATTGTGAATATATTCCTGCTGGGTAGATAGTGACTGGACAGTTTTATATTGGCGTCGTGGAGAAACTGCGAGCACGCATGTTACGTGAGTGGCTTAAACTTGTTGATGGCCCCCGTATCTTACACCACCACAACGCGCTAGCCTATTTATCGTTCATTGTGCAAGAGTTTTTGGCGAAAAAAGGCATTCCAACATTGCTACACCCATCCTATAGCCCTAATATCATCCCGTGTGACTTCTTATTCCTGAAGATGATGTTGCACCTCAACAAAACTGATCATGGTGGCATACAGAAGGTCAAGAAGCTGTAACTGCGGTGCTAAATGGAGTAACTTCGGAGGGTGCTTCCAATTGTGGGATCAGTGTTGGAATCAATTATGTAGAGTTAGAAGGTGACTATATTGTGAAGGTCAATAATAAAATTTTGCTCTTAACTTTATTTGCTTGTGTTTCATTGACAAATTCAAAGAACTTAATTGCCACACTTTGTATATACAGTTGAGCCATTCTTAGTTTGCTCCTAGTGTCTGTCAACAAACAAAAGCCACTACAGGGTGCACGCTAGGGTCCACCACTTTACGGATCTCGTATTCCGATTAAGTTAATTATTTTTTAAGCAAGTACTTAAAAGTACTAAAAACATCAGTCATGATATGATGTAGGCCTATCTAACAATTTCATTTATAAAAATACTTTTAAAAGTATTTTGTATTTAAATACTTTTGAAAGTATGTTTTTGTTACTTTTTAATCAGCGTGTACACATTTTGAAATAATGCGCTTGCTCAGTGACGTCTTTGTTTACATTAGGAGCAAACTAACAGAGGCTGGACTATAGTCAAAATTGTTCTGAATGAATTGGTATTATTAATTTGTAGTGATGTATGGATATAGATACTGAAGTCACGAGATTGCCTTTTGCGTATAGATGAGCTGTGAGGAAGGGAAGTGAAAATTTGACAGTGCTGCCAACCTAAACAGTGAGACACTACTTGTACATTTCACTACCAAACATACATACATTTTGTAAGCTGTGGTTTATTCCAAGAAAATGTTTTTGTTATAAACATTATTATAAGAAATAAATGTGACCTGTAATATTGCCTATAGCTTTACTACATGACTAGCACGTTCAGCACGGCAGCTGGAATCACGGATGCTTCGCTGTGCCGACCCGCCATTGCAGTGAAAAATACCATGACGCCTTAAGGCGTCATTCGTCCCCGGAACGATCTTACTTATTTGCTCATCTACTCACCGGCTAAATATAGTACGGTATTATACACGTTTGTTGTTTCTACGAAATTTATATTTGAAATTCATTTTTTAGTTATTAAAAAAATTAATACGTATAAATTATTAAATAAATGAAAATTATTGTCGTGTGTAAAATATAAAAATACAATTATGTTTGATAATGAATAATATTTAATTAAAAAAATTTAAATAAATAAAATACATTAAATAATTAAGTAATACAGTAGTAATAAAGCTTATTACTTTATAAAAACACAAAAACCTGCAAAAGAAACACAGTGCATAGAAATCGCGAGTTCAGAAAGTAACAGAAATCTTTCTTTTGAGTAATAATTAAACTATTTTTACGTAAAAATGGATTATTTTTACCTTTTATTTGTAAAAAGAAGTCACTGGAAACGAAGAAATTCGTAGAATAATTGATATAATTAAATAAAACAATAAAATTACACGGCACTAGGACGTTTGAATAGACTACAATTTTAAAAATTCGTCAAAAATTCCCGGCAGTTGGTAACGAAAGACGACCTTCACAGTGGCGCTCGTAGAATAGATCTGAACCCCTGAACAACCTTTACTGACACTGCCAGTACACCGGCGATTTATAAAAAGCTATAGAAATGTGGTATTGTATATGACGCCTTAAGGCGTCATTCGTCTCTGGAATGAACCTCGATTTGACGCCTTAAGGCGTCATCCGTGCTGAACGTGCTAGAAATGTTTGGTTTACTGTAATTATCAGCTACATTATTCCATTGGAACAAAATTTTCTACAAATGAATCGCCTTCTTTACTATCGCTGTCACCGGCGTCTTCACTATCAGTTTCCCTAGTATTTACCTAACCGTTTGTGGTTAGCCACTCGTTCGTGGCTTTTGTTAAGAGGCAGGGAAAGTCATTTTTATTATGCTTCAACTTTAGAATTTTATTACGCCGTATATTAGATTTCATTCAGAACTGTGAATAGTCTGCCCACGTTTTTGAGAAACTAACATTTCTGTTTATGGTAACAAACAGTTATATTCGTACATTTAACCTACAAAAGGTTCCACGATTTACTGTATGACTCTGGGTATAGTATAAGTTGTTGTGTTTGTTGTACTGAAATTAAAGCAGTCGTGGATGCGCATTGATGCTTTTTCCCCTTTACCTCTCGTTGCAAATAAAGGCAAACTCGTGACTCGAGTAACTATACCAGTATTTTTTTTAAAGAGAGAGTAACGATTACTTTTCAAATAACCTTTGCTGAGGTGCTGTTTGTCAAATAGGTACCTTACATATTAACCTAACAAAATTGATCAAGTAACCAAATAAATGTTTTCTGATGAAATTAAATAAATCATATTCATTTATTCTCAGTATTTTTCTTCTCCGTTACTAATTTATACTAGTATCAACAAAATTACTGTTTTCAATACTAATATCCAATTTTAATGAATGATAGTTTTGCTTTCAATGTGTAGAAAATGTAAGAAGTTAAAGACTTTTATTTTATAATGTATACGAGAACTTATTGAACCATGTGTATCCTTATACAAAGATTTTTTTTTACATTTTTAAAAAAGAAATGAAAAAAATGAAATTGTTCATTATTTTATTGTAAAATATTTGTAAGATTAATTTGTTAATACATTTAAAATATTGTAAATAAAATATTCTGTAATATATAATATATTATTGTTAAACATTCTCCTGTGTATTGTTTAGAATTATATAATTAATATAGGAAAAATAATGTAATACACATTAGATGACTCTCACCTTATTAAAAGTATAGTCAGTAGGTCGTTTTGGATCTCTTGGGTCCATCATCAGTTGTTATAAATGGATCAGAACCATAGAAGTGCGCTGTGTGGGCCTGCACTTTACCATAAGGTGAAGAAAGAAATTGGCTGGATGAAAATAATGTAATTTTAAAGTGTAAGGGTAGTCAACAAGCAAATTTTGTGCCGCTGCGCATCTTGGTTTAGGTTTATTGATTGTTTGAAGTTTAACTTTGCCGGTTTAAGGTTGAAGGTTTTAAAATTTGTAAGTTTTTAACATATTTAATGTGGCTTGCTGCCCAGAGCAGACAGGTGGAGTGTCAAATTATTTACACCCAATCTGTTCGTTGCAGGGCTAAAATAAATAGTTCTGTTTCTTATCACATGGTCAGCCAATTAAATGTCTGAATCATTTAAGGACAGAAGAGGTAGAGGTGTAAAATACACTAATCAGAGTTATCTCCTCTGAAAGTAATGAATTTCATTATACAGCCAGACCCTGTGGTGAATGAAGTGAAGGTGTCATTTGCAGAGTGGAAAATATGTGTTTTTCAGAGGGCCCGGCATGCTGATAAGCGTACTTTTCCACTCAGTGAGGAAGGCAATGGTAAACCACCTCACTCCTCGTTTTACTTAGTAAAACCTCTGCAGGTTCAAACCAGCCTTTCGGCTGTTGACCTAAACAACAACAATGTGGCTTGGTAGACGCAAGGTCATTTGCCTTTTTTTTTGTCATCAGTCTCTCGACTGGTTTTGATGCAGTTCTCCAAGCTGTTCTTGCACAAATCGTTTCATATCTACATACTGCTTGAGTCCCAGCTCTGTGTAGTTGTTGTGGAATGCAGTGCGTTGTTATAGTAGTGGGAGAATGAATGAGTGAGTAGTGTTTCACAGCTGCTGCATTTGTAGTGGTAGCGTGTACTAACTAGACTAAAAACATTCTTATCATCCGGTGCATTAATTTAACAAATACATACCGGGTTATTAACTTGGTCGGATTTATAATATTTAACTTACCATTTTATATCAAAACATGTAAATAAATAATTTTAATAAATACAAACAAATATGTTAAATATGGAAAATTTGAAAACAGATGTTTTGTATCAGAGTAATACAACAATCGTTTTTCCCAGCATGCATCACTCGTTCATTATACCTCACCCGTACTCTTCACCCCACAACTACACGCAGCTGGGACTCAACCAGTACCTATAACACACCCTACATCTTTTGTAATTTGCTTTTATATTCTAACCTTAGCCTCCCCTTACAATTCACTCCCTCAATACAGGGTGATTCACGAAGATATGCAGAAACTTTGGGAGCCCATTGTACATATGAAAATAATAACAAACGTTTATATAAACATGGGTCCGGAAATGCTTTGTTACCGAGTTACGGCTAGCGAAAGATTTCGCCCGGATTTCAGCTCACCAGGTGAAATGAGGTCTTCCTGAAATTCTGGTAAGGTAGATTGAGGGGCGAATTCAATCGTTTCTTATGGTTTTTGACCTGATAAATTGAATAAAACAGGTCCCAGAACTGTAAGTTTAATAGTTTTTTTAGAAAACCAGTGTCAAATGCAAAAAATGGAGTGAAAAAAACACATTTTTTCATCTTAGCTTTTCCGGTTAATTTTACTTTGTACTCTTATGAATAAAAATTCATTTAATCTATTCACTTTCTGTGTACTTAATTTACACCAGTTTGTTCAGAATAAAATTTTCTAAATGTTTTATTGAAAAATTGTAACTGTTTCTTGGTGAAATAACAAAGTTATTTTTGCCCAAAGATGAAAAAATGTGTTTTCACTCCACTTTTTGCATTTGACACTGGTTTTCTTAAAAGCTATTGAACTTACAGTTCTGGGACCTATTTTATTCAATTTATCTGATCAAAAACCATAAGAAATGATTGAATTCGCCCCTTAATCTACCTTACCGGAATTCCAGGAAGACCTCATTCACCTGGTGAGCTGAAATCCGGGCGAAACTTTCGCTAGCCGTAACCCGGAAACAAAGCATTTCCGGACCCATGTTTATATAAACTTTTTTCATTATTTTTACATGTACAATGAGCTCCGAAAGTTTCTGCATAACTTCGTGAATCACCCTGTATTACCCTCCATTATTGATAGACCAGTACCTGGATGTCTTAAGATATGCCCTATGAGGCTATCACTTTTCCTGGTAAGATGCTTCCATATACTTATTTTTTCATTCACTCGCCTATGAACCTCTAAATTACTTATTTTGTCCATCCACCTAATCTTTAACATTTTTCTATAACACCACATTTCAAAAGCTTCTGTCCTCTTTCTTTCTACAGCTCCTATCACCCAAGTTTCACTCCCGTATAATGCTACTCCAAATATAATGTTTTAAGAATCTTTTCCTAATCTGTAAATCAATGTTTGTAGTCAGTAAGCTATTTTTCATTTCAAAGGCTTTCTAGCTTGAGCAATTCTACTTTTGATATCACTTGTGCTTATACCATTCTTTGTTATTTTACTTCGTAGATAGCAGAATTCCCCAACTTCCTGTATGTTTTCTTTCCCTACTTTTAAATTTCCCATCTCTTCTAAACCACTCTTGCATCATTTGCTGTAATGGAACAATACTTCAATAGTAAACAGGGTTGGCGCCATTATATCCATTTACAACATATATTTTATTATTAACTTAATTATTTTTGCCACAATTAATATTTTTTACAATTAATTTTGCGTAATTAAATAATTGGAACGTAAGTAATGTTATAAAATAAATTCTTATAACTATGACTAGAAAACATACAAAAATCACATAAATGCTTAAGTTTTCTTACGTGATTATAAGAATGTAGATGCAATAATGTAATCATTATGTCGCCTAATAATCAAAAAAATTAATGATTTATAAGTAACAAATAAAACTGCTCGCAAAATTTCAAACTGAGTTGTTAATACAGTAGAATCTCGGTAGTCCGGCCGTGCAGTAGTCCGTCCCTTAAAATATTAGGCCTAAAAGTATGAAACCTCACCCAGGACAGATTTTGGTAAAAGATTTAAATTGAATTAGGAAAATCAACTTGACCTAATTATGGCGGATTTAATATAACATTTATATGTTTAGGATTTGATTAAAAAAATGAATAAGCAGACCTTAATTATTGTTAAGTGGAATAATTTTTGGCTTTTTATCCAAAACCCAGAACTGTTTCATACTCTATACTTCATGCTGAATTGGCAACGAAACGTAATTCTCAGAACACGAGCACCCCCACGCCGCACTAGGCGATGTCAATAGCAGATAATTATGTTTAGTACAATGACTACACAAGTACTCAGCAAACCTTTTTTAATTTAATTTAAATTCATATAGAAATCAATGCAGATTCATTTTTTGTTTAAATTTGTAATTTATAGTTCCAAAATTTCAACACATCCAGTAATCCGGCACCCTCTCGGTCCCAAACAGGCCGGACTACTGAGATTCTACTGTATAGGTATCAGTTTTTAAGATTCTGTAAAAAAAACCTGTGATAGAACTGATCGCATATTGGCACAATATAATAATAGATAATAATAATAATAATAGATAGACAGGTGGAGTGTCAAATTATTTACACTCAATCTGTTGGTTGCAGGGCTAAAATAAATAGTTCTGTTTCTTATTACATGGTCAGCCAATTAAATGACTGAATCATTTCTCTATCTTGAGAGGCGATTCGTTAACATACTTCCACCCCATTATGTACTTCCACACAGTAGGCCTATTATGTCACCACATCTATTAAAACATAAACTAAAATATCATATAATATTGATCTGTGAGCAAGAACTTGAGAAACTTTTCCAGGTCTTAAAATAACTGTTTTATTAGTTTTTAATTTTCTCTTTGCGACAGTTTAACTGTCTCTTTATGCTTATTTATTGAATTAATTTCGTATAAAGTTAAAATATTTAAGTTGTGTCAGTTTAAATATATTATTGTAAAGTAGTTATAGTTATAAAATAAAAATGATAATGTAGCTACCAGTAGTAATTTAACTTAGTAATTTTATAGTAGTTAAGTGAACTATTATTTATAGTAGTTAAGTGATAGTAGTTAAGTAGTTAAGAGTTAGTTTTAAGTATTTAAGTGAATTAATGTTTTTGTTCTGTAAACTCCTATGCGCGGACAGAATTCTTTGTGAAGAAGAGTTTTTGCGTATAAGTATATTTAGTTTAAAATATTGTACATCGCTTAGTATAGTCATGAATTGTAATTTTAATGTAGCTATATTTTACTAAATAAAATAAATAAATAAATAAATTTAAGAACAGAAGCGGTAGAGGTGTAAAAGACACTAATCAGAGTTGTCTCCTCTGAAAGTAATGAATTTCATTATACAGCCAGACCCTGTGGTGAATAAAATGAAGGTGCAGAGTGGAAAATATGTGCTTTTCAGAGGGCCCGGCATGCTGATAAGCATACTTTTCCAGTCAGTGAGGAACGCAATGGTAAACCACCGCACTCTTTGTTTTTATTTCATATAATGAATTAATATAATAATTTCACTAACCTTCTTTTTAAACTGCGTCACCTTTATTTTATTCCTACTTACACGTGTTTCGGTGGATCCACCATCATCAGAGTAAATGAAAAATTGAAACTAAAAATTATTTTCATTTATTTAAAATTTACAGAAGATGATACATCTTCAGTCACTTGTATAAAAATCTCTTTGTTTTACTTAGTAAAACCTCTACAGGTTCAAACCAGTCTTTTAGCTGATGACCTAAACAACAATAATAGACAGACCTTACTTGAACATAGAAAGAATCAATAATAAACCGTATAGATATGACGCAAAATGGATCTGCCTGTCCTAGAGCGTTCAGGTTGACGCAAAATTGAGTCACCTGCAGTCAACATGTTAACCCTTAATAGGTCTGTGGTAAGTATACCACTGGCAATAAGGTCGATTTTATTTAAGAGTAAGCTATACAGTTGAACCTTATTGGTATTTTACAGTTTTATAGATGTTCTCTCTGCCCATAACAGACAGGTGGCGTGTCAAATTTTTTACACTCAATCTGTTAGTTGCAGGGCTAAAATAAATAATTCTGTTTCTTATCACTTGGTCAGCCAATTTAATGACTGAATCATTTAATAACAGAAGACGTAGAGGTGTAAAAGACACTAATCAGAGTTATCTCCTCTGAGAGTAATGAATTTCATTATACAGCCAGACCCTGTGGTGAATAAAGTGAAGGTGTCATTTGCAGAGTGGAAAATATGTGCTTTTCAGAGGGCTCGGCATGCTGATAAGCGTACTTTTCCACTCAGTAAGGAAGGCAATGGTAAACCACTTTATTCCTCGTTTTACTTAGTAAAACCTCTACAGTTCAAACCAGCCTTTCGGCTGATGAACTAAACAACAAACCTTTCTTGGTAAGTAGGGCTTAAAATTAAAAAAAGAAATGTCTTGCTGTTCTGGCACTAGAAATACATTATTCAAGTCCCTATAAAACAAAATTTAACATTTTACCACATATTCATATATCCCTGTAGTACTCTATAAAGGGTAATTAAGTGACGGTTAAGGTTTCAGGTTGAGCCTCCTTAATGTTAACAAAAATTCCGGGTCATGCTGGAAAGAAATTGTTTGGAAAGAATTTTATCCTTTACCTTTTTAAATTTTATCCAGGGAATTTTGAGCCGGTAAGAATTTTTCCGGTAAAAATTATGAACAAATTTTTTAACAAAACTTTGGAAAATAAATCAAAAACATTTTTGGGCGGAATTTGGTTCTTTCGAATCCAATAAAACTGACCTATGACTGTTTTAATCAGGTGAAAGTCATGTAAATATAGTTTTTTATATATAATTTATTATATTGTAAATAAAATGTTCTGTAATTGTTTTTCTTATTTTATTTTATCTATCAAATCGCAAAAATGCTGAAAATGTAATGCTGTGTGTTTGTGAATTTTTTGATTATCATATGAGATATGACTATACGAGATGTGGCTATTAAATAACTAGACTGACGTAAAAAAAATTATTTTTATTTTCTACATTATCACTTATTGTCAATTTCAATATACACTCCTTCTCTATCCCTAAAACGCTCCATGCAAATTTTCCATTGTTGGAAACAGTGCTGGAAGTTATCTTCTGTCGGCTCCTTCAGGACACGTGCCGCTTTCTCTTTTACAGCTTCCACAGACTCAGATCTTGTCCCTTTTAATGCAGATTTCACCTAAGGGGGAACAAGTAGAAGATAATAATATGTGATGAAACATGGTTTTTTACTTATTATCTGGAAATGAAGCGCCAATCCATGCACTGGAAGAGTCGAACTTCACCAAGAGGCAAAACAGCTCGATTGAGCAAGTCAAAATTTAAATCAATGATTATTGCTTTTTTTATATCTATGGGATTGTGTACCTTCACTGGGTTCCTGAAGGTCAAACAATTAATCAATATTACTACCTTGAGGAACTTTCTAAACTATGTCAAAGAGTAAGGAAAAAACGCCCCAAAATGTGGAAAGACAAATCATGGATTCTCCACAAAGCAATGCACCAGCTCATTCTGCGTTATCTGTCAAGAGGTTCCTAGCCAAGTACAGCATCTCAGTGTTAGAACATCCACCTTATTCACCAAATCTTGCACCATGTGACTTCTGCCTGTTCCCTAAGGTGAAATCTGCATTAAAAGGAACAAGATTTTAGTCTGTGGAAGCTTTAAAAGAGAAAGCGGCACGTGTCCTGAAGGAGCTGACAGAAGATGACTTCCAGCACTGTTTACAACGATGGAAAATTCCCATGGAGCGTTGTAGGGATAGAGAAGGTGTGTATATTGAAGGTGACAATAAGTGATTATGTATAAAATTAAAATTAAATTTTTTACGTCAGTCTCGTTATTTAATAGTCACACCTGATGTAACCCACAGGCCTATATGAATAAACAGTGTAAACTGAAAAATATAACCTAATTTCTATCATGAGTGATTAATGCAAAATGAAAATTAACCTCTCTAGAACTTAAAAAAAACTGGTGTGAGCACTCACACGACTTTCTCTAGCCAACTCAAATAATGAACAATATAACCTAACATTAGTAATAATACATTAGAAATAAATACAAAACTAACCTCAAAAATCATAACTTATTTTAATCATGAATGAATGATGCAAAATGAAAATCAACCTCAGTTTGGCTTAATAATACGGGAAATCACCCTTTTACGCTAAACTAGGCTCTGTAGAGAAAAATGTTTGGAATAAAACTTGTAGAGCTTTTGATTTCCTATAAATTTTATTATATGCATTTTTGTCGTAAAATGGATACTACGCCCGAAATCGTAAAAAATTGATTTTTACAGATTTTCATGAAAAAAAAAACAAAAAATCACTAATTACCGCTGAATTAAGCGGTATACAAAATAATGTTTGGAATAAAAGTTGTAGATTTTTAAATTGTCTACAACTTTTATTATAGTATACACTTTTCCGCTAAAATGCATATTAAGGCTGCAAAAACCCAAAAAATCTTCAAAAACCCGTTTTTGTCACCACCCTATCATGAAGAGAATAAAAAATGTAAATGAGGCGATTTTTAAAAAAAATCGTAGGAGCTGTTTTTGAGAAAATCGTAAAGAAGTGAAAAATGACACGAATAACTACTACTTTCGGTTGACCGATTTTGATGAAAATGTTCGTGTCTGGTCCTCTAGTGGTTTCTAACTTATGTTTCGAGTTTCAACATCGTACGATGTTCCGTTTTGAGATATTTTATTCACACACACAGACAAATCGATCGCTAAAAACATGTTTTTTGGGTTCAGGAGGTCTGAAAACGTTTAGATCCGGTGAAAACTCGAATTTTTTAAAATTGACAATACTTTTTCTTTCCGATATATTCATATTGGCAAGAGAAAGTAAAAAACTAAATTTATATTACATTATTGTAATGCACAGCGCGGCGCAATAATTGGCGAGAAGTTTCATGTGGTTTACCATACGATTTATTGTGTTATAAAATTGGGTCATCCACGCATTGTTTTCAATTTATTATTAAACAATAGTTAAATTAGTATTGATTTGTAAATTTCATTGATTGTTTTAAACTGTTTATGATTACAAAATATTTTTTTGTACGCAATGCGGAAAACAAATTGCTGATATATCTAGATTTCGTATTAATATAGTATGTTTAAAAAAAATATTTGAATTTTTAACCTTATATCTATAAAAGTTTGCCCATAACAGGCAGGTGGAGTGTTGAATTATTTGCACTCGATCTGCTAGTTCCAGGGCTACAAAAAATAGTTGTGTTTCTTATCACATGGTCACCCAATTATATGACAAGCATTTAAAAATATTTGGTGTGAAACACACAACTTTCTCTTGCCAAAAAAAAAGACAAATATAACCTAAAGTAAGTAATAAAACATTAGAAATAAACTAACTTCAAAAAACATGACCTTATTGTAATCATGAGTGAAAGACGCAAAATGAAAATCTACCTCAGTTTGGCTTAAAAATACGGGAAATCACTCTTTCAAGCTAAACTAAGCTCTGTAGAGAAAAATGCTTGAAATAAAAGTTGTAGATCTTTTAATTTCCTATAAATGTGATTATGTTTTTTTTCGTAAAATGCATAATAAGGCTAAAATCTTTAAAAAATCGATTTTTTACACGATTTCTTGAGAAAAAAAACAGAAAATCGCTAATTTACCGATAAACTAAGCGTTATACAAAAAAATGTTTTAAGTAAAAGTTAAGGGATTTTAAATTCTCTACATTTTTGTTATATACATTTTTGCGGTAAAGTACATATTAAAGTCACTATCTGAAAGAAAATTATTTTACGTAAAAGCAGCTTCTCCTACAATTTCAGCAGACATGACGCCTACCGTATCTTGTAGAGCATAAAAAATGTAGTAGGCTAAATGAGGCGATTTTTAAAAAATTGTAGGAGCCGTTTTTGAAAACATAGCAAAAAAGTGAAAAATTACACAAATAAACTACTACTTCCGGTTGTCCGATTTTGATGAAAATGTTCGTGTCTGGTCCGGTAGTAGTATCTAACTAAGTTTCAACTTCGTAAGATGTTCCGTTCTTGAGATATTCTGTTCACACACACAGACCAATCGCTTAAAACATGTTTTTTTGGTTCAGAGGGTCTGAAAACGTGTAGCTCCGGTGAAACCCGATTTCTTAAAATCGACATGTAAACAATACTTTCCTTCCTAAATATTCATATAGGCAAGAGAAAGTAAAAAATTATAGGTTTCTAAATGTTCTACAACTTTAAATACATTTCTACCCTAGAATACATATTAAGGAGGCAGTATTAAAAACAAAAAATATTTATTTACCATAAGAGCACAGGCTTTCCAAGAATTTCAGCAGTCATTTCGCTTACATTATCTCGTAGAGAATAAAAACCGTAAAGAGAAGGCGTTTTTGAGAAAATCGCAAAAAGTGCAAAACGACACGAATAAACTACTAACTACTTCCGGTTGACCGATTTTGATGAAAATGTTCGTGTCGGGTCCAGTAGTGATAGGCTATCTAACGAAAGTTCAAAGTTTTAATTTTGTACATTGTTCAGTTATTGAGATATTTTGTTTTCTCTCTCTCTCTCCCCCGCACACGCGCGCGCACACGTACGCACAGCCAGTCGTTAAAAACGTGTTTTTTTTTTTATGTTCAGTGGGGGCGGGAAAAGTGTTTATCCGGTGAAAACTCAACATGAAAACAATACTTTCCTTCCCTGTATTCATGTAGGACAAGACAAAGTAAAAATCTTTTTTTTTTGTTTATTTATTTAAAGACACATCGACTGCTTGGTTATTGATGACTATGGTGGGTTATATGACTGTAACAGTGGGATTTTACGTGTGAAAATGTCCATATCCTGGCCGGGAATCGAACCCGAGACCTCCGCGTGGTAGGCTAACGCGCTAACCATTACGGTAACGCGGGGACGACCAGTAAAAATTTACAAGTTTAATTTTTAAATGTTTTGTACGAAGCTTAATTTAGTATAAATTTTTACTTTCTCTTGCTTATATGAATACAAAGGAATGAAAGTATTGTTTTCATGTCGATTTTTCCAAATCGAGTTTTTACCAGATGTACAATATATGTTTTCCCACCCCTGAACCCAAAAAACATATTTTTAGCGATTGGTCTGTGTGTGCGTGAACAGAATATCTCAAGAACGGAACATCGTACGAACTTGAAACTTGAGTTAAATATTTGACAACAACTAGAGGACGCGACACGAACATTTTCATTAAAATCGGTCAACCGAAAGTCGTAGTTTATTCGTGTCATTTTTCACTTTTTTGCGATTTTCTCAAAAACGGCCCCTACGATATTTTTTTAAATCGTCTCGTTTACTAAATTTGTTATGCTCTACAAGATAGGGTAGGTGCCATGTCTGCTGAATTTCTTGGAGAAGTTGTTCTCTCATAAAAAAAATTGTGTTTTTAAGATTGCGACTTTAATATGCATTTTAGCGCAAAACTGTATTATAATAAAAGTTGTAGAAAATTTAAAATCCTACTACTTTTATTTGTAACATTTTTTGTATAACGCTTAGTTAAGCGGTAATTAGCGATTTTTTTCTCACAAAAACGTGTAAAAATATATTTTTTTAAAGATTTCGGCCTTAGTAGTCTATGCATATTACGATGAAATTGTATAATCAAATTTATAGGTGATTAAAAGATCTACAACTTTTATTTCAAGCATTTTCCTCTACAGAGCCTAGTTTAGCGTGAAAGAGTGACTTTCCGTATTTTTAAGCCAAACTGAGGTTTATTTTCATTTTACAACTTTCACTCATGATTAAAATTAGGTTATGTTTTTTGAGGTTAGTTTTTTGTTTATTTCTAATGTTAGGTTATACTTTTAATCAGTGGCGGATCCAAAGAGGGGCTAGGGGGGGCTATAGCCCCCCCCTTGGGTATCCAATTTACACTAGATAAAATGGGTAATTTGTTTTGTTCGGTTGCCGAACATGAGAGGAATCCGCACGCCCGACCAAGGTCATTCTAATGGCTTCAAAATCCTTTTATTTTTAGTCAATATTCTTGAGTCAAACCATAGTTTTTTGCCTCTAAACTCTGGTCAATAAAGAGTTAAAAACGGCCTAAAAATGTGTCATTTTACACTTAAATTTTGACAATTCCCCGGACCCCCCGCCTTGCTGGGGGGTGTTCCATACCCACCAGACCCCCCGGTGCTTTCACCCACCCAAACGCCTAGCCCCCCCCTTTGGCCTATCCTGGATCCGCCACTGCTTTTAATTATTTGCATTGGCAAGAGAAAGTTGTGTGAGTGTTTCACACCAGATTTTGTTTAAACGTCATATGGACGTCATAAGAGAAAGTTGTGTGAATGTTTCACGCCAGATATTGTAAAATATTTTGACAGTTGAAAAAAAAACTACTGGGAAAATGATACTGGGTTTACTGTACAACATTTTAAAATATCTCTGATTGTCGTTGTTTAGGTCATCAGCCAAAAGGATGGTTTGAACCTGTAGAGGTTTTACTAAGTAAAACGAGGAGTGAGGTGGTTTACCATTGCCACAACTCACTGAGTGGTAAAGTACACTTATCAGCATGCCAGGCCCTCTGAAAAGCATATATTTTCCACTCTGCAAATGACACTTTTACTTCATTCACCACAGGGTCTGGCTGTATAATGAAATTCATTACTTTCAGAGGAGATAACTCTGATTAGTGTCTTTTACACCTCTACCTCTTCAGTTCTTAAATGATTCAGTCATTTAATTGGCTGACCATGTGATAAGAAACAGAACTATTTATTTTAGCCCTGCAACTAACAGATTGAGTGTAAATAATTTGACACTCCACCTGTCTGTTATGGGCATATCGCTGATTGTAAAGATCATATTAGAACACATTAAGAAAACTTTCAACATAAATAATTTGTTCACTACAAAAAAAAATCATGGTATTTTTTAAACACCCTGTTCTTTTCATTATTTATATTTATTGTTTTTTATTACGTAAAAAATTTAAGTCAGCAACTGAATGTTATTTAAAATTTCAATTAAAATTTTTAACAGTATTGAAAAGAATTTTCTTGGTGCATTAAATTTTGTCAAGTGATTGTAGAGACATCAACATTTTTTAAAATTGACTTTTCTTACTTTAAAGGTAAGTTCATGACATTTTTTTATTACTTTATCTTGCCTATATGAATATATAGGAAGGAAAGTATTGTTTTCATCCCGATTTTTAAATCTATTCACCGGATCTACACGTTTTCAGACCCCCTAATCCCCAAAAACATGTTTTTAGCGATTGGTCTGTGTGTGAACAGAATATCTTAAAAACGGAACATCGTACCAACTTGAAACTTAAGTTAGATACTACTACCGGACCCGACACGAACATTCATCCAAATCGGTCAACCAGAAGTAGTAGTTTATTCGTGTCATTTTTCACTTTTTTCCAATTTCCTCAAAAACAGCTCTTACGATTTCTTTAAAAATCGCCTTTTTTACTATATTTTTTATGCTCGCCAAGATAGGGTAGGTGCCATGTTTGCTCAAATTCTGGGTGAGGCTGTTTTCAAGTAAAACAATTGTTTTTTTAAGATTGCGTCTTTAATATGTATTTTAGCGCAAAAATTTATATAATTAAAAATGTAGAAAATTTAAAATCCTACAACTTTTATTTCAAACATTTTTTTTACAACGCTTAGATTAGCGGTAATTAGCGATTTTCTGTTTTTTCTCACGAAAACGTGTGAAAAATCGATTTTTTCAGATTTCGGCCTAAGTATGCATTTTACGACAAAAGTGTATATAATCAAATTGATAGGAAATTAAAGGAACTACAACTTTTAATTGAAGCATTTTTCTCTGCAGAGCCTAGTTAAGTGTGAAAGAGTGATATAAGTAGAATAAGAATAGATTAGAGACTATTGTAGGGATCGCTATTATTTGTATATTTATAATGTCTATTAAGCTTAGTTTAGACGACGCCAGTTGTGAGGCAAGTCAAGTGAGCAAGTTACATTCACCAAGTAGAGACTGGCAAGTACCAAACCAAGTAGTGTTCATACTACGTTGTCGTTTTAGTTGCAAGTGAAGCGCCAAATAGTGTGTGCGATGGAGAAAAAACCACGTTGTAAGAAAGTTATAAAACATGTTTCGAGGATGTTATTTATTCATCTTTCGGAGGAAATTGAAGATTATCTAGAAAGGATTACTAAGAAAAAGCCATGGATAGGTAGAAGCACCCATGGGGGATCGGCGGCCATGCTTTTTAAACGCTTTTATTTAACTTACTCTTGGAAGCATCAAATCTTGCAACTTAAAATTTTAATACTTCTACCGTATCAATATGAATCAAACTTTGCACACTTGTTTATCTTCGATGACAATACGCTGTGGAGGTGTTTGTAAAAAAGAATTTTAAAATTTCAAAATTTTATAACGCTTTTAATTTAACTTACTCTCGGATCCATCAAATCTTGCAACTTAAAATTTTAATACTTCTACCGTATCAATATGAATCAAACTTTGCACACTTGTTTATCTTCGATGACAATACGCTGTGGAGGTGTTTGTAAAAAAAAATTTTTAAATTTTAAAAAAAATTTAAAAAACGCTTCTATTTAACAATTACTTAAAAAAATGAACTAAAAAGAAAAAAATAAAAAAAATTTAAAAAAAAAGTTTTTAAGAAACGCTATTATTTAACAATCAATCAAAAGAAAAATGAACTAAAAATAAAAAAATTTACAAAAAGAAAAATCACAGACATTACAGTTAAAAATAAAAGCGTGGCGCATTAATATATATATATAATATTTTACTAAATATTATAATATATATTAATGCGCCATGCTTTTATTTTTAACTGTAATGTCTGTGATTTTTCTTTTTGTAAATTTTTTTCTTTTTTTCTTTTGATTAATTGTTAAATAATAGTTTCTTAAAAACTTTTTTTTTTTAACTTTTTTTTTTGTAAATTTTTTTTTTTAATTTTTTTTCTTTTGTAAATTTTTTTTATTTTTTTATTTTTAGTTCTTTTAAAGAGAACTTCCATTGGAAGATCCACGAGAGTATAAGACTTTATTGAGAATGCCGCCTGACGTGTTCGATGAATTACACCGTCTTATTAAAAGTGAATTTTTTTTTTTTTTTTTTTTTTTTTTTGCGCCCTGGAGACTCCAAGAGGAGTATAGGACATGTCGTCTAATATAAAAATACAAACACAATGGCAAAAAAACTAAAATACAACGGCGTGATACTGTGAAGAGAGATGCAATACCTTCGAAGATTCAACTTTATAAATTTCTTGATTGTCGGTGGCTCTGAGACTTTTTATCTTGTTTTTCGCGTCCGTCACAGTAAATCCATCAACACCCATGTTACTGATGATTTTTTTTCTAACGCTGTTTGTCGCGCAATTTTATTTTTGTACAAATCACTACGCATATTCCACAGACATTCACGCTCAACGTACTCTTCCACAAATTTACATGTCATCTCTTCACACCACTTAGGCGGCATCTCAAAAACGAAATTAAAATTAAAACAACCAAATACAACAGAAACACAGTAAATATCACGAGGAAATACTGACAACACCAGCTACTTACACTAGATTACGCAATACACTGACCAGGTGGGTGTTTAGACGGAGCACGTACAAAGGTAAGTCACTTGCTTGTTGTGGTGGGGGAAGGCAAGCTGCTCCGAAAATAGAACACCGGCCAATTCACTTGCCTTGCCTGACAAGTTGCACGGCAACTTGACGGGCCAACGAAAATCATACAAGTAAATGTTCGCACTGAGCAAGTAACTTGGAGCAAGTGACTTGCTCACTTGACTTGCCTCACAACTGGCGTCGCCTAAACTAAGCTTTACTGCCCATAACAGACAGGTAGAGTATCAAATTATTTACACTCAATCTGTTCATTGCAGGGCTAAAATAAATAGTTTTGTTTCTTATCACATGGTCAGCCAATTAAATGACTGAATCATTTAGGAACAGAAGAGGTAGAGGTGTAAAAGACACTAATCAGAGTTATCTCCTCTGAAAGTAATGAATTTCATTATACAGCCAGACCCTGTGGTGAATGAAGTGAAGTTGTCATTTGCAGAGTGGAAAATATGTGCTTTTCAGAGGGCCCGGCATGCTGATAAGTGAACTTTTCCATTCAGTGAGTTGTGGCAATGGTAAACCACCTCACTCCTCGTTTTACTTAGTAAAACCTCTACAGGTTCAAACCAGCCTTTTGGCTGATGACTTAAACACCAACAATGTCTATTAAACAGACTAATCTATTGTGTTTCAGGAATAAAACCAAAGTGACATCATGTTTTTCGGTCCATCACTGTTGATTTTAGTAACTGCATTCTTCTGCTGGTAAGTTTAATTAGGTAATGTAAGTTTATTCTGTTAATTGCTTTTTACTTTCTCTTGCCTATATGAATATATATTGAAAGGAAAGTATTGTTTTCATGTAGATTTTAAGAAATCGAGTTTCCACCGGATCTATACGTTTTCAGACCCCCTGAACCCAAAAACCTGTTTTTAGCGATTGGTCTGTGTGTGTGTGTGTATACAAAATATCTCAAGAACGGAACATTGCACGAGCTTGAAACTTAAAACTTAAGTTACGTACCACTACCGGACCCGACACGAACATTTTCATCAAAATCGGACAACCGGAAGTAGTAGTTTATTCGTATAATTTTTCACTTTTTTGCGATTTTCTCCAAAACTGGTCCTACGATTTTTTTTTAAATCGCATGGTTTACTAAATTTTTTATGCTCTACAAGATAGGGTAGGCGCCATGTTTGCTGATATTCTTGGTGAGGCTGTTTTTACGAAAAAAAGTGATTTTTTAAGATTACGGCTTTAATATGTATTATAGCGCAAAAGTTTATATAATAAAAAATGTAGAGAATTTAAAGTTCTACAACTTTTATTTTAAACATTTTTTTGTATAACGCTTAGTTTAGCGGTTATTAGCGATTTTATGTTTTGTCTCACGAAAACGTGGAAAATCGATTTTTTTAAGATTTCGGCCTTAGTAGGCTATGCATTTTATGACAAAAGTGTAGGTATATAATCGAATTTATAGAAAATTAAAAGATCTACAACTTTTGTTTTGAGCATTTTTCACTACAGAGCCTTGTTTAGCGTGAAAAAGTGATTTTCCGTATTTTTAAGGCAAACTGAGATCGATTTTCATTTTGCGTCTTTCATATATAATTAGGTTATGTTTATTGAGGTTAGTTTTTTGTTTATTTCTTAAGTTTTATTACTAATGTTAGGATTATTGTTTATTATATGTATTGGCAAGAGAAAGTTGAGTGAGTGTTTCACACCAAATTTTTTCTTTTTAGCTTGTACAGCAATAGTGAATATGCTATGTAATCTGTAATCCACAGATTATACTTGAAAGCTTTCCGAATGTTCCAAAAAGCTTACATGTGAAGTAAAACATGAGAGTGTCATCATCTGTGATGCTCCTCACCCCTCGGAATCCGTCCGATTAAGTTCCCTGAGGGAATCTTTTTGCCCGTAACAAGCAGGTGGCATGTTAAATTATTTACACATGATCTGCTACTTCCAGAGCTACAGCACGTTGGTAACGTGCTCGCCTCTCACCATGCAGTCTTGGGTTCGAATCCCATTCAGGCACGGCATATTTTCATACGTTACAAAAATCATTTCATCCTTCACCGTCTGCATTAGCAGTAATTGCAGAACAGTCGGCCGTTAAACCCAAAAAAAGAGCTGCAAAAAAATAGTTCCGTTTCTTATCGCATGGTTAGCCAATTAAATGTCTGAAGCATTTAAGAAAAGAAGAGATAGAGGTGTAAAAGACACTAGTCACCGTTATTTCCTCTGAGATTAATGAATTTCATCATTATTTATAAGGTCTATTACAAGGCTAGACCATGTTGTGAATGAAGTGAAGGTGTCATTTGCAGGGTGGAAAGTAGATGCTTTTCAGAGGACCTGGCGTGCTGATAAGCATATTCTTTCAACTCAGTGAGGAAGGCAATAGTAAACCATCTCACTCCTCGTTTTACTTAATAAAGCCTCTATAAAAGTTCAAACCAGACTTTCGACTGATGACCTAAACAAAACATTTTAAACCTTATTTGTATAAAAGCATTTTTCAAGAAACATTTTGACACAAAACAATAATCTGATATTGTTACTTTCTCTTGCCTATATGAATATATAGGAAGGAAAGTATTGTTTTCATGTCGATTTTTCGAAATCGAGTTTTCACCGGATCTATACGTTTTCAGACCCCCTGAACCCAAAAAACATGTTTTTAGCGATTGATCTGTGTTTGTGTGTGTGTGTGTGTGTGTGTGTGTGAACAGAATATCTCAAGAACGGAACATCGTACGGACTTGAAACTTGAAACTTAAGTTACGTACCACTACCAGACTCGACACGAACATTTTCATCAAAATCGGTCAACCGGAAGTGGTAGTTTATTCGTGTAATTTTTCACTTTTTTTGCGATTTTCTCAAAAACTGGTCCTACGATTTTTTTTAAAAATCGCCTGGTTTACTCAATTTTATATTCTCTACAAGATAGGGTAGGCGTCATGTTTGCTGAAATTCTGGGTGAGGCTGTTTTTCACGTAAAAACGTTGTTTTTTTAAGATTACAGCTTTAATATGCATTTTAGCGCAAAACTTTATATAATAAAAGTTGTAGAGAATTGAAAATTCTACAACTTTTATTTCAAACAATTTTTTGTATAACGCTTAGTTTAGCGGTAATTTGCGATTTTCTGTTTTTTTTTTCTCACGAAAATGTGTGAAAAATCGATTTTTTTAAGATTTTGGCCTTAGTATGCATTTTACGACAAAAGTGTATATAATTTAATTTATAGAAAATTAAAAGATGTACAACTTTTATTTAAAGAATTTTTCTCTACAGAGCCTAGTTTAGAGAGAAAGAGTGATTTTCCGTATTTATAAGCCAAACTGAGGTTAATTTTCATTTTGCATCATTCACTCATGATTAAAATAAGGTTATGTTTTTGAGTTTAGTTTTTGTTTATTTCTAATATTTTATTAATAATGTTAGGTTTATTATTAATTATTTGCATTGGCAAGAGAAAGTTGTGTGAGTGTTTCACACCAGATTTTTTTGTTCTCTTTTTCAGCGATGCAAGAATACAGAAAATTACATCAGTTGATCCCAATAGTAAGCCATCAATCTCAACCAAACGTCAAGCTGATGATACTTCATTAGTATTGGAACAAAATCTATCTCTAACATCATTAAATGATAAATCTTCTGTAATTGAAACAGAAAATAATGGTTTTTCTCAAAAATCAGAAAATTCTGAAGGTTCATTCCCACCAAATATTTTATCTGAAATATCCATGCCGTTACCATTATCTCCTTCAACATCAATACCAAATGAATCTCAAAATTTGAATGGAAATTCAAACTTTTTTGAAACGTTAGCTGATTCATTAAAATCTTTAGATGAACATCCAAAAATTTCACCACCTGTTGTTGTATTTTCAAAAACTGAAAAATTAGGAAATCCTGTTCCAGAATATAAAATGTTATTCCCAGATAAATTTTCCATGACAATTCAAAATCAAGATAACCTAAATAAAAAAGATTATGCGGATAACTCACAATATCATCAAGAACCCTCATCAAGTTTCCAAGGAGGACTTAATAACGATATGAAGAATCCATGGAACAATGTACAAGCAGATCCAACCAACCAAAATAACAATCTAGAATCAAATCCTAATCAAAAATCTTTAGCAAATCCTCAAATAATAATAACGACAACAAACAAACCAATACAATCAGTAGTTTTGTTAAATTTACCAAAAAAGACAATATATGCGGAACCTGGTATTGATACCCCAATAAGTCCCTCTAGTATCAACAGTAAAAGACAAATATCAAAACTTGCAGGATTACGAGCACCTAAAATTGGGTTATTAAGAAAAACAACAACGACTATTGCACCAACAACATCAGATTCCTCAGAAATTCATCAAGCATCTGCAGATTCTTCATCAGATCCTGAATCTTCAGTACAAATATCACTAGATTCAGCATCAAATTTAGTTCCAGCTAATGCAAATTTAGCTGAATCTAGTAATCTTGTTCCAAGTGTGCCCTCAAGTTTATCTAAATCCAAACCAGCTGGTGGTACTATTATAGCATTACCTATACCTTCATCAGATATGACTCAACAATCAGAAGCAACGCAGAGTAATGAACCTGTACCTTGTACTTGTGGTGTTTTTCTAAGTGGACAATTCAAACGAGGTAAGTTAAAGGTTTAAATTATTAATTTATTTTTATATGATTGATTTTACTCCAGCATTCACCTCCTCCTTCTTTTCCTTGTTCTCCTCCTCTTACACCAATTCCCTTCAACGACCTTTACCACTCGCCAAGGCCACACATTCTCTCATAATATTGAAAGTTCTCAATTACATCATCAGCTATCTAATTATAAGTTGTGTTGTTGTTAAAGTCATCAGCTGAAAGGCTGGTTAGAACCTCTAGAGGCTTTACTTAGTAAAATGAGGGGTGAGGTGGTTTATAAATGCCTTCCTCACCAACTAGAAAAGTACACTTATCAGAATGATAGGCCCTCTGAAAAGCATATACTTTCCACCCTGCAAAACACCTTCACATCATTTACCACATGGTCTGGCTGTATAATGAAATTCATTACTCTCAGAGGAAAAAACTCTGACTTTTCTTGTCATCAGTCTCTTGACTGGTTTGATGCAGTTCTCCAATCTGTTCTAACTTGCACAAATCGTTTCATATCTACATACCTGTAACACCCTACATCTTTTGTAATTTGCTTTATATATTCTTATCTTTGCCTCCCTCTACAATTTACTCCCTCAATATTACCCTCCATTATTGATAGCCCAATACCTGGGCTATTTTAAGTTAAGCTCTTTATTTCAAGATTTATCAACTTGCAGTTCTTAAGCTTTTGGTGGACTTTGACTTCATTCGCAATCTCCCCAAATTCTCTTCAATAGTGGCTAGCACTTTTTCATCTTATGACACCGATTAAAATTATATCATTTGTGATATCTCGTCAAATATTTCTTTCATTTTACCAAATTGCAGCTTGGTTCTTTCCATATTGCATATTAATTCCATTATTCAATTTTATTTTACATTTTTTACTTGCTCTTGCCTGTTGTTGTTGTTTAGGTCAACAGCCGAAAGGCTGGTTTTGAACCTCTAGAGGTTTTACTAAGTAAAAACGAGGAGTAAGGTGGTTTACCATTGCCTTCCTCACTGAGTTGAAAGAGTATGCTTATCAGCATGCCAGGCCCTCCGAAAAGCACTCACTTTCCACCCTGCAAATGACACCTTCACTTCATTCACCACAGGGTCTGGCTGCATAGTGAAATTCATTACTCTCAGAGGAGATAACTCTGACTAGTGTCTTTTACACCTCTACCTCTTCTGTTCTTAAATAGTTCAGTCATATAAGTGGCTGACTATGTGATAAGAAACAGAACTATTTTTTTTTAGCCCTGGACCAAACAGATAGAGTGCTGCTCTTGCCTATATGAATATAAGAAGGAAAGTATTGTTTTCATGTTGATTTTTCAAAATTGAGTTTTCATCATATCTACACGTTTTCAGACCCCCTGAACCCAAAAAACATGTTTTTTTTAGTGATGGGTGTCAGTGTGTGTGTGTGTATGTGTATGTGAACAGAATATCTCAAAAACGGAACATCATACGAACTTGAAACTTAAGTTAGATACCACTAGAGGACTCAACACAAACATTTTCATCAAAATCGGTCAACCGGAAGTAATAGTTTATGGGTGTAATTTTTCACTTTTTTGTGATTTTCTCGAAAACGGCTCCAAAGATTTTTTTAAAAATCGCCTCATTTACTACATTTTTTATGTTCTACAAGATAGGGTAGGCACCTTGTCCGCTGAAATTCTTGGGGAGGCTGTGCCCTCATAGAAAAAACTTTCTTGTAAGATCTTTGTAAGATTGCAGCCTTAATATGCATTTTAGCCCAAAAGTGTATAATAAAAGTTGTAGATGATTTAAAAATCTACAACTTTTATTTTGAACATTTTTTTGTGTAATGCTTAGTTTAGCGGTAATTAGTGATTTTCTGTTTTATTTTCATGAAAATCTGTAAAAAAATTGATTTTTTAAGATTTCTACTTTAGTATGGATTTTATGACATAAGTATAGATAATAAAATTTATAGAAACTTAAAATATTTACAACTTTTATTTAGAGCATTTTTCTCTAGAGCGCCTAGTTTAGCGTGAAAGAGTGATTTTCCGTATTTTAAAGCCAAACTGAGGTTGATTTTCATTTTGTGTCTTTCACTCATGATTAAAATGATATTATAAATTTTTTGTGTATTTCCAATGTTTTATTACAATGTTAGATGATATTGCCGGTCGCATTGGTGTAGTTGGTACTTGCTCGCCTCTAATCATGCGGTCTTGGGTTCGAATCCCGTTCAGGCACGGCATATTTTTATATGTTACAAAAAAAAATCATTTCATCCTTCACCGTCTGAACGTTAAACATCCAGAACAGACAAATGTTGAACTAAAAAGAAAAAAAGAAAAATAGATTATTATTGTTTATTATTTGCATTGGCAAGTGAAAGTCGTGTGAGTGTTTCACATCAGATGTTTCTTTTTACTCTATGTTCTCACGGATACTTAGTATACCAACTATTTACAATTGTAACTATTTTTGAAGGCACGAGTTTCCATTGGTACGGACATTCTTTTGAGAATGGTTCTTTGTAGACAGCAATTTATCAGAGTTGTAGCTAATTTTCAATCATGGAATTCATATTCTGAGAAGAAGATTACTGCTTCAGAGTTATTGACAACCCGTTGATACAATCTCACTGAATTTTACATTTTTAAGAAATGAACTACTAGTGTATTTAATTTACTTTGTTTTTCTTTGTAGGCAGTAACGCTCAGCCTACTGGGAATTCTATAATTACTCATGAATTTGATGCACCATTTGCTTGTACAACAAGTGGGAAAAATCTTTGCACAAATAAATGTCTAGATGTGGTAAGTATGAAACTTTTTTCTTTTTTTGCTTTTACGGCCTCATTGGACCACTTGAATCAAATTTAGAAATCCTTCTTGGTTTGGTTTTAGGATTCTTATGCTTTTCCCAATAATTCTTCATATTTTGGGATCTGATCTGTTTGATTTTATCTGTACAAATCATTGACAACGGAGCTTGAGTTTTTTCGACGAATCTTTTGTCTTTATCTTTAAGCAACTTAACCTGTTCAGATTTTTCTGAAAGATCTTATTCTGTAACATTAAGTTCTTTCATATCTTGCTTTACTTCAGCTAACCACCTTGGAGGATTTTTCCACAAGTTAATTATAGTAATGAGTTATTTAGTTACTCGATTTTCTGATATTCTAAGTAAATGCCTCAAGAAAGAAATTTGTTTCTTCCACATGACGACAGTAATTGGCTCAATTTCATGGTAGAGTTTAGAATTAGACATTAAGATCCAGATACCGTTGAGTTTCCGTTTTTTTGTTTATTTAAGTCCTAAGGATTCTTCTTTCTATCCCAAGAATTTCTCTCATCCTCGTTTTAGTTTTGAAATTAGAAATAGTTTCGCAGCAATTAGTGGCTTTGGGTTGTACGTACTACTACCGTTTTATAGTTTTGCAGTTTAGATTGAATAGATGGTCTTTGGTCTTTCTTGTTGTACGAGGTTTGGCTGTTAAATAATGAGACTGACGTTTTAAAAAATTTAATTATAATTTTATACATAATCACTTATTGTCACCTTCAATATACACTCCTTCTCTATCCCTACAACGCTCCATGCGAATTTTCCATTGTTAGAAACAGTGCTGGAAGTCATCTTCTGTCAGCTCCTTCAGGACACGTGCCGCTTTCTCTTTTACAGCTTCCACAGACTCAAATCTTGTCCCTTTTTAATGCAGATTTTACCTTAGGGAACATGTAGAAGATAATAACATGTGATGAAACGTGGTTTTTTACTTATGATCTGGAAACGAAGCGCCAATCCATGCACTGGAAGAGCCGAACTTCACCGAGAGCCAAAAAAGCTTGAATGAACAAGTCAAAATTTAAAGCAATGATGATTGTTTTTTTTTATATCTATGGGTTTGTGTACCTTCACTGGGTTCCTGAAGGTCTAACAATTAATCAATATCAATACCTTAAGGTACTTTGTAAACTACATCAAAGAGTAAGGAAAACACGCCCTGAAATGTGGAAGGACAATCATGGGTTCTCCACCAAGACAATGCGCCAGCTCATTCCGCATTAGCTGTCAAGAGGTTCCTAACCAAGTACAGCATCTCCGTGTTAGAACATCCACCTTATTC
Source organism: Catonia carolina (assembly GCA_035578175.1). Classification (NCBI taxonomy): domain Eukaryota; kingdom Metazoa; phylum Arthropoda; class Insecta; order Hemiptera; family Achilidae; genus Catonia; species Catonia carolina. Next base: position 2,554,186 of record JAQMRL010000017.1, on the reverse strand, counting down.
CTATATCTTGCACCATGTGACTTCTACCTGCTCCTTAAGGTGAAATCTGCAATAAAAGAGACAAGATTTGAGTCTGTGGAAGCTGTAAAAGAGAAAGCAGCACGTGTCCTGAAGGAGCTGACAGAAGATGACTTCCAGCACTGTTTCCAACAATGGAAAATTCGCATGGAGCGTTGTAGGGATACAGAAGAAGTGTATATTGAAGGTGACAATAAGTGATTATGTATAAAATTAAAATTAAATTTTTTACAACGTCAGTCTCGTTGTTGCCACACCTCGTAATAAAAGTTATAGAACATTAAACAACTTACATGTTTTATTTCCAACATTATTTTTTACAAAGCATAGTTTATTATCTATTAGTGATTTACTGTATTTTGCTTAAAAAATCAGTAAAAAACTGGGATTATATTAATATCACAGCCTTAGTATGCGTTTTACAACATAATTCTATCTAGTCAAAGTTACAGAAAATTAAAAACCTACCTACCAATTTTATTTCAAGCATTTTCTTCTACAGAGCCTAGTTTAATGCCAGTTAGTGACTTCTCATATATTAAAAATCTATATAGGTTAATTTTCATTTTGCGTCATTCACTCATGATTAAAATTAGATTATGTTTTTCATTTTACATTGCACCCACTGGGTTGATCTAGGAGTAAAGTCGTCATCGCTAGTCGGCTGTTTAACAGGTTGACTCCCAAGTCAATTTTTGCAATTTTGCTCAAAAAACTCATACCGATTTTATGGTTCCTATGTTTTTTTTATTTAATTTTCTTCAAGTCTAGAGTATTGTAAGGCTTATATTTAGATAGACGGTTGACTTGAAACGGACACGTCAACCATAAGCGACAATTACTAAATAACAGACTGAAGCTGCAGTTATACAGACTATTAGCCAAACGGTCAAAACTACCCATGACTTCTAAATTCTTGACGTACAAGGCGATGCTTCAACCGATCTGGATGTATGGTTGTCAGATTTATGGTGCAGCAAAACCATCGGTCATTTCACGAATACAACGTTTCCAAAGTAAATTCTTGCGACTCATTACTAACTGCCCGAGTTACGTATCCAACAGAACACTGCACAATGACCTACGCGTCCCTTACGTTAACGACACATTTCTAAAATTATACCGTAGATTCAGAGAAAAACTTTAAAATCATAATAATCCCTTAATATGCAATATGAATTCTCCAGACCTACCAGGAGTACCACAAAGACGACTGAAACGCCGATGGAGTAGAGACATGACACACTAACACGACTCTAATAGTGATTAAGTGTACAAAAATATGAAATTAAAATTTAACACATTTTTCATTATCTGGAGAGCTACCACTGGGTGGTGTCCTCCTCAAAGCCATTAACGCGATTTTTTTTTTGTAATTGACACAAGATGTAAACCTTTTTGCTGGTTGTATGTTTACAGTTGCAAAATAAAACAAAATGAAAAAAAAAAATATATATATATATATACTGTGAAATACTGATGGCGTATTACTGTAATTTTACTTGTATTTCTATAAATATTATATGTATTTTATAAATACTTTACTTTGGGCTATTTTTTATTAGAAATGTATAAATATCGAAGATGCATCTCTCTATCAAGCAGTTGTTCAGTGAGTGGTAAACTTCAGAACCAGTTTTCTACATAGAGGCACCGACCACAGTCCACTTTAACAATGAAAAAAATATTGTAATATAAAAACCACAAAAATTAAAAGATAAAATGATTTTTCATTAAATAGTATTAGGTATTAAAACATGATTAATAATTCAATAATAAACTAAGATAATAGTTAATACTGTTGTTGTTGTTTAGGTCAACAGCCGAAAGGCTGGTTTGAACCTCTAGAGGTTTTACTAAGTAAAACGAGGAGTGAGGTGGTTTACCATTGCCTTCCTCACTGAGTGGAAAAGTATGCTTATCAGCATGCCGGGCCCTCTGAAAAGCACATATTTCCACCCTGCAAAAGACACCTTCACTTCATTCACCACAGGGTCTGGCTGTATAATGAAATTCATTACTTTCAGAGGAAATAACTCTGATTAGTGTCACAATACACCTCTACCTCTTCTGTTCTTAAATGATTCAGTCATTTAATTGGCTGACCATGTGATAAGAAACAGAACTATTTATTTTAGCCCTGCAACGAACAGATTGAGTGTAAATAATTTGACACTCCACCTGTCTGTTATGGGCAGAGTTAATACTATGCGATAGTAATAATTAGCTGTCAAGTTTCACCGACTCATTTTTAACTCGATCGGATCAAGTAAATCACAAACCATGACTGGGGAAATGTTTTTTGAACTCATTTCTAACAGCTCAGTATAGGATTCAATGCAAACGAGCATCCAATCTGTCTCACGATTCTATTAAAAACACTATTACGTGAGAGACGGATCAGTTTCTCAAAAGTAAATTTTACACATCTGGTGAGAAACGTATAAGTGTTTCATAGGAGTCAACCTGTTAACAGCTGATTTTTGGAGACGAAGGTTCCTGGTTCAAATCCTAGTAAAGGTAGTTGCTTTTATACGGATTTGAATACTAGACAGTGGTTACCGGTGTACTTTGATGGTTGGGGTTTAATTAACCTTACCCTCTCAGAAATGGTCGGCCTGAGTATGTACAAGATTACACCTCATTTACATGTCATACGCATCACCCTCATCTCATTGGGTCGTGAGGTTTTATTGTTTTAAATTGAAGAGATTGCAATGTACTCGCATTAGGAATAAAAATTAAATATTTTACATTGCTTGCTTATGATTAAACATTTTTTTTGCATCCAGGAGACTCCAAAAGGGAGTATAGGACATGTCAAGATAAAACTGATAAACAAATAGTCCAATCACAATGATAAATTCATCACTTACCAAAAATTTGTTTCTGCTACTGCTTACTTCAGTAGGCTTGTCATGAACCCCTTTGTATCAAATAGTACACAATATTTGTTTAATTAGAAATTAAATACTTTTCAACCAAAAACTATTTAGAAAGGAATTCGTGCACACTGTAAAATGTTTCATCAATCAAGTATTGTTTTAGCTTTTTTTTAAAATGACTTAAATTGTCACAACTTTTTAAACCTTGTGGCAATTTAGTGTTGTGATTAGCAACATAATCATCGATTATGTTTCTCGTGTAGTGGTTGTGAACATCTAAATTCTGTAAAAAGGTATTTTGCTTTACGTACATTATCACTTCAAAAATGTACAAAGAAGGAACTGTGAGCAACTGCAGCTCTTTAAATAGGTAGTGATCTGCATGAGGTAAGGTGGTTGACTCCCATCATACAGCTGACAGCTTTTTTCTGTATTTTAAAAACTCTTTCCATTGGTTACATGGTTCAGTATTTACAATCGCACGAGAAAGTTGTGTGATCCGTTTCACACCAAATTTTTTTATAATATTAGTATAGAATGTTAAATTTTCTTGTTTTACAGTTGGTGAAACATCTTCCAAACAGTGGACCAATCATTTGTGGGACCGTTGAAGATGACATCGTCAGAGAAAAGGTAAAATAATTTTCATTGTTTTTTAATTGCTTACTTGTTTTCAGATTTATTTAATGTAATAAGTGAGATGCTGTTAAAGTTTCAACAGGGTGTGACAAAGTAATTATCAACTCTATATTTTCGAAATCTATTGATATCAATTTAAGAAGAAAATGATTTACTGATTAATGAAAGGAGGGGCCAGTCATGATCTCATCTATCCCATTTAAGATATCCTCTAGTTCTTTCTTTGTCTCGGCTAATACTAGTATATCATTGGCGAATCTCAGCATTTTTATTGTTTCTCCTTGAATTTTTATTCCTGCGTCAAATTTTTCCTTCACTTCATTTAAAGTTTCTTCTATGTACAAGTTAAAAAGTAGTGGTGACAATGAACAACCTTGTCGTACACCTTTTCTTACAGCAGCCTCTTTTTCGTATCCCTCAATTCTCAAAACAGCCGTTTGATTCTTATACAGACTGTATATAACTTTCCTTTCTTTAAATTTAATTCCTAGCCTTTTCAAAGTTTTAAAAATTTTACTCCAGTAAAATATACTAATCTATACAAACAATATTTATTTGTATTTATCGGCACAGTACGGTCCTAATATAATACGTTGCAGTGGGCAAAGACCTTAAAGGTCACATAATATATAGATATCCTTAAAGGTGCGGTTTCATTTGTGCGATGCATGCAGTAATCGCATGCGACTGACGCACAGGTCGGATATTTTCGTCTGTGGAGTGGAACGTGCGATCCAACTGCGTGTCCGGGTTATCCGAAACGTCAAAAAATACTCAGTATTTTAAATGTAATTTTTATACAAATAGAATCTGGCTTTGGAACCGGAAACCAAGACTAGAAGAGTGCAGAGGGTGACGGAAGAACTCCGGGCTCAGAGATCACAAAGAATGAGGGAATACTGGGTAAAGATCAAGGCTCAGAGATCGAAGTAGAGTCTTTCATGTTGTGGCTGAAGTGGTCCATTGTGGCCTCACAAGTAAAAAAAAAAAAAAAAAAACAATAAATAATAAATACTGTAAATTGTATTTCTGTACCATTGTAAGTTGTACTGTTTAAGCAAACTGAACTGTAAATTATAGCACGTAAAGTATGCCTACATGACATTCAGCACTGCAGACAGGATTTTTACCGATAACATGAGTATTTTCCTTGGAGCGGTAGCCTACTACTAGGCATACCGTTTATTTTGGCTACATCACCTTTGCTGCAAACAGTCAATTAGTGGAGATACTGTATTGTGGTTGAATGGGTACGGTAGTGTCTTGGCCTTAATGTAGTTTTCATTTCGTTTTGTGGCTAATTATTGTTTCTTACTGGTAGTGGAAGTGAAATGATATTTAACAATGTTCTGTAAACATAAACGCGTGGTCAAAACCATCGAAGCGACGCCCACTGATGATTTTTTAATTAAACGTTGGCGGGACATTTCGGTAAGAAAAACGAATGTAAAATAGAAACCAAAAAAAAATTCTGGCTTTTCAAAAAAAAGAATTAAAATGTACGGAAAATTTTGACAATTAAATCGTACGAATATAAGTTTTAGGACACAGTAATATTTTTTTTACAATAAAACACCATTTTCTTGTTATTTAAAAAACCCGGCTTATCCGAAATCGGCTCATCCCAATTATTTCAGATTAGCGGGAGTTTACTGTATCTATTAGATGATGGAAGCAAGTTTGAAGGACCAAATAGTTGTAGTTTTTCTACACCTAACTCAATGAGTTTTGCGTCATCATCTTTGGAAAAACTCATTTTCAACTTCCAGACACATGCAACTGCTGCAGGTGACTGGTTGCCAAAGCAGTCAATGCAGCCGACGCATGTAATCGCTTGCATTGGACCCATAAACAGAACCACTTCTTAAGAAATCCATTTGATGAGTAATGGCAGTGGCTGCATGCAGTAATCGCATGTGATGAACGCACAAACGAAACCACACCTTAAGAGTTATTTGTTCGGTTGTGATTATTTTCCCAGTGTGACATTAATTTTTAAGTAAATCATAATTATCTCATCAAGATACCTGTTATACAATTCTATTTATAGGCCTACTTTATTAATATTAATATATTATTCAACTGCAGTAAATAAATGCTGTAAATGAAAAAGCAGAGTGAATAAACTACTTTTATTTAATGTACAAGGGTAAGTCAATTATTATCCGCAATGTAGTTATAAAATTTTATTGTAATCAAATAGGAAACTTACAAGTACATCATTTTCCCACATAGTCCCCTTGCTTTTCAACGCACTTGGTCCATCATTGTTCAAGTTTCCTAATGCCCTCATAAAAGAAGGTTTTTGGTTGAGATGTGAGCCAGGAATGCACCACTTCTATCAATGCTTCATCCGAGGTAAATCGACGGCTCCTTAATGCCTCTTTGAGTGGACCAAACAAGTGATAATCAGAAGGAGTAAGATCGGGACTATATATGAAGGATGAGCCAGTACTTCAAAATTGAGTTTCGGGAGCGTTTCAGCAGTGTGGGCAGCAGTATGCAGACGGGCGTTGTCCTGCAACAACACAACACCTTTTGACAGCAGTCCTCGGCGTTTGCTTCGAATTGCAGGCTTTAGCTTGGCAGTAAGCATCTCACAGTAACGTAAACTGTTTATTGTTGTACTCCTTTCCTGATAATGTTCCAGTACTGGAACTTGTGAGTCCCAAAAAACCGTAAGCATCAGTTTTCCTGCGGACGGTTGGGTCTTGAATTTTTTCTTGAACGGCGAATTTGGATGTTTCCATTCCATACTCTGCCGTTTACTCTCTGGCTCATAATGATGGATCCATGTTTCGTCACCAGCAAAACACTGTACCCGTACTGTACCGAAAGTTTCCTATGAATTTCGGCCACTGATACACCTTCCAACCACAAAAAACGGATCACTGAAAGTTGCTCTTCTTTGATGCAAATAAAAAGCGGAGCAGCCATGATTAACAGCACAACAGCGATAACGAAACTAAGCCAGCAGCTTAAAAGTTGCATAGATATTATAACCACAAATAAACAAAGCATGCATCATCAACGCGAAACGACAGTACTGCCAACATAAACAAAAATATAACTAAATTGTGGATAATAATTGTACTTCTTGTAACAGTGAAAAAAAGAGCGTAAGGGGCTCTATGAGTAGGCTACATACAGTTCAGCCTCTCTAAGTTTGCTCCTAATGTAAACAAATAATGACGTCACTGAGCATGCGCATTATATCAAAATGTGTACACGCTGATTAAAAAGTAACAACAAAATACTTTCATAAGTATTAAAATACAACATACTTTTAAAGATATTTTCTAAATGAAATTGTTAGGCCTACATCATATCATGACTGATGTTTTTAATACTTTAAGTACTTATAATTTAAAAAATAGCTAACTTAATAGGAATACGACATCCATAAAGTGGTGGACTCTAGCGTGCACCCTGTAGTAGGTGGCTTTTGTTTGTTGACAGTAGGAGCAAACTTAGAACGGCTGAACTATAGGAGGTTGTGAAAGGGATACACGAACGACAACTCGGCCCACCTAAATATTTCGTTCTTAGTATAATTTACGTCCATTACATTTAATATTAATTATGGTATATTTATTTTTACAGGCTTATCTTTTTGTGAAAAATTGTCGTGATATTTGGGTGAACACAAATCTGTCTTCAGGTAAGGAGCATTGTTGTAAAAATGGAGAACCGATTAAATGTTCAACATTACCCAGTTGAAATTAATTACTATAATTAAATTGTTATACAATTTTAATCGGTTTGATTATCCGAGTTTCTGTTAATTAGAAACATAACGGATAATAATAATTCCGGAAAATAGGTACGTTTAATTTTTATTTTTAAATAGGCTATATGAAAAACTGCATAAAAAAATAAAAAATATTTTAACTATAAAATTGTTTTATTTTTGTCCCTAATTACTTTCTCTTGCCTTTATGAATATTTAGGAAGGAAAGTATTGTTTCATGTCGATTTTTCGAAATCGAGTTTTCACTGGATCTACTCATTTTCAGACCCCCTCAACCCAAAAAACATGTTTTTTTTTAGCGGTTGGTGTGTGTGTGTGTATGCGTGCGCGCGCGCGTGTGAATAGAATATCTTGAACGGAATATCGTACAAACTTGAAACTTGAGCTTAAGTTACTTACCATTAGAGGACCCGACAGGAACATTTTCATCGAAATCGGTCAATCGGAAGTTCCGTTTATTCGTATAATTTTTCACGTTTTTACGATTTTCTCAAAAACTAGTCCTACGATTTTTTTTTAAATCACCTGGTTTACTAAATTTTTTATGCTCTACAAGATAAGGTAGGCGTCATGTCTGCTGAAATTCTTGGAGAGGCTGTTTTCATGTAAAAAACTTGTTTTTTTTTTAAGATTGCGGCTTTAATATGCATTTTACGCAAAATGTATATAATTAAAGTTGTAGAGAATTTAAAATCCTACATCTTTTATTTCTAACATTTTTTTTTTGTATAACGCTTAATTTAGCGGTAATTAGCGATTTTCTGTTTTTCTCTCACGAAAACGTGTGAAAAATTGATTTTTTAAGATTTCGGCCTTAGTACGCATTTTACGACAAAAATGTATACAATCAAATTTATAGGCAATTAAAAAATCTACAACTTTTATTTAAAGCGTTTTTCTCTATGGAGCCTAGTTTAGCGAGAAAGAGTGATTTTCCGTATTTTTAAGCCTAACTGAGGTTGATTTTCATTTTGCGTCTTTCACTCATGATTAAAATTAGGTTATGTTTATTGAGGTTAGATTTTTGTTTATTTCTAATGTTTTATTACTAATGTGTTTGTTGTGTTTAGGTCAACAGCCGAAAGGCTGGTTTGAACCTCTAGAGGTTTTACTAAGTAAAGCTAGGAGTGAGGTGGTTTACCATTGCCTTCCTCACTGAGTGGAAAAGTACGCTTATCAGCATGCCGGGCCCTCTGAAAAGCACATATTTTCCACTCTGTAAATGACAACTTCACTTCATTCACCACAGGGTCTGGCTGTATAGTGAAATTCATTACTTTCAGAGAAGAATACTCTGACTAGTGTCTTTTACACCTCTACCTCTTCTTTTCTTAAACGATTCAGTCATTTAATTGGCTGACCATGTGATAAGAAACAGAACTATTTATTTTAGCCCTGCAACTAACAGATCGAGTGTAAATAATTTGACACTCCACCTGTCTGTTATGGACAGTTATTACTAATATTAGGTTATATTGTTCATTATTTGCATTGGCAAGAGAAAGTCGTGTGAGTGTTTCACACCAGATTTTTTTTTTTTTTTTTTTTTTATATGCTGAGTATTTGACAATAATTAAGTGGAAGTGTTCCGAGTGTTGATTATGTATGTGAACATTAATAATGAATTCATTTAAAGTATGGTATTCAGATGAACTAATGTCCCCTAGCCGTGGGAGTGAGAGAATGCATAACGCTCTCACTCGCACAAGCCATAAGCGCCGTTCCAATAACATTGCCGTATAATTTTACTCATTTTTGTGAGCAAGCGTTTATGCATGCATGCAGTAAACTAACAAGCAAGATAACGACTGTACAGTTGAGCCGTTCTTAATTTGCTCCTCCTTCTGTCAACAAACAAAAGTCACCTATTACAGAGTGCACGCTACACTCCACCACTTTACGGATGTCGTATTCCTATTAAGTTAACTATTTTTTAAATTATAAGTACTTAAAGTACTTAAAACATCAGTCATGATATGATGTAGGCCTAACAATTTCATTTTTAAAAATACTTTTAAAAGTATTTTGTAATTAAATACTTTTGAAAGTACAAAAGGCCTTCAAAGTTATGTAAACGTATGCGCAGTAGACGGATTTGGTTGAGGTACGATGAAGGGAGAAATAATGGTGTGAGTAGTACACCAGTAGAGGGGGGAATTCACAGCCGACTCGCTGGAATGCATAACGTACCGTAGGTTTATAAGGTCTAGGCCTATGGGAGCCTCTTTTTTCCTAAAAGAGCGACCTCCAACATTGTGGAAGGGTTGACGTTTCTTTGGGGGATTTTCATAAAAATGTCCACCGACCACAGACAATAAGACAAAATAGTCAACCGTTCGAGCTACGATCTGTTCTCTGCGATAGCTTCAGTGGATTGAGACAATTCACGCATGCATCAAACGTATGTCATCCCTTCTACAGCCAGCAGTATTCTCACCACTCACTTCTCATTTCTGCGCGAACTACGCTTACAAAACACTGATAGATTGTATTTTGTTGTTACTTTTTAATCAACGTGTTCACATTTTGGTATAATGCGCATGCTCAGTGAAAAGAACTAAATATCTCTTCATAAGGGATCGACAATTTGAAAGAATAATTAAATATCTGCTCATAAGAATTTAAATATTTGTAGTGTGATCACTGCCACTACTGTCAGTTGCATCTGATAGAAAGTTATCAACAGTTAATTTATTACTGTTAACATGTCCAGTGACACCTATTTTCATTTCAACCATACTAACATTTGTTGGTAACGAATAATAATAATAGGCCTATAGTCTGGAAAAATGACTTCAATGTTATAAATGACAATGAAATACATAAATAAAACAGTATAATGTAAAATATTTAAGACTCACTTGTTTATTAAATATCCCGAATATCATAAACTAAACAAATTCAATACATTTAATGGATGAATGAGGGACCTGCCTATTCGGTTCGCCATCTTGTCCCTCACTAAAATAATTTGTACAAAATCTTTTCTTCTTCTTTAGTTGCCTAGTAACTAAAATAAATAACTCTTTTAAATAATTTTGTCAATGTGAATTAAATAATTTTAAAGTATTAATTTTTCAATCAGCTGGAGATGTTTATTATTTTAATAGACTCAAAAAATAAACAACTCCAGATGTCCAGTAAATTTGTTATATTACATCAGTGACGTCATTATTTGTTTACATTAGGAGCAAACTAAGAAAGGCTGGACTGTAGTATGTTTTCAGATTTGGATTATGACTGTAAAGACCTTTGAGCGCATGCGTAGTTATGCCACATATCTCCCTCTCACTCGCTCGGCTATGGGACATTAGTTCGTCTGATGCTTATACAAAACTGCTTCATTAGCGAGTTACTGTTAGCGAAAAATTTTGCGACAATTTTTGTTCTGATGCATCTAGTTACTCTGTATAGGAAAGGCAAACATTATTTCATGTCAATTTTTTTATATCGAATTTTTTACCGGATCTACACGTTTTCAGGCCCCTTGAAGCCAAACTTGTTTTTACCAATTAGGTATGCCCACACTCGTGCGCTTTCTTTTCAACTTGCGATTCGACTTACGATGTCGCATGCCATTCACCTGTCCATACTCGTTTGAAGAGCTTTGTTTAAAAAAAAAAATCTGGTGTGAAACACTCACACAACTTTCTCTTGCCAATGCAAATAATTAACAATAAACCTAACATTAGAAATAAATAAAAAACTAACCTCAATAAATATAACATGATTTTAATCGTGAGTGAAAGACGCAAAATGAAAATCAACCTCAGTTTGGTTTAAAAATACGGAAAATCACTCTTTCACACTAAACTATTCTCTGTAGAGAAAAATGCTCTAAATAAAAGTTGTAGATCTTTTAATTTTCTATAAATTTAATTATACACACTTTTGTCATAAAATGCATACTAAGGCCGAAATCTTAAAAAAATCGATTTTTCACTTGTTTTAGTGAGAAAAAACCGAAAATCGCTAATTACCGTTAAACTAAGCGTTATACAAAAAATTTTGAAAATAAAAGTTGTAGGATTTTAAAATCTCAACAACTTTTGTTGTATAAATTTTTACGCTTAAGTGCATATTAAAGTCGTAATCTTAAAAAAACAATTTTTTTACGTGAAAACAGCCTCACCAAGAATTCCAGTAAACATGGCGCCTACCCTATCATGTAGAGCATAAAAAGTTTAGTAAATGAGGCGATTTTTAAAAAAATCTTAGGATCAGTTTTGAAAAAAATTGCAAAAAAGTGAAAAATTACACGGATTAACTACTACTTCCGGTTGACCGATATTGATGAAATTGTTTGAATTGGTATATAACTTAAGTTTCAAGTTTTAAGTTCGTACGATGTTCCGTTCTTGAGAACACAGACCAATCGCTAAAAACATGTTTTTTGGATTCAGGGGGTCTGAAAACGTGTAGATCTGGTGAAAACTCGATTTCTTAAAATCGACATGAAAACAAAACTTTCCTTCCTATTTATGCATATAGGCAAGAGAAAATAAAAAACATAACGAATATTTTTTAACACTACTCTAAATTAAAGCCTGTTCTTTCCTGCGTTGATTGGTTTGGATTTAAAATATTTTATTTTGAAACTATTCGGAGATGCAGCAATTTACGCATAAAGAGTAGGCCTACTCAGATTTTAGCCGGTTTTTCGTTAATGTGGTGTTTAACCGTTCGTTACTCCGTCCAGGCTTTTCTTAAAAGAACGGCTTTTAAGTACGTTGAAGATCACAGTTTTCTTTATATGAACATTTTAAAATAGAAGTCTGATGTTCCATTTTAAAATTCCTGCCATTTTTTTTAAATGTGTATTTTGGTTTCACGTAAAAATTTTTTTTTTTTTTTAACGTCCGACTGTTCTGCAATTACTGCTAATGCAGACGATGAATGATGAAATGATATTTTGCAACGTATGAAAATATGCCGTGCCTGAGTGGGATTCGAACCCAAGACCGCATGATGAGAAGCGAGCACGTTACCAACTACGCCAATGCGGCCGGCTCACGTAAAGATAGGAAAATTATTTTTGGACTGAACCATACAGTTTTACAGCAGTATTGTGCCATGTATCGTATTTTGCAATTGTGATTATTAGAAATAGATATATGGTGTTAATAGAAAATTTTATTAGCCTCTAAACTTCTTGAGAGGAAACTGAGCTCTATAGCGGTATCCGCTCCGAGTATAGTCGTTAAGAAAAACAAACTTCTGTGTTTATCCTGCTGCAACTCATTCCGTAGCTCATTTTGAATTATTTTTATTTAAAAAAAAATAAAAATAAACGCTTTGCTTGACATAATGCTGTCGTTGTGAAAATGCATGGTTCAGTTCAAAAATAATTGCCCTACCCTTACGTCGAGCCAAAGAAGCACTTTTTTAAAAAATGGCCGGCATATTAAAACGGAACATGAGATTTAACTATTAAAATATTCATATTATAGAAAAAACTCTGATCTTGAACGTGCTTAACCGCCGATTTTTAAGAAAAGCCTGGACGGAGTAACGGACGTTTAAAAATCACATTAACGGAAAACCGGCTAAAATCTGAGTACTCCTTTTGCGTAAATTGCTGCATCTCCGACTAGTTTGAAAAAAAATCTAAGTCAAACCAATCAACGCAGGAAAGAACAGGCTTTAATTTAGTGTAGTGTTAAAAAATATTCGTTGTTTTTTTTTAGATGAAGCCTTCGAACGAGTGCGGACAGGTGAAATGGCATGCCTCTAAGCGCATGCGATGTAGCATTGTAATATGAGACACCTACACAGACACACAACGGACAGTACACACATTAACAATCCTCAAACGTAAACATAAACATAACTTTACAGCATCAACATCAACATCAACCAGATGACCTCACTTACAGATGTGAGAATAACAAAAAAAAAAGAAAAAAGAAAATTTTATTAAGCTAATAAAATTTGGATTGTTGGATCATTCGTTTTTAAAACTTTTAAAGAAAAAGGTCACTGTTTACAATTTTTATAAAAATAACAAAAAACAATTTGAAGTTTGATTTAAAAGTTTATACTGAATTTAAAAAATAAATTTTAGAAGATTTTAAGAAGATTCAATGATTTTAAGAAGTTTTAAAGAGTTTTAAGATTTTTAATTGTTTTTAAATATTTTAAATATCTAATAGCGATTTTTAATTAAAGAAGTTGAATTTTCGATAACATAAAGCCTTTTTGAATTTTTCTTTATTACGAACCTATGGGTTAACAAAATGGTGCCGTGACCAGGATATTTAATTTCAGGAGATTTAATACCAGGATATTTAACTATTTAAAAGGATTTACCGAGATTTACCAGGATACAAAAGTCACAATAACCAGGATAAACCAGGATAAACCAGGATTTCAGGACAATTTCGAGAAAAATATTAATAAATTAACGCAACAATAAACTTTGGAAGGATAACACAACAAGAACAAAGGACGAACCGGAACAAAATTCATCACACAAAATTCATTAATAACAAAACAAAATAAATCTTCTAAAATTTACACAAAAAACAAATTATAAATAACGGTTACAAATTATAAACAACTCACATCTGGCAAGTATATTGAAGTCATCTGGTAAGTCATCTATTACACACACATAAATCATCTCACCACCATCATCAACACCGAACAAAAACAAGTAGAAACATGAATAGGCAAGTAGCACCAATTCTTGACCCCACTAAACTAGACGAAACAAACATTAACTTCCAACTACGAATACGAAAAAGCACTACGACAGGAAACGTAAGACAAAAAAGGCAAAGATTACAAAAACTTTTAGATAATGGACGACAAATTGATTTAACTACACTACATAGATTTGACATGGACAAACAACTGGCTGAATGTCAAAACTATTTAGTAAAGCTACAAAACATAGAAAATGTAACTGAATTAGAAAGGTATAATGCTGAAATATTTGATGATCGACTTAACAAACTATTAACATTCATATTACTCAACAAACCAGATAAACTTGTAGGATTTCAAAATTTAAAGGAAGGATTTGATATTTGGAAACTTAATAGGTTACAAAATTTTGAAATCGAACCTAATTTCGAGCAAAACAATGTAAATCTTGAAAATGCACATTTAGGAAATAATTTCTTACCTGATCAACAAGGAAATCTTGGTGTTGGTCATGTTAATGTTTTACATCACCCAGTAATGCAAAATCCAGTTCTTAGAAATGAAACTCCTGACATATTAATACCGAATCCTGTAGGTAATCATAATCCCGCCTATTTTCATCGTGAGTTAAATTTCAATTGGACAAAAATTGCAAATCCAATTGAAAACGAATTAAAACAATTAACTATAACTGATGGACGTGATATTGACATGTTAGTACGAAATATCAAAATTATTAAACAAATTCAGAAACGTTATGCAGTAGATTTACCTTTGGTATTGTTGACTCCGTTTATGACTGGGTTCACTGAACAAATTTTTGAAAATTCTATTAGAAATAATCATAATTTCGATCAATTTCATAGAGATTTAGTAAACAAACTAATCACGCCCAAAATGAAAGAAATATTAAAACTCAAATTGTTATACCGAAATCAGTCACAAATGGAGACCCTTACTGAATATATAAGAGAAATTTTAGAAAACCATGAGGTGTTAAGATTAGATCTGACAGAAGGTGAGTTAATTAATATAATTTTAACCGGTTTAAATGAGATATACGCCACGCACATAGGTATAATTGGCAAACCTAATAACTTACAAGATTTCAATAAATTAGATGCCTATGTCTATGAAAGAGTTTACGCTAGGACTCTGAATGACATCGGTTTATCTAAAATAAATGATACAAGTGTAATAACAGATGTAAATGGCATAGTACCTTCCCAAGGTAAACAAAATACATTGAAAGATGCAACTTACAACAAAATCAGATCACAAATGCCTGCAACCACTTTAAAATGTTTTTATTGCCATAAATTAGGTCATATCAAAAGGAATTGTAAACTTTTACATCAAAAAGGAAATAATGATGTTTCAAAAAACTAAATCTTTACAAATACACTGAGCATAAACATATGATGTGTATTTGTAAACATGATTCAAGTAACCATTTAAAGTTAAAAGAAAACAGGTCGAATTGTAATTATACCTTAAAGGCCTTATCAATAAAAATCAAAAATAATATATTTAATGCCCTCATCGATTCTGGTTCCACCCATAACATTATTAATCAACAACTTTATAAATTTTTAAAAACTAAAAAAGCGATTATAAAGGAAGAAAACATTAACACAATTTGTCTTACAGCTGATCGATTTCCTCTAAAAATAAATAAACAGATATGGGTTAAAATTACTCTTCCAAAAATATCGTGGAAAATAAATTTTAAAATATTACCGAAAATACAACACCGAATGATACTCGGAATGAACTTTTTACAAAAAACTCAAGCAATATTTAATGCTACAAGATCTTTCATAACCTTTGATTGGGCAAAAAATAAACAATTTCATATAACGAATCTATATCCAGAGCAGATAAACAACATAGAACAAAGTGAGTATATTAAAAATACAATTAATAATTTATGCAAGGAATTTCCTGATGTACTCACTACTAAATTAGGTTGTACCCATGTATTGAAATATGATATTAAACTTAAAAATAGTTAAATTATAAAATCTAGGCCCTATCCTTTAAATCCAATGAAAACACTCCAAATGAAACAACAAATTGATAAATTATTAAAAGATAAGGTAATTAGAGAAAGTGTTTCACCTTATTCATCCCCCGCATTTTTAATTCCGAAACCAAATGGCACTAGTCGTCTAGTCGTAGACTATCGCCAAGTCAACCTAATAATTGACTCGGAAGCCCAACCTTTACCAAATATAAATCACGCTTTTCAATGGTTTTCCGATGCACGATGGTTCAGCACATTAGACTTAGCGCAAGCGTACCATCAAATACCATTGACCGAAAAATCTCGTCAAATAACCGCATTTTGCACACCGGACGGCTTATACGAATATGAAAGATTACCTTTTGGTTTGTCGACTGGAGCACAAGTTTTAACACGCCTTATGAATACATTATTCAAGAATATTAAATATAAATTTGTATTTAATTACATGGACGATATATTAATATATTCTAAAAGTTTTACAGAGCATGTCAGACACATCAAAATAGTATTGTCAATTTTACGGAAAGCTGGCATTACAGTTAATCCTGATAAAGTGACATTTGCTGTAAATGAAATACCGTTTCTTGGACACACATTGTCGTACAAAGGAGTTTCTATAGACTCAACTAGGACACAAAAAATATTGCAGTACCCACAGCCTATGACAGTGAAACAAGTACATCGATATTGTGGTATGATTAATTATTTTTCTAAATTTATCAAAAATTATGCTGATAGAATCGAACCCCTAAATAAGTTACGTCGTAAAAACACTCAGTTTATCTGGGGAGACTCACAAAAAATTGCGTTTGAAGATCTCAAACAAGCAATTGCTAATCCCCCGGTATTGGCGATACCAGACTTCTCCAAAAATTTCATTTTACAGACGGATGCGTCTGATACAGGTCTAGGAGCTGTCCTACTTCAGGAACAGGAAGGATCTAGAAGACCCATAGCGTACGCTTCTAAAACATTAACGGAAGCAGAAAGGAAGTTTTCTGCATATGAGCGAGAGTGTCTTGCAGTTGTTTTTGCAACAGATCATTTTAGGACCTATTTAACGCATCGTGAATTTCTTTTAGAAACTGATAATCAAGCTTTAGCCTGGCTTCTTTCCAGACCAAAACAGTTAGGTAGATTGGCTAGATGGTTACTTCGATTATCTGTCTTTAAATTTAAAATTAATCATATCCGTGGTTCAGATAATAATGTAGCCGACGCATTATCGAGGATGTATGATTTAAATAATGAAGATATCCCACAGGATATAACTTATATTAATACTTTATTATCGCAGTTCCCCCTATCTTTTACAGATATCAAACTACATCAGGAACAGGATACTTTTATCCTACAACAAAAACAACAAAGCGATAGTAAATTTTGTTTATCCAAAGGAGTCCTATGTTTAAAAGATAAAAACAATAATCCAACCAAAATCGTTCTCCCCAACTCCTTAAAAGATTTAGTATTTAAATATTTTCATGATTCGGAAATCGGCGGACATTTAGGTGTTGATAAAACCATACACAAAATCACACGATATTTTTATTGGCCAGCTATATATCGAGAAATTCCCTTAAAGGTGAATGCTTGTACAACCTGCCAACGCAGCAAACCTGGAATAAATTATAAATGGGGAAATCTCAGTTCCAGAGTTCCGACAGCGCCATTTGACACACTGTTTGTTGATACTGTAGGCAGCCTGCCAAAAACCAATCAAGGTTATAAATATATTCTAGTGATAGTGGATAGTTTTTCAAAATTCACATGGTTAGCCCCATTAAAAAACACTAATACATCCTCCATTATAGATGAATTAAAACGTATTTTCCAAAATTACTCCATCCCGAGGTTACTTGTCACAGATAACGCTAAAAATTTTAATTCCATAATGTTTAAAAACTTTTGTTTCAATCTCGGCATAAAACGGACCACCCTCTCACCCTATCATCCTCAACCATCTCACGCCGAACGATTAAATCGAAATCTTAGGTCTATCCTTATTGCATATCATGCAACGACTCAAGCAACCTGGGACAAATCTCTATTTTGGTTTCAATTAGCTTTCAATATGGCTCGACATAATGCTCATGGGAAATGCCCATTTGACATATTGCATACTTTTCCAGCTCACACACCGTTGGATAGAGCATGGAATATCCAAGATATCCTCCATAGAAATCCTATACGTTCCAGTAACATGATGTGTGACATTAGAAGAAAACTAATTAAATCCCATCATGATATGGCACGCCGATATAATGCTACACGCCACCCCAATCCGTTTTCGGTGGGAGATAAAGTTTTGCTTAAAACTCATCCCGTAAGTTCGAAACGGAAAAATATTTGTGCAAAAATGGCATACCGATGGTCTGAACCTTTTTATATCATCGGCTTCTCTACTCCAGTTACAGCCTTACTTCGTAAGTCTATTGGAGGAGAAATAACTAAAGAACATATTTCTAACCTTAAAAAAGTTACATAATTTACTCATAATTTACATAATTTATTTTTAGGTGATGTCTGTCGCGATACTCGAGCTTGAGATGATTGTAACAAACCGAAAACTATGCTGTTTGCATGCTATTTGCATGTTTTATTGAAAGGGGCCCCGAATGAATGAATTTTACCGTCTCAGGCCGACAACTGCTTCATACTCACCTTCTCTTTTTCCATTTAACCGCCCACCCCCTTTTTGCTTGTCCATACCTTGTACTTTTGCGTACTCTCCTGGGGGGGGGGGGAAGATTGTAATATGAGACACCTACACAGACACACAACGGACAGTACACACATTAACAATCCTCAAACGTAAACATAAACATAACTTTACAGCATCAACATCAACATCAACCAGATGACCTCACTTACAGATGTGAGAATAACAAAAAAAAAGAAAAAAGAAAATTTTATTAAGCTAATAAAATTTGGATTGTTGGATCATTCGTTTTTAAAACTTTTAAAGAAAAAGGTCACTGTTTACAATTTTTATAAAAATAACAAAAAACAATTTGAAGTTTGATTTAAAAGTTTATACTGAATTTAAAAAATAAATTTTAGAAGATTTTAAGAAGATTCAATGATTTTAAGAAGTTTTAAAGAGTTTTAAGATTTTTAATTGTTTTTAAATATTTTAAATATCTAATAGCGATTTTTAATTAAAGAAGTTGAATTTTCGATAACATAAAGCCTTTTTGAATTTTTCTTTATTACGACCCTGTGGGTTAACAGCATGCTACATCGCACGAGTGTGGACATAGCTATTGGCCTGTGTGTGTGTATGTGTGAGCGCGCGAGAGAGAGAGAGAGAGAGAGAGTGTGTGTGTGTGTGTGTGATTGGGTAGTGGGAGAGGGGGAATCGTGAGCGGAGGGGATATAGAGTAAGATAGATTGATAGGTAGAGAGTGAGAGAGAGAGAGAGTGACCTGACGTAACATTTTTCCCAAAATCAGTCAATCGTACTTACAAAATATCAGATGAATTGATGCCCCACAGCCGAGCGAGTGAGAGGGAGATATGCGGCATAACTACGCATGCGCTTAAAGGTCTTTACCATTATAATCCAGATCTGAAAACATACTACAGTCGTTATCTTGGCCCGTGCTAGTGTGTACGTGTATGTGTGTGTGTGTGTGTGTGTTATGAACAACAAACTCATTATGATAGCTGAATAAAGGAAGGTAAGCAAATCTATATAAATAATATTGTGATTTTGTCTGTAAAATTTTTCAAAATGCCCCAGATTTTGTTTCTTCGCCAAATCTACCAAGTAATCACCGAAAATAAGTTCAGCTGAATTTTTGTCTGTTTGTTTATCTGTTTATCTTTACGGCATCACGCAAGAACAGCTGAACCAAATTCAATGAATTTCGGTATTTAGGTTCTGGACCCACCGGTGGGTTGGTCTAGAGGTAAAGTCGTCGCCAAAATCAGCTGTTTAACAGCTGATTTTCGGAGACGAAGGTTCTTGGTTCAAATCCTAGTAAAGGTAGTTACTTTTATACGGATTTGAATGCTAGACAGTGGTTACCAGTGTACTTTGATGGTTGGGGTTCAATTAACCATACTCTCTCAGGAATGGTCGACCTGAGTCTGTACAAAACTACACCTCATTTATACGTCATACACATCATCCTCATCTCATTGGGTCATGTGGTTGCTTATTGTTCTGAATTGAACAGATTGCAACGTACACAAATTAGGGATTACAAAAAAAAAGGTGAAAATAGGCAATATTTTTTTTAATATCACAAAGGAATGGGGGAGTTCAGTGGTGGGGGGGGGGGTAAACAAAAAAACCTGCGAATATCTCCGTTAAAAGTCAATCTATCAAAAAATGTTACATAATCGAAATTACGAAACGTTTAAAGACAAATAAGTTTGATTATGTAAAGTTTTTCATTTTATGAATAATAACGGAGATATTACCAATTTTATAAAAACAAACAGTAATATTTTAGAAAACAGAACAATAAACATGTTCAGCAATTTCAGCGCGCGAGACTCTCTGCCGCTGATACTTCAAGTGAGACTGTTCCATCACACGTTGCAGTATTATATCATGTAAGTAGTGGATTTAATAGTAAATTGAATAACCTAAAACTTTTATTTCGCTTAATTTTTTCAAAATATTTAGAGGTTTTGGTGTTATATAAGTTTTAAACGAGTTCGAGAAGAAGTTTTCGCAAAAATTTAAAATTTGTTCGTACTTATCTCCAACATTTTGCAATTTAGAAACTGTTTTTTACTTTCTCTTGCCTATATGAATATATAGGAAGGAAAGTATTGTTTTCATGTCGATTTTAAGAAATCGAGTTTTCACCGGATCTATATGTTTTCAGACCCCCTGAACCCAAAAAAAAACATGTTTTTAACGATTGGTCTCTGTGTGTGTGTGTGTGTGTGAACAGAATATCTCAAGAACGGAACATTGTACGAACTTGAAACTTGAAACTTAAGTTACATACCACTACCGGACCCGACATGAGCATTTTCATCAAAATCGGTCAACCGGAAGTAGTAGTTTATTCGTATAATTTTTCACTTTTTTGCGATTTTCTCAAAAACTGGTCCTACGATTTTTTTTTAAATCGCCTCATTTACTCAATTTTTTATTCTCTAAAAGATAGGGTAGGCGCCATGTTTGCTGAAATTCTTGGTGAGGGTGTTTTTACGTAAAAAAAGTGTTCTTTTTAAGATTACGGCTTTAACATTAATTTTAGAGCAAAAATTTATGTAATAAAAGTTGTAGAGAATTTTAAATTCTACAACTTTTACTTCAAACATTTTTTTGTATAACGCTTAGTTTAGCGGTAATTAGCGATTTTCTGTTTTTTCTCACGAAAACGTGTGAAAAATCGATTTTTTTAAGATTTCGGCCTTAGTATACACTTTACGACAAAAAAGTATAAAATAAAATTTATAGAAAATTAAGAGATCTACAACTTTTATTTAGAGAATTTTTCTCTACAGAGCCTAGTTTAGCGTGAAAGAGTGATTTTCCGTTTTTTAAGCCAAATTGAGTTCGATTTTCATTTTGCGTCATTCACTCATGATTAAAATAAGGTTATGTTTTTGAGGTTAGTTTTTGTTTATTTCTAATATTTTATTAATAATGTTAGGTTTATTATTAATTATTTGCATTGGCAAGAGAAAGTTGTGTGAGTGTTTCACACCAGATTTTTTATGTTTAAAATGTTTGGCAACTCTTTATCTTTAATTTGGTGTGTATAAAAAACTTGTACGGTAATTAGAACGGAAGATATAATCAAATAAACGAATTAATGCAGGAACGCTTGGCGGCCATCTTTAATCGCTATTTTGGTCGATTTCGCCGGAGTTTTTTTTTGGAAACATTGGATATTCTTGATCAGGAGGTTGAAACGAACACGTCGCGTGTATGACAAGTTGGGATGTGGGGGGGAGGGCACGGTAACCCAAATTGGCCCACGGACTACTTCTTTTACCTTTCATTTAACGGTACGCCCATCTTATCAGCAATTTTTATTGCTCTGTAGCGAATAATTAAATTACCTACAGTTACGTCACCCACAGATTTGTGTGAGTTAAACTTAAAAAAAATTAAATTCCTAATGTGTGTACGTTGCAATCTGTTCAATTCAGAACAATAAGCAACCCCATGACCCAATGAGATGAGGATGATATGTATGACGTGTAAATGAGGTGTAGTCTTGTACAGACTCAGGCTGACCATTCCTGAGAGAGTATGGTTAATTAAACCCCAACTATCAAAGTACACCGGCAACCACTGTCTAGTATTCAAATCCGTATAAAAGTAACTACCTTTACTAGGATTTGAACCAGGAACCTTCGTCTCCGAAAATCAGCTGTTAAACAGCTGATTTTGGCGACGACTTTACCTCTAGACCAACCCGGTGGGTTGTTAAACTTCAAAACATAAATTTTCATTGCTCTATATAAAATAATAGGAAAATTATTTATTTATATAAAATAATTAACTACGCTTTTGAAAATAATAATGCGAATCGTGATTTAAAAACACCTAGATTTCGCTTTTATTTTACGTCCAACTACTTTGTTTTTTCATTAATAATATTTATAACAATGATAATTATATTATGTCGTTTAGGTCATCAGCCGAAAGACTGGTTTGAACCTGTAGAGGTTTTACCAAGTAAAACGAGGAGTGAGGTGGTTTACCATTGCCACAACTCACTCAGTGGAAAAGTACGCTTATCAGCATGCCGGGCCCTCTGAAAAGCACATATTTTCCATTCTGCAAATGACACCTTCACTTCATTCACCACAGGGTAGAACTGTATAATAAAATTCATTACTTTCAGAGGAGATAACTCTGATAAGTGTCACAATACACCTCTACCTCTTCTGTTCTTAAATGATTCAGTCATTTAATTGGCTGACCATGTGATAAGAAACACAAATATTTATTTTAGCCCTGCAACAAACTGATTGAGTGTAAATAATTTGACACTCCACCTGTCTGTTATGGGCAGATATATAGGGTGATTCAAAAAAAGCGCCGGTTTTGATATATCAAATTAAGAGATTTATTTTATTGAAAAACTGAAAATAAATACATCAACAAGTTCATCTTACCTTCCGATTTCATGTATGAAAAATTATGTCATGCATGTGTCCTCCTCTACTGCGCTGGCACGCATCAACTCTGTCCATGAAATTGGATATTACTGCACGACAAGTTTCGACTTCCATTTGCCCGATAACCCGTCAAATTTCCTCCTTCAAGTCATTGATGTTTCGGGGTTTATTGGCATACACCAATGACTTCAGATGACCCCAAAGATGAAAGTCACAAGGCGTCAAGTCACACGACCTTGGTGGCCATTGATGGTCGGAATTACGAGAAATGATGCGATCCTGGAACCGTTCACGGAGCAACAACATTGTTTCTCGTGCAGCAACTGAATTTTATACGGGTGATATTGGAGATCGTACCGAAGAATTCTCCGTGCAGAAGAACATCGTAATCCAATTGTTGAGAACGGCGACGTATTGATTTTGCTGGGCTAACAGCCACACTGTCACAAACCAACGCAACGTTCTGCTCAGTTCGGCCAGAACGACGACGTCCAGAACTTTTAAGGTCGACTGTTGAACCCGTCTCAAAAAACTTTTTCATGAGCCTGCGAACTGTTGATTCATTCGGTGCTTCATTACGTCCTAGAGTACCGCGAAGTCGCCTGACAGCAGCCGCAAAACTCTCTCCACTCCGGTAAAATGTTTTGACGATTAACACTCGTTGTGCAATAGTAAACTTCTCCATGGTTAGACACAGACTGCGAGAGTACTACACTGCGAACAAGAGAAACTACAACTGAATCGTCAATCGGAATGTTCTCCGAAATAGAAATGAGGTCTAACAATGTTGCCAACCGATAAACAAAAATTTACCAGCCGTTTAAAAACCGGCGCTCTTTTTGAATCACCCGTTAAAATAATAGTAAATTTATTTATTTATATAAAATAATTAACTACGCTTTTGAAAATAATAATGCGAATCCTGATTTAAAAACACCTAGATTTCGCTTTTATTTTACGTCCAACTACTTAGTTCTTTCATTAATAATATTTATAATGTATCTATAACAATGATAATTATATTATGTCGTTTAGGTCATCAGCTGAAAGGCTAGTTTGAACCTGTAGAGGTTTTACCAAGTAAAACGAGGAGTGAGGTAGTTTACCATTGCCACAACTCACTCAGTGGAAAAGTACGCTTATCAGCATGCCGGGCCCTCTGAAAAGCACATATTTTCCACTCTGTAAATTACACCTTCACTTCATTCACCACAGGGTCCAACTGTATAATAAAATTCATTACTTTCAGAAGAGATAACTCTGATTAGTGTATTTTACACCTCTACCTCTTCTGTTCTTAAATCATTCAGTCATTTAATTGGCTGACCATGTGATAAGAAACACAAATATTTATTTTAGCCCTGCAACAAACTGATTGAGTGTAAATAATTTGACACTCCACCTGTCTATTATGGGCAGATATATTATGTATAACATAATAAACAATATAATCTAACATTAGAAATAAACAAAAAACTAACCTCAATAAACATAACCTAATTTTAATCATGAATGATTTTTTTTTACGTCCGATTGTTCTGCAATTACTGCTAATGCAGACGGTGAAGGATGAAATGATTTTTTGTAACGTATGAAAATATGCCGTGCCTGAATGGGATTCGAACCCAAGACCACATGATGAGAGGCGCAAAATGAAAATAAACCTCAGTTTGGCTTAAAAATACTGAAAATCACTCCTTCACGCTGAACTAGGCTCTGTAGAGAAAAACGCTCTAAATAAAAGTTGTAGAACTTTTAATTTCCTATAAATTTGATTATACTTTTTTGTCGTTAAATGCAAATTAAGGCTGAAATCGTTAAAAAAATTGTTTTACTCGTTTTCGTGAGAAAAAACAGAAAATCGCTAATTACCGCTAAACTAAGCATTATACAAAAAAATGTTTGGAATGAAAGTTGTAGGATTTAAAATTCTCTACAACTTTCACTAGATACATCTGCGCTAAAATGCATAAATTAAAGTCACTATCTTAAATAAACAATTTTTTTTACGAGAAAACAGCATCACCAAGTATTTCAGCAGACATGGCGCCTACCCTATCTTGTAGAGCATACCTACAAAATGTAGTAAATGAGGCGATTTAAAAAAAATCGTAGGAGCCGTTTTTGAGAAAATCGCAAAAAGTGAAAAATGACACGAATAAACTACTACTACCGGTTGACCGATTTTGATGAAAATGTTCGTGTCGGGTCCTCTAGTGGTATCTAACTGAAGTTTAAAATTTCAAGTTCGCACGATGTTCCGTCCTTGTCCTTATTCGGTTCACATACACACACAGACCAATCGCTAAAAACATGTTTTTTGGGTTCAGGGGATCTGAAAAAGTGTAGATCCGGTGAAAACTCACTTTTGAAAATCGACATGAAAACAATACTTTCCTTCCAATATATTCATATAGGCAAGAGAAAGTAAAGATGTCGTACAAAATAAAAAATATTGTGAATTTATCTTTTGTTATTGAGATGTTTATGGAAACTGGTAATGTTTAGAAAATAACGTAAGGGTTCAACATACTTTTTTTGGATAAAAACTGCTAAATCTCCAACAAATTGTATACCATTGGATGGAGAAAACAGTTAGTTTCAAAAATGTGCAAAAAACCAGAAATGTGAAAATTTTCAATATTTTCCGTTCCGTACCCTTAGGTATCATACTTGTAAATTTGTTTGCAATTTTTTTTATCCAACTATTTTAGCCTAATTGGGGATGAATTTATTTATGACGTATAACTAATTTGGCACATATAGGCTACGTTGTTTAGGTCAACACCCGAAAGGCTGGTTTGAACCTGTAGAGGTTTTACTGAGTAAAACGAGGAGAGAGGTGGTTTACTATTGCCTTCCTCACTGAGTGGAAAAGTACGCTTACCAGCATGCCAGGCCCTCTGAAAAGCACATATTTTCCACTCTGTAAATTACACCTTCACTTCATTCACCACAGGGTCCAACTGTATAATAAAATTCATTACTTTCAGAAGAGATAACTCTGATTAGTGTATTTTACACCTCTACCTCTTCTGTTCTTAAATCATTCAGTCATTTAATTGGCTGACCATGTGATAAGAAACACAAATATTTATTTTAGCCCTGCAACAAACTGATTGAGTGTAAATAATTTGACACTCCACCTGTCTATTATGGGCAGATATATTATGTATAACATAATAAACAATATAATCTAACATTAGAAATAAACAAAAAACTAACCTCAATAAACATAACCTAATTTTAATCATGAATGATTTTTTTTTACGTCCGATTGTTCTGCAATTACTGCTAATGCAGACGGTGAAGGATGAAATGATTTTTTGTAACGTATGAAAATATGCCGTGCCTGAATGGGATTCGAACCCAAGACCACATGATGAGAGGCGCAAAATGAAAATAAACCTCAGTTTGGCTTAAAAATACTGAAAATCACTCCTTCACGCTGAACTAGGCTCTGTAGAGAAAAACGCTCTAAATAAAAGTTGTAGAACTTTTAATTTCCTATAAATTTGATTATACTTTTTTGTCGTTAAATGCAAATTAAGGCTGAAATCGTTAAAAAAATTGTTTTACTCGTTTTCGTGAGAAAAAACAGAAAATCGCTAATTACCGCTAAACTAAGCATTATACAAAAAAATGTTTGGAATGAAAGTTGTAGGATTTAAAATTCTCTACAACTTTCACTAGATACATCTGCGCTAAAATGCATAAATTAAAGTCACTATCTTAAATAAACAATTTTTTTTACGAGAAAACAGCATCACCAAGTATTTCAGCAGACATGGCGCCTACCCTATCTTGTAGAGCATACCTACAAAATGTAGTAAATGAGGCGATTTAAAAAAAATCGTAGGAGCCGTTTTTGAGAAAATCGCAAAAAGTGAAAAATGACACGAATAAACTACTACTACCGGTTGACCGATTTTGATGAAAATGTTCGTGTCGGGTCCTCTAGTGGTATCTAACTGAAGTTTAAAATTTCAAGTTCGCACGATGTTCCGTCCTTGTCCTTATTCGGTTCACATACACACACAGACCAATCGCTAAAAACATGTTTTTTGGGTTCAGGGGATCTGAAAAAGTGTAGATCCGGTGAAAACTCACTTTTGAAAATCGACATGAAAACAATACTTTCCTTCCAATATATTCATATAGGCAAGAGAAAGTAAAGATGTCGTACAAAATAAAAAATATTGTGAATTTATCTTTTGTTATTGAGATGTTTATGGAAACTGGTAATGTTTAGAAAATAACGTAAGGGTTCAACATACTTTTTTTGGATAAAAACTGCTAAATCTCCAACAAATTGTATACCATTGGATGGAGAAAACAGTTAGTTTCAAAAATGTGCAAAAAACCAGAAATGTGAAAATTTTCAATATTTTCCGTTCCGTACCCTTAGGTATCATACTTGTAAATTTGTTTGCAATTTTTTTTATCCAACTATTTTAGCCTAATTGGGGATGAATTTATTTATGACGTATAACTAATTTGGCACATATAGGCTACGTTGTTTAGGTCAACACCCGAAAGGCTGGTTTGAACCTGTAGAGGTTTTACTGAGTAAAACGAGGAGAGAGGTGGTTTACTATTGCCTTCCTCACTGAGTGGAAAAGTACGCTTACCAGCATGCCAGGCCCTCTGAAAAGCACATATTTTCCACTCTGTAAATTACACCTTCACTTCATTCACCACAGGGTCCAACTGTATAATAAAATTCATTACTTTCAGAAGAGATAACTCTGATTAGTGTATTTTACACCTCTACCTCTTCTGTTCTTAAATCATTCAGTCATTTAATTGGCTGACCATGTGATAAGAAACAGAACTATTTATTTTAGCCCTGCAACGAACATATTGAGTGTAAATAATTTGACACTCCACCTGTCCGTTATGGGCAGAATCATTGGCTATATATTGTATATTTGGATATATTTGCCGCTTCGAACAGTACCACCTATAGGCCTATGTATTGTTTAGATTTTGGGCTATCTATAAAATCAATCTTTTACTGTACCTAATAAAATTGTAGGTACTTCCATTACCAAATAATACAATTAATCAGTCACAAGCTAAAAGTGTTAACCGAGTTATAAATTTCGTTACATCATTTATTGATAATAAAGCTGTGTTTATAAATCAATCGTTAAGTTACAGTTACACAGAACAGAATACTGCATTACGCTAATTTTAGGCTTGGAGTGGAGTTCGGGTGGGTCTGTGTTAGAAAGTACACACGCACATGTAAACACACAACTATTGCTAACTGATTATTCATAAAACTATGAAAACAAGCCTGCTATATAGTTGAATCTTAAAATCAAAATGAAATCAATACCTACTTTCCTTCTTATATTCATATAGCCAAAATAAAATAAAAATATTATGTACATTTTTATTGTACCTGGGTAATAACAGTAAATTTTAGTACATATTAATAGTTGCAATATTATTAATTTATTAAAAAAATTTACTGTTATCTGTAAACAGTAAAAGATTATTTCAAAAAAAATTAATAAAAATTAATTTCTATTGGGACAAACCTTTTATTATTATTATTAGTCTGTCACCGGATGGCGACATTAAGTGGCAACCTTATTAATTTGGTGGCCCTGAAAAGGGCCGTTTAAGCGGTGGTCGTCTGTCGTAGTCGTCGTGGCGGTCGGAGGCTGGGCGACACGGCGTGTTGTCGTCCAGCGGAGACGTCATCTTCTTACCTCGCAGTAGTGCGTCGATGGCTGCTTCGTCGGGTCCGGTGGGCGTAAGGATCGGTCGAGGGACCGCTGTGGGCATCGCTCGCGTCAGCGGGCGATGACAGTCCGGTCGACGGCTTACGGTGACGGGTCGGCGAGCGGAAGCATCATCTTCTCTGTTGCGGGGTCGTCGATTATTCTTCGCTGGAGTCCGGCAGCCGTGTGCCGTGGTGGACGTCTTGTCTGCTGTCTGGTGGAAGTGAATCCCTCGGTGTCTTGATTGGAATTGAATCGACTCGGCTCAGTGCAGCGCTCTATATATATGACAAAGGCCTTTGGGGTGTGCAGCCGAAAGCTTTGTCGCTATGCCGTCAAAGGCCGGGAGAACTATTGAAGCCGGCAACAGAGTAAATGATTAATTAGAAGGGGTGGCGGTGACAAGTCTTAAGGTAGAAATCTTAAAAAAAATTACTACAACAGCACCGTCCTCCCTACGAATTTCAGCAGACATGGCGCTTGCCCAAGAGAAAGTTTGTTTTTTTTAGCTTTTATTTGTTATTGGGAACTGTACATTTTTGACAACTACCCAATTCGATCGCTGTATGTTTGACGTGGATTAGGGATGAGTTTGAACAGGGACCCCCAGTAGAGTTTGTTCATGAATGGCTGCAGCTGGTCACCATACAAAGTCGCTTGCCCAACCGGTGTTACTTAACAAATAATAGCGCCTTACTACCAGCTCACTGACTAGCTGGCCCGAAAGCCCCAAAAGAAAGTAAAAATAAATTATGAATAAATAATTTTTTTTTAAACTGCTATTTATAGAGTAACCGACCGGGTTGGTCTAGAGGTAAAGTCGTCGCCAAAATCAACTGTTTAACAGCTGATTTTCGGAGACGAAGGTTCTTGGTTCAAATCCTAGTGAAGGTAGTTACTTTTATACGGATTTGAATACTAGACAGTGATTACCGGTGTACTTTGATGGTTGGGGTTCAATTAACCATACTCTCTCAGGAATGGTCGACCTGGGTCTGTACAAGACTACACTTCATTTACACGTCATACACATCATCCTCATCTCATTGGATCATGGGGTTGCTTATTGTTCTGAATTGAACAAATTGCAACGTACACATATTAGGGATTTTAAAAAAAATTTATAGAGTAAAGTTTTCTGCTAATTTCGGTAAATGAATTAATCAAATATCCGAATAAGTTTTGATGAAATTAATTTTTAAAGGGAATAATGTTATTAGCTGCCCATAATAAACAGGTGGAGTGTCAAATTATTTACACTCAATCTGTTCGTTGTAGGGCTAAAATAAATAGTTCTGTTTCTTATCACATGGCCAGCCAATTAAATGACTGAATCATTTAAGAACAGAAGAGGTAGAGGTGTAAAAGACACTAATCAGAGTTATCTCCTCTGAAAGTAATGAATTTCATTGTACAGCCAGACCCTATGGTGAATGAAGTGAAGGTGTAATTTACAGAGTGGAAAATATGTGCTTTTCAGAAGGGCCCGGCATGCTGATAAGCATACTTTTCCACTCAGTGAGTTGTGGCAATTGTAAACCACCTCACTCCTCGTTTTACTTAGTAAAACCTCTAGAGGTTCAAACCAGCCTTTCGACTGTTGACCTAAACAACAACAATGTTATTAGCTTACTTTTGACCTGGCATTTTTCACCAGTTCTCCACTAAAAGGCGTGGCACTAAGAGGGTTAAAAGAATCACCCGTAAATGAATGTAAGGTTGGTAACACTGACTCTACCAGTATATTACAATATTTACTACTCTACAGACAAGAATAATGACGCCATCTGCAGTAAAAGTTGACAAACAATAAATAAAAATTTATTTTCTGAATCAAACAAACGTAATTTTAGTCACGCAATTTTTTCTTTCATTCTGGTTTATTTTGATAACCAAACAAAACTCCCTCGTAACTGATTATTTTATCCACTTTTAGAATCAACAAAACATATGAATTTTTTATTGTT
Organism: Catonia carolina; assembly: GCA_035578175.1. Classification (NCBI taxonomy): domain Eukaryota; kingdom Metazoa; phylum Arthropoda; class Insecta; order Hemiptera; family Achilidae; genus Catonia; species Catonia carolina. The sequence goes on along the minus strand of JAQMRL010000017.1, from coordinate 2,523,410 downwards.
ACTTTTTGTTATGTTGTTTCCATATTTTATATTTAAATAAAAACTTTTACTTTCTTTTGTTTTTCAGTTATTTCCATAGTCTATTTCTTACCTAACCAATTTATTGTTTCTATTGTAAAATCAGTATAACCGATCAAATTTTTTTTTTTATTATTTAATTTTGATTTTTCATCTTAAGTTGATATTCATACTAAAAACATTTAAAGGTAGGTAAATGAGATATACTGGTAACGGACGAAATGGTATACTGGTATACTGGTTGACGATCGTCAGCGTGAGTAAGACTGAACCATGCGGGGGTTGGAAGTGCAACTACAATTCAGCCGTTGTTAGTTTGCTCCTACTATCAACAAACCAAAGCCAGCTACTACAGGGTGCACGCTAGAATCCGCGACTTTATGGATGTCGTATCCTATTAAGTTAACTATTTTTTTAAAATTATAAGTACTTAAAGTATTAAAAACATCACTCATGATATGATGTAGGCCTAAAAGTTTCATTTATAAAAATACTTTTAAAAGTATTTTGTATTTCAATATTTTTGAAAGTATAGGGTGATTCAAAAAGAGCGCCGGTTTTGATATATAAAATTAAGAGATTTATTTTATTGAAAAACTGAAAATAAATACATCAACAAATTCATCTTACCTTCCGATTTCATTGTATGAAAAATTATGTCATGCATGTGTCCTCCTCTACTGCGCTGGCACGCATCAACTCTGTCCATGAAATTGGATATTACTGCACGACAAGTTTCGACTTCCATTTGCCCGATAACCCCGTCGAATTTCCTCCTTCAAGTCATTGATGTTTTGGGGTTTATTGGCATATACCAATGACTTCAGATGACTCCAAAGATGAAAGTCACAAGGCGTCAAGTCACACGACCTTGGTGGCCATTGATGGTTGGAATAACGAGAAATGATGCGATCCTGGAACCGTTCACGGAGCAACAACATTGTTTCTCGTGCAGCAATTGAATTTTATACGGGTGATATTGGAGATCGTACCGAAGAATTCTCCGTACAGAAGAACATCGTAAACCCAATTGTTGAGAACGGCGACGTATTGGTTTTGCTGGGCTAACAGCCACACTGTCACGAACCAACGCAACATTCTGCTCAGTTCGGCCAGAACGACGACGTCCAGAACTTTTAAGGTCGACTGTTGAACCCGTCTCAAAAAACTTTTTCATGAGCCTGCGAACTGTTGATTCATTCGGTGCTTCATTACGTCCTAGAGTACCGCGAAGTCGCCTGACAGAAGCCGCATAACTTTCTCCACTCTGGTAAAATGTTTTGACGATTAACACTCATTGTGCAATAGTAAACTTCTCCATGGTTAGACACAGACTGCGAGAGTACTACACTGCGAACAAGAGAAACTACAACTGAATCGTCAATCGGAATGTTCTCCGAAATAGAAATGAGGTCTAACAATGTTGCCAACCGATAAACAAAAATTTACCAGCCGTTTAAAAACCGGCGCTCTTTTTGAATCACCCGTTACTTTGTTGGTACGTTTTAACCAGCGTGTACACATTTTGATATAATGCGCGTGCTCAGTGACGTCATATTTGTTTACATTAGGAGCAAACTAAGAGAGGCTGGACTATATATGTGCTTTTCTAAATACATCATAGCGACAGCTCTAACCATGACACCATGTTATAGTTTTACTCTTACATTGATTTATTATGTTTACAACTAATCATTTTATAAACATCCGATTGTATTATTTATTGATTCTTAATAATTATCCTAAATAATAAACATTCATTCTAAATAAGCCATAATCATGCCCATAACGGGCAGGTGGACTGTTATTTTAATTGCAATCTATCTGTTTGGTCCAGGGCTAAAAAAAAAAATTCTGTTTCTTATCACATAGTCAGCCACTTATATGACTGAACTATTTAAGAACAGAAGAGGTAGAGGTGTAAAAGACACAAGTCAGAGTTATCTCCTCTGAAAGTAATGAATTTCACTATGCAGCCAGACCCTGTGGTGAATGAAGTGAAGGTGTCATTTGCAGGGTGGAAAGTGAGTGCTTTTCGGAGGGCCTGGCATGCTGATAAGCATACTCTTTCAACTCAGTGAGTTGTGGCAATGGTAAACCACCTTACTCCTCGTTTTTACTTAGTAAAACCTCTACAGGTTCAAACCAGCCTATCGGCTGTTGACCTAAACAACAACAAATGTTATTAATTATTATACTCTGATATTTAGATAAGATACGCTCGTACAGTCGTACGCGTATCACATCATATAACTTTTTTCTTTCAATGACAACATACGAGGGGGTACCCAAAAGAAACCGGAATTATTTTTTAAAACTATTTATTTTTTATTTTTACTTTCTCTTGCCTATATGAATATATAGGAAGGAAAGTATTGTTTTCATGTCGATTTTAAGAAATCGAGTTTTCACCGGATCTATACGTTTTCAGACCCCCTGAACCCAAAAAACATGTTTTTAGCGATTGGTCTGTGTGTGTGTGTGTGTGTGTGTGTGTGTGTGTGTGTCTGTGTGTCTGTGTGTGAACAGAATATCTCAAGAACGGAACATCGTACGAACTTGAAACTTAAAACTTAAGTTACGTACCACTACCGGACTCGACACGAAAATTTTAATCAAAATCGGTCAACCGGAAGTGGTAGTTTATTCGTGTAATTTTTCACTTTTTTGCGATTTTCTCAAAAACTGGTTCTACGATTTTTTTTAAAATCGCCTGGTTTACTCAATTTTTTATTCTCTACAAGATAGGGTAGGCGTCATGTTTGCTGAAATTCTGGGTGAGGCTGTTTTCACGTAAAAACGTTGTTTTTTTAAGATTACAGCTTTAATATGCATTTTAGCGCAAAACTTTATATAATAAAAGTTGTAGAGAATTAAAAATTCTACAACTTTTATTTCAAACAATTTTTTGTATAACGCTTAGTTTAGCGGTAATTTGCGATTTTCTGTTTTTTTCTCACGAAAATGTGTGAAAAAATGATTTTTTTAAGATTTCGGCCTTAGTATGCATTTTACGACAAAAGTGTATATAATTAAATTTATAGAAAATTAAAAGTTCTACAACTTTTATTTAAAGCATTTTTCTCTACAGAGCCTAGTTTAGAGAGAAAGAGTGATTTTCCGTATTTTTAAGCCAAACTGAGGTTGATTTTCATTTTGCATCATTCACTCATGATTAAAATAAGGTTATGTTTTTGAGGTTAGTTTTTTGTTTATTTCTAATATTTTATTAATAATGTTAGGTTTATTGTTAATTATTTGCATTGGCAAGAGAAAGTTGTGTGAGTGTTTCACACCAGATTTTTTTACAAAAGAACCTTATCCCCTTCAAAATACTCTCCATTACAACTAATACATTTGTCCCACCGGTGCTTCCACTGTTCAAAACATTTTTTGTACTCCTCTTCAGTGATGGCTGCCAGCTCATCCGTCGTTTTTTTCTTGACATCATCAACGTTGTTAAATCGGAGACATTTCATGCCCCTTTTCATGCGTGGGAACAAGAAAAAATCACACGGAGCCAGATCGGGTGAGTACGGTGCGTGTGGTAGCAAAACCATGCCGTTTTTCGCCAAAAACTGGGTAACCGAGATTGCCGTGTGTGCAGGCGCGTTGTCGTGGTGGAAAAACCAGTCCCCTGTCTGCCACAAATTAGGTCTTTTACGACGAATCCTGTTTCGTAGTCTTCTTAACACTTCAAGATAAAAAGTCAATGGTCTGTCGTCGGTCTGTTCGTACAATTTCTTTCACTTTCACAACATTTTCGTCTGTTCGGGAAGTCGACGGTCGTCCAGAACGAGGTTTGTTCTCAATCGACATGTCGCCATTTTTAAAGCGCAAAAACCACTCGTACACTTGGGTTTTTTCCAATAGCGTCGTCTTTGTAAGCTGTGTTCAACATTACAACTGTTTCCGCGGCGTTTTTACCGAGCAAGAAGCAAAATTTCACAGCCGCACGTTGTTCATTAAAACTTGCCATCATGAAAAACGACACGAGCACAAAACAGCACTAGCGAGAACAATCACTGCACGAGAACAGAACAAGCTAGATCAACGAACAAAATGGCATTGAACTGGCAATGAGTAGCGCTACAAGCAGCCTAGTGGCGGGAATTTGTACTGCACAAGCTCCGCCCACAGCAGAGCTATTCCGGATACTTTTGGGTACCCCCTCGTACGTGTTTTATTATTTGTTATAAAATATAGAATTTTATCTGTAATATCATATATAATGAGTCGTATGTTGGACAGAAACAGAAATAATAAACGAGTTTCAAAAATCACTGATGTTTTCGTATTAGGGGAGACCGGGGGAATCTCATCACCTTAAGGGAAAATATTTTTATTCGTGTTAAATTGTTTATAATTCAATATTTATAACTATATTCCATTCTACAGATGTTTGGTATTTCACTAAATTTTTTGATTGCTTTTCCTGCAACTCTAAATACATTAAAATTATTTTTTATTATTTGTCTGCACAGTGGCGGGATTTCCCCAGGTACCGGGGTAATTCCGCCATTCACTAGGGGTAATGTCACCACCTCTAATAAAACTAAGGTAATAGTGGGAAATGAAATAAAACAAAACGTTTTAGGAACTTTTACTGAATAAGGGTATTACATTTTACTAAACTTAATGTTTTCAAGAATTATTTTACAATAAAAGGTTAAAGTTTAATCTTAAGCCCTCTTTGTCAGCATCTTTTTCTTCACAATTCTTCCCCATTTTTAGATTCACTTCCTTCTAGAATCGATTTCATATGAGTGGAAGTAAAAATAGCTGAGTGACCTTTACGCTTTAAATTTTCTTTCACGGGCTTTAAATTAAGATTGTTTGGTTTAAGCTAAGATTGAAATCTGGAGATACGGTGACAGTGTTGAAACGATTGACATCTTCGTCAACTTGGTCATCAATAATCAAAGGCTGAACAGCTTCAGATTGTGTAAAGTCATTTTCTTCTACCTTTGAATGTGTTGCTGTTCTTCAGTCTATCTCGAAGTTCTAGGAATTTTAAATACCAGGGTGACACTTTTAACTGATTTTCCTTCAGCGACCGACCTGTTCACCCTGCAGCTTGTTTTGAGTCCATTTCACCTTCTCTGTGGTCTGTTTTCATAGACGAAGCAATTGAAATTGTATGAAAATAGTATGAAGATAATGAGACTATAACTTGGGTTTAAGCCGCCACCTTTCCAGGATGGCAGCATAACCCCGTCTTAGGGTGGCGTCATTACCCCGACTTGACAAAATGGCAAACATAAGTAACCAACACTGTTCAGTACTACGTCCGTTTAAATTTGAATTATACGCCAACTTATTAGCGCGCCGTTTCTCAACCTCTACCTCTTTGCATCCTTCCTACGTCATTCTGGTTTCCTTCCGGCTTCTTCTCTCTCGCTTTGTTCGGGCCTGTTGATGGCCGCCTCCGATGTTCCAAGCCGTTATCTTCATCCGATATCATCCAAGCTGTTTACCGCAATATGACTAACTTGTGTGTATTATAGTATTGTTTGTGCATTGTGTGTTGTGTTTCTTCAAGCTGTTGAACTATTCAAGCCGATTTCTACAAGTTATAAGCCGTTTCCCGCAAAGCGGTCTTCACCTCGTGTTGACGCCGCTGACCGCATGTCTACGTATAAACTGTCTGCTGTATTTGTGTTGTTATCAATAAACGTAAGTACAATTCAATGCTATTTGCTCACTGGTTAGTTCATTTACTGTGTTCTTATTCCTTTAATTGTGTTCCTTCCTTTATTTTCACCGATTTACGTTAGTGTTGTTACGTCGAAAACAACTCCGGACTTAGATGTCCACAAACAAGTATTCTAAAGACAAGAACTGAAAGTCTTAGTTTACAATCCGGTTACCGCTTAACAAACACTGAATAGGAAACAGAACAAACAGATCTAACGACGTTAACATGTGACTAAATAAATACACTATATGCTCTTACAAGTCTATTATCAACACAATTTGTACGTACCTCAATAGTTTGAAAGCAAAAATTTAGATGAAATTTTCAATAAAAACTAAAATTGTTCTACACACTAACTTAGTTCTCACTCAACTGTGAACGCAACAGATAGTGCTTTTTGCGTTGTCTGCTAAGTTCCAGCACCTATTCCAGGAATATCCGACTCAAGGCTTCAGTTATACATGGGGTGGCGGAATAACCCAGGATGGCGCGATTCCCCCGGTCTCCCCTACGCTATTCAATAGGAGTTTGTAAATGAGAACGTGTTGTGGAGTCGATATTTTTAGTTAGTGTAGTAGCGCTCAAACTCCCATACCAAACACATTGCTTATGGACTCTCCGTACTGCATTCTGAACGTGAAATCAACTATAGTAGCGTCGCTCGCACTACGCACTGGTTTATTGCTAGCCACTTGGGGGGGGGGGGGAGTTGTTAATATCATAGGTGTTGGTTACATCGTTTTTATCTTCATGTATGAGGCTGTGCTCTCGTAGAAAATTTTTTTTTTTAAGAATTGTTGTTGTTTAGGTCATCAGCCGAAAAGCTGGTTTGAACCTCTAGGGCTTTACTAAGTAAAACGAGGAGTGAGGTGGTTTACAATTGCCTTCCTCACTGAGAGGAAAATTACGCTTATCAGCATGCCGGGGCCTCTGAAAAGCACATATTTTCCACTCTGCAAATGACACCTTCACTTCATTCATCACAGGGTCTGGCTGTATAATGAAATTCATTACTTTTAGAGGAGATAACTCTGATTAGTGTCTTTTACACCTCTACCTCTTCTGTTCTTAAATGATTCAGTCATTTAATTGGCTGACCATGCGATAAGAAACAGAACTATTTATTTTAGCCCTGCAACTAACAGATTGGGTGTAAATAATTTGACACTCCACCTGTCTGTTATGGGCAGTTTTTTAAGAATAACAGAATTAATAACAGAAAAGACCCCATTAAAGAGTTAAATCCTTCTTGAAAACGGGAATGCATCTTATAACTGGGAAATAAATAATTAATTCCTTCATTTCATGTTTCAGATGAATATCAACAATATAACTTCAAATAAATTGACAAAAATTATTAAAATACAATTACAAAAATTTGGAGTGAACACAGAAAGTAAAAAAATTGGAATCAAAGCAAAAATGTTAATCTTATTAGAAATATATTGTGTTTTCTGTTGTTTGACAAAAATGATGAGTACTTGGAATGAAGTCGCAAAACGATTACTAACTCTTGAAGATGTAATATTATCGATACTCGTAATTGCATTCACATGTGAATTTATATTTAACTTAAAAAATACTGAAATAACACTATCAATTATCGATCAAAATTATCACAATCGATTTTCGATTAATATCGAAAAATATATAAATCGTTTTACAAAAGATGAAAATAGATTAGGTAAAATCATTTTAATTTTTGCTCAATCTGCTTCTTTTAATTTTCTATTATTGCCAATGATCGAAATGATTTATATCGTATCGAAACAAACCGATAAATTATCGAATTTAAATATAGATGATCTACCATTACCAATCGAACATTATTATTATTACTTTGATAATTCCATCTATATTTATTTGTTTATTTACATACTGCAAATTATATTGTTCGGACATTTAAGATTTTTAGGTTTCGCAATGTATGCCACTAATATTATAGCTTTACAAAAGGTGACGTCACAACTAAAAGTCTTTCATATGGCTTTAAATGAATTGAATGAACAAATTAAACATTCTAAATCAAATATTGTTCAAAATGATTTTAATATTTTTAATGACAAAGATTTTAAGATTAAATTAAAAAATTTAATTCAACTACATCAGATAATTAACAGGTAAGGTGTAAATATATATTTTTTTACTTTACAAATTTATAAAAAAGTGAGTAGTATTTTGATTGTTAAAATAATTCAGTATTTGGACCTAATCTCCACAAGACCTTTCTCCTCCTCCTCCTCCTCCATCTTCATTTTCTTCTTCTCCTTCTTCACCTTTTCCTTTTTCTTCTTCCCCTTCTCCTTCTTTTCCTTCTCCTTCTTCTCCTCCTTCTCCTCCTCCACATTCTCCTTATTCCTTCTCCTCCTCCTCCTTGTCCTCCTCCTTCTCCTTGTCCTCCTTCTTCTTTTATTCTCCTTTTCTTCTTCTCCTCCTTCTAATTGTTCTCCTTTTTCTGCTTCTTCTTCTTCTTCTCCTCATTCTCCTTATTCGTTCTCCTCCTCCTCCTTGTCCTCCTTCTCCTTGTCCTTCTCCTTATTCTTCTTCCCTTTCTCCTTCTTCTCCTTTTCCTTCTCCTCCTCCTCCTCCTTGTCTTCCTTCTTCTCCTTCTCTTAGTCCTTCTCCTTGTCCTCCTCTTTTCCTTCTCCTTCTTCTCCTTTTCCTTCTTCTTTTTCCCCTTCTCCTTCTTCTTTTCCTTCTTCTTCTTCCCCTTCTCCTACTTTTACTTCTTCTTCTCCTCCTCCTCCTTGTCTTCCTTACTTCTCCTCCTTCTCCTTGTCCTTCTCCTTCTTTCTTTTTCCTCCTTCTCCTTCTTTTTCTTCTTCTCCTCCTTGTCCTCCTTCTTCCTTCTCCTCTTTCTCCTTGTCCTTCATTTTCGTCTTCTCCTCTTTCTTCTCCTTGTCATTCTCCTTTTTTCCTTCTCCTTCTTCTTTTTCTCCTCCTCCTCCTCCTCCTCTTCCTTGTCCTCCTTCTTCCTTCTCCTCTTTCTCCTTGTCCTTCTCCTCCTTCTCCTTCTCTTTATTCTTCCCCTTCTTCTCTTTTTCCTTCTGCTCCTCGTCCTCCATCTCCTCTTTAGTTTTTTTATTGTCATATGGTTGGGCAGAGATCTAAATCCCTGATGGAACTATACCAGGTTGAAGGTCTCAGAAAGTAGCAGGAAAATAATAATTATGCTTGTTCTGTGAAAGAATGTAGGAGAGAACCGCAATCATTTTCCCATCACTTATTGCCTTCTATCATCCTCCTCCGTTTTTATTAGAATCAATTTGTAAAACAGTAGAACCTAGTGTTCAGTATAGTTCCGTACTTTTAAATTAGGCGCTTGGGTTAGCCCGCTTAATTATTCTTCCCGCATAAATACATCTTTGCTGGACCTGTCTCCTCTCCCTCCTTACTCCTTCTGCTTGTGATCGTCTGATCGATATCTACCAATAATCATCGAGCTGATTAATAACGCCTGCGCAATGCCTTTCTTCTTCGTTTCAACTAGTACGTTTTCGGCCATGTTGAGCCTCCAGCGACGCCGTAGGGCTTCGCTTCTCTTGCTAATGTACTGTTCATCTTGACGGACGTGTCAAGTCATTCGTTTCACCGGAATTAGCGTGCATTCCGACAATGTGCTTTATCTTTTCGTTATAACCAGTCTTGCCGTATGGCTGTGTTATTTAACAAGTTAATCGCAATTATTCGTAATTATTTATTTCATTGTGTCTCCGCATATTACCTTTTCCTACTCAATGTACTTAAGTTTCGACCTCATCAGTGCTTTAATCGTTTGTGTGCTCGACGAAAAATTGCAATTGTGTATTTCCATTATTACTATTAAACTGTTCTTAGTGATATCGACAAATCCCTGTGGCGCCTCACACCGAATCAACCTTTTGCGTCCTGGATGGAGTATCTACGCTGTACATGTAAGTCTTATTACAATTATTATTAGCTTAAGTGCATTGATTCTAATTGTGTTTCATTCCCATCCCTTTGTGTTCAACGGTTTTAAGCGGGTAACCTTGCTTCGAAACGGTTTCTCTGGTTTGACGGTTCATTGTGCCGGCTGGTTTTTCAAGGTATAACCCCCCATGGAAGAAAAGCTGTACCACCATTCAGGCTGAGTACTCCACAAAGTGGTCCACCGCGCCTGGATAATTTATCAACGGTCACTACGCGTCTGGATACCCTTAAATGGTTAGATCAGGCGGAATTTATTTAGGGGATTTAACGTACCTGAATTTATTCAAATTGTTTTACTCATTAAAATACAGTCCATTATATTGCATTCAAATACTGTTACAAATACAAAAAACGAACAATTAAAATATTTCATTTATTAAATATTAATTCAGTTCATGTCGATAAAATTGTGTAATTCATTCTGTATATGTGTGTGTGTTTAAACGAGGTTAGGTCGGCGTGTAAAGTAGTATACCAAACAAGTTTGAACAAGTCGTATATCTCTTTCTTTGTCTATCAATTCGCTCTGTTCAACCAGGCGACATTGTACAGTCCCCCTCCAATGGGTTCTACGCATTCGACGGCGCGCATTCTCCCCACACCGACCGCTGTCATTGCCACCACTGCATTGGAAATGTCAGCTGTTTACCGTCAATGTTGAATTACATCACATCGCAATTTTCAATTTGTATACAGCGTACGAACACTTATTATTCACTGTGTTTATTTTCAATCAGCATTAAACATCGTTTATAACGTGGTTACAATTAAATAATGTGTGCAATTCGTAACGATTAGATATCAAACTTGCCAAGTCAACTTTGATAATCCGAACGTATCAGATCCGATTATAGCGAATTTCCGGATTTCATCGTATGTCGTATATACTTCAAACAAATGTTGTTTAGGTTGTTACCTAATTAATAAAAATAAAACAAAATCGTTTTAAAATATCAAAAATAAGTTCTTTATCGTCGTTGCCAATAATTAATTTATTTTTTGTGCAACATGAATCCTGATTCGAATCCGTTGTTTGTCAAAGCGAGACAAATTTCTCGAGCGTTAGAGGTGATCGCTTCTGTTCAATCTAACATCAATGTCCCAGTTGTGGCTAACGAAGCCTTCCGCGCCGAAGCGGATCGCTTACATAACGAATTTCTCTCAATTTTGTCGCAGTTATCTGATCAATTAAACGATAATCACTCACCCGAGGCTGAAAAAAGCCTCGCCGACTTGCAGAACGAAGTAATAAGTAAATATTACCGAATTCTCGCCTACGTTTCGCCGACATTTAACGAAGTAAACAAATCAGTTCCGCCTAATTCTCCAGCGCAACTACCAAAAATAAAATTGCCTGTATTCAATGGAAGACTCGATGAGTTTCCAAATTTCATATCACTATTTAACGATTTAGTGCATAACAACGCTCAGCTGTCTCCGGTGCAAAAGTTGCACTATTTGCGAACAACTTTACGGGACGAGCCGTTAAAATTAATTTTTCATTTGCCTCTAGTTGAGGAAAATTACAGTTTAGCGCACAAACTGCTAACCGACCGCTATTCAAATCCACGTAGGTTAGCCTCATTGTATTTATCGCAAATTATAAGTTATCAAGTCCCTGCTGAATTTGACTACGAACAATTTAAAAATTTTCTCAGCGTTCACGAATCGGCGTTTTCCGCCTTAAAATTGTTAAATATCGATTTAGTTGACTTTCTGCTGTTTAGCCTGTCGTATCATAATTTAAACACCTCGGTTCAACAAGCGTTTGAAACCACTGTGGACTCCACTGCAATACCGACCTATGCCGGTCTTATGTCTTATATCGCCTCTAGAATGCGCGCTACAGAATTAGCGACTGTAACGCCCAAATCGCCGACTGCAACAGCGAAACCGTTTGTACGTCGATCTTTGCAATTTCAAAATAATTCGACTAAACGTACTTCCTTGCTTGCCGAAACCAAGGACTTCGAGCCTCGTGACCCCGATGCCATGGGATGTCACTTTTGTAATTCAACCGGTCATAATATTTACACTTGTACGGATTTTTTGTTGCTTACGCTGGACAATCGTTATCAGGCCATCACCGATATGCGCCGTTGTTTTTCCTGTTTTGGAAAACATAATCGAATAAATTGTCGCTCAACAAAATCTTGCAAAACATGTGGTGCCAAAGAACATCACACACTACTGCATCGAGAACGAACTCTACCTGGTAACAATCGCCTTCAACCAGACTCTGAACGCCGAGTTCCGTCCAACCTCTCACGCCGAGCTACGGACACCCCTCATAGTCGACCATACACAAGTTATCAACAAGGTAGTTCCGCCGAGCCTGCGCCTACGAGAATTGCCGCCGCCGAATATTCTGCATCTGATCGACGGTCAGAAATTCGACGCCCCGTTTCGCCGCCGACTAACGATTCTCGCCATTCTGCGCCGTCGTCCAACAGCCTGGATCGCACTGCGCTTACCTGTCAAACTGACAGCACCGCTGTCTTACTTGGTACTGTCAATATTCTGGTTCGTAACGAGCACAACGATTATGTACGCCTTCGCGCCGTTTTAGATTCCGGATCTGAAACTTGTCTGATAACAAATCGCGCTGCGCAATCGCTAAACGTAGCCATAACGCCCAGTCGCCAAAATTTAGTCGGTATCACCTCAACTGCCGCTACAATTAAGGGCGCTGTTCAATTACAAGTCGCTTCAATCTTAGATAACGATTTTAAAATGTCCGTCACCGCTTTGGTAGTCAATAAAATCACTAATGACTTGCCAACTGCTCGCATATCGAAGTCTGCCGCGGCCCAGTTTGTCAATAAGCCGCTTGCAGATCCTGAATTTTATCGTGCTGCACCTGTCGATTTATTACTTGGCGCCTGTGTTTTCGCTGACATCGTGTCAACCGAACAATGCTCGTTTATCGCTGGCACACCCTCCGCCCTATCCACCGTTTTTGGATGGGTCATCTTTGGTCAAGTTCCGCTCAACAATTCGCCGGACTACTGCCGAAATTCTACAACATTATTCACTCAAGTCACCGACGTTCAAGCCGACCTACAACGCTTTTGGGAGTCGGAAGAATTAGCCGACCTGCCGATACCTCATCCAGACAACGAATTCTGCGAACAGTTGTATAGTGATACAACAACAAGGGACAGCAAGGGTCGCTACACTGTCGCCTTACCATTTAAAGGGGATTACGCTCCTTTAAAATCAAATCGACAAATCGTGTTCCGTTCAGCCGCTAATTTCGCGGCTCGCATCGCTTCCAAGCCAATCGTGGCTGAAAAATACCATCAGTTCATGCACGAGTACCTCGAATTAGGGCACATGACGCTTGCGCCTTCACCGTCTCAATATGTTATTCCGCATCATGGAGTTTTTAAAACACATGATCCTAACGGCAAAATACGGGTTGTTTTTAACGCTTCGTTTCCCGATCCCGCCGGCAATACACTCAATAATATTTTATTGCCGGGTCCTAAGCTGCAAAAGGACATAGTGGATATTCTTAGCTCATTTCGTACTCACCGCTATGTCATTTGTACCGATATAAAAATGATGTATCGCCAAATAAATGGCGCGCTTCTGATCGCCGTTTTCAGCACATTTTTTATCAAAACTCCAATAGTTCGTCGCCTCAAGAATACGAATTGAACACCGTCACGTATGGCCTCGCGCCTTCTGCTTATTTGGCCCAGCGCACCCTGCTACAACTTTCCGCCGATGAAGGGGAAAATTATCCGTTAGCAGCCAACTCGATCGTTCAGCACTCTTACGTCGACGATATCATCACCGGTGCTTCAACTTTAAAGGAAGCCAATCAACTTGTTACCGAATTAACGGAGCTGTTCGCCCGCGGAGGATTTGAACTTCGCAAGTGGTCCTCTAATTGCGCTCAATTATTAGAACGATTTCCGAACGAATTCTTAGAGTCTGCATTAGATTTCTCTAGCGACTCCACTATCAAAATTCTCGGCCTACAGTGGTCTCTTATTAGCGACGCCTTTGCTTATCAAGTCGCGCAATTCACCGATCTGCCTACAAAGCGAACTGTATTATCGTACCTCGCTCGTACTTTCGACCCGCTAGGGTTTCTTACTCCAGTGACGTTCTGGATCAAAACCTTGATAAAAACGCTGTGGAATAACGAAATGGCATGGGACGATCCATTGCCCAACGATATCAACGAAATATGGCTCAACTTCGCTAGTAAGATGTCATGCTTGAAAACACTCACTATACCTCGCCAACTGACCGTACCGAACGCCGTATACCGATTACTAGGGTTTTGTGACGCTTCTGAAAAGGGTTATGCTGCGTGTCTTTATTTACACGTCCAGCATCACGATTCTGTCTCCGTTCACCTGCTCAAAGCTAAAAGTCGTGTGTCGCCGTCTAAAACTGTCGTCACCATACCACGCCTCGAATTATGTGCCGCATTGCTGCTGGCACGCTTGACCGAGTCTGTATTTGATCTTCGAACTTCGTTAAACTGCACCGAGATCCGCCTTCACTCCGACGCCAGTATTGTCTTAGCCTGGCTCCACACGCCTCCACATCGACTTAAAGTTAACGTCGCCAATCGAGTGCTTCGCATCCTGCAGAAAACTGACCTCAGTATGTGGTCGCACATTCCTACTGCCGAAAACGCCGCCGACATCGCCTCGAGAGGATGTACTCCCGATTGCCTTCTGTCTTCCGAAATCGGGTGGAACGGACCTACTCGCTATCATCTGCCCTTCGATTCATGGCCAGTTGTTAGTACCCCGACTCTGCCTGCCGAACAACTAGATCTTCGCCCGGAAAAACTGAGCTTAATCGCCTCTGCATCCAACGAAGTAGCGGATGAAATTTTGTTGAAATTTTCCGACTACGCCCGAGCTTTACGAGTAATCGCCTACGTACGTCGATTCATCAAACGAGCCAAATCGAAAGAAGTCACATTTGCGCCGTTTATCACCTCGGACGAGCTTGCTCAAGCCCGCGTCGTATGTGTTAAACTAACTCAAAAACGGCACTTCTCTAGCCAAATAGACAAGTGCGCTTCTAACAAAGTACAAACGCCAAGCTTCGCCGCGCTTCAGCCATTTTTAGACGAAAATGGGGCGCTCAGGGTGGGCGGTCGCCTTTCTCGCGCCAACACCAACTTCAACAGCAAACATCCTTATTTGCTGCCTAAACACAGCCACCTTACGCACTTGGTCTGTGATTATTATCATAAAGTTTCTCTGCATTCTGGGCCTCGCACTACTCAATCTTTGGTAGTGCAACAATTTTGGATATTGTCCGCCCGCAGCGTAATTCGTCAACGCATACATCGGTGCACTCGCTGTGTACGCTTCAGCAAAACAACGACCCAACCGCTCATGTCGGATCTTCCGCCTTCAAGAGTCAACCACATTCGCGCCTTCTATTCAACCGGAGTAGACTACGCCGGTCCCTTTGCGGTTAAGGTTAGCGGAACCCGCAGGGCCACCACAACAAAAGGTTATTTATGTCTGTTCGTCTGCATGAGCACTAAGGCCGTGCATCTGGAATTTGTCTCTGACCTCACAACTGACGCTTTTCTCGCCGCATTTGACCGCTTCGCATCACGCCGAGGTCTACCAGCGGAAGTCTTCTCTGACAACGGAACGAACTTTGTCGGAGCCAAAAACGCTTTCAACGAGATTTACCAATCCATCAAATCATCATCCGCCGTCATCGGAAACGTGCTAGCCGCCAAAAACGTGCGATGGCACCTCAACCCTCCCGCTTCGCCGAATTTCGGAGGCCTTTGGGAAGCCGCCGTAAAATCAGCTAAACATTGTCTCGCTCGCCTTTTGGGAAAAACCATTCTTACGTACGAGGGCTATGCCACCCTCTTTGCTCGAATCGAAGCTGTTCTCAACAGTCGTCCTCTGTTTGACGCCTCAACTGATCCTGCCGAACTCGACACCAATCTGACTCCAGGTCATTTCTTAATAGGTGTTTCGCTTGTCCAGCCTCCTGAAAAACCGGTTCCTGAAAAGCTGTCTCTCAAGTCTAGATGGCTATTAATAAAAAATTTAACTCAAACATTTTGGAAAATCTGGTCAAAAAATTATTTGCACACTCAGATTCAACGAAATAAGTGGACCAAACCCGGAACCAACGTCTCAATCGGTCAAGTCGTCATCTCCCGGCAAATGGACACCTCGCCGGCGCAGTGGCCGCTTGGTGTCATATCGCAAGTCTTTCCTGGACACGATAATGTTGTTAGAACTGTCGAAATCAAAACTCAACATGGGCATTACGTACGTCCCGTCTCGTCTTTAGTTTTGCTGCCCACAAACTAAGGTTCCCGGGCGTCCTGGGACGACGTTAAACTCACCCCCGCGATGGTCGCTTTTCGCGGTATTTTTTTGCGCCTTGTTCGCATTCTCTGCTGTCTCATCTTGTATTTGAGTCAGTTTTACTTTGGGTTTATTACCATGATCAACGAGATCCACTAGAACGCCATCGTCGTTTGTTCTCGCCTCAATGCCGTTAATTGATGCATCTTCTCCGCTTCCTCGTATTTTGGAGTTCACTTCTAAATCAATTATAATTTACTGTCAATTGGCAATTAGATCCCACTTCGGGTTGTTGCCGTCTTCTGTGTCTTGTGAGTTTGTTGCCAACGCCGAGCGCCGACTGCTCTTCCTTCAACGTTTGCGAGCTGCCGGGCTGAACGACGCCCGCCTGTTCTGAATAAGCCTTTGGAAGCCCTCAGAATGTGTATCGAGATTTATTCGTTTCTTTTGCGCCTTTGCTAGGCCTTCAACGACTGCGATCTTCTGAAGTCATCGAATTCTTCAGATTCTCGTTTCTGCACTCAACGTCTCCGTTCATCTCTCGTCGCGCTTGCTTTTAAGCCCTCGCTTAGAAGCACAGCAAAATGTCCGTTTACCGTTTGGCTCTCGCGTGAGCCTGTGGAAAATGTTCCGTCTTCTGGCCGCCACAGACCGCGCTCTGTGGACGCCCATCAAGATGTTCCGCTCGTCGTCTCAACGTTTGTTATCTTCGCTTCACTCTCAACGATATCTTCGACCTCAACGATCGTCGCACTTCTCCTGCCTCTTGGTGGGCGGTGCCCTCTTCGCTTCGTACTCTGCGCTCTCATCGAATTGTCTTCGCTACGATACTGTAAAAATCCGCTTCCGCATTTTTAGGTGGGCGGAATGTTCAGTATAGTTCGTACTTTTAAATTAGGCGCTTGGGTTAGCCCGCTTAATTATTCTTCCCGCATAAATACATCTTTGCTGGACCTGTCTCCTCTCCCTCCTTACTCCTTCTGCTTGTGATCGTCTGATCGATATCTACCAATAATCATCGAGCTGATTAATAACGCCTGCGCAATGCCTTTCTTCTTCGTTTCAACTAGTACGTTTTCGGCCATGTTGAGCCTCCAGCGACGCCGTAGGGCTTCGCTTCTCTTGCTAATGTACTGTTCATCTTGACGGACGTGTCAAGTCATTCGTTTCACCGGAATTAGCGTGCATTCCGACAATGTGCTTTATCTTTTCGTTATAACCAGTCTTGCCGTATGGCTGTGTTATTTAACAAGTTAATCGCAATTATTCGTAATTATTTATTTCATTGTGTCTCCGCATATTACCTTTTCCTACTCAATGTACTTAAGTTTCGACCTCATCAGTGCTTTAATCGTTTGTGTGCTCGACGAAAAATTGCAATTGTGTATTTCCATTATTACTATTAAACTGTTCTTAGTGATATCGACAAATCCCTGTGGCGCCACACACCGAATCAACCTTTTGCGTCCTGGATGGAGTATCTACGCTGTACATGTAAGTCTTATTACAATTATTATTAGCTTAAGTGCATTGATCCTAATTGTGTTTCATTCCCATCCCTTTGTGTTCAACGGTTTTAAGCGGGTAACCTTGCTTCGAAACGGTTTCTCTGGTTTGACGGTTCATTGTGCCGGCTAGCTGCTGGTTTTTCAAGGTATAACCCCCCATGGAAGAAAAGCTGTACCACCATTCAGGCTGAGTACTCCACACCTAGAATAAAGAAAAAAATACAATTTATACGCACTGTTTTCAATTTCAGGAATCTGGTGTTGCTTAGTAAATCTCTTGGGACGTCAACGGTCACAGTGAGTCAAGGAAGCTGCGTATTTCTTTGCATTTGTCTTTACTGCTTCATTGAAGTAAGTACCTACAGCGGCAGTTATTCAGGTAAAGTAGGTGAGAAACCTCTTCACCTGTTTAATGGATAGTATCCAGATTTCTTTCTCTCATAAAATAAGTATAATATCTATTGTGTGTGTGTGTGTGCGCGCGCGCGCGTGTGAACAAAATATCTCAAGAACGGAACATTGTACAAAGTTGAAACGTGAAACATAAGTTATGTTCTACTAGAGGACCTGACACGAAACTTTTCATCAAAATCGGTCAACCGGAAGTAGTAGTTTATTCGTGTAATTTTTCACTTCTTTGCAATTTTCTCAAAAATGGCTCTTACGATTTTTTAAAAAAAAACGCCTCATTTGCTACATTCTTTATGCTCTATAAGATAGGGTAGGTGTCATGTCTGCTGAAAATTTTTGGGGATCTGTGCTCTCGTAGAAAAAATTGTATTTTTTTTAAATTGCGGCTTTAATATACATTTTAACACAAAAATGTATACAATAAACGTTGTAGAGAATTTAAAAACCTACAAGTTTTATTTCTAATATTTTTTTTTGTATAATGTTTAGTTTAGCGGTAATTAGCGATTTTCTGTTTTTGTTCACGAAAATGTGTAAAACAAAAATTGAATTTTTTAAAGATTTCAGCCTTAGTATGCATTTTACGACAAAAAAATGTTGATATAATCAAATTTATAGAAAATTAACATTTCTACAACTTATATTCAACATATTTTTCTCTACAAAGCCTAGATTAGCGTGAAAGAGAGATTTTCCGTATTTTTAAACCAAACAGGTTGATTTTCATTTTGCATCGTTCACTCATGATTAAAATAAGGTTATGTTTATTGAGGTTAGTTTTTTGTTTATTTCAAATGTATAATAACTAATATTAGGTTACATTGTTAATTATTTGCATTGCCAAGAGAAAGTTGTGAAAGTGTTTCACACCAGATTTTTTACTTTCTCTTGCCTATATGAATAAATAGGAAGGAAAGTATTGTTTTCATGTCGATTTTTCGAAATCGAGTTTTCACCGGATCTATACGTTTTCAAACCCCCTGAACCCAAAAAACATGTTTTAAGCGATTAGTCTGTGTGTGTGTGTGTGTGTGTGTGTGTGTGTGTGTGTGTGTGTGTGTGTGTGTGTGTGTGTGTGAACAGAATATCTCAAGAACGGAACATCGTACGAACTTGAAACTTGAAACTTAAGTTACATATCACTACCGAACCCGACACGAACATTTTCATCAAAATCGGTCAACCGGAAGTAGTAGTTTATTCGTATAATTTTTCACTTTTTCGCGATTTTCTCAACAACTAGTCCTACGATTTTTTTTAAAATCGCCTGGTTTACTACATTTTTTATGCTCTACAATATAGGGTAGGCGCCATGTTTGCTGAAATTCTGCTTGAGGCTGTTTTTACGTAAAAACATTTTATTTTTAAGATTGCGGCTTTAATATGCATTTTAGCGCAAAACATTATATAATAAAAGTTGTAGAGAATGTAAAATTCTACAACTTATATTTCAAACATTTTTTTTTTTGTATAACGCTTAGTTTAGCGGTAATTTGCGATTTTCTGTTTTTTTTTCTCACGAAAACGTGAGAAAAATCGATTTTTTTAACATTTCGGTCTTAGTATGCATTTTACGACAAAAGTGTATATAATTAAATTTATAGAAAATTAAAAGATCTACAACTTTTGTTTAGAGCATTTTTCTCTACAGAGCCTAGTTTAGCGTGAAAGCGTGATTATCCGTATTTTTAAGCCTAACTGAGTTAGATTGTCATTTTGCGTCATTCACTCATGATTAAAATAAGGTTATGTTTTTGAGGTTAGTTTTTGTTTATTTCTAATATTTTATTAATAATGTTAGGTTTATTATTAATTATTTGCATTGCCAAGAGAAAGTTGTGTGAGTGTTTCACACCAGATTTTTTATATTACACACTTAGTAGTACATATTAATTATTTTTTGTATTTCAGACATCCAACTTGTTGATCAAAATAAAATATTTAGCATTCGCCGTTCCCATACTGTATCTTTTGTATATTTACAGTACATTTGGTCAGAATTTATTTAACGAGGTAAGCCTATACACATTTCTTTTAAGGGGAGTTTAAAATTTTTTTTTTGGACTTTATTGTTTTAATTTTCTCTTGCCTATATTAATATACAGTATAGGAAGGAAAGTATTATTTTCATGTCGATTTTTAGAAATCGAGTTTTCACCGGATCTACACGTTTTTAGACCCCATGAACCCGAAAAAACAAGTTTTTAGCGATAGGTGTGTGTGTGTGTGTGTGTGTGTGTGTGTGTGTGTGTGTGTGTGTGTGTGTGTGTGTGTGTGTGTGTGCAGAATATCTCAAGAATGGAAAATCGTACGAACTTGAAACTTAAGTTAGATACCACTAGAGAACCCGACACGAACATTTTCCTCAAAATCGGTCAAGCGGAAGTAGTAGTTTATTCATCTCATTTTTCACTTTTTTGCGATTTTCTCAAAAACGGCTCCTACGATTTTTTTAAAAATCGCCTCATTTACTGAACTTTTTGTGCTCTACGAAATAGGATAGGCACGATATCTGCTGAAATTCTTGGTAAGGCTGTTTACACGTATAAAAATCTGGTGTGAAACACACGACTTTCTCTTGCCAATGCAAATAATTAATAATAAACCTAACATTATTAATAAAATATTAGAAATAAACAAAAAACTAACCTCAAAAACATAACCTTATTTTAATCATGAGTGAATGATGCAAAATGAAAATCAACCTCAGTTTGGCTTAGAAATACGGAAAATCACTCTTTCTCTCTAAACTAGGCTCTGTAGAGAAAAATGCTTTAAATAAAAGTTGTAGATCTCTTAATTTTCTATAAATTTTATTATATACACTTTTGTCGTAAAATGCATACTAAAGCCGAAATGTTAAAAAAATCGATTTTTCTCACGTTTTCGTGAGAAAAAAACAGAAAATCGCAAATTACCGCTAAACTAAGCGTTATACAAAAAAATGTTTGAAATAAAAGTTATAGGATTTTAAATTCTCTACAACTTTTATTATATAACATTTTGCTCTAAATTGCATATTAAAGCCGTAATCTTAAAAAAACTTTGTTTTTACGTGAAAACAGCCTCACCCAGAATTTCAGCAAACATGACGCCTACTCTATCTTGTAGAGAATAAAAAATTGAGTAAATGAGGCGATTTTTAAAAAAAATCGTAGGACCAGTTTTTGAGAAAATCGCAAAAAAGTGAAAAGTTACACGAATAAACTACTACTTCCGTTTGACCGATTTTGATGAAAATGTTCGTGTCGGGTCCGGTAGTGATATGTAACTTAAGTTTCAAGTTTCAAGTTCGTACGATGTTCCGTTCTTGAGATATTTTGTATACACACACACACACACAGACCAATCGCTAAAAACATGTTTTTTGGGTTCAGGGGGTTTGAAAACGTATAGATCCGGTGAAAACTCGGTTTCGAAAAATCGACATGAAAACAATACTTTCCTTCCTATATATTCATACAGGCGAGAGAAAGTAAAAATTGTTGTTTTAAGATTGGGACTTTAATATGCATTTTAGCGCAAAAATATATTTAATAAAAAGTTGTAGATAATTTAAAATCGTACACAACTTTTATTTCAACATTTTATCGTATAACGCTTAACTAAGCGTTAAAAAAATTGGATAGGATCTGTAGTAGTTTTAGAGAAAATGTTTCTTTACATTAATATTACAGAGATAACCATTCCGGGAACCCTTAATGACTATAAGTTGGGATGCACAAAGTTAAATTTTTTAGTCATCATCATCACCCAAACACGGATAGGCCTAAAGCCTGTTCCGGCACCCATCTTCGTAGCGGTCTTCCTCTATCACGTCTACCCCGTGGGGCATAACTTAATATTTGGACTGGTAGTCTTTCCTCTCGCATTCGATTCACATGTTCGCACCACCTGGAATTGTAGCGCGCAATGCCGTCTAATAGTGGTTGGACCTGTAATTCTGCTCGAATACTTTCATTACGTTTCATGTCCAGTCTATTATAGCCTGCCGTCGCCCTTAAAAACTTCATTTCTGCACTTTGTATTAGAGTAATTTTTTTAGTTTTTTTGTAATTTCCGAAAAAATTCATTTTTTACCACAAAAAAAATTTTAGCACAAAACACACCAGAAGAAGAGGAAGAAGAATAACCCAGCTGAGACTGGACGCAGCCATCCCTGGTTGACGCTATCGGTGGCGGACGTCCCATTCCCGCACCGGGCAGCCGAAGGAAGCCCGTGCGTGTCGGCTGACACCACGGTGAAGAGTGAGTCCAGCGCAGACCTGGAGGGAACCGCCTCGACCGCGCTGTCGGCGGACGGCCTACGCCGACCACTGCGAGGCTCTGGGGGCCACTACTGTCACGCTGCAGTGGGAACTCAACTGCCGCTGAGGGAAGGCCAAAAAGCAGCAATGTCTTACAGTGTCGCTTGAAACCGACTTGCTTTTCTCCAGATTGATAAGATAACAGCGCTGACCGGAATAGCTTTTGTTACCGGATGGCGACATTAAGTGGCGAGTTGAAACCTTTAATTTTTGGTGGCCCTGAAGAAAGGGCCGTTTAAGCGGTGGTCGTCTTGATGGGAAGCGTCAGTCGTAGTCGTCGTGGCGGTCGGAGGCTGGGCGACACGGCGTGTCGTCGTCCAGCGGAAATGTCATATTCTTCCCTCGCAGTAGTGCGTTGATGGCTGCTTCGTCGGATCCGGTGGGCGTAAGGCTTGGTCAAGGGACCGCTGTGGAAATCGCTCGCGTCGCGGGTGATGACGGTCCGGTCGACGGCTTACGGTGACGGTTCGGTGAGCGGAAGCATCATCTTCTCTCTTGTGAGGTCATCGATTAGTCTTCGTTAAAGTCCGTTAGCCGTGTGCCGATGGTGGACGTCTTGTCTGCTGTCTGGATCGGAATTGAATCTCCTGTCTCAGTGTAGCGTTATATAGTTGTCGAGAGCGCTGTAGTAGAGGCCGGTTATTGGTCTTGGCAACCTTGATGACAAAGACCTCTGTCGGTACGCCGCCACAAACCTACCGCCCCTCTCAGAACTATTGGCGGCTCCCTCTGTTGCTACGTCGGAAGCTTTGATAGCCGGCAGCACAGTCTCTTATCAAAGGGAGCGACGGTGACACTTCAAAAAATTTTTTTTTTTTACCTTCTAGGCCTGAACCCAGTAGCCGAGCCATCACCCTTTGGATACCGCGCTGCACACGCCGGCTTGTCGCGTCCGGTCAACAACAACGGCCCTTTTCAGGGCCACCCATTTTGCAAGGCGGCGCTTGGCCCCGATCGGCGACAATATTCATATAGGCAAGAGAAAGTAAATAATCTGGTGTGAAACACTCACACAACTTTCTCTTGCCAATGCAAATAATT
The DNA here is from genome assembly GCA_035578175.1 of Catonia carolina. NCBI lineage: Eukaryota > Metazoa > Arthropoda > Insecta > Hemiptera > Achilidae > Catonia > Catonia carolina. Next base: position 2,500,153 of record JAQMRL010000017.1, on the reverse strand, counting down.
TACAATATAATTTAACATTAGTAATAAAATATTAAAAATAAACAAAAAACTAACCTCAATAAACATAGCCTTATTTTAATCATGAGTGAAACACTCAAAATGAAAATCAACCTCAGTCTGGCTTAAAAATACGGAAAATCACTATTTGACGCTAAACTAGGCTCTGTAGAGAAAAATACGTTAAATAAAAGTTGTAGATCTTTAAATTTCCTATAAATTTGGTTATATACACTTTTGTCGTAAAATGCATACTAAGGCCAAAATCTTAAAAAAATCGATTTTTCACACGTTTTCGTGAGAAAAAAATCAGAAAATCGCTAATTACTGCTAAACTAAGCGTTATACAAATAAATGTTTAAAACAGAAGTTGTAGGTTTTTAAATTCTCTACAACTTTTATTATATAAGTTTTTGCGCTAAAATTTATATTAAAGCCGTAATCTTAAAAAAACAACGTTTTTACGTGAAAACAGCCTCACCGAGAATTTCAGCAAACATGGCGCCTACCCTATCTTGTAGAGAATAAAAAATTGAGTAAAATAGGCGATTTTAAAAAAAATCGTAGGACCAGTTTTTGAGAAAATCGCAAAAAACTGAAAAATTATACGAATAAACTACTACTTCCGGTTGACCGATTTTGATGAAAATGTTCGTGTCGCGTCCGGTAGTGATATGTAACTTAAGTTTCAAGTTCGTACGATGTTCCGTTCTTGAGATATTCTGTTCACACACACACACACACACACACGCGCACGCACGCACGCACGCACGCACGCACGCACACTCTCTCTCTCTCTCTCTCTCTCTCTCTCTCTCTCTCTCTCTCTCTCTCTCTCTTCCACACACACACGCACGCGCGCGCGCACACACACACGCACGCGCACACACACACACACACACACACACACACACACATACAGACACACACACACACGCAGACACACAGACACACACACAGACCAATCGCTAAAAACATGTTTTTTGGGTTCAGGGGGTCTGAAAACGTGTAGATCCGATGAAAACTCGATTTCTTAAAATCGACATGAAAACAATACTTTCCTTCCTATATATTCATATAGGCAAGAGAAAGTAAAAAATTGGATCTCAGCTAGTGTACAGTTAGGTAATGGTTGGGAATGGCGGCTTTAGTTAAACTTTAGGCAAAAGTTATCGAAATTCAAAAGCCTTAGTTATCTGTAGAACATCTAATGTTTGTTTATTTAATTTTTCAGGGTGAAAAATTGAGGCAAACTTTATATGAATGTCCATGGTTTGAAGGTCCCATGTGGTTCAGAAAATCCATATACATGATGATGTTGTGCGCTAAAGATTGCAATATAAAACCATTTGGTCTGTACACTGTGGATTTGAACAACTTCTCAAAGGTATTACAATAATTCTGATAAATTTATGTACAGTTCAGCCGTTCTTAGTTTGCTCCTCCTTCTGTCAACAAACCAAAACCAGCTACTAACTTACAGGGTGCACGCTAGAGTCTGCGACTTTATGGATGTCGTATTCCTATTAAGTTAACTATTTCTATTTCATATAATGAATTAATATAATAATTTCACTAACCTTCTTTTTAAACTGCGTCACCTTTATTTTATTCCTATTTACACGTGTTTCGGTGGATCCACCATCATCAGAGTAAATGAAAAATTGAAACTAAAATTTTTTTTAATTTATTTAAAATTTACAGAAGATGATACATCTTCAGTCACTTGTATAAAACTGATTTAAAATTAATTTATTTTAATTTATCCCTTCTCATATTTACTGTAGATAGCAGCAGCAGTCAATATCACTTCATCATTCCTAAATTTTATCTGTTCATTCAAAATGTCCTGCTTTTGCTCTTTTAAATATTTATAAATATGGAACATCTCATATTTCTCAATTTTATTTTTATTCTCTATATTACATTGTTCTATTATATTGAAATGTTCATCTACTTTACCAAATTTATGTTTTTCTTCTTTTATATGATTGGTATAGTTAGTATAGTTAGTTAGTTGGTATAGTTAATTTAAAAGAGCAAAAGCAGGACATTTTGAATGAACAGATAAAATTTAGGAATGATGAAGTGATATTGACTGCTGCTGCTATCTACAGTAAATATGCGAAGGGATAAATTAAAATAAATTAATTTTAAATCAGTTTTATACAAGTGACTGAAGATGTATCATCTTCTGTAAATTTTAAATAAATGAAAAAAATTTTTAGTTTCAATTTTTCATTTACTCTGATGATGGTGGATCCACCGAAACACGTGTAAGTAGGAATAAAATAAAGGTGACGCAGTTTAAAAAGAAGGTTAGTGAAATTATTATATTAATTCATTATATGAAATAGAAATATTTCAAACTGCAGGATGCATTATAAAGATTTATTTTAAGTTAACTATGTTTTAAATTTTGCTCAAAACGGGCAGGTGGGGTGTTATTTTAATTGCACTCTATCTGTTTGGTCCAGGGCTAAAAATAAATAGTTCTGTTTCTTATCACATAGTCAGCCACTTATATGACCGAAATATTTAAGAACATAAGAGGTAGAGGTGTAAAAGACACTAGTCAGAGTTATATCCTCTGAGAGTAATGAATTTCACTATGCAGCCAGACCCTGTGGTGAATAAAGTAAAGGTGTCATTTGCAGGGTGTAAAGTGAGTGCTTTTCGGAGGGCTTGGCATGCTGATAAGCATACTCTTTCAATTCAGTGAGGAAGGCAAAGTAAACCACCTTACTCCTCGTTTTTACTTAGTAAAACCTCTTGAGGTTCAAACCAGCCTTTCGGCTGTTGACCTAAACAACAACAATGTTTTAAATTATAACTACTTAAGGTATTTCAAACATCAGTCATGATATGATGTAGGGCTAACAATTTCATTTATAGAAATACTTTTAAAAGTATTTTGCTGTTAAATACTTTTAAAAGTATTTTGTTGTTACTTTTTAATCAGCGTGTACTCATTTTTATACAATGCGCATGCTCAATGACGTCATTATTTGTTTACATTTGGAGCAAACTAAGAAAGGCTGGACTTTAGGTACTGGAGGTGGGGTGTATGATTTAGACCAGTGGTTCCCAACCTGGGGGCGATCGCCCCCTAGTGGGCGATTTGGGTTCGCAGGGGGGCGATAAATTTGTGGGGGGCGATAGGGGGGCGATGAGTATTCAAAGACAGAAAAAATAAAACTACTACAGGGTAGAATCTTTACTGTCGCGGATACATGTTTTTTTTTTACAAACAAATAGTTTAATTTTTACAAACAAATAAACTAAACTCTTTGTTGACATTTTTTATGGTCGAGCTCCTACACATGAAATGAAGAATTCTGGACACAACTGCTTCGGTTGATTATTTGTTGTGAACAATAATAAATCTTTTTTACAGAATAACATACTTTATTATTTATCAACACATTACTTCAAATTAAATTAGGTACACGATGCGAAGAGAAGGGGGCGATAGGTGTAAGTCATCCTTCACAAAGGGGCGATGCCCCATAAAAGGTTGGGAACCACTGATTTAGACTGTTCATTCACGATGCTATTAAATAGGAAATGATTATCGAACTCTTGACTCGTGACTCGAGTAACTACGAGGCGTGGCTATTAAATAACGAGACTGACGTTGTAAAAAAAACTTTAATTCTTTTTTATACATAATCACTTATTGTCACCTTCAATATACACTCCTTCTCAATCACTACAACGCTCCATGCGAATTTTCCATTGTTGGAAACAGTGCTGGAAGTCATATTCTGTCAGCTCAACTAGTAACGCTAAACTAGGCTCTGTAGAGAAAAATGCTTTAAATAAAAGTTTCTAGATCTTTTAATTTCTTATAAACTGTTGTCGTAAAATGCATACTACGGCTGAAATCTTAAAAAATCGATTTTTTGCACGTTTTCTGAAAAGAAATCGCTAATTACCGTTAAATTAAGCGATATATAAAAAAATGTTTGAAATAAAAGTTGTAGGATTTTTAATTCTCTACAACTTTTATTAAATACATTTTTGCGCTGAAATGCATATTAAAGTCACAATCTTAAAAAACAATTTTTTTACGCGAAAACAGCCTTCCCATGAATTTCAGGAGACATAACTCCTACTCTATCTTGTAGAGCATAAAAAATATATTAAATGAGGCAATTTTTAAAAAATCGTAGCAGCCGTTTTTGAGAAAATCGCAAAAAAGTGAAAAATGATACGAAAAAACTACTTCAGGTTGACCGATTTTAATAAAAATGTTCGTGTCGGGTCCGGTAATGGTATCTAACTTAAGTTTCAAGTTCGTACGATGTTCCCTTCTTGAGATATTCTGTTCACGCGCGCGCGCGCGCGCGCACACACACACACACACACACACACAGACCAATCGCTAAAAACATGTTTTTTGGGTTCACGGGGTCTGTAAACGTGTAGATCCGATGAAAACTCGATTTCGAAAAATCGACATGAAAACAATACTTTCCTTCCTATATATTCATATAGGCAAGAGAAAGTAAAATGTGTTATTTTGACTCCACGTTAAGATTAGGAAATGATTTTCGACTTAACTATGCATTTTACAATATTGTATATTACAATTTGCATTTAAAATTACAAATAAAACGAAATAGGAATTTAGTTTTAAATAGAAAAATTCTATTAAATTGGTTAAGGGGGAACTAATTTTTTTCGTGGAGTGCCCTTTTTTAAAGACAATTATTTTTAAAAAATAATTTATTGGCTAGTGGAATTAATGAGTATCCATTCGGGTACTTACATTGATTTTTCACGATACCGTACTTTATCTGAGTAAATATTACATTAAATTCTTATGTCATAAAAAAATAACAAAAATTATTTAGTAAAGAAAAAACGAAATTATTTTAGAGTTACAATTTATTAAAATCTTATTTTATAAAAAATATTATTTTAAAGATAGGTTTCCTCGAACAATTATTTTCAGTAACATGTTTGAACATGTGCGTATGAAAGTCCCCTACTCTTTTTCTATATTTTGAGACGGACAGTGCATGCAGGTGTTCAAACAGTGAGGCGTACGCATTTAATACAAGCAGCGTTGATTGCTCAACAATCTTGTCATCGTATTTCTTTGGTCAGTTTAATATTTTGCGTGGATAGTTTAAGTTCGTTTTTTTTGTACAAGTGAACTTTTTGTTTTTTACTGTTACGGTTTTTGATTTATTAAAGCGTTACATTGTGTAAAATGAATCGGAATTATTACTTCGCATCTGAATATTACATAATTATTGAAACCAGGTTAGTTTTATTTTAAGGTAGGGTAACTAGATTATTACCATGCAAAAACGGGACACTAATATAACACGCACTACCGGGGGTGGGCTGTGGTCTAGGGGTTGGGGTATGGAATAGGGCCTACAGAATCCTGGTTTAATGTTCGTCTCTTAAAAATATTATAAAATAAAAAAATCTAGTGTCTAAACTTGTTTTTAAAACTTTTAAAGCGTGAATTTTCTTTCCTTTTATGCCTATCAAAGCACACAATTTGCTAGTTTATCAAGAAATGAAAATAAATAAATAAAATGTTTAGGTTCATGTTACTTTATTGTTGTTGTGTTGTTTAGGTCAACAGCCGAAAGGCTGGTTTGAACCTTCAGAGGTTTTACTAAGTAAAACGAGGAGTGAGGTGGTTTACCAGCCTTCCTCACTGAGTGGAAAAGTACGCTCATCAGCATGCCGAGCCCTCTGAAAAGCACATATTTTCCACTCTGCAAATGACACCTTCATTCACCACAGGGTCTGGCTGTATAATGAAATCCATTACTTTCAGAGGAGATAACTCTGATCAGCGTCTTTTACACCTCTACCTCTTCTGTCCTTAAATGATTCAGTCATTTAATTGGCTGACTATGTGATAAGAAACAGAACTATTTATTTTAGCCCTGCAACGAACAGATTGGGTGTAAATAATTTGACACTCCACCTGTCTGCTCTGGGCAGGTTACTTTATTACTAAAGTTATTTCTCAAGTATAAATGAACAAGGATATACACTAGACTCTCAAAACTCCGGATCGCGCTAGTCCGGACGATGATTTTTTTTTACTTTATTTTCTGAAAATTTACAACTTTTAAATTAACAACCAGTAAAACGTTTTCATGGGATTGGCCCGATGAACGATCATGCGATTAGCACTATAATTTGTTTGTATGTACTTTTTAATAATAATTGCATATATAAAATGTATGTAAATGACATTTTTTGTCATTTAGGGCCCACAGTAGTTTGCGTCGTCGGGAGCTCTGTGTTTCAGTAAGATCTATGTTTATGATTTTACGAGGCATTTTATTTAATCCCCGAACCGTACTTTACTAAGCACAGTACCGTACTACAGTACATTTAGATTTCATTTAGTTGATCGTGTAATTACTCTATAATTGAGACATATATGACATTCATTGTTACATGTTCGAAACCCGTAACTTGCAAATCTTACAAAGAGTGCAATCGAATCTTATTACGGTACAGTAGCGTTAAGTTTAGTCAATGTTTGTGCTTCGTATATTGAATAATTACAGTACCAGTAGCCTACTGTAATTTATTAGGCCTACAGTGTTTTAAAGTTTTTTCAGAAGCTCACTCTTATATTAACAGATAAACGTTAATGCTTATTGTCATAATTATTCGCCATAAAGACGAAATTGCCAACCTCCGGGAAATTCGGATTTTTACTTTCTCTTGCCTATATGAATATATAGGAAGGAAAGTATTGTTTTCATGTCGATTTTTCGGAATCGAGTTTTCACCGGATCTATACGTTTTCAGACCCCCTGAACCCAAAAAACATGTTTTTAGCGATTGGTCTGTGTGTGTGTGTGAACAGAATATCTCAAGAACGGAACATCGTACGAACTTGAAACTTGAAACTTAAGTTACATACCACTACCGGACGCGACACGAACATTTTCATCAAAATCGGTCAACCGGAAGTAGTAGTTTATTCGTATAATTTTTCAGTTTTTTGCGATTTTCTCAAAAACTGGTCCTACGATTTTTTTTAAAATCGCCTATTTTACTCAATTTTTTATTCTCTACAAGATAGGGTAGGCGCCATGTTTGCTGAAATTCTCGGTGAGGCTGTTTTCACGTAAAAACGTTGTTTTTATAAGATTACGGCTTTAATATAAATTTTAGCGCAAAAACTTATATAATAAAAGTTGTAGAGAATTTAAAAACCTACAACTTCTGTTTCAAACATTTTTTTGTAAAACGCTTAGTTTAGCAGTAATTTGCGATTTTCTGTTTTTCTTTCTCACGAAAACGTGAGAAAAATCGATTTTTTTAACATTTCGGTCTTAGTATGCATTTTACGACAAAAGTGTATATAATTAAATTTATAGAAAATTAAAAGATCTACAACTTTTATTTAGAGCATTTTTCTCTACAGAGCCTAGTTTAGCGTGAAAGCGTGATTTTCCGTATTTTTAAGCCAAACTGAGTTCGATTGTCATTTTGCGTCATTCACTCATGATTAAAATAAGGTTATGTTTTTGAGGTTAGTTTTTGTTCATTTCTAATGTTTTAATACTAATGTTAGGTTTATTGTTAATTATTTGCATTGGCAAGATAAAGCTGTGTGAGTGTTTCACACCAGATTTTTCGAAATCCAGACCGGCCGTCCGCCACATTAGTCCGGATTTCTGAGAGTCTACGTACCATTAAAATACACAACTGGTAAAATAATTTAACAAAATGCAATACATTATTAAGTGTTGGTATACTTTTCATTGGCTCCAGCCAACTTAATGTCTTTTTTCTCTATTATGTAATTATAAAAGTGAGAAAACGGGACATTTTGACGTCCCGACAACGTTTTTTTGGGACAACGGGACACAACGTGAAAAAACGGGACTTTCCCGTTTTTACGAGACGCCTGGTCACCCTATTTTAAGGGAACCCCGTCCTCGTATGTTGCTCCATACGGAACATTTTCTCAGTCTGTGGTACAGACAATTGGCTGACATTTTTTACACAGATTTATCGGACCTTAATGCACATTTTAACATTTTTTACTTTCTCTTGCCAGTATAAATATATATAGGAAGGAAAGTATTGTTTTCATGTCGATTTTAAGAAATCGAGTTTTCACCGGATCTATACGTTTCCAGACCCCCTGAACCCAAAAAACATGTTTTTAGCGATTGGTCTGTGTGTGTGTGTGTGTGTGTGTGTGTGCGCGCGCGTGTACGTGTGCGTGTGTGTGTGTGTGTGTATGTGAACAAAATATCTCAAGAACGGAACATCGTATGAACTTGAAACTTGAAACTTAAGTTACATACCCCTACCGGACCCGACACGAACATTTTCATCAAAATCGGTCAACCGGAAGTAGTAGTTTATTCGTATAATTTTTCACTTTTTTGCGATTTTCTCAAAAACTGGTCCTACGATTTTTTTTTAAATCGCCTCATTTACTCAATTTTTTATTTTCTAAAAGATAGGGTAGGCGCCATGTTTGCTGAAATTCTTGGTGAGGGAGTTTTTACGAAAAAAAAGTGTTTTTTTAAGTTTACGGCTTTAATATTAATTTTAGAGCAAAAATGTATATAATAAAAGTTGTAGAGAATTTGAAGACCTACAACTCTTACTTGAAGCATTTTTTTGTATAACGCTTAATTTAGCGGTAATTAGCGATTTTCTGTTTTTTCTCACGATAACGTGTGAAAAATCGATTTTTTTAAGATTTCGGCCGTAGTATGCACTTTACGACAAAAGTGTATATAATAAAATTTATAAAAAATTAAGAGATCTACAACTTTTATTTATAAATTTTTTATCTACAGAGCCTAGTTTAGCGTGAAAGTGTGATTTTCCGTTTTTTTTTAAGCCAAACTGAGTTCGATTTTCATTTTGCGTCATTAACTCATGATTAAAATAAGGTTATGTTTTTGAGGTTAGTTTTTGTTTATGTCTAATATTTTATTAATAATGTCGTGAAAGAGAAAGTCGTGTGAGTGTTTCACACCAGATTTTTTTTTTTTTTTTTACTTGCATCCAGGAGACTCCAAAGGGAGTATAGTACATGTCAAATAAAACCGATAATCTGAAAGTTTTTCACCAATGATAAATTCATCACTTACCACCAGAAAATTGTTTTTGCTACTGCTTACTTCAGTAGGCTTGTCATGAACCCCATTGAATCAAATATCACACAAAATTAAAATTAAAAAAATCAAACAATGATAAATTCATCACTTACCAATAGTTTTTTCCTGCTACTGCTTAACTCAGTAGGCTTGTCATGAACCCCTTTGTATCAAATAGTACACAATATTTGTTTAATTACAAGTTAAATACTTTTCAACCAAAAACTATTTAGAAAGGAATTCGTGCACACTGTAAAATGTTTCATCAATCAAATACTGTTTTAGCTTTTTTTTAAAATGACTTAAATTGTCACAACTTTTTAAACCTTGTGGCAATTTATTGATGTATTTTCTACCTGCATAAGTTGGTTTTTGTTCAAACAATTTAGTGTTGTGATTAGCAACATAATAATCGATTCTGTTTCTTGTGTAGTGGTTGTGAACATCTAAATTCTGTAAAAAGGGAATTTTTCTTTACGTAGGCTACATTATCACTACAAAACATAAGCCTAAGGGTTTGTTAAATTAACTTTTAGTTCATCAGAAACAAACTTTTTCTTTGACAATGTCAATAATTTCAAAAAATTAACCTATTTGTAACTATATTATCTGTTTGAGTTAATGTTTTGTTAAACTACGATGTCAAAATGTGTATTCCTTTGCAATGAATGTACCCTGAAAACCTCAAGTCAATATCTCTAACCGTTTTTGAGAAAATGTTGCTTTTGTATGAAAAAACTTATTTTCGGAAAACGAAGAAATGAAGGAAACAAACTATAATTTCACTCATAAGAAAAAACTCTGGTGTGAAACACTCACACAACTTTCTCTTGCCAATGCAAATATTTAACAATAAACCTAACATTAGTAATAAAACATTAAAAATAAACATAAAACTAACCTCGATAAACATAACCTTATTTTCATCATGAGTGAAAGACGCAAAATGAAAAACAACCTCAGTTTGGCTTAAAAATACGGAAAATCACTCTTTCACACTAAACTATTCTCTGTAGAGAAAAATGTTCAAAATACAAGTTGTAGATCTTTTAATTTTCTATAAATTTGATTATATATCTACACTTTTGTCATAAAATGCATACTAAGGCCGAAATCTTAAAAAAAATCAATTTTTCACACGTTTTCGTGAGAAAAAACAGAAAATTGCTAATTACCGCTAAACTAAGCGTTATAGGCCTACATAAAAATGTTTGAAATAAAAGTTGTAGGATTTAAAATTCTCTACAACTTCTTTTATATAAATTTTTGCGCTTAAATGCATATTAAAGCCGTAATCTTAAAAAAAAACAACGTTTATACGTGAAAACACCCTCACCAAGAATTTCAGCAAACATGGCGCCTACCCTATCGTGTAGAGAATAAAAAATTGAGTAAACCAGGCGATTTTAAAAAAAATCATAGGACCAGTTTTTGAGAAACTCGCAAAAAAGTGAAAAATTATACGAATAAACTACTACTTCTGGTTGACCGATTTTGATGAAAATGTTCTTGTCGGGTCCAGTAGTGGTATGTAACTTAAGTTTCAAATTTGTACGATGTTCCGTTCTTGAGATATTCTGTTCACAACACACACACAGACACACACACACTAACAGACCAATTGCTAAAAGCATGTTTGTGGGGTTCAGGGGGTCTGAAAACTTGTAGATCCGGTGAAAACTCGACATGAAAACAATACTTTCCTTCCTATTATATTCATTAGGCAAGAGAAAGTAAGCCGCGTTGGCAAGAAAGCCGGCCGCGTTGGCGATGTTGGTAACGTGCTCGCCTCTCATCACGCGGTCTTGGGTTCGAATCCCACTCGGGCATGGAATAATACGTTATAAAAAATTCATTTCATCCTTCACCGTCTGCATTAGCAGCTATTTGCAAAACAGTCGGACGTTAAACAAAAAAAAAAAAAAAGAGAAAGTAAAAATCAGCTGTAAACTAATTTTATTAAGAATGCAAGACAAACGGCCAACAATATGTATAAAATGTTACCTTTCTATTAAAAAAATAGAACAAATTTCTGAACAAAAACGATCAAAAGTTATCCAACTTAAATTTTAGTAAGGTCCCTGAAAAACAGTAATCGTATTAATTTAAAAATTTAATAAAAAATATAAAACCTTATCAAAAGGTCACTTATTGTCATCAGTTTACTCAGAAAATCCAGTAGAATTAAATGAACAAACAAAAAAAAATGGTGAATTTCTTTTTGAGAACCGGGTTCCCTTAAAACAAACTATGTACAGTAACATATCTTTAGTCCGGCACGCATCGGATTTAGATTTAACAAAAAATACAGTAAAATTCGGTTTAACGAAATTCAAGGGGCCGGCGTTCGTTAAATCGGGTTTTCGTTATAACAGAATGAGCCTCTTGACTATTACGTCACAGCTATTAATTTTGTACTTTCTCTTGCCTATATGACTGAATAGGCCTATATTGGCTGAATATATAGAAGGAAAGTATTGTTTTCATGTCGATTATTCGAAATCGAGTTTTCACCGGATCTACACATTTTCAGACCCCCTGAACCCACACAAACATGTTTTTAGCGATTGGTCTGTGTGTGTGTGTCTTTGAGTGTGTATGAACAGAATATCTCAAGATCGGAACATCGTACGAACTTGAAACTTGAAACTTAAGTTACATACCAATACCGGACCCGACACGAACATTTTCATCAAAATCGGTCAACCGGAAGTAGTAGTTTATTCGTGTAATTTTTCACTTTTTTGCGATTTTATCAAAAACTGGTCCTACGATTTTTTTAAAAATTGCATTTACTTAATTTTTTTATGCTCTACAAGATAGGGTAAGCGCCATGTTTGCTGACATTCTTGGTGAGGGTGTTTTCACGTATAAACGTTATTTTTTTTAAGATTACGGCTTTAATATGCATTTAAGCGCAAAAATTTATATAAAAGAAGTGGTAGAGAATTTTAAATCCTACAACTTTTATTTCAAACATTTTTATGTATAGTAACGCTTAGTTTAGCGGTAATTAGCAATTTTCTGTTTTTTCTCACGAAAACGTGTGAAAAATCGATTTTTTTTAAGAATTCAGCATTAGTATACATTTTACGACAAAAATATATGCAATAAAATTTATAGGAAATTAAAAGATCTACGATCTTTATTTTTAGCATTTTTCTTTACAGAGTCTAGTTTAGCGTGAAAGAGTGATTTTCCGTATTTTACAGCCAAACTGAGGTTGATTTTCATTTTGGAGTGTTTCACTCATGATTAAAATAAGGTTATGTTTTTGAGGTTAGGTTTTTGTTTATTTCTAATGTTATATTGGTCATTATTTGCATTGGCAAGAGAAAGTTGTGTGAGTGTTTCACACCAGATTTTTTTAAATAAAAAAATGTGGTGTGAAACATTCACACGACTTGGTTTTGCCAATGCAAATAATGAACAATATAACTTAACATTAGTAACTAAACATTAACTTGATATTAACAGAAAAACACTAACCTCAAAAACATAATCTAATTTTAATCATGAGTGAATTATGCAAAATGAAACCAACCTTAGTTTGGCTTAATAATTCGGAAAATCACTTTTTGACGCTAAACTAGGCTCTGTAATAAAAAATTGCTTAGAATAAAATTGTAGATCTTTTTATTTCCTATAGATTTGATTGTTGTGTAGGTGATCAGCCTGTAGGCTGGTTTGAACGTGTAGAGGTTTTACTAAGTAACAACGAGGAGTCAGGTGGTTTACCATGCCTTCTTCTCTGAACTTCTGTTCTTAAATGATTCAGTCATTTGATTGGCTGACCGTGTGATAAGAAACAGAACTATTTATTTTAGCCCTGCAACGAACAGATTGAGTGTAAATAATTTGACACTCCATGTGTCTGTTATGGGCAGATAGATTTGATTATAATGCATCTTTGTCGTAAAATGAATACTACGACTGAAATCTTTAAAAATCTGGTGTGAAACACTCACACAACTTTCTCTTGCCAATGCAAATAATTAATAATAAACCTAACATTAATAACAAAATATTACAAATAAAGAAAAAACTAACCTCAAAAACATAACCTTATTTTAATCATGAGTGAATGATGCAAAATGAAAATTGTAACATTTATTTTCAATGTTACAATTTATTTTAAAATTTATTTTCCTCTCATTGTTCTAATTGGATTAATTTTCGTTATCTGCTCTGTCGACGTTAATTAGTTATCTCTTAATTGATTCGCTCTTTTAGGCTTTTGCTTACCGTTCGCTGCCATCTGTTTTATCTGCGGTACTGGTTCTCCTCCTCCTTGCGGGAGGGGACCCGTGACGTCAAACCGAGTTTTCTTTTTAGGTAAATTTTGCGTGTCTCGTCCTTCTTGCAGCGAAAGGTCATGGCATCTGACGTGTTTTGATACTTATGTCGTTAATGTTTTTTTTAAGTCTTTTTCGGGGTGCGTTATGCTGATGTTGGTCTTGACCTTTTTGCTTTCCCGTGTTCCGGTAAGTCTCTCTTTTTTTATTTGTAGTTAAAACCCATGGTAGCCGAAAATGTTTAATTTAAAATTTTGTAAATTTTGTAAACCTTTGGGTATTTTAAACCTTATCTTAAAATTTTTTTATATGAACTTTTTGAGCCTATGGGATTTGACTACCTTTTTTGGTGTTTTGGGGTAGCTTTCTTCTTTACTAAGTCCTGGTTTTTCTGCTCTTTGCAGGGACCCAGTTTGGGGCAGAATTAAATCTAATTTGGGATGGATCCTTTTCAAGCCCTGTCTAAAGCTATTCTGTGCAAGAATTAACGTAATCCTGTTTAGGCCAAGGGGCATC